>JALGQJ010000005.1:35963651-36563651 GCA_023055345.1 Quercus wislizeni | reverse complement strand
GTCCAAATCTAATTAGATTCTAAATTGGATTTGAACTAACTTGCAAACCCATGCATATGCATGGATACATTTAAAGATATAAAATAAGATGCATAATATAATTTCTATATATATAATTTAAATACTATTTGTGGGGGGCAAAGACTTGAGCTTTTGTGTTGGGTCTCAAGCCCTATTTATTAACAAGAATGCGTCCGAGGAGGAGAAAATGTTGGGGAAAAGCCCCATAGTAGGTGGTTGTATAGTGAAATGTTGAAAGACACTAGTCCGAGAGGGTCATACTCCTCGGACCTAACGAATGTCAGTCAAGTGAACTTCGCCTTAACTTAGGCAACCTTCCACGAAATTCCAATAACGAAGATAGACTTCAGGTGAGTACGGAAAGGATAAGAACAGGGAATATCTTGGGGAAAAACTGCTACCACCGCATTAAATGCACTACAGCAGCTTTCCTGGCCGCATTAATGTGAAGAAGACCTCTGAACAGTGTTTTCAACCACTATCGCCCACAGAAAATCAGAAAAGCTGCTCAGTAGGACAGATACTCGAGTGCAGGGTTGGATGATAAACAAGTGGACGATGGGAATGAATTATGGAGGACTATATAATGAGGGAAACCCTCCATAAGTGGGGGATCGGAAAAAGATCAAGTGAAGAAATTGAACGGATTTGCTGTAGCACTGTGAAGAACAAACTTTCTGAAATAGCCAACTCCTCCAAAAACGTACTCCTCGGACTTATTATCAATCCTTGATTATGTGTCTTTTCCTCATTGGACAAGATTTAAACCTTGATTAACTGTTAGAAAACCCATTAACAGCTCAATTCTTTTACCCACTCACTTACAAATTTATTGTATTGGGCTTACTGGGCCTATATCCTAGTCCTTTTGGGTTTGGGCTACAATTTGTAACCTTACAATTGGCGCTGTCTGTGGGAAGAACTAGTGCTTGTAAGGATTATAATGGTTATGGCGGGTTCAGGACCACACCAGACTAGTCCACACCATGCAGAATCAGCTAACATTCATCAACAAGACGAGCTCCATGACCTCGAGCATGGAAATCATATGGATAACCAGTAGGAAGGTAGCTTGTAGACGCTCCATACAAGTGGAAGTGGTTATCGACGAAGGAGTCATTTAGTACATGAGCAAGCTAATGAAAAGGATTTGCAACGAGAAATTGATGATCTAAAAAAGAGACTTCGTCGAGCACAACGAAAACAAACCCCTTCCAGCTTTGATGTTTCTTCCAATGACGACGAAGATGCCAGTTATAGAAAACGCTCAGAAACTCCACCTAGTGAGTCTTATTCCTGTGAGGAGGAACATTCTCGCAAAAGGAGGTGAAGGAGTCCATCTAGGAGGGGGGTAGGAACTAATGTCATGAAGAAAGCTCTAAGCCAGATTTCTAAGTCCCCATTTACTCGGAGAATAGAAAAGGCAAAGCTCCCCAGGCGTTTCCATCAGCCCACGTTCACCATGTATAACGGATGCACGGATCCTGTGGAGCATGTGAGCCAGTTCAAACAAAAGATGGCTGCCCATTCTCAAGACGAAGCTTTGTTGTGTAGAGTATTTCCCTCCAGTTTAGGACCGATGCCGATGAGATGGTTTGATGGGTTAAGAACGAATTCCATCAGTTTTTTCAAGAAACTTATCCAATCATTCTATTCTCGGTTCATTACGTGCAGTAGGGTTCCTCAGCCCTTAGATTCTCTGCTGTCTATGAGAATGAGGGAAGGGGAATCTGTGAAGGCATATGCTGAAAGGTATTGGGAGATGTTCAATGAGATTGATGGCAATTTTAATGAAGTCGCTATTAGAACTTTCAAGGTCGGCCTCCCATCCGAATATGGTTTGAGAAAATCCCTGACAGGTAAGCTTGTCACCAGTTTGCGACAGTTAATGGATAGAGTTGACAAGTATAAGAGGATAGAAGACGATCAACAACAGGGAAAAGGGAAAGCTAAGGCTGTCCCTCAAGAAAGAAGAGATTTGCTAAGGCTGTCCCTCAAGAAAGAAGAGATTTTAGGTCGGACAGATACAACAATAACCGGCTGAAAAGGGATTATGCAGAGCAGCCAGAGTCAAATAACAATCAAGTTGTCGGGGCTATATTTCGAGAGCCAGTGCATTAAGCATTGGAAAAAGTCAAAAATGAATCCTTCTTCAAATGGCCCCACAAGATGGTGGGAAATCCTGAAAAGCGAAACCGAAACCTCTATTGTCAATATCATCGGGATCATGGCCATACGACAGAGGATTGCAGGAGTTTATGGGATCACCTGGACCAACTTGTCCGAGAAGGCAAATTGAAGCAGCTGCTGCACCATTCTAGCGGGCTGGGTGGACAGACCGATTCTCGTTCTGAAAGAGAAACTCCTTCAAGACCCCCTCTAGGAACTATCAATGTTATTTTTGCAGCACCTAGCAGAACTGGATCATGTACGTCTATAGTAATGTCTGTGGCTCGCTTGTCTTTTAAGGACACTAGTCACGAGCCGAAGAGAGCTAGATTAGAGCGTCCCCTGGTCATGGGGTTCTCGGACGAGGACAAGATTGGAACTATTCAGCCTCATGATGATGCCTTAGTGATCACCCTCCGAATTGGGGGTTATGATGTGAAGAGAGTAATGGTTGATCAAGGCAGCGCGGCTGAGATAATGTACCCTGATCTTTACAAGGGGATGAGTTTAAGAGCTGAAGATCTGACGTCTTACAGTTCTCCCTTAGTGAGTTTTGAAGGGAAGGTTATTATCCCAAAGGGACAGATCCAATTTCCTGTGTAGATTGGCTCGAAGACGGTGGAGGTAGACTTTATCGTAGTGGATGCATACTCTCCTTATACAGCAATTGTTGCCAGACCTTGGCTTCATACTTTAGGAGCAGTTTCTTCCATCTGCATCAAAAGATCAAGTACCCATCCAAAGGACAGATCGAAGAAATATTGGGTGATCAAGCCATGGCGCGGCAGTGCATGGTTGTAGCCATCCGACATAGGCCCGAAACTGAACCTGTGACTCTCAGTGAGAAAAAGTTATAGCAATTAAGACTCCCGGTGTTATCCATTGATGGAACATCCGAGGAGGTAGAATGTGAAGATCTTGTGAAAGTTACAATAGGAGATGATCCAGAGAAGTTTTTTCAAATCGGATCCCAACTACCTCAGCAAGAGAGAGAAGAGCTGATAGAGTTTCTTAAACAGAACATTGACATCTTTGCCTGGAATACTTACGAGACTCCAGGGGTGGATCTAGAATTCATTTGCCACCATTTAAATGTTAATCCATTAGTAACCCCCAAAAAGCAGATCCTTCGGTGTCCATCCAAAGAGCATGCAAAAGCAGTCCGAGAGGAGGTTGCGAAACTCAAGCAGGCTGGGGCTATCAAGGAGGTCTTCTATCCTGAATGGTTAGCAAACATGGTAGTAGTAAAGAAGAAAAGTGGGAAGTGGCGAGTGTGCGTTGATTTCATGGATTTGAATAAGGCTTGCCCTAAAGATCCATTACCTATGCCCAAGATAGACCAGCTGGTAGACGCTACTGTCGGCCATCCTCGGATAAGTTTCTTGGATGCTTTCCAGGGTTATCATCAGATACCTTTGGCCTTAGATGATCAAGAAAAAACTGCTTTTGTTACTCCTATTGGGAATTATCACTACAAAGTAATGCCATTTGGTTTGAAGAATGCAGGATCCACGTATCAGAGAATAATGACGAGGATGTTTGAGTCACTATTGGGGAAAAATATCGAGATTTATATAGATGATATGGTGGTAAAGAGCAAAGTGGTTTCGGAGCATCTAGGAGACCATCGAGTTATCTTTGAAATTTTTAGAAGCTACAAACTGTGCTTAAATGCTTCCAAGTGTTCATTTGGTGTAGGGTCAGGCAAATTCTTAGGTTACATGGTCACTCACAAGGGAATTGAAGTTAACCCTGACCAGATTAAAGCTATTAACAATTTGCGAACTCCTCGAAATCCAAAAGAAGTGCATAAACTAACTGGAATGGCCGCTGCCTTGAACATGTTCATATCTTGATCAGCAGATAGATGCAGACCCTTCTTCCTACTGATCAACAAATGGAAGAATTTTGAGTGGACCGAAGAATGTTCCAGGGCATTCCAGCAACTCAAGGATTATCTAGTTCGGCCGCCAATCATCTCTAGTCTTGAGCCAGATGAAGTTCTTTTCGCCTACATTGCTATAGCTCAGTATGTAGTAAGTTTAGTGCTAATATGAGTTGATAATGGCATACAACGACCAATTTATTATGTGAGTAAGTCATTGCACGAAGCTGAAGTGCGTTATCTACCGCTGGAAAAAGCTATCCTGGCAGTAGTGCTTGGCACACATAAGCTACCTCATTATTTCCAAGCATATACAGTGGTCGTTCTTACATAGCTCCCGCTCAAAACCATACTCCAAAGTGCCGACTACACAGGAAGAATAGCCAAGTGGGGTACAATTCTGGGGGCTTTCGATATCAAGTACATGCCTCATACCTCCGTAAAAAGGACAAGCCCTCGCAAATTTGGTGACTGAATTCACCGAACCTAAGATAGAAGAATTACCATCAGATGGAAACATGGATGAAAAATTGGTTGGTACGATCTCCCAATATTGCCTTCCTACATGGGAGGTACATGTAGACGGAGCATCAAATCAAAAAGGCTCAGGGGTTGGATTAGTACTGATGTCCCATGAGAAGGTTGTCATTGAAAAGTCTTTGAGGTTAGATTTTTCAGTAACAAATAACAAAGCCGAGTATGAAGCTCTATTGGAAGGAATGGCTATGGTCCAAAGAATGGGAGGAAAGTCCATAAAACTCTTCTCGGACTCAAGGCTGGTTGTCGGTCAAGTAAGAGGAGAATTTGAGGCGAAAGATGAGAGAATGTAGGGGTATCTTAGCCAAGTTAAATGTATGCAGTCAAAATTTGACTCTTTTGACTTGCTACATGTCTCCAGAAGTGGTAATGTGCACGCGGACTCTTTAGCTATGCTTGCAACCTCCTCGGCACAGGACTTGCCTCGGGTAATCCTTATTCAGGACTTATACAAACCCTCAAGGATAGGAGAGACGGTTCAAATTAATCAGATTAGAGCAGGGCCGAGCTGGATGGATTACATCATATAATTCCTGAAGGAGGATATTTTGCTTGAGGAAAAAATAGAAGCTGACAAGATACGAAGAAAGGCTACTAGTTATTGGTTATCGAAGGACCATAAACTATATAAGCGTTCCTTTTCAGGACCTTATCTGTTATGTGTTCATCCCGAGCTAACCGAGTCACTTCTGGAAGAAATGCATGAAGGAATCTGTGGAAGCCACACTGGAGGCAGATCCTTAGCACATAGGGCCATTACCCAAGGTTACTGGTGGCTAATTATGCAGAAAGAGGCTTTGGAATATGTCAGAAAGTGTGACCAGTGCTAGTGGTTCGCACCGAGCATACACCAACCAGGGGGAATCCTTAATCCGTTATCTAGCCCATGACCATTTGCTCAATGGGGTTTAGATATCGTGGGACCATTTCCCAAAATAGTGGAAAACAAGAAATATCTTCTGGTTGGCATAGATTATTTTACGAAGTGGGTTGAAGCAGAGCCTCTAGCCAACATCAGAGATGTGGATGCAAAAAGATTCGTCTGGAAGAACATCGTTACTCGGTTTGGAGTTCCTCACGTGCTTATCTCAGACAATGGTCTTCAGTTCGATAGTAAGATGTTCAGAAAATACTGTGGCGAGCTGGGGATTACTAATAGGTATTCTACTCCGCCTTATCCCTAAGGGAATGGGCAGGCTGAAGCTGTAAATAAAGTCATAGTAAGTGGGTTGAAGAAAAGGTTAGATGATGCGAAAGGTAAATGAGTGGAGGAATTACCACACATACTCTGGACGTATAGAACCATGCCTTGCAGGTCTACTGGAGAGACCCCTTTCTCAATGACTTATGGAGCTGAGGCTGTCATCCCTTTAGAGATTGGTTTGCCGATGATAAGAACCAGTTCATTCAATCCAAAAGACAACGATGAGCAACTAACAAGAAATTTGGTCTTAATTGAAGAAAGGAGAGAAAATGCAATGGTTCAGTTGGCTTATTATCAGCAGAAACTGAAGCAAGGTTATAATGCCAACATAAAGTTAAGACCTTTAACTCCTGGTGACCTAGTGTTACGCAAAGTTGTGGGCGTTGCAAAGAATCCAGCTTGGGGAAAATTATAGCCGAATTGGGAGGGACCTTATCGTATCACCTCCAAAGCTGGCATTGAAACATATTTTTTAGAAGATCTGGACGAACATGTAGTACCACGTCCTTGGAATGTAAATAACCTAAAGAGGTATTATTATTAATAAGTGTTTATTTGATCAATATGTGTTCTTTATATAAAATGTTTATGCTGTTCATTTTTTAGTTCTATTAAGTGTTTAAACTTAAATTCAATCATGTCTGGAGTCCTCGGACCAGATGATTTGGGTTAGTTAACACTCATTCTCAGTTCTATTAAGTGTTTAAACTTAAATTCAATCATGACTAGAGTCCTCGGACCAGATGATTTGGGTTAGTTAACACTCGTTTTCAGTTCTATTAAATGTTTAAACTTAAATTCAATCATGCCTGGAGTCCTCGGACCAGATGATTTGGGTTAGTTAACACTCGTTCTCAGTTCTATTAAGTGTTTAAACTTAAATTCAATCATGCCTGGAGTCCTTGGACCAGATGATTTGGGTTAGTTAACACACGTTCTCAATTCTATTAAGTGTTTAAACTTAAATTCAATCATGACTGGAGTCCTCGAATCAGATGATTTGGGTTGGTTAACACTTGTTCTCAATTCTTTTAAGTGTTTAAACTTAAATTCAATTATGACTGGAGTCCTCTGACCAGATGATTTGAGTTGGTTAACACTCGTTCTCAATTCTTTCAAGTATTTAAACTTAAATTCAATCATGAATGATGTCCTTGGATAAAGTGATTTGGATTGATTAACACGCCCTAAGTTTCTTTAAGTATTTAAATTTAAATCTAAGCGTATTACTTAAAATTTCCATTTGGGTTAGTTATACTTATTGTTACCCTGTTACTTTCAAGGATGCTTATCCAATTTATGCATTGTGACCAAAGTCCTGAACTTTTTAGTTGAACTTAACTTATAATATGTTCTGTTTGTCTAATATGGCCATACATTCTATTCAAATTAGATGAAGATGGCATCAGATTAGTTTTCCACTATTTATCATAACATATGAAGCAAAAGGGACATATTTTCATTGATAACAAAAGTGTGATACATTTCTTTAACAAAAAGAAAATACAAGAACATTAAACATAAAAGAAAAATATAAAAATACTACAAAAACTAAGATCCTAAGCTTGTGCCTTGGGAGCCCCTTGATCAGCAGCTTGCTCAAGCTGAGAGATAATGGTGTCTGAGGTCTTGCCTTTGCCCTTGTCCTTGCCTTTGCCCTTATCCTTGCCTTGGGGAGTTTCAGCTTCTTTCCCTTTGCCAGCATCTAGGTGAGGATTCATTAAAGTTTCCACAGGGGTAGGAGGGACTTGATTTGCTACGGGCACCTCAGACACTTGGGCAGTTTGTTCTGGGAGAGTGGAGCTAGGACCTGAGAGCTCGTGGATATCAGGATCATAGTAGATGCTCTCAGGTCGCCTCAAGCTGGAATCAACAGGAATCCCAGTGACATCAAGGGCTTTACCCCAAGAAATATCGCAATAATCCCTGGCTACAGTGGAGAACTCCTCTATGAGTCTGCTTTGAGTCTCCTGTACCCCCAAGGCGTACGCAGCTTGCTTCTCGGCCTCAGTTGCCTCCTTAAGTAGTTGGGCAACCTCCCTAGCCTTGCGAAGTTCTTCGCGAAGCTCTATCACCATATGTTTTTTTGTTGCCAGATTTATTTCAGAATAGTGCAGTTCCTTGCGCATTTCTTCAAATTGCCTCTTCGTCGTCTTCAGGCCTACCTCGGCACTATCTCTCGCCCTAATAGCTTCTTTCAGCTGCTCGGCCATCTTAGCTTGTTTTTCTTTTAGGGCGCCTAGCTCTACCTCCACTTCGACTCGAGCATCCAAGGCAACCCTGGTCTCACCACGGGCATTCTTTACCCACTCCTCGGCCACAAAAACTTGCTGTATGACCTAAAAATATAAAAAAACACACAAACAAAAACAAGAGGTATTTTACTTTTGCTATAAAATGCAAGAAAATGGAGATGTATAAATGAAGAACAATGAATAGAGTCACTTACCATAGCCAGGTCCCTTTTAAGGGATAGGAAGAGTTCAGGATGGTTGAAGGTCCTATAGGCCTCCATGTCCTTTGAAAGGAGCAGAGGCTGCTCTAGAGCCTCAGCTACCAGACCAACGTTCCCCTCGCAATAATGCCTGAGTGTGGCATCATACACAATCGGCACATCGTCCACCTCCAACTTGGGCGACCAAGTGCTGATTGGGCAGCACACTTGGGCCACAGGAGGCTCCCCTCGGCTATCCACAGAGTTGGACCTTTTGTTCCCTTGGTCTTGTGATTTCCTGGGCTATTTGCTTCCTTTGGAAGGGCCTAGCTCTCCCTCCTCAGTAGCTTCAGGGTGCCTCTTCCTCATTAGATCTGGGTTGGGCTTTAGCCCAAGATCAACAGGAAGCTGAGGGGGAGGAGGAGGTGGAGGATTTACGGGGGGTTTTGACTTGTTTTTATCTTGAGGAGAGGGCGCCTTGTTTCTGTTCTTCATAAGATCCCTTAAACTTGGACCAGTTTTAGGGGCCATTGCTTCTTCCTCGTTTGAAGTGTCACCAATATAGGTTACTATCTGGGCAGGAGTCTGAACGCACGAATGCTCGTCCGCTCCTTCTTCAGCCTCCGATATAACGATGGTTTCCTCTTCAAACCGGAATCTGTCAATTTCCTTTTCAAGAAAAAAAGAGGAAGCAGCTCCTTCCTCGACAATAGCCTGTCCGAGGGGTACTTGTTGTAGTGGTTGGGCGGCAAAAGGTATTCCTTGTGGAATAGGATGGTCAACGGGTGGAAGATCGTATAGAGCTAGGACACCTGGCCGAGAGACGTTTATGCGAGCCAAACGGTAGTCGTCTGCTCTAATAGAGTTGCCGACGTCCAAGAAAGCCCTTGAAATTGGTTCAAAGTAGAGAATCAAGTGAACGGCACGAAACTGTTCGTCGTCGTTCACGAAAATCTGAGACCTCAGCAAATAGTTAAGCGCTGGTACGTTGATTAAACTGAGTTTGGGGTTAGTGTACGTTTTATCTGTCAGATAGGAAAGTCAAATAGTTAGAAATTCCAATTTCAATGTAAAAAAAAAAAATGATGATGAAATAAATGAAAAGGAGACTCAGGTACAACGAAATGGGGCCGATGACAAATTCCTTAAATCTAATGTTAGAAAACCTAGATCTAAGTTACTCCACCTGGCTCTCCTAGCTTGGTTGGCCAAGGAAGGTCGTCACTCCAAGGGCCTGATACGATGAGGAAGTCATCTTTCATCCCCTTGTTAGACTTGGGGAGACATGAGATTATCTTGACAACACTAGATCGGGACTTGAGGTAAAACCCTGCCTGAGCTTCTATATGGCCTTCATATAAGTGAGGTACGTCGTACCAAGTCAGTTCCAACCCTAAATGTCAGTCCAAAGCGTCAATCGCTCCTAGAACTCTAAAGAAGTTAGGCGCGCATTGTTGGGGGCAAAGCCTATGGGCACGTAAATAGTCCCTCGTAATTCTACCCATGGGAATAGTCATGCCTCCTTCTATGAAGGTAATCATTGGGATTATGACTTCTCCAATTTCTCGGTCAAATGTCAATCCCTTTGTGGAATAGTATCGTTTCGATACTTCCTGGGTATGTGGTATTTCTCTTTGAACAGCTCTATCAAGGCTGGAGTTTTCACTAAGCGTTGAAATCTACCCATTCTGAGTTTGCGGAAGAGAGAATGATGAGCCGAGGAGGTTATACGAGGAAATAAAGGAAGTTGTGAAAATGAAACTTACGTAGACTAGAGCACGAACTGATCTTCGTAGTTCTCGAGGATCTTTGAGGTCTCTTTTTGAAAATATGATGAACAATCTGATGAGTGATGAGTTTGAATGCTTGAATGCTCTGAAGATTATGAACAACAATGAAAAAAGAAGGAAATGGTGTTCAGGAGCCTTTATATAAGAAACTAAAAACAAGGGGGATTTGATCCCGCCCAAATGTTGAAGAAAAATCCAGACCGTTGGATTAAAGCCCCACCGTTGGATGCCAAGAGCGTAATGCCACCCAAATTACTTAATGAAGTTTCGCGAGTTCCGAAATGTCAGAAACAGCTTTGAAATGACGAAAATGACCCTTCCACGTGCGAAGGTTTGAATGTCTATGGTTTTAAATGTAATTATATTCACAAGTCAAAATTATACTTTTTCTTCTCGGGCAAGAGGGAAAAATTAAAATTTTGAGGGGCTATTGTGGGGGGCAAAGACTTCAGTTTTTGTGTTGGGCCTCAAGCCCCATTTATTATCAAGAATGCGTCTGAGGAGGAGAAAATGTTGGGGAAAAGCCCTATAGTAGGTGGTTGTACAGTGAAATTTTGAAAGACACTAGTCCGAGAGGGTCATACTCCTCGGACCTGACGAATGTCAGTCAAGTGAATTTCGCCTTGACTTAGGTAACCTTTCAAGAAATTCTAGCAATGAAGATAGACTTCAGGTGAGCACGGAAAGGATAAGAACACGGAAATATATTGGGGAAAAGCTGCTACCATTGCATTAAATTCATTACAATAGCTTTCCTGGCCGCATTAATGTGGAGAAGACTTCTGAATAGTGTTTTCAACCACTATCGCCCACAGAAAACCAGAAAAGCTGCTCAGTAAGACAGATACTCGAGTGCAGGGTTGGATGATAAACAAGTGGACGATGGGAATGAATTATGGAGGACTATATAATGGGGGAGCCCCTCCATAAGTGGGGGATCAGAAAAAGATCAAGAGAAGAAATTGAACGAGATTTACTGTAGCACTATGAAGAACAAACTTTCTGAAATAGCCAACTCCTTCAAAAACTTACTCCTTGGACTTATTATCAATCCTTGATTATGTGTCTTTTCCTCCTCGGACAAGATTTAAATCTTGATTAACCATTAGAAAATCCATTAACAGCCCAGTTCTTTCACCCACTCTCTTACAAATTTATTGTATTGGGCTTACTGGGCCTATATCCCAGTCCTTTTGGGTTTGGGCTACAATTTGTGACCCTACACTATTGATAGTCATTTTTATATTTTATCAACTCTTTAAAAAAAAATTTAAGGATATTATTAAGTATAAGATTGTCCATTTTTTTAAAAAAATTATTGTGAAGCACTTTTTTTTTTTATGATTCATTTATTCTAAACTTTTTGGTTTTTGTACTTAATAACTCACTTGGATAAATATTTATGATGTGGTAACACATTTGATTCTAAAAT
This sequence comes from Quercus wislizeni, assembly GCA_023055345.1. Classification (NCBI taxonomy): domain Eukaryota; kingdom Viridiplantae; phylum Streptophyta; class Magnoliopsida; order Fagales; family Fagaceae; genus Quercus; species Quercus wislizeni. The sequence continues at coordinate 36,552,179 of JALGQJ010000005.1, read as the reverse complement.
TAAGAAATAAAACTCTTTAAGAATAAATAATTTAGGACACATGGCGCAAAATTGGAACTCTAATTTGGAATTCTAATTTGAGTTTCTCTCAACTTCACCTATTTTATATGTGTGTGTGTATATATATATATATATATATATATATATAGATTGGACTCCAATTTTGCACGTGTCCATATAATTTTTTAATCTTTGTGGCAAGTGAATTATCGGGTGCAAAAATCGAAGAGTCTAAACCTAATTGAATTCTAAATTAAATCTATATGTGTGTGTGTGTGTGTGTGTGTGTGTATAACTAATGAGAAACCATTAAATATTTAAGAAATGTATGACTTAAAAAAGTATAAGCTAATACCATGTATAATTTGAACTTCTTCTAAAAAAAAAGGTATATTTTAAATTGTGTAATTATGATTCTTTTTAGTTGTACCCGTGCATATCGATAGGGTTACACACTAGTTAAGTGTAAAAATCCAAGAGTTCAAATCCGAATAGATTCTAAATTGGAGTCCAATTTTGCGCTACATGTCTATTTAATTTGAACTGTGTAATTATGATTATTTTTAATTGTAATTATGAATATGCATGATGTTATACACTAGTAAATTGTAAAATTCAGGTTTTCTCAACCTTCAATCTCTGGCCCACAAACTATCATCAATACATAATTTTTTCCAAATTTGGAAATCTCCAGATTTACAATTATTTTCAACTTTCTGAAGCATTTCCTCATTCATTTCCATGAAATTGTGCACTGCAAATAAGAGCTAACAAAGAGACTTGCAATCTTGTAGAAAGACATCAATTTTTATATATAATAAAAGTCAAAATTGAGAGAAAATTAATTAGTTAGATCTCAAATTAGATTTAATTGTGGGCTAAATCTGTGCCATATGTCTACTAATTTTTTTTAATCTTTATTCCAAGTGAGTTAATAAGGGCAAAATACTAAGAGTCCAATATTGAATATAAAAAATAAAAATAAAAAACTAGTCATATATCTACTCAACAAAAATCACCACACATTCTTTCTTATCATAAATTAGAATAAAAATGATTATAAGTAGTAAATTTAGGCAGGAATTTTATTATGTATCTAATTAAGTTTATTTTTTCTAATAAGTCAATCAATTATGTATATTTTTATGGTTAAAAAAGTGTTTATTTTTAAATACATCAATACATATGTATGGGTTACTTTTCTCCAATATATATATTTTGGTTACATGCGAGTAAAAGAAAAAAGCATCTTACAAGTTAGTGTTTGTTTGAGATTTGCTTATTTTACTAAAACTGAAATTTTTTTGCTGAAAGTACTGTAGATAAAGGTAAAAGTTAGTTGAAATAATATAGTGAGACCTAAAAATAATACCAAAAAATACAATGAAACCTATAAATAATATAAAAAATAATCTAAATAATATATTAAAACTGATTTAAATAATAAAATAAATTGACAAAAATAATCATGGTCAAACACGCGAGTTTAATTCAGAAACAAATTTGTATTCTTTTGGAGCATAATTATGACACTGCTTCAGTGAATAGCCGTTCCGTGTCGTGTGGTATAGTCCAAAAATGCAGTCAATATGCAAACAATTTCAGCATAACATGGGGTAGGGAGCAATGTTTAAACTATCTTCCTTTGATTGCCTTGAAGTCTTGGTCAAAAACTGGAATCACAGATAGCGAGTTTTTTGTTGAGTGTTTTTTTCCAGTTGGACTATAAAGAGGACCAATAGGAACTTGCATAATATTTTGGGGGCAATGATTAAATAGATCCATTAATATTGGATGTTTTATAGAGTAAATAGATAAAATAGGTAAAGTAATTTTTTATAGTATTAAATAGTTAAAAAAATAGCCCCAGAAATATGGATGCTATAACATGGGGTAGGGAGCAATGATTAAGCTTTCTTCCTTTGAGAGCCTAGACGTCTTGGTCAAAAACTGGAATCACAGAAAGAGAAAATTTTTTGTTGAGTTTTTTTTCCAGTTGGACTATAAAGAAGACCAACAGGAACTGTCATAATATTTAGGGTCCAATTATTGAGCGTCTTTAAACTATTTGTTAATTAATAATTTTGGATACTATTTTTAGGAAATATATAAAAAAAATAGTTATTTTTTCTTTTCTCGTAATTTTTTTTTAAAAATATTTATTAAGCTAATAATTTTAAAGTATCTGTAAATTTTTCTGTGTTATTAGGAAGAATCCTACTTCCAGAATCTGAATTTTGTTCAGACAGATAGAGAGTGAGAGTGGGAGATTCCAATTACATCATTACAACCTTTTAAAAAAATCCTAGCTACTTCTAGAATCTCAATTTTGCATCAAATCAAAGAGAAGGGGGCAATGCACGCGTGCATCATCTTTTTTAAAGCCAGAACTTTGACCGACGACCCTTGTATCTTCTGATCCTACTGCAGTGTCAAAAAAGTTTCATACTTTCATAATACAAAATTCCATTTTACACATGTTCAAACTCATGATTCTTTTGGTGTAATATTATAAAAAATGAAGTTTATTTGTTTTTTTTTTTTAGAATGAAGTTTATTTATGATATGGATACTATTCAAACTTATTTGGAAAAATGAGGAGAGAAGCAACTTTCAATAATAGTGTTGTTGAAATTCTAAAATATATATATATATATATGAGAGAGGAGAGAGGAGAGAGAAATAATGTGATGGGAGAGAGAAAAAATTGAATTTCGGGGATCATACCAAATAGGGCCTCACTCATGTAATATAATCATGGTAAGAGTAGGGAAGGGACACGGCGTTGGAAGCGGAAGCACAGTTATACAGATAATATAACTTCAAAATAATGCAAGTAAAAGTAATGCAAGTAAAAGCAAAGCTATAAGACCAGCCAGGTAGGCGGCAGAGCCAGCCAAGTAGGGGGTATAGCTTAAATAGTTAAAGAAAAGAAAGAATTATAGAACCGTCCGTGATGGCGGTAATCCGTTCAAGGTGGCGGTAGCAACAAATAGTATAATGCAAGTAATGAACATAAAACTGAAATTACTTGTTATTGAAAGTAAAATTGAACACTTACAGTAGTAGTGATTACAAGTTGGAAATAGTTACAAGGCTTTAGGAGTTACAAGCTTTGTAGAGAAGGTAGGAAATGTAGTAAGCAAGGATATTCTCACAAAGAAAGGCTCTCAAGGGAAAACTCTCTCTAAGGAAGAAGTCCTGAACTAAGCATTTAAAACACTTACTTCAAATATAAGGGACAGCCCCCCTTAAATAGGCAAAACTTCGGAGTGAACAATAACAGTGAATAGTAACAGTGAATAGTGACAGTGAATAGTAATAGTGAATAGTAAATTTCATTTTTTGCCCCAAAACGTGGGGAATCAGTTGTAGAACCCAAATTTCTTGTCTTTGTAGTAGATGGTGTCAGAGGAATCATGGCAAAGTGTAGAGAATTATGACCAAAGCATAGGGAATATGACAAAGTGACCAAAGCATAGGGAATATGACAAAAGGTGTAGTCATGGAGAATCCTCATTTTTAGAAAGACTCCCAACCCTTGTCAGAAGCAAGATATCCAGCACTAGTATGAGATTGCCTTTTGAATTTTGGAGCATGCTTGAAGTGATAGCACTCAAAGGAACTTTTGACTGGAGTGCCAAACGGAGAGTAGATGTCTTGAAGTAATTCTTTTTGAAGCATAATGTCTTGAAGCAATTCTTTTTGAAGCATTTTGGCCTTTGTGCAGGCTAGCCAAATATTAATTTCTAGTCCTCAGGATTTTCTTCATCATGTGCAAACCAATCTTATGGATAAGGATAGGTTTGGTAGTAGGGGTCTTTTGACACAGAGACCTGAGAGGTCTTTTCATCATCTGAATTGGTAGCATCTGAATTAGGAGCTTCATCATCCTTAACCATTTTAGATAATAGTGCATACAAAGCTTCAGGATCATTGCGGATTGCATCTAAAGGAGAACTTTTCTTTTTGGATTTAGTGGAAGCTGTAACATTTTTTGTTGATGAGGAAGCAGGTGCGTCAGTTGCAGCTGTTTGTACTGGAGTAGTAATCTTTAATGGGGAAACATGTGAAGCAAGGAAGTCCCTTTCAACATTGTTAATAATAGAATCAGTGTGAGAAAACCTATCCCACCATTTAACATACCAACATCTTGCTAGAACATCATCTTCTTTGGTATATTGCCATTTTAGAATCCAAGGAATCTTATATTTTTTAATAAAATGTAGTAGAGGGGGAAATTTGGCTCCATGAGTGTCAGGTTTGAGCCTTAATGAGAAATTTCTGAAACAGTCTGTCAATTGTGCAGGAAATATTTCAACAGCAGAACCAAACTGAGTCCACCATCGGATGAACCAGAGAGGGAAAACAGAGTCAAAGTCTTTGTGAAAATTGACAAACCATGAATGGGACATGGTTTCATTTTGATGAAGCATGAATCTGAACCAGGCTGTAATATAATCATGGTAAGAGTAGGGAATAGGGCAATTCGGTAATGATCTTGTAGCGGTAGGACAGGGGCCCCACATTTCTTCGGAAATAATGTGTTTTAAGGAAACACTGTGATAAATAATTTTTTCCCCATTAGTCTTGTCTTTAATGGGCTTGATAACAATTGAATTTTCATGTTGCAATATTGTAGAATAATATCGCACAGTCTTTTGATTGTGCTCAGGGATCCAATGAAATAGTGGAGGAAAGTAGCTGGTAGCAAGTCTAAAAGGATTAGTGATAGAGGCCCTATTTGGCTCGACAGAAAACAGGTTTTGAACATAACATTTTTTAACATACTGGGAAGCATTGGGGTTTCTAGGGAAAGCAGTTTGAACAGGTCGATGACTATGGGTTAGAGTATAGGGATCATATGTAGCAGCTAAAACAGAAGAATAATTGGGTTTGGGAATAGTCCCTAAAGTGGTGAAACGGTTAACAGTGTTTATAGGGGAAGCAGGCTCAACTTTAACAATTTGATTATTACTGTCAGGCGTCTTGTTGTCACTTGACCTTCTACATGCCATTATGACACTGCAGAAATTTACGGGTAAGGAAATCAGGGATGGCATTTTGGGATCCTTTAATATATTCAATATCAAAATCAAAAACGCTCAAAATAGCTTGCCATCTAGCAAAAATATGTTTTGAAGCAATATTTTCAACATCTTTTTCAATAACATATTTAGCACTTTTGCAATCAATTCGTAGCAAAAATTTTTGGTTTAATAAATCACTTTGGAATTTGGAAATACATAGAACTATAGATAAAATTTCTTTTTTAATAGTACTGTAGTTTAACTGTGCATTATTCCAAATACCGGAATGGAAACGGACAATTTGCTCAGGTGACTCTGGGGAGATTCTTTGTTTCAGAATACCTCCATAACCAAAATCCGAGGCATCTGTTTCAACAATTTTGAAAGCACTAACGGTGGGAATACCAAGACAAGGCAATGTCCTAACATGAGAGTTAATTTGTTTAACAAGGGAAGTATGAATGTCAGACCAAGGAGGAGGATTACTCTTTAACCTATCAAATAGAGGTTTACATTGTTTTCTCATATCTTTGTAAAAATCAGCAACATAATTTAATGACCCAAGAAATCTTTGGAGCTGAGTTTTCTCAGTGATAACATCAGGAAACTTATCAGCAAATTGGATGGCCCTATCAATAGGACGAATCTGTCCTTCAGATATGTCAAAGCCAAGGAAACGGACTTTTGTTTGAAACAATTTGACCTTTTTAGCAGAGACAACAAGACCATTTCTTTTGATAGTATCTAAGAATGAATGCAAGTGTTTCCAATGTTCATCAATAGAACTAGAGTAGACAAGAACATCATCAATGTAAACAATGGTAAAATGACTGAATGAATTAAAAATATCATTCATAATGTTTTGAAACTCACTTGGGGCATTCTTAAGACCAAAAGGCATAACATTCCACTCATAATGTCCAAAAGGAGTGGTAAAAGCAGTTTTGTACTTATCCTTTTCACTAATCTGGATTTGCCAGAACCCAGACTTCATGTCAAACTTGGAGAATACTACAGCTTCACTCAGCCTATGAACCAGGTCATTCTTATTGGGAATAGGATACCTAATCCATTCTAAAACCTTATTCAAAGGTTTGTAGTTAATTACTAATCGGGGAGTCCCTCTTTCAATCTCAGCATTTTTCTGAACATAAAAAGCAGAACAAGACCAAGGGGATTTGCTATTCCTAATCAATTTTTTCTCCAATAAATCACTAATTTCTTTTTTACAAAATTCAACAGTTTCAGCATTCATTTGAATAGGACGAGCTTTGGTGGGGATATTTTTCTCACTAAAATCTTTAACATAAGGCAAGTCGACAATATGTTTCTTTCTATGCCAAAAAGCATTGGGAACATCAGAACAAACATTATCAATCAACATTTTTTGAAAATTATCAATTTTTGACTGCAATAATTTATTAGAAATTTGTTCAGCAATTTTCTTGTATCTAACTTCTTGTTGAAGGAAGTTAAGATGTTTAACTTTAGCATGAATCAAGTTTAAAGCATCATCAATTTCAGTTTTTGGAGCAAATTTGAATTTTACTTTTTGTCCAAAAGGATCAGTAGTAATTCCATCATGTTCAACTAGAAAAGGATACAAAGCATTTATAAAAGGCAAACCAAGAATCACTTTATCAGTCATATTTTTGACAAGAACAGAAGGAATCTTGAAGCAAACATTACCATGGCAGACATGAGCATTATTCAATTCATATTTGATTTTCATTTGAGAACCATTAGCTGAAACCAATCTTTCGGTTGATTTTTCAAAATATTTTGAAGGGATCAATCCTTCTTGGATACAGTTCATATCCGCACCAGAAGTATTTTGAACGACAATTTTAACTTTTGTAAACCATTTTGGAAGGAGTATTTTATTGACAAGAGCAAGTTGAGAATTAATGAAAACATCAGTAATACCTTTATCAGAAAGAAGAGCCTGTTGACTGGATTCATCTCCATCTTTGTGCTCATCATGTTTTTTATCAGTTTTACCAACTTTTAGCATTATCAGTTCTGGATTAATATTCTTATTTTTATGTTTTAACTCGCTTATCTCTTGCTTAATAGTGTTAATTTGATGCTGTAAATCATTAACAGTTAAATCTTTGGATTTTTCTTTATTTAGTCTTTTAAAAGGTTCTTTAAAGCTTAAAGTTGATTTTTCATTTTCTTTACTTGTAGTCAGAGTTTTAACAAATTTAATATTTTTGCAGGGAATTGTTTTTAACAGTTTTTCCAAGTTTAAAGAAGAAAAATCATCTTTCAAGGAATTAGACAAATTATTTGATTCAAGGATTTGAAATAGTTCTTTTTGATTTCTATTATCACTTTGTAACATGTGAAACTTACCAAGTTGTTTATATTTTCCAGAAGCATTTTTCTTTTTAACGTAAAAATCATTTGGTTTAACAAAGTTGTTTTTGTATCTTGTATATTTTTTATGACTATATATTTTGTGATTCTTATCATATTTATTTCCTTTTTGTCTAATAGGAGGCAGACCATTTTGTTTACAAAAATTAGCTTTTTTCTTAATCTGTAATTGATACATTAATAGTTTTTTATTATTATTCATACTAGCATCAAATTTTTTAATAGCATTAAAAATGTTATCATAAGTTAGGTTATCATAATTAAAAGAATCATTTGTATTCATTAACACCTGTTTTACCTTATGAGCAAAGATTGGAGGCATACCGTCAATAAACCTTTCTTTACAACAAGGCTTATGGCAATCTTGCTGAAGCATATCCCTGGAAACAAAAACATCTTGATACCATTTGTAACCATTAATAGTAGAACTTCTTAAAATATTCAACAATCCAGAAACTTGAGGTGAAATATTAGAAGGAATACTAATAAAATATTTAGGAATGGTATAGATCGGAGTATTTAGGTCATCAATAGTACCGCAACCAAGAGTACTGCAACTAATATGTTTAGCAAAAATAGGCAATTTATGAAGAGTGCTAGAAAAATCATTAACAAGTAGATCAACAATATCAGGTTGATCAATGTCATAGTTATTTTGATGAGCAATACTAACTTCAGGCATATGACTTATGATTTTTTGTTCGGATAATCCAGCAATATTCCATTTGTAAAATTGATCAATAGTAACAGAAAATTGTGGTTGAAAAACTCTTTCTTGAAACTGTATATCAGGAGGAATAGATCTGGAATACCAATTTTGTGTAAAAGACATGGGTTCGGAATTTTCAACAAATCTTTTGGTTTCTGGTAATTCATCATTTAAAATCTCTTTAGAAGAAATAGTGTCAGAATCAATATGTTCATCAGAAACAATTTCTTTTTCATTTTTTGAAATAGTGTAAGGTGTACTTCTAGAAGTACCTTCAAGTTTAATTTCTAAATCAGAAAGCATTTTATCAACGACTTCAAGCATGTTAGATGGAGAAGTCTTGAGCAAGACTTTCTCTTTTTTACTGGATAAATCAAATAAAGGTTTCTCAATTAAAACCGATTTTTCAGAAGCAGTATTTTCAATATGGTCAGGTTGTTGGTCAGTGACATGCAAAGATTTATTAGTAGAGTTGGATTGTTCAATAAGACTAGTGATAGGAGTTTGATCATTAGAAATCTTAAAAGAGAATGTTTTAACAAAATTTGATTTTCTTATCATACTCAAATGTTGTTTTGAAACTTCATTATTTGGAACATAATAGTTTTCAAGAAAATCAAAAAATAAAATATGTTTTTTCAATTGTTTCATTTTTTCTAACCATTTACTCTTGACATGGTTTTTGTCAGACTGAGCAAAATTATTTTGGAAGTATTTTCGTTTAATTTGATTTTTTGAAAGCATAAATTCATCATACAAAGGAACCAAATCAACTTCAAAGTTTTCATTTGAAACAGTCAAAACTCTTAATTGGTTAACATAGTTAAAATTATTAATGGGAGTAAAGTTGGGGTCAACAGATTTATCATTAGAATAACAAGCATGATCATTTAAAGAAACATCAGCCATAGAAAGAATGTTATTTTTAAAATTCTTAGATTTAGTACTATGTAAACACATGAGAACAGTAGCACCACAACTTTCAACATTGTGATCTTCATCATTTACAATACCAAGAGGACAACCAGTCCTGGGGCTGATAGAAGAGTTAGATCTCCACAATCTATCCATACTATCCTAGTTTTAACACTCAATTATCATGTTTTTCTCACAACCGTTGCATTTCGTAACACATACCCTAACCAACCTTATACCTCTCATGCCCTACACGCCCTCTCTTGGCTCAAACGGGCCTTACAGTTCGGTTCTAGGAATTCACTTTACGACTAGGGTGGCGCCAACGACGGTAAGAAGGGGACACAACAACTGAGCACCAAAGTTTCGGGTAGACACATACGGAGAGACAGAGAACACAACAACACTATCACCGGCCAGAAAAGAGTGGCTCTGATACCATAAAGGGGGAAGGGACACGGCGTTGGAAGCGGAAGCACAGTTCTACAGTGATAATATAGCTTGAAAATAATGCAAGTAAAAGTAATGCAAGTAAAAGCAAAGCTATAAGACCAGCCAGGTAGGCGGCAGAGCCAGCCAAGTAGGGGGTATAGCTTAAATAGTTAAAGAAAAGAAAGAATTATAGAACCGTCCGTGATGGCGGTAATCCGTCCAAGGTGGCGGTAGCAACAAATAGTATAATGCAAGTAATGAACATAAAACTGAAATTACTTGTTATTGAAAGTAAAATTGAACACTTACAGTAGTAGTGATTACAAGTTGGAAATAGTTACAAGGCTTTAGGAGTTACAAGCTTTGTAGAGAAGGTAGGAAGTGTAGTAAGCAAGGATATTCTCACAAAGAAAGGCTCTCAAGGGAAAACTCTCTCTAAGGAAGAAGTCCTGAACTAAGCATTTAAAACACTTACTTCAAATATAAGGGATAGCCCCCCTTAAATAGGCAAAACTTCGGAGTGAACAGTAACAGTGAATAGTAACAGTGAATAGTGACAGTGAATAGTGACAGATGAATAGTAACAGTGAATAGTGAATTTCCTTTTTTGCCCCAAAACGTGGGGAATCAGTTGTAGAACCCAAAATTCTTGTCTTTGTAATAGATGGTGTCAGAGGAAGCATGGCAAAGTGTAGGGAATGATGACCAAAGCATAGGGAATATAGTGTAGGGAATGATGACCAAAGCATAGGGAATATCATGGAAAATCCTCCCCTTTCTTTTTGGAAAGACTCCAAAATATCCTTTGTCAGAAGCAAGATCTTTAGCATGAGTGAGGGATTACATTCTGAATATTGAAGCAACCTTGAAGTAGTAGCATTCATTGGAACTTTTGACTGAAGTGTATTACGGACAAATGTTCCGCTAAATTCGGGATGTCTTGAAAATCAATCTTTATTGGTATTAATCAGTGGAAGCAGCATCGGAAGGATAACCATCAAAAGGACCTTGTGGAGAATGGCAATCATGATCATGGGAAATGGCATATTTATTACAGAATCCACAATAAAATATTGGTTGAAATACTGGAGGTTTTCCTGGGATGAGAAACTTTATAGGATTACAATGGTTAGCCACCCTTAAATGAGCAACCGCATCAGAATATGGTCTGGGACCAAAGACAGCAATTCTATCTGTGCTCCCCATGAAATGGTAGTGTTTCCATAGACTGTCGGCAATATTAATAATTTGGTTATTAAAATAATTTCTCCAGCATTCTATGAGAGTAAAAGGATCATCAAAAGATAAATGAGTATTTCCTTCAAACCATGGCCCTTGGTGAGTATGGCCATTAATGAGAATGAGATGCTTTGAAGGCTGGACATTCATCCAGTTATCTCGTTCCCATTGTGGTAACGTACTCCAACATCTGATGGTAACAAAAGGAGTATTGAATTTTTTAACTGAATCTTGAATAATTTGTGGGAGTTGGCTTACTTGAAAATGGCTTGTTAATCTCATGTATCGGACTAAACCATATTCAAACATTTGAGAAAGCCAGTAAGGGTCTCTGTCATATTCATCATCATCATCTGAAATATCAGTAATATAAGAACCATCATCAAAATTTATCAGGAGGCCAGGAAATGGGTGTTGCTTTTCATATACTCTGAGACTACTTCCAAAGTGTTCTTCCCAATCAGCTTGGAGAAAAACATTATCATCTTCATCTAACTCATCTGGATCAGGAATAGTGGCAGTAACAAGTGTTTTGAAATATTTGAACCATAGATCAAAAGATCTAAACATAGCCTTGCTTTCCAGAATACGTAATTGTATATCTGTTGGCAAGTTGGCAACAGCACTTCTTAAAACTGATTGGGTCTTAAGGCTCAATCTAGCATAATCCGTGCCCATTATAGTCATTTTATCCTTTGAATGGATATCCTCTTTGCCAAAGAGTTGACTGAGATAAAGATCATTTGTAATATTTGGATGGGTAACATGATGACTTCCAAAAGTCTCATTTTCTAGAATGAAATCATCTTCTGAAGCAAAGGGTTTTTTATAGTAGTGTGTGTAAACTTCATTTTGAGCAGTGAGATTAACCAGGTGGATTTCAAGGGCTCGAAGCGTTTGTTGAAAAATCTCATTGTGTTTTTCGATAAAGGCAGATTGCAGGTTATCAAGAATGAGTTTAATAGAAGCTGGTAATTCTGAGTAGGTACCATTGTGGAATTGTAAATTTTTTGCTAAAACTTCTTGTAAAGCAATTATTATATCACCATTAGAGTATGTCACCTCTGCAGGGACATCTCCTTGAATGGATATTGCTTCCTTGGATTTTACCCCAGAAGAAGCGCCTTCATGCATCATGAAAGGTCGTCCCATTGGGAACCTTTTGGGTTGGGCATAGTCCTGTACAGGAGCTTTTCCCTTTGAAGCCATAATAATCCACTTACTAGTGGTATAGGTATAAATATTACTAGTATCCCACTTATTAGTGGTACTTATCCTCGCATCATCGTCCGATTCCTGCAAAGAAGTATTGAAAATGTGAGGACGATTAATAGTATTAGTTCGGTGAGCATTATTTTTAGAATATGGACAAGAACTCATCATTATTTCTTGGACAAGAGTATGCATGGGAGAATCTTTTTCATAAGTCAGATTGTCAATTTCTATTTCAGTTTTTGAAGCAAATTTGAATTTATTTTTTGTCCAAAAGGATCAGTGGTAATTCCATCATGTTCAACAAGGAAAGGATATAAAGCATTTATAAAAGGTAAACCAAGAATTACTTTATCAGTCAAATTTTTAACAAGAACAGAAGGAATCTTAAAATTGACACTATTATGGCATATGTGAGCATTATTCAATTCATATTTAATTTTCATCTGAGAACCATTAGCAGAAACCAATCTTTCAGTTGATTTTTCAAAATACTTTGAAGGAATCAATCCTTCTTGGATACAGTTCATATCTGCACCTGAATCAATCATGGCAATAACAGTGAAATTATAATCCGGGGAAACAACAATTTTTACTTTTGTAAACCATTTTGGAGGAATCAATTTATGGACAGGACTAAGTTGGAAGTGATCCACAATACCTTTTTCAGAAAGAAGAGCTTGTTGACCGGATTCTTCTCCATCTTTATGCTCATCTATTTCATTATCAATTTGGTGATCAAGGCTTTTATCAATTTTTAACATTATTAATTCTTGTTTAATATTTTGATTATCATTTTTAAGATTTTTAAACTCGTTTTTTAAATCAAGCATTTCTTGTTTAACAACAGTGATTTCCGATTGAAGATCATTAACAGTTAAGTCTTTGGATTTCTTTTTATTGAATCTTTCCAAAGTTTCTTCAAAGTTTATGGTTGATTTTAATTTTTTACCAGTTTCATCTTTTAACAAATTCTTCTTAAATTTATCTAAATATTCTTTTTGCAATTCAGGATTTTGAATTTGATTGATTAATTGGATTATTAATTTTTCATTTTCTTCGCTTTTAGTGAGAGTATTAACAGAGTTAATAATATTACAACAAGAATCTCTACAGCCAATTTTAATATTAGGAGAATCAGAAGAATCATCAGTAGATTGGTAACAAGAATCAGATGAAGAGGAAAAGTCATCTTCCAAAGAATCAGACGGATTGTTTGATTCAAGGATTCTGAACAATTCTTCTTGCTCTTTATCATTAATTTTTAACATGTTAAACTTATTCTTTAATTTACCAGGTTTTTGATTACAATCTTTACTGAAATGACCAGATTTTCCACAGTTAAAACATTTACCTTTTCCTGGCATGTGTTTATCATATTTTTTGGAAACATTTTTCTTTTTAGCATAAAAATCATTAGGTTTGACAAAATTATTTTTGTATTTTTTATATTTGTTATGATTATAATTTTTGTGACTTTTATCATGTTTTTTCCCTTTTTGCCTGGAAGGAGCAATAGGGGGTAAACCATATTGTTCACAAAAATTACCCATTTCATATTTAGCTTTTTTCTTATTCTGTAAATGGTATTTTAACAATTTTTCATCATTACACATGTTAATACCAAGTTTTTTAATAGCACTAAAAATATCTCCATAAGTTAAGTTATCATAATCAAAATAATCATTTTTTCCCATTAACACTTGTTTTACCTTATGAGCAAAGATTGGAGGCAGGCCGTTAATAAACCTTTCTTTCCAATAAGGCCTGTGGCAATCTTTTCGAAGCATTACCCTGGAAATAAAAACATCTTGGTACCATCTGTAATCAGTCATAGTAGGACATCTCAAATTGTTCAATAAATCAGAAACACGAGATGAAATATTAGATGGAGTACCAACAAAATGTTTGAGAATGGTATAGATCAGAGTATTTACACCATCAAGAATACCGCGACCAATACTTTCATCAAAAATAGGCAAACCTTCATCATTCTTTTTAACAGCATTTTTAATAGATTCTTTGGAATCTTCTGTGAGATACGAATCCCACCATCCTCGAAGAGTTCCAGAAAACCCAGTAACAAGCAAATTAACAATTTCAGGTTGATCTAGATCATGGTTATTTTGATAGGCAATACCAACCATGGACATATGACTCATTTTATTAATGATTTCTTGCTCAGACAAACCATCAATATTCCATTCGTAAAGTTTATCATCAGAAACAGAAAACTATGTTTGAAAAACTCTTTCTTCAAATTGCATATCAGGAGGAGTAGGCTTTGAATACCAATTTTTTGTAAAAGACACGGGTTTCGGATTTCCAACAAATCTTTTAATTTCTGGAAAATCGTTACCAAAAATCTTTGTAGCAGAAACCGAAGAAACAGTATCAGAATCAGTATGTTCATCAGAAACAATTTCTTTTTCATTTTTTGAAATAGTGCAAGTTGTATTTGTAGATGTACATTCAGTTTTAACTTTTAAATCAGAAAGCATTTTGTCAACAACTTCAAGCATTTTAGACTGAGAAGTTTTGAACATAACTTTTTCTCTTTGACTGGGCAAATCAATCAAAGGCCTCTCAGTTTTTACAGAAACAGATTTTTCAGAAACAGGTTTTTCTATGGAAACAGTTCTTTCAACAATTTTTTCTTCAATACGGTCAAGCTGTTGACCAATGATATGCAGAGATTCATTAGTAAAATTGTTTTGTTCAATAATACTAACAATAGGGGTTTTATCATCAGCAATTTTGAAATGAGTAGCATTAACTTCTGTCTTTTTATCTTGACAAGTCAGCACAATTGTCTCAAGAGGCGGATGAGTAGCCCGAATAGTAGATTTATCCTTTTCTTTAATAAAATTTGATTTTTTTATCACACTCAAATGTTGCTTTGAAACTTCATCATTTGAAACATAATGGTTTTCAAGGAAATCAAAAAACAAAATATGTTTTTTCAATTGATTCATTTTTTCTAACCATTTACTTTTAACACGATTTTTCTCAGATTGAGCAAAATTATCTTGGAAATATTTTCTTTTAATCCGGTTTTTTGAAAGCATAAACTCATCATACAAAGGAACTAGGTCAACTTTAAAATCTTCGTTTAAAACATCTTCTCTTAAAACAGTCAAAACTCTTAATTGCTTAATATAACCAGAAGTATCAATAGGAGGAAAATCTCTTTCAGATGGACAAACAGAATTACCATCATCTTCTTCTTCACTAGCAGGCTTGCCATATGGAGAGGAAGGTTCTTGTTTAGTGGAATAGTAAACATTACTAACTTTATCATCTGAAATTCCTTTTAATTTTAAATCAACAGGTTTATCAAAATTCTTTTCCAAAAAGTCATTGAGATCTTGATCTCGTTTAGAAACACTGTCGGATTTTAAATCAGTGGGTTTTGAAAAGCTCTTTTTCAAAAATTCATTGAGATCTTGGTCTCTTTTTGAAATACTTTCAGATCCAGCAAAGGAATGTCTTCCTTCATTGATTCTTAAGGGTTGACTATTTTGAAAACTTATTTTAACAGTACCATCAAGATATTGTTGAATATGAGTAAGATCAAGCTCATCAAAAACAGGTTTAGCAATGGGAGATTCTTGTTCCAAGAACCATTCAGTGGGAAGTTTGATGTCTTGCCATTGAATCATTTTTGGAATTTGAATTTTTGCATCAGGAGTTGAACATTTAATTAACATAGTTTTACCAGAAGGTTCTCTATGATTTATAGCACTAGGATTTAATTGAGTACCCAACAATCTATAATAAATGCGATAAATTAAAGCAAAAGGTTTACTACCTTCTTCCATGTGATATCCAGATGAAGCAATATTTAAAGTCAAAGCTTTAATAATGTTAGCATCATCTAAAGCCAAAGTAAGATCAGGATAACAACTAAAGTAAACAGGACCATCATACAAAGAAGCAGTAATCATACCAAGAATGCTATCTTTAAAATGTTTAAATCTAGCATCACGTAAACACATGAGAACAGAAGCATTAATGCCCTTTCGGGTAAGAGGTTTAATAGCAACTTGAACCATACCAATATGCAGATAGCTGAATTTTTTAGAAGCAAGAAATTCACCAATATTCTTTTTAGTAAACAGGCAACATTTTTCATGAGTTTTTGAAATAGAGAATATTTGTTCAACAGTTCTAACTTTATAAGCAGAATGAAAAGTACTTTCAGCCCAACTTATTTTATAAACATTTTTTGTATCAACCTTAGGAATAGTCCAATTAGTAAAATCAGGGATCTCACTATCATCAACATTGTGATCTTCTTCATTTACAATATCAGGAGGACAACCAGTCCTGGAGCTGATAGAAGAGTTGGATCTCCACAATCTATCCATACTATCCTAGTTTTAACACTCAATTATCATGTTTTTCTCACAACCGTTGCATTTCGTAACACATACCCTAACCAACCTTATACCTCTCATGCCCTACACGCCCTCTCTTGGCTCAAACGGGCCTTACAGTTCGGTTCTAGGAATTCACTTTACGACTAGGGTGGCGCCAACGACGGTAAGAAGGGGACACAACAACTGAGCACCAAAGTTTCGGGTAGACACAGACGGAGAGACAGAGAACACAACAACACTATCACCGGCCAGAAAAGAGTGGTTCTGATACCATAAAGGGGGAAGGGACACGGCGTTGGAAGCGGAAGCACAGTTATACAGATAATATAACTTCAAAATAATGCAAGTAAAAGTAATGCAAGTAAATGCAAAGCTATAAGACCAGCCAAGTAGGCGGCAGAGCCAGCCAAGTAGGGGGTATAGCTTAAATAGTTAAAGAAAAGAAAGAATTATAGAACCGTCCGTGATGGCGGTAATCCGTCCAAGGTGGCGGTAGCAACAAGTAAGATAATGCAAGTAATGAACATAAAACTGAAATTACTTGTTATTGAAAGTAAAATTGAACACTTACAGTAGTAGTGATTACAAGTTGGAAATAGTTACAAGGCTTTAGGAGTTACAAGCTTTGTAGAGAAGGTAGGAAGTGTAGTAAGCAAGGATATTCTCACAAAGAAAGGCTCTCAAGGGAAAACTCTCTCTAAGGAAGAAGTCCTGAACTAAGCACTTAAAACACTTACCTCAAATATAAGGGACAGCCCCCCTTAAATAGGCAAAATTTCGGAGTGAACAGTAACTGTGAATAGTAACAGTGAATAGTGACAGATGAATAGTAACAGTGAATAGTGAATTTCCTTTTTTGCCCCAAAACGTGGGGAATCAGTTGTAGAACCCAAAATTATTGTCTTTGTAGTAGATGGTGTCAGAGGAAGCATGGCAAAGTGTAGAGAATCATGACCAAAGCATATGACAAAAGGTGTAGTCATGGAGAATCCTTTTTTGTTTTTTCTTTTTAGAAAGACTCCCAACCCTTGTCAGAAGCAAGATATCCAGCACTAGTATGAGATTGCATTTTGAATTTTGGAGCATGCTTGAAATGATAGCACTCATTGCCACTTTTGACCGGAGTGCCAAACGGAGAGTAGATGTCTTGAAGTAATTCTTTTTGAAGCATAATGTCTTGAAGCAATTCTTTTTGAAGCATTTTGGCCTTTGTGCAGGCCAGCCAAATATTAATTTCTAGTCCTCAGGATTTTCTTCATCATGTGCAAACCAATCTTGTGGATAAGGATAGGTTTGGTAGTAGGGGTCTTTTGACACAGAGACCTGAGAGGTCTTTTCATCATCTGAATTGGTAGCATCTGAATTAGGAGCTTCATCATCCTTAACCATTTTAGATAATAGTGCATACAAAGCTTCAGGATCATTGCGGATTGCATCTAAAGGAGAACTTTTCTTTTTGGATTTAGTGGAAGGTGTAACATTTTTTGTTGATGAGGAAGCAGGTGCGTCAGTTGCAGCTGTTTGTACTGGAGTAGTAATCTTTAATGGGGAAACATGTGAAGCAAGGAAGTCCCTTTCAACATTGTTAATAATAGAATCAGTGTGAGAAAACCTATCCCACCATTTAACATACCAACATCTTGCTAGAACATCATCTTCTTTGGCATATTGCCATTTTAGAATCCAAGGAATCTTATATTTTTTAATAAAATGTAGTAGAGGGGGAAATTTGGCTCCATGAGTGTCAGGTTTGAGCCTTAATGAGAAATTTCTGAAACAGTCTGTCAATTGTGCAGGAAATATTTCAACAGCAGAACCAAACTGAGTCCACCATCGGATGAACCAGAGGGGGAAAACAGAGTCAAAGTCTTTGTGAAAATTGACAAACCATGAGTGGGACATGGTTTCATTTTGATGAAGCATGAATCTGAACCATGCTGTAATATAATCATGGTAAGAGTAGGGAATAGGGCAATTCGGTAATGATCTTGCAGCGGTAGGACAGGGGCCCCACATTTCTTCGGAAATAATGTGTTTTAAGGAAACACTGTAATAAATAATTTTTTCCCCATTAGTCTTGTCTTTAATGGGCTTGATAACAATTGAATTTTCATGTTGCAATATTGTAGAATAATATCGCACAGTCTTTTGATTGTGCTCAGGGATCCAATGAAATAGTGGAGGAAAGTAGCTGGTAGCAAGTCTAAAAGGATTAGTGATAGAGGCCCTATTTGGCTCGACAGAAAACAGGTTTTGAACATAACGTTTTTTAACATACTCACCAAGGGCCATGGTTTGAAGGAAATACTCATTTATCTTTTGCTGATCCTTTTACTCTCATAGAATGCTGGAGAAATTATTTTAATAACCAAATTATTAATATTGCCGACAGTCTATGGAAACACTACCATTTCATGGGGAGCACAGATAGAATTGCTGTCTTTGGTCCCAGACCATATTCTGATGCGGTTGCTCATTTAAGGGTGGCTAACCATTGTAATCCTATAAAGTTTCTCATCCCAGGAAAACCTCCAGTATTTCAACCAATATTTTATTGTGGATTCTGTAATAAATATGCCATTTCCCATGATCATGATTGCCATTCTCCACAAGGTCCTTTTGATGGTTATCCTTCCGATGCTGCTTCCACTGATTAATACCAATAAAGATTGATTTTCAAGACATCCCGAATTTAGCGGAACATTTGTCCGTAATACACTTCAGTCAAAAGTTCCAATGAATGCTACTACTTCAAGGTTGCTTCAATATTCAGAATGTAATCCCTCACTCATGCTAAAGATCTTGCTTCTGACAAAGGATATTTTGGAGTCTTTCCAAAAAGAAAGGGGAGGATTTTCCATGATATTCCCTATGCTTTGGTCATCATTCCCTACACTATATTCCCTATGCTTTGGTCATCATTCCCTACACTTTGCCATGCTTCCTCTGACACCATCTATTACAAAGACAAGAATTTTGGGTTCTACAACTGATTCCCCACGTTTTGGGGCAAAAAAGGAAATTCACTATTCACTGTTACTATTCATCTGTCACTATTCACTGTCACTATTCACTGTTACTGTTCACTCCGAAGTTTTGCCTATTTAAGGGGGGCTGTCCCTTATATTTGAAGTAAGTGTTTTAAATGCTTAGTTCAGGACTTCTTCCTTAGAGAGAGTTTTCCCTTGAGAGCCTTTCTTTGTGAGAATATCCTTGCTTACTACACTTCCTACCTTCTCTACAAAGCTTGTAACTCCTAAAGCCTTGTAACTATTTCCAACTTGTAATCACTACTACTGTAAGTGTTCAATTTTACTTTCAATAACAAGTAATTTCAGTTTTATGTTCATTACTTGCATTATACTATTTGTTGCTACCGCCACCTTGGACGGATTACCGCCATCACGGACGGTTCTATAATTCTTTCTTTTCTTTAACTATTTAAGCTATACCCCCTACTTGGCTGGCTCTGCCGCCTACCTGGCTGGTCTTATAGCTTTGCTTTTACTTGCATTACTTTTACTTGCATTATTTTCAAGCTATATTATCACTGTAGAACTGTGCTTCCGCTTCCAACGCCGTGTCCCTTCCCCCTTTATGGTATCAGAGCCACTCTTTTCTGGCCGGTGATAGTGTTGTTGTGTTCTCTGTCTCTCCGTCTGTGTCTACCCGAAAATAATGCAAGCTATATTATCACTGTAGAACTGTGCTTCCGCTTCCAACGCCGTGTCCCTTCCCCCTTTATGGTATCAGAGCCACTCTTTTCTAGCCGGTGATAGTGTTGTTGTGTTCTCTGTCTCTCCGTCTGTGTCTACCCGAAACTTTGGTGCTCAGTTGTTGTGTCCCCTTCTTACCGTCGTTGGCGCCACCCTAGTCGTAAAGTGAATTCCTAGAACCGAACTGTAAGGCCCGTTTGAGCCAAGAGAGGGCGTGTAGGGCATGAGAGGTATAAGGTTGGTTAGGGTATGTGTTACGAAATGCAACGGTTGTGAGAAAAACATGATAATTGAGTGTTAAAACTAGGATAGTATGAATAGATTGTGGAGATCTAACTCTTCTATCAGCCCCAGGACTGGTTGTCCTCTTGGTATTGTAAATGATGAAGATCACAATATTGAAAGTTGTGGTGCTACTGTTCTCATGTGTTTACATAGTACTAAATCTAAGAATTTTAAAAACAACATTCTTTCTATGGCTGATGTTTCTTTAAATGATCATGCTTGTTATTCTAATGATAAATCTGTTGACCCCAACTTTACTCCCATTAATAATTTTAACTATGTTAACCAATTAAGAGTTTTGACTGTTTCAAATGAAAACTTTGAAGTTGATTTGGTTCCTTTGTATGATGAATTTATGCTTTCAAAAAATCAAATTAAACGAAAATACTTCCAAAATAATTTTGCTCAGTCTGACAAAAACCATGTCAAGAGTAAATGGTTAGAAAAAATGAAACAATTGAAAAAACATATTTTATTTTTTGATTTTCTTGAAAACTATTATGTTCCAAATAATGAAGTTTCAAAACAACATTTGAGTATGATAAGAAAATCAAATTTTGTTAAAACATTCTCTTTTAAGATTTCTAATGATCAAACTCCTATCACTAGTCTTATTGAACAATCCAACTCTACTAATAAATCTTTGCATGTCACTGACCAACAACCTGACCATATTGAAAATACTGCTTCTGAAAAATCGGTTTTAATTGAGAAACCTTTATTTGATTTATCCAGTAAAAAAGAGAAAGTCTTGCTCAAGACTTCTCCATCTAACATGCTTGAAGTCGTTGATAAAATGCTTTCTGATTTAGAAATTAAACTTGAAGGTACTTCTAGAAGTACACCTTACACTATTTCAAAAAATGAAAAAGAAATTGTTTCTGATGAACATATTGATTCTGACACTATTTCTTCTAAAGAGATTTTAAATGATGAATTACCAGAAACCAAAAGATTTGTTGAAAATTCCGAACCCATGTCTTTTACACAAAATTGGTATTCCAGATCTATTCCTCCTGATATACAGTTTCAAGAAAGAGTTTTTCAACCACAATTTTCTGTTACTATTGATCAATTTTACAAATGGAATATTGCTGGATTATCCGAACAAAAAATCATAAGTCATATGCCTGAAGTTAGTATTGCTCATCAAAATAACTATGACATTGATCAACCTGATATTGTTGATCTACTTGTTAATGATTTTTCTAGCACTCTTCATAAATTGCCTATTTTTGCTAAACATATTAGTTGCAGTACTCTTGGTTGCGGTACTATTGATGACCTAAATACTCCGATCTATACCATTCCTAAATATTTTATTAGTATTCCTTCTAATATTTCACCTCAAGTTTCTGGATTGTTGAATATTTTAAGAAGTTCTACTATTAATGGTTACAAATGGTATCAAGATGTTTTTGTTTCCAGGGATATGCTTCAGCAAGATTGCCCTAAGCCTTGTTGGAAAGAAAGGTTTATTGACGGTATGCCTCCAATCTTTGCTCATAAGGTAAAACAGGTGTTAATGAATACAAATGATTCTTTTAATTATGATAACCTAACTTATGATAACATTTTTAATGCTATTAAAAAATTTGATGCTAGTATGAATAATAATAAAAAACTATTAATGTATCAATTACAGATTAAGAAAAAAGCTAATTTTTGTAAACAAAATGGTCTGCCTCCTATTAGACAAAAAGGAAATAAATATGATAAGAATCACAAAATATATAGTCATAAAAAATATACAAGATACAAAAACAACTTTGTTAAACCAAATGATTTTTACGTTAAAAAGAAAAATGCTTCTGGAAAATATAAACAACTTGGTAAGTTTCACATGTTACAAAGTGATAATAGAAATCAAAAAGAACTATTTCAAATCCTTGAATCAAATAATTTGTCTAATTCCTTGAAAGATGATTTTTCTTCTTTAAACTTGGAAAAACTGTTAAAAACAATTCCCTGCAAAAATATTAAATTTGTTAAAACTCTGACTACAAGTAAAGAAAATGAAAAATCAACTTTAAGCTTTAAAAAACCTTTTAAAAGACTAAATAAAGAAAAATCCAAAGATTTAACTGTTAATGATTTACAGCATCAAATTAACACTATTAAGCAAGAGATAAGCGAGTTAAAACATAAAAATAAGAATATTAATCCAGAACTGATAATGCTAAAAGTTGGTAAAACTGATAAAAAACATGATGAGCACAAAGATGGAGATGAATCCAATCAACAGGCTCTTCTTTCTGATAAAGGTATTACTGATGTTTTCATTAATTCTCAACTTGCTCTTGTCAATAAAATACTCCTTCCAAAATGGTTTACAAAAGTTAAAATTGTCGTTCAAAATACTTCTGGTGCGGATATGAACTGTATCCAAGAAGGATTGATCCCTTCAAAATATTTTGAAAAATCAACCGAAAGATTGGTTTCAGCTAATGGTTCTCAAATGAAAATCAAATATGAATTGAATAATGCTCATGTCTGCCATGGTAATGTTTGCTTCAAGATTCCTTCTGTTCTTGTCAAAAATATGACTGATAAAGTGATTCTTGGTTTGCCTTTTATAAATGCTTTGTATCCTTTTCTTGTTGAACATGATGGAATTACTACTGATCCTTTTGGACAAAAAGTAAAATTCAAATTTGCTCCAAAAACTGAAATTGATGATGCTTTAAACTTGATTCATGCTAAAGTTAAACATCTTAACTTCCTTCAACAAGAAGTTAGATACAAGAAAATTGCTGAACAAATTTCTAATAAATTATTGCAGTAAAAAATTGATAATTTTCAAAAAATGTTGATTGATAATGTTTGTTCTGATGTTCCCAATGCTTTTTGGCATAGAAAGAAACATATTGTCGACTTGCCTTATGTTAAAGATTTTAGTGAGAAAAATATCCCCACCAAAGCTCGTCCTATTCAAATGAATGCTGAAACTGTTGAATTTTGTAAAAAAGAAATTAGTGATTTATTGGAGAAAAAATTGATTAGGAATAGCAAATCCCCTTGGTCTTGTTCTGCTTTTTATGTTCAGAAAAATGCTGAGATTGAAAGAGGGACTCCCCGATTAGTAATTAACTACAAACCTTTGAATAAGGTTTTAGAATGGATTAGGTATCCTATTCCCAATAAGAATGACCTGGTTCATAGGCTGAGTGAAGTTGTAGTATTCTCCAAGTTTGACATGAAGTCTGGGTTCTGGCAAATCCAGATTAGTGAAAAGGATAGGTACAAAACTGCTTTTACCACTCCTTTTGGACATTATGAGTGAAATGTTATGCCTTTTGGTCTTAAGAATGCCCCAAGTGAGTTTCAAAACATTATGAATGATATTTTTAATTCATTCAGTCATTTTACCATTGTTTACATTGATGATGTTCTTGTCTACTCTAGTTCTATTGATGAACATTGGAAACACTTGCATTCATTCTTAGATACTATCAAAAGAAATGGTCTTGTTGTCTCTGCTAAAAAGGTCAAATTGTTTCAAACAAAAGTCCGTTTCCTTGGCTTTGACATATCTGAAGGACAGATTCGTCCTATTGATAGGGCCATCCAATTTGCTGATAAGTTTCCTGATGTTATCACTGAGAAAACTCAGCTCCAAAGATTTCTTGGGTCATTAAATTATGTTGCTGATTTTTACAAAGATATGAGAAAACAATGTAAACCTCTATTTGATAGGTTAAAGAGTAATCCTCCTCCTTGGTCTGATATTCATACTTCCCTTGTTAAACAAATTAAATCTCATGTTAGGACATTGCCTTGTCTTGGTATTCCCACCGTTAGTGCTTTCAAAATTGTTGAAACAGATGCCTCGGATTTTGGTTATGGAGGTATTCTGAAACAAAGAATCTCCCCAGAGTCACCTGAGCAAATTGTCCGTTTCCATTCCGGTATTTGGAATAATGCACAGTTAAACTACAGTACTATTAAAAAAGAAATTTTATCTATAGTTCTATGTATTTCCAAATTCCAAAGTGATTTATTAAACCAAAAATTTTTGCTACGAATTGATTGCAAAAGTGCTAAATATGTTATTGAAAAAGATGTTGAAAATGTTGCTTCAAAACATATTTTTGCTAGATGGCAAGCTATTTTGAGCGTTTTTTATTTTGATATTGAATATATTAAAGGATCCCAAAATGCCATCCCTGATTTCCTTACCCGTAAATTTCTGCAGTGTCATAATGGCATGTAGAAGGTCAAGTGACAACAAGACGCCTGACTGTAATAATCAAATTGTTAAAGTTGAGCCTGCTTCCCCTATAAACACTGTTAACCGTTTCACCACTTTAGGGACTATTCCCAAACCCAATTATTCTTCTGTTTTAGCTGCTACATATGATCCCTATACTCTAACCCATAGTCATCGACCTGTTCAAACTGCTTTCCCTAGAAACCCCAATGCTTCCCAGTATGTTAAAAAACGTTATGTTCAAAACCTGTTTTCTGTCGAGCCAAATAGGGCCTCTATCACTAATCCTTTTAGACTTGCTACCAGCTACTTTCCTCCACTATTTCATTGGATCCCTGAGCACAATCAAAAGACTGTGCGATATTATTCTACAACATTGCAACATGAAAATTCAATTGTTATCAAGCCCATTAAAGACAAGACTAATGGGGAAAAAATTATTTATCACAGTGTTTCCTTAAAACACATTATTTCCGAAGAAATGTGGGGCCCCTGTCCTACCGCTACAAGATCATTACCGAATTTCCCTATTCCCTACTCTTACCATGATTATATTACAGCCTGGTTCAGATTCATGCTTCATCAAAATGAAACCATGTCCCATTCATGGTTTGTCAATTTTCACAAAGACTTTGACTCTGTTTTCCCTCTCTGGTTCATCCGATGGTGGACTCAGTTTGGTTCTGCTGTTGAAATATTTCCTGCACAATTGACAGACTGTTTCAGAAATTTCTCATTAAGGCTCAAACCTGACACTCATGGAGCCAAATTTCCCCCTCTACTACATTTTATTAAAAAATATAAGATTCCTTGGATTCTAAAATGGCAATATGCCAGAGAAGATGATGTTCTAGCAAGATGTTGGTATGTTAAATGGTGGAATAGGTTTTCTCACACTGATTCTATTATTAACAATGTTGAAAGGGACTTCCTTGCTTCACATGTTTCCCCATTAAAGATTACTACTCCAGTACAAACAGCTGCAACTGACGCACCTGCTTCCTCATCAACAAAAAATGTTACACCTTCCACTAAATCCAAAAAGAAAAGTTCTCCTTTAGATGCAATCCGCAATGATCCTGAAGCTTTGTATGCACTATTATCTAAAATGGTTAAGGATGATGAAGCTCCTAATTCAGATGCTACCAATTCAGATGATGAAAAGACCTCTCAGGTCTCTGTGTCAAAAGACCCCTACTACCAAACCTATCCTTATCCACAAGATTGGTTTGCACATGATGAAGAAAATCCTGAGGACTAGAAATTAATATTTGGCTGGCCTGCACAAAGGCCAAAATGCTTCAAAAAGAATTGCTTCAAGACATTATGCTTCAAAAAGAATTACTTCAAGACATCTACTCTCCGTTTGGCACTCCAGTCAAAAGTTCCTTTGAGTGCTATCACTTCAAGCATGCTCCAAAATTCAAAAGGCAATCTCATACTAGTGCTGGATATCTTGCTTCTGACAAGGGTTGGGAGTCTTTCTAAAAATGAGGATTCTCCATGACTACACCTTTTGTCATATTCCCTATGCTTTGGTCATAATTCTCTACACTTTGCCATGATTCCTCTGACACCATCTACTACAAAGACAAGAAATTTGGGTTCTACAACTGATTCCCCACGTTTTGGGGCAAAAAAGGAAATTTACTATTCACTGTTACTATTCACTGTCACTATTCACTGTTACTATTCACTGTTACTGTTCACTCCGAAAATTTGCCTATTTAAGGGGGGCTGTCCCTTATATTTGAAGCAAGTGTTTTAAATGCTTAGTTCAGGACTTCTTCCTTAGAGAGAGTTTTCCCTTGAGAGCCTTTCTTTGTGAGAATATCCTTGCTTACTACACTTTCTACCTTCTCTACAAAGCTTGTAACTCCTAAAGCCTTGTAACTATTTCCAACTTGTAATCACTACTACTGTAAGTGTTCAATTTTACTTTCAATAACAAGTAATTTCAGTTTTATGTTCATTACTTGCATTATACTATTTGTTGCTACCGCCACCTTGGACGGATTACCGCCATCACGGACGGTTCTATAATTCTTTCTTTTCTTTAACTATTTAAGCTATACCCCCTAATTGGCTGGCTCTGCCGCCTACCTGGCTGGTCTTATAGCTTTGCTTTTACTTGCATTACTTTTACTTGCATTATTTTCAAGCTATATTATCACTGTAGAACTGTGCTTCCGCTTCCAACGCCGTGTCCCTTCCCCCTTTATGAATATATATATATATATATATATATATATATATATTCGTAGGCTAGTTATTAGGGATATGGATTGGGGTGTATGTTTATTTTATACATATATTGTGCTCTAGTTTCTATGGATTGGAGTGCCATAATTCCTTCTTTTTTTTTTCCCCTACAATTTCAGCAACTTCATTGCCTTAGTTCTTTTTTGAGAAATACTATGTCTACAATATTTTCATAACAAATCCTAAATGGCAGATTGTTACAGGTTGTTATTGGTAGAGTAAAAAAGTAATTTTAATAATAGATTCAAATTATAACCAATAATAACTAACTACCGATGATTTGTTGTGAAAATGTTGTGGAGGTAACACTTTTTTTTTCTCTCTCCTCTCCCCTACAATTTCGGCAACTCCATTGCTTCAGTTCCTATTTTTCTCTTGGGCACTCCTCTATTTTGGGTAGCTTACATTTTGGGCAAGAATTTCAGTAACTACATCACCGAAATTCAATTTTATCTCTCTTCCCTGTCACATAATTTCTCTCTCATCTCTCACACTTTTTCTCAAGTTTTGGCAACGCCATTACTGAAATTTGCTTCTCTCCTTTCCCAAATAAGTTTAAACAATGCCCATATCACAAATAAACTTCATTTTTTGCAATATTTAGTCAAAAGACTCCCAAACTCATTAGTGATGAGGTACATTGTTTTCAAGAGAAGGAAGTAAGGTTGCATGGAAGATCGTTGAGGATATATTAGGAAATGGAATCCTAATGTTTAAATTTTGGTTTAATTGATATTTTCCATTTAGTCATTAAGATTTTTTGAAATAGTAATCCTAATTTGCAATCAAAGAAAAAGAAGAAACAAAGAATTGTTTAAATCTTCTTACAAATTCTATGAAAGTTACACTAGCAAAACATTCATAGACAACCTAAAAAATAAATTGGCAAAACATTTTGCTCTTTTGAGGTTTATTCTCATACTGTTCAATTTTATCTTAAATTCCATCTTGTAAAATCATTACAATTAGAATCCAAATATGATTTTAATTAGAGTCTAATTTTGCACATCGTGCCTCATTTAAGTTTTTAAATTTCCAAGTGAGTCATTCAATGCAAAAGACGAGGAGTCCAATAAAAATGAGTCATAAAAATACACAATCATATATCTGGTTGAAACCTTCTCAATATATATATATATATATATATATATATATATATGTGTGTGTGTGTGGGGGCCAAAACTTGAGCCTTTGCATTGGGCTTGAGTCCCACTCTTTAATAATAATGCGTTCGAGGAGAAGAAAGCATGGGAAAAGGTCCCGTAATAGATAATAGAGCAGATAAATATCCAGGGGTGTTGGTCCGAGAGGTTCATCCTCCTCGGATCTAACATATGTCAGTAAAGTGAGCTTCGTCTTACCCTAGACCACCTTCCAGGAAGCTCCAACGACGAAGATAGACTTCAAATGTACAGGGAAGGGATAAGAACACAGAAATATCTAAGGAAAAAGCTGCTACCACCGCATTAAATGCATTACAGCAGCTTTCCTGGCCGCATTAATGTGGAGAAGACCTCAGAACAGTGTTTTCAACCACTTTTACTCCCCAAAAATCAAAAAGCTGTGGGAAAGGAGACAGAAACTCGAGTACGAGGCTAGATAATAGACAAGTGGACGGTGAGATTGAATAAAGGAGGAATATATAATAGAGTAAAGCCTCCAGAAGAAGGGGATAAAAAGATATTAAGGAAAAACATTGAGGAAGATTCACTGTAGCACTAGGAAGAACACCATCAGAAATAGCCAATTTATCCAAGAACTTACTTCTCGGACACCATCTGAAATAGCCAACTTATCCAAAAACTTACTCCTCGGACTTGAGCTCAGCATTTGATTATGTGTTTTATCCTCCTCGGACAGACTCATAACCCCTATTAACTGTTGTAAAACCCATCACTAGCCCAATTCTTTCACTCACTCTCTCATAAATTTATTGTATTAGGCTTATTGGGCCCATATCCTATTCCATCTGGGTTTGGGCTACAATTTGTGACCCTACAATTGGCGCCGTCTGTGGGAAGAATTAGTACTAGTAAAGTTTATAATAGTTATGGCGGGTTCAGGACCACAGCAGATCAGTCCACCCCATGCAGAATCAGTTAACGTTCATCAGCAAGGCGAGCTCCACAACCTTGAACATGGAAATCACGTAGATAACTAGCAAGAGGGCAGCTCGCAGACGATCCATGCTGGTAGAAGTGGCTATCGACGAAGGAGTCACTTGGTACACGAGCAAGCTGATGAAAAGGATTTGCAACGAGAAATTGAAGATCTAAAAAAGAAACTTCGTCGTGCACAACGAAAGCAAACCCCTTCAAGCTCTGATGTTTCTTCCAACGATGAAGGAGATGCCAGTTACAGGGAATGCTCAGAAACTCCACCAGGTGAATCCTATTCTCATGAAGAGGAACACTCTCAGAAGAGGAGGAGAAAAATTTCGTCTGGGAGGGGGGTAGGAACTAAGGTCATGAAGAAGGCTCTAAGCCAAATTTCTAAGTCCCCCTTTACTCGGGGAATAGAAAAGGCAAAGCTTCCAAGATGTTTTCACCAACCTACGTTCTCCATGTATAATGGATGTACCGATCCTGTAGAGCATGTAAGCCAATTCAAACAAAAGATGGTGGTTCACTCTCAGGACGAAGCCTTGTTGTGCAGAGTGTTCCCCTCCAGCTTAGGACTGATGCCGATGAGGTGGTTCGATGGGTTGAGGACTAATTCCATTAGCTCCTTCAAGAAGCTTACTCAATCATTCTGTTCCCGGTTTATTACATGCAGTAGGGTTCCTCAGCCCCTAGATTCTCTGCTGTCTATGACAATGAGGGAAGGAGAATCTGTTAAGTCGTATGCTGAAAGGTATTGGGAGATGTTCAATGAGATTGATGGCGATTTTGATGAAGTCGCTATTAGAACTTTCAAGGTCGGCCTTCCCTCCGAACATGGTTTGAGAAAATCCTTGACAGGTAAACCGGTCACCAGTTTGCGACAACTAATGGATAGATTGGACAAGTATAAAAGGATAGAAGATGACCAACAACAGGGAAAAGGGAAAGCTAAAATTGTCCCTCAAGAAAGGAGAGATTTTAGGTCGGACAGATTCAATAATAACCAATTGAGAAGGGATTATACCGAGCAACAGGTATCAAGTAACAATCAGGTGGTCGGAGCTGTATTCCGAGAACCCATGCACCAAGTTTTGGAAAAGGTTAAGAACGAATCCTTCTTCAAATGGCCCAATAAGATGATGGGAAACCCAGAAAAGCGAAACCGAAATCTCTATTGTCAATACCATCGAGACCATGGTCACACTACTGAGAATTGCAGAAGTTTATGGGATCACTTGGACCAACTTGTCCGAGAAGGCAAATTGAAACAGCTGTTGCATCACTCTAGTAGTTTGGGTGGTCAGATCGATACTCGGCCGGAAAGGGAGAATCCTTCAAGACCCCCTCTCGGAACTATCAACGTTATTTTTGCGATGCCTGGCAGAACGGGGTCATGCCCTTTTAGAGTAATGTCCGTGGCTCACCTGTTTCATGAGGATGGTAGCCACGAGCCGAAGAGAGCTAAACTAGATCGGTCCCTGGTCATGGGATTCTCAGACGAGGATAAGATTGGAACCATTCAGCCTCATGATGATGCCTTAGTGATCATTCTCCAAATTGGAGGTTATGATGTGAAGAGAGTAATGGTGGATCAAGGTAGCGCGGCCGAGATCATGTATCCTGATCTTTTCAAGGGGCTGAATTTAAGAACTGAAGATCTGACGCCTTACAATTCTCCCCTGGTAAGTTTTGAAGGGAAGGTTATTATCCCGAAGGGACAGATCAGACTACCAGTGCAGACCGGTTCGGAAACAGTGGAAGTCGATTTTATCGTAGTGGATGCATATTCTCCATATACAGCAATTGTTGCCAGACCTTGGCTTTATACTTTAGGAGCAGTCTCTTCCACCCTACATCAGAAGATCAAATACCCATCCGGAGGCAAAATAGAATAAATACTGGGTGATCAAACCATGGCGCGACAGTGCATGATCGCAGCCATCTGACATAAGCCTGAAGTAGAATCTGTGACTAACGGAGAGGAGTTATAGCAGTTAAAACCCCCAATGTTACTTAATGGTGGGACATCCGATGAGGTGAAATGTGAAGATCTTGTGAAAATCACAATAGGAGACGATCCGGAGAAGTTTTTTCAAGTCGGATCTCAACTACCTCAGCAAGAGAGGGAGAAACTGGTAGAGTTCCTTAAACGAAACATTGACATCTTTGCCTGGAATACTTACAAGGCTCCAGGGGTGGATCCAGACTTCATTTGCCACCACTTGAATGTTAATCCTTTAATAACTCCTAAAAAGCAGCTCCCTCGTCGTCCATCCAAGGAGCATGCAGAAGCAGTCTGTCAGGATGTAACGAAACTCAAACAAGCTGGGGCTATCAAGGAGGTCTTCTATCCTGAATGGTTGGCAAACACGGTAGTAGTCAAGAAAAAGAGTGGGAAGTGGCGAGTGTGTGTTGATTTCACAGATTTGAATAAAGCTTGCCCTAAAGATCCATTCCCCATACCCAAGATCGATCAGTTGGTGGACGCCACTGTCGGCCATCCTCGGATGAGTTTCTTGGACGCTTTCCAGGGTTATCATCAGATACCTTTGGCCTTGGATGATCAAGAAAAAAATGCTTTCGTTACTCCAGTTGGGAATTACCATTACAAAGTGATGCCATTTGGCCTGAAGAATGCAGGTTCCACCTATCAGAGAATGATGACGAGGATGTTCGAGTCATTATTGGAGAAAAATATTGAGATTTATATAGATGATATGGTGGTGAAAAGCAAAATGGTGTAGGAGCACATAGGAGACCTTCAAGTTGTCTTTGAAATTCTTAGAAGCTATAAATTGCGTCTGAATGCTTCCAAATGCTCATTTGGTGTAGGATCGGGCAAATTCTTGGGTTACATGGTTACTCACAGGGGAATTGAGGTTAATCCCGACCAGATTAAAGCCATCAACAATATGCGAACTCCTCGGAACCCAAAAGAAGTGCAAAAGCTAACTAGAATGGCCGCCGCTTTGAACAGATTCATATCTCGATCAACGGATAGATGCAGACCTTTCTTCCTATTGATCAACAAATGGAAGAACTTCGAATGGACAAAGGAGTGTGCCGAGACCTTTCAACAACTTAAAGACTATTTAGCTCGGCCGCCAGTCATGTCTAGTCTTGAGCCAGACGAAGTTCTTTTTGCCTATATTGTTGTAGCCTCGTATGCAGTGAGTTTGGTGCTGATACGAGTGGATAATGGTGTACAACGGCCAGTGTATTACATGAGTAAGTAGTTGCATGAAGCGGAAGTGCGTTATCTACCACTGGAAAAAGCTATCCTGGCAGTGGTGCTTGGCACACGCAAGTTACCTCACTACTTCCAAGCGCATACAGTGGTTGTTCTTACACAGCTCCCGCTAAAAATCATACTCAGAAGTGCCGATTACACGGGAAGGATAGCCAATTGGGGTACAATTCTGGGGGCTTTCGATATCAAATACATGCCTCGTACCTCCGTGAAGGGACAGGTCCTCGCCGACTTGGTGGCAGAATTCACCGAACCTGAAGTAGATGAATTACTGACAGACAGAAACAAGGATGAAAAATTGGTTGATACGATCTCCCAATACTGCCCTCCGACATGGGAAGTACATGTAGACGGAGCATCAAACCAAAAAGGCTCGGGGTTTGGATTAGTCCTAACGTCTTCTGAGAAGGTTATCGTTGAGAAGTTGTTGAGGTTAGACTTTCCAGCTACGAATAACGAAGCTAAATATGAAGCTCTATTGGAAGGAATGGCCATGGTCCAAAGAATGGGAGGAAAGTCTATAAAACTCTTCTCGGACTCAAGGCTGGTTGTCGGTCAAGTAAAAGGGGAATTCGAAGCCAAAGATGAAAGGATGTGGGGGTATCTTAGTCAAGTTAAAATTATGCAGTCGAAATTTGAATCCTTTAGCTTACTGCATGTCCCTAGAAGTAGCAATGCGCATGCGGACTCTTTGGCCATGCTTGCAACCTCCTCGGCACAGAACTTGCCTCGAGTAATCCTTGTTGAGGACCTACGCAAACCCTCGGCAACAGTAAACACGGTTCAAATTAACCAAGTGAGAGCGGGGCCGAGCTGGATGGACGCCGTCACGCAATTCTTGAAGGGAGATATTTTGCCTGAAGAAAAAATTAAAGCTGATAAGATACGAAGAAAGGCTACTAGTTATTGGTTGTCGGAGGACAGCAAGCTATATAGGCGTTCCTTTTCAGGGCCTTATCTGCTATGTGTTCATCCCAACCAAGTTGAATTACTCTTAGAAGAGATGCATGAAGGAATCTGTGGAAGTCATACTGGAGGCAAATCCTTAGCACATAGGGCCATTACTCAAGGTTATTGGTGGCCAAATATGCAGAAAGAAGCTTTGGAATACGTTAAAAAGTGTGATAAGTGCCAGCGGTACTCACCGAGCATACACCAACCAGGGGGAATCCTTAATCCACTATCTAGTCCATGACCATTTGCTCAATGGGGCTTAGATATCGTTGGACTATTTCCTAAAGCAGTGGGAAACAAGAAGTATCTCATAGTCGGCACAGACTATTTTACGAAGTGGGTTGAAGCGGAACCTCTAGCCAATATTCGAGATGTGGATGCAAAAAGATTCTTCTAGAAAAACATTGTTACTCGATTTGGCATCCCTTATGTGCTCATCTCGGATAATGGACTCCAGTTTGATAGCAAGATGTTCAGAAATTATTGTGGCGAACTGGGGATTACTAACAGGTATTCTACTCCGACTTACCCCCAAAGGAATGGACAGGCTGAAGCTGTGAATAAAGTCATATTAAGTGGATTGAAGAAAAGATTGGATGATGCAAAAGGTAAATGGGTGGAAGAACTTCCACACGTACTCTGGACGTACAGAACCACGCCTCGCAGGTCCACTGGAGAGACCCCTTTCTCAATGACTTACGGGGCTGAAGTTGTCATCCCTTTGGAGTCTGGGTTCCCGACGACAAGAACCAGCTCGTTCAATCCAAAAGACAACGATGAGCAACTAGCAAGAAGTCTAGACTTGATTGAGGAAAAGAGAGAGAACGCAATGGTTCAGTTGGCCCATTATCAACAGAAACTAAAGCGGGGTTATGATACCAATGTAAGGATAAGACCTTTAACTCCTGGTGACCTGGTACTACGTAAAGTTTTGGGCTCGGCAAAAAATCCGGCTTGGGGAAAATTGAGGCCAAATTGGGAAGGACCATATCGCATCACCTCCAACGCTGGCATTGGAGCATACTTCTTAGAAGATCTAGACGGGCTTGTAGTGCCCCGTCCTTGGAATGTCAATAACTTAAAGAGGTATTATTATTAATAAATGTTTATTTGATCAATATTTTCTCTTTATGTGAAATGTGTATGCCACTCTTAGTTCTATTAAGTGTTTAAACTTAAATCCAATCATGCATGGAGTCCTCGAACCAGATGATTTGGGTTAGTTAACACTCTTGCAGTTCTATTAAGTGTTTAAACTTAAATCCAATCATGCATGGAGTCCTTGGACCAGATGATTTGGGTTAGTTAACACTCTCTCAGTTCTATTAAGTTTTTAAACTTAAATCCAATCATGCATGGAGTCCTCGGACCAGATGATTTGGGTTAGTTAACACTCTCTCAGTTCTATTAAGCGTTTAAACTTAAATCCAATCATACCTGAAGTCCTCAGACCAGATGATTTGGGTTAGTTAACACTCTTGCAGTTCTATTAAGTGTTTAAACTTAAATCCAATCATGCATGGAGTCTTCGGACCAGATGATTTGGGTTAGTTAACACTCTCTCAGTTCTATTAAGTGTTTAAACTTAAATCCAATCATGTCTAGAGTCCTCGGACTAGATGATTTGGGTTAGTTAACACTCTTGTAGTTCTATCAAGTGTTTAAACTTAAATTCAATCATGCCTGAAGTCCTTAGACCAGATGATTTGGGTTAGTTAACACTCTTTCCCAGTTCTATCAAGTGTTTAAACTTAAACTCAATCATGACTGGAGTCCTCGGACCAGATGATTTGGGTTAGTTAACACTCGTTCTAAGTTCCCTTAAGTATTTAAATTTAAGCTTAAGCATATTATTTAAAGTTCCCATTCGGGTTAGTTATATTTATTGTTACCTTGTTACTATTAAAGATGCTTATTCGGTTCATATATTGACCCAAGTCCTGGACCTTTTTAGTTGAATTAGTCTTCTAACATTCTTTATTTGCCTAATATAACCATACGTACAACTCAAATTTAAAAAAAAAAATGAAATGACAACAGAAGAGTTCGCCATTATTTATCATGACTTGTAAAGCAAAAAGGGCATATCTTCATTGATAATAAGAGTGAAGTACATGTCTTTAACAAAAAAAAAATAATATACAAAAACAGTAAACAAAGAAAATAAATGTACTACTAAAACTAATGTCCTAAGCTTTTGTCTTGGGAGCTTCTAGCTCAGCAACTTGCTTGGACTGAGAAATGGCGGTGTCTGATGCCTTGCCTTTACCCTTATCTTGGTTCTTGTCCTTGCCCTGGGGAGCCTCAACTTTTTTCCCTTGGCCAGTATCTTGGCGAGAATCTGTTGGAACTTCCACAGGAGCAGGAGGGGCTTGATCTGCTGTAGGAGCCTCAGACACTTGGGTAGGTTGCTCTAGAGGAGGAGAGTCAGAACCTGGGAGCTCTCGGATGTCCAAATCATAGTATATGCTCTCAGGTCGTCTTAGGCTGGAATCAGCAGGAATCCCAGTGGCATCAAGGGTTTTACCCCAAGTGATGTCGCAGTAATCCCTAGCAACGGTAGAAAATTCCTCAGTAAGCCTGCTCTGAGTCTCCTGTACCCCCAGGGCATACGTAACCTGTTTTTCGGCCTTAGCTGCCTCCTTTAGTAGTTGGGCAGCCTCCCTGGCCTTGTGGAGTTCTTTGCGGAGATCTTTCACCATTTGCTTTTCTGTTGCCAGATTAATTTCGCAGTAGTGCAGCTCCTTGCGAAGGTCCTCAGCCTGTTTCTCAGTCGTTTTTAGGCCCGCTTCGGTACTATCTTTTTCTCTGAGAGCTTGTTTCACTTGATCAGCCATTTGTGCTTGTTTGTCTTTCAGTGCACCTAGCTGGGCCTCTGCGGTGTCTCGGGCATCCAGGGCAGCCCTCGTCTCGTTGCGGGAGTTCTTTACCCACTCCTCGGCCATAAAGACTTGTTGCGTGACCTAGTATGTGTAATGATAAAATGATTTCTATTATAAAATGCAAGTAAATGTAAATGAAGGAAAAGTGAATAGAATTGCTTACCATAGCCAAGTCCCTCTTTAGGGAAAGGAAGAGCTCTGGATGGTTGAAACTTCTGTAGGCTGCCATGTCCTGAGGAAGGAGAAGAGGCTGTTGCAGAGCCTCAGCCACCAGGCCAGCATGCCCCCTGCGATAATGCCTAAGCGTGGCATCAAATGCGATGGGCATACCATCAACCTCCAACACGGGTGACCAAGTACGTGGAGACCGACGTACTTGGGCCACCGGGGGTTCCTCTCAGTTGTCCACGGAGTTGGACCTCCTGCTCCTATGGTCCTGTGTCTGTTTGGCCTGTTTATTTCCTTTAGAGGGGCCCAACTCCCCCTCCTCGACAGTATCTACTAGCCTTTTCTTCCTTAGGTCTGGGTTAGGTTTCAGCCCAAGGTCAGCAGGAATCTGAGGTGGAAGAGGAGGAGGATTCGCAAGAGGTTTGGACTTGTTCTTATCTTGAGGGGATGGCACCTTATTCCTATTCTTCATCAGTTCCTTCAGGCTTGGACCGGTCTTGGGGGCCATTGCTTCCTCCTCGTCTGAAGTGTCGGCAATATAAGTTACCACTTGGGTAGGAGTTTGCACGCATGAATGCTCGTCTACCCCCTCTTCAGCCTCCGATATAAGGATTGTTTCCTCTTCAAACTTGAATTCGTCAATTTCTTGTTCAAAGGAAGAAGAGGAAGCTGTTCCTTCTCCGATAATGGCTTCCCCAAGTGGTACTTGTTGTAATGGTTGGGCAGCAAGAGGTATCCCTTGTGGGATAGGATGGTCAACAGGTGGAAGGTCGTACGGAGCAAGAAAGTTTGGCCGAGAGACGTTTATACGTGCCAAACGGTGATCGCCTGCTCGGATAGAATTGCCGACTTCCAGAAATGACCTAGAAATTGGCTTAAAGTCCAAAATCAGGTGAACTGCACGAAGTTGCCTGTCGTTGTTCACAAAAATTTGTAACCTGAGCAGGTAGTTAAGTGCTGGAACGTTGATTAGGCTGAGCTTTGAGTTGGTATACAATTTATCTGTCAAGTAAACGAATCAAATAGTTAAGAGCCTCAGCAATACAAAAATAACTAAATAAATAAATGTAAATGTATTAAAATGATATTTAAGTGCAGTAAAGTAAAGCCGAGAACTCCTTAAATCTAATGTTAGAAACCCTAGATCTAAGTTGCTCCACCTGGCTCTCCTAGCTTGGTTGGGCAGGGTAGGCCGTCACTCCAAGGGCCCGACAGGATGAGGTAGTCATCTTTCATCCCTTTGTTAGATTTGGGGAGGCAAGATATCAACTTGACCACACTGGAACGGGACTTAAGGTAAAATCCTGCCCGGGATTCTATATGGCCTTCGTATAAATGAGCGACGTCATACCAAGTCAATCCTAGCCCCAGATGTCGGTCCAAAGTATCAGTTGATCCTAGGACTCTAAAAAAGTTGGGAGCACATTGGTGGGGGCAGAGTCTATGGGCACGTAGGTAATCCCTTGTAATCCTACCCATGGGGACGGTCATGCCTCATTCTATGAAGGCAATCATAGGGATTATGACCTCCCCTACTTTTCGGTCAAACTCCACCCCTTCTGTGGTGCAATGTCGTACCACTATCTCCTAGGGAATGTGGTACTTTTCTTTGAACGACTCTATCAAGGCCGGAGTCTTTACTAGACGCTCAAATCTACCCTTTTTTAGCTTACGAAGTGTAAAATGGTTAGCCGAGAAGATAGAGGAAGTTCGAAGAACGAAACTTACGTGGGGTAAGATGCGAACTGATCTTCTTGTCTTTGGAGGATCTTTGAAGTCTCTTTTGTGAAGGTATGATGAATGCGGAGATATGAATGCTCTGAAATTGCAAACTCTGATGAAAAGAGAAAAGAATAACGTTTGGAAGCTTTTATATTAGAAACGAAAAATGAAGGGGACGCAATCCCGCCCAAATATTGAAGGTAAGACCTGAACCGTTGGATTAGAATTCCACCGTTGGATGTCTGGAGCGTAACACGGTCTAAAGCGTTTAATGATGTTGTGCGAGTTCCCAAGCGTCAGAAACTCTCGTGAAATGGCAGAAATGACCCTTCCGCGTGCTTGGGTTCAAATATCCTTGTGGACTTAATTGTAATTACGGATACACATCAAAATTATAATTTTTCTCCTCGGATGAGAGGGAAAAATTAGAATTTTGAGGGGCTATTGTGAGGGCCAAAACTTGAGCCTTTGCGTTGGGCTTGAGTCCCACTCTTTAATAATAATGCGTCCGAGGAGAAGAAAGCATGGGAAAAGGCCCCCTAATAGATAATAGAGTAGATAAATATCCAGGGGTGTTGGTCCGAGAGGGTCATTCTCCTCGTATCTGACATATGTCAGTAAAGTGAGCTTCGTCTTACCCTAGACCACGTTCCAGGAAGCTCCAGCGACGAAGATAGACCTCAAATGTACAAGGAAGGGATAAGAACACATAAATATCTAAGGAAAAAGCTGCTACCACCGCATTAAATGCATTACAGCAGCTTTCCTGGCCGCATTAATATGGAGAAGACCTCAGAACAGTGTTTTCAACCACTTTTACTCCCAAAAAATCAAAAAGCTGTGGGAAAGGAGATAGAAACTCAAGTACGAGGCTAGATAATAGACAAGTGGACGGTGGGATTGAATAAAGGAGGACTATATAATAGAGTAAAGCCTCCAGAAGAAGGGGATAAAAAGATATTAAGGAAAAACATTGAGGAAGATTCACTGTAGCACTAGGAAGAACACCATCAGAAATAGCCAATTTATCCAAGAACTTAGTTCTCGGACACCATCTGAAATAGCCAACTTATCCAAAAACTTACTCCTCGGACTTGAGCTCAGCATTTGATTGTGTTTTATCCTCCTCGAACAGACTCATAACCCCTATTAACTGTTGTAAAACCCATCATCAGCCCAGTTCTTTCACCCACTCTCTCATAAATTTATTGTATTGGGCTTATTGGGCCCATATCCTATTCCATCTGGGTTTGGGCTACAATTTGTGACCCTACAATATATATATATATCTAATCATATAATTTTACACTAAGAGTATATTTTTCCTTTTTTTTTTTTTTTTTGCCAAGTGACTATTACAATACTAACACAAAAACCGAATGACTATCTCATTCAGTTAAATATTCTTAACGACATAAATTCCAATTTGCCACATCCTTGGCATTACTCTTTTATATCTACATGACATGTCTTTTATATGGATGGTAAAGGGCATGTTATTTTAGCTTACTACATGATAGAATAGAAGGAGGCAAAGCTCATACCAGTTACTTTTTACAAATTATATAATGTTTTATTCGCTTATAGTAACTTTAGCAGTACACTATTAGACATTTAGTTATGTATGTAATTATTATTTATTGTTAGCTTGATCAACTATCTTTTATCTAACTTATGCATCTATGAGTCTATAACTTTAAAGACTATTATTCCTCAACATCTAACTTATACATCTATGAGTAGTCTATGACTTTAGAGATTATTATTCCTTGAGAAAATTTAGAACTCAATAAATTATATAAGATGTATACCATTTTTCTTTTATTTTTTTTAAGGGTAAATTTCACTAACCTACCTTGTGGTTTGGGCTAATGCTCTCTCTCTCTCTCTCTCTCTCTCTCTCTCTCTCTCTCTCTCTCTCTCTCTCTCCTGCAAACACAATGCTAATTGCCTTTCTTTTTTCTTAATGAATCTTATCAACGAAACTACTATAAATATTAGTTGAAAGAATATTATTCAAATTAGTTTATAATTGTAGTTTAATCATGAGCTGAGTGTCTTTTTTTTTTTAAAAAAAAAAAAAATTGGGTGCCAGGCTCCATATTTTAGTCACCCAGTCCTACTAGATGACAATACAAAAAATTTGATATTTTCATGTTATGAAGCAAAAAATCAACATGCACTACTCATAATGGGAACATACAAATACTTTTTGAATCAAGAAATCATTGAAGGCAAAAAAATTGACTGTAGAGGATATTTCATGTGGTGATTTGAATACAACATATATTCATGGAGTCATTTTACTTTCTGAATCAAATCCTAAATGCATAGGTAAGCTATTGGAAGTGTTGAATGATGAACATAGGAAGCATATACTTCTAAAATGCCGAACAACACTTCGACTACTTGCTATTGGAATTGCCATGTATCAAAGTCCAAACTTTCAAATTTGCCAAAAAAGTGGAATGGGACATTGGAATTGTGATGAACCTTAAACCTTTTGGTTATGAAGAATTTATGATTTCGTGCAAGAGATGCTCCATCGATCTTGAAATGTTTAAGTTGGTGAATAGGTTTTTTTTTTTTTTAGTTTGTCAAACAATAAAATATATAATAATGTCCCTTTATATATTTAAATTAATAAAATGCAATATTCTCTTCTTCTTTTTTTAATTTTTTTATCTAATACTATCCTCCGTATGATAAACCAAAAAAGAAAAGAAAAAAAGACCATTATAGTCACTTAAATAATAAAATGCAATATTCTCTCTCTTTTATTTTTTTATTTTATTTTATCTAATACTATCCTCCATATTATAAACCAAATATATATATTAACCAACAGCATCACTTAAATAATAAAATTCAATATTCTCTTCTTTTTTCCATTGTTTTATCTAATGGTATCCTCTATATGATAACAAAAAAAAAAAAAAAATGAATTGACCAATAGCATTATTACAATTGACCATTCGCACGGGTTACTTATTAGTAAATATTTAAAAGAAAAGACAAAAAAAAAAAAAAAAAAAAACAATCAAAACCAACGAAGAAAAAAAAAGGGCCGATGAATAGTGCAAGTTGAACAAACCAAATGTACTTTACAAAATCACTGTTTGTGCATTCACGCTTTTTATATATACTACTGTGGGTTGCACGTGCAAGGCACGTGCTGCCCCATTAGTGAGAAAATTAATATAGATTTTTTTTGTTGAAGAAGTATGAAGTCATGTACTTAAATTTAAAATAGTTATTTGAATATCTATTTACTATGAAAATTTCTTAGAACCTATTTACTAAATGTAATTATGGGGCCAGAAGGTTTTAGAGGCTTCGGCCCATTCCATTTCAAGCCTAAAGCCCACGCCGAGGAGGAAGAAGTGCCCGAGGATGAATGAAGGGAATCTAGACTGCTAGAATGTATTGCCGAGGACGACCCTGTCCTCGGCAGGCCAAAATCACAGGAGAGAAAAGTGCCACGTCGCCCGAGGTAATCCCCTTGAGGATCCCAAAAGAGATTCCAAGTCCTATGGGGTAGCCATAGGAGCATGGTAGAAAAGCAACCCCAGGAGAAGTTGTCACCTCTGTATTAAATACCCACAGCTAACACCCTGACCTATTGATGTGGATATGACCCCTGGATAGTGCGATGGGGGCCACAACAGCTCACAGAGTGCCAGAAAGAGTGGCCGACAAGACAGGCACTCAAGTAGCGACCTGCATAATCAACAAATGGACGGCCAAGATCAATAAGAGAAGGATATATAACGGAAAATGCCCTTCAGGGGGAAAGGGACAGACAAAAAAAGAAGAAAAAAGCCCAGAGAAAGGAGAGAAGCTCCTAGGATACGAGAGGAGTTGGGATTTCTCGTCCTCGGGCGAGGGGTCCTTTCTCCTTGGGATGTTGGGCCATCTAATTCTGTGTATTTTTCACCCCCAAAACAAGCCGTCGCCTCATCAGAGCCCAACTTTTAGACCTATTCTCTACAAATTCATTGTAATGGGCCCGGTCGGAAAACCGAGACCCTACAATTGGAGTCGTCTGTGGGGAAGTTGCTTGTGTGATGATGAGTGAAATAGCTTGTTAAGGCGGGGCTAAATTCCCTAGGGGAGGCTATGGTGGCCAGTCTACTGTGCCACAAGAGGAGAACTGCCAGGCGGTTCATAGCTCAACGGGCATTTGGCACCATGTGCGTGGCCCTCGCCCCCACCAGGGGTTAGACCCCCGCGAATCTCATGGCTGGCCCTTTTGGGCCCCGATTGAGGAAGGCAGCGGCTGCGTGAAGCACTTCCAGGGGGCTCCGTGGTAGGACTAGTTCTAGAAGATTGGTATTTGTGCCTTTTGACCCACTGGAGCAGTTGAATGGGGCTTTAGTAATGGCGAGTCCTCGGAAGGCAGAACCAAGGTCTTGTACAGTCCTCGGACTCAAACCTATAGGAAAACTAATAACTTTTGACAAGTATCTAAGTGTTAGACTGAACCAAGATCTTGCATGGTCCTCAGACTCAAACCTGTGGGAAAACTAATAACTTGTGACAACTATCTGGGTGTTAGACAAAACCAAGGTCTTGCATGGTCCTTGAACTCAAACTTGTGGGAAAACTAATAACTTGTGACAACTATCTGGGTACTAGACAGAACCAAAATTTATTCCCGCTGAGTATTAAGTACAGCCGTAGCTTCGTCCGGGTCCTCGGACCAAACGACAGGGAGAGATAGACGCTCTGGCATCCCCATGAGTCTCAGACAGAACCATGACGTGCCATGACCTCCTTGGATCGTTTGTTCTAAAACTAGCATTTTCTAAATGGTTGCACGATTCGCAACTTGAAGCATATCGTTGTATGCTCGGCTGTTCTAGGAAAGGTGGAGGCAGTGCAAAAAATATATGCATAATGAAAATAAGTAAACAAAAAAAAAACATATATATGAAACAAGATAAAAAATAAAAAAGTATTACTTTTCACCAAGCAAAGAAGGTTTCACCAAGTAAAAGTCGCAAGTCCCTTTCTATTAAATAAAATGATGGCAACTTCAATTACAAAA
Source organism: Quercus wislizeni (assembly GCA_023055345.1). NCBI lineage: Eukaryota > Viridiplantae > Streptophyta > Magnoliopsida > Fagales > Fagaceae > Quercus > Quercus wislizeni. The sequence continues at coordinate 36,509,277 of JALGQJ010000005.1, read as the reverse complement.
CAGCCGAGAAGGACTCGATTTACAACTGACTACAGAACAGCCGATGAAGGCTCGTTTCACATCAATTACAAAATAGCCGAGGAAGGCTCGATTTACAACTAACTACAGAACAGCCGAGGTGTGTTGGCAGCAAAGCTAGCTAATAAAAGGGAGAAGGCTGGTGGTGATGGTGGATTCACAGTCTCGCTTAGGCAGCCTCTAAGCCTGTGTGCTTGGCGTAGGTGGTGAGGAGGAAGAAGTGGCGGCAATGCCTAAATTGGTTTCCATCTGTTGTGGCTGCCCTGAAGCGAACTCTGATCCCCAATATAATATCGGCACTCCTAGGAAGTCGCCCTCCATGGGCCTCGCTAGCTGCCTACAATGACGGAGATAGCTTCCTCTGATATCTCAATTGCTCTCCTCAACTTCGCTTCACTTTCTTCCCCTTCCTCTTTAGCCAACTCTTGCACATTCTTGATTGGCGTTTGGAGGATAATCAGGAACCTAGCACGATTTGCACTAGCTACGGTTCCTGATCGAAGGAGGAGAGTGTCAAAATCCGGTTGAAGAATATGAGGATTTTTAGCCTCCGTTCTCTTTGCCTTAACTGCAACGCCTATGATTCAGGCGGCATCTTTTTTGTTCAAGGAAAGTGAAAAAACTTGGAACTTCTACAGAGTTCCAAGGCTAGTAGATGTGGAAGATGGTCCTCTCAGGGTGCCTTATATAGAAGGCAAAATCTGGGGGAGTTCACTGCGCACAAAGCCCAAAAAAGGAATGTCAAGCAAAATGAATTTCGCCCAATTCCAAGGGAACCTTCGACTTCCAAATCCGCGCCGCTTCATAAAGGCGCCATTGAATACACATTCTGTATACCGAAGCGATCCGCGTTATCCCAAAAAAAAAAGCATTGATGACAATGCGCCTCGTACGCCGAAGCGCTAGGAGCATGCCTTGGGTAGACAAAGAAACCCTAGCACCCATAGGGAAACAAGACTCAACCGGCCATGATGTAGGCCTGAGAATGTCAAAATCCTCCTCCTCGTCCGAGGAGTTGGGTAGCATGATTTTGAAGGTTTATTATGGGGCCAGAAGGTTTTAGAGGCTTCGGCCCATTCCATTTCAAGCCCAAAGCCCACGCCGAGGAGGAAGAAGTGCCCGAGGACGAATGAAGGGAATCCAGACTGCCAGAATGTACTGCTGAGGACGACCTTGTCCTCGGCAGGCCAAAATCACAGGAGAGGAAAATGCCACGTCACCCGAGATAATCCCCTTGAGGATCCCAAAAGAGATTCAAAGTCCTATGGGGTAGCCATAGGAGCATGGTAGAAAAGCAACCCCAGGAGAAGCTGTAACATCAGTATTAAATACCCACAGCTAACACCCTGACCCCATTGATGTGGATGTGACCCTTGGACAGTGCGATGGGGGCCATAGTAGCTCACAGAGCGCCAGAAAGAGTGGCCGACGGGACAGGCACTCAAGTAGCGACCTACATAATCAACAAATGGACGGCCAAGATCAATAAGAAAAGGATATATAACGGAAAATGCCCTCCAGGGGGAAAAGGACAGACAGAAAAAGAAGAAGAAAGCCCAGAAAAAGGAGAGAGGCTCCTGGGATGCGAGAGGAGTTGGGAGTTCCTGTCCTCGGGTGAGGGGTCATTTCTCCCTGGGACGTTGGGCCGTTCGATTCTGTGTATTTTTCACCTCCAAAACAAGTCGTCGCCTCATCAGAGCCCAACTTTTGGACCCATTCTCTACAAATTCATTGTAATGGGCTCGGTCCGAAAACCGAGACCCTACAGTAATATCTACTCATCAAAAAATGCTACAAAGGATGATAATAAATCTCATCATCTTCCCATAATATTTAAATTTTCGCAATGAACGATGCTATATAATACAATTTTTTTTGAAGATCTTCATCAAATTAAATACTTGCAATCATCTATAATGAAGATTTTGTTATTCATACTTCATTCTTTATCATCTAATTTTATGAGTCTAATTACGATGTTTAGCTTACTTATTTTTAATAAACACTCTTTTAATTAGGAAAAGAAATTAAAAAAAAAAAGAACAAAATAACAAAAGACATTTATCATCAAAGTTTCTATTAGATAAAATTATAAGTCTAGAAGATTTAAACCTAATAAATTAGTGTTCTTTAGGTAACAAATAAAATACCATATCATTATTCTAACTTTCCAAGCATGACTACCAGTCTACCACATAAAATTCAAAATACACGAAGAAATTTTTTGGGACATTAAAATTTAGTAGAAGTATTTTAGACATTGTACACCGGAATATTTTAGGAATTATAAGGAGGAAATTATTCAACTTTAGTTTAGGGGGAATGAAACTACCCCAAACATAAAGAAGGAAAGTGCTACTTCGTCAATTTGTGTATGTGTGTGTGTAAAACAATGTGTTTTTTTTTTTTTTTTTTTTTTTTTAACTTGAAACAATGTGTTAAAAAAAAAAATCAACCTGAAAAAACTATGTATAAAACAATAAATTTTGGTTCAACAAATTGACTAAACCAAAAAAGAAGTCTAGGAACACAACAAAATGTCAAGATATTTTTACAATACCTTTATTTCTAGTTATGGTGGGTTTTGGTCTGATATTTTATTATTTTATTTTAGAGTAATGCTACGTTTACAATATTTTCATAATAAATCCTAGGTGGTAAATTGTTGCTGTTTTTAAATAGGACTAACCACTTTTAACCGTTCATTTAAAAAAAAAAAAAAAAGCCAATTGAAGAAAATTATGCCTAAAACAATGAATTTTGGCTTACCAAATTTTACTAAACAAAAAAAGAGGCCTAGAAACACAACAAAATGTCACACAGAAAAGAAGTTTAGGAACATAACAAAATGTCACAACATTTTCGCAATATTTTTTATTTCTAGCTGTGGTAGGCCCCAGTTTGATATTTTATTATTTTATTTTCCTTACGTCCACAACATTTTCAGAACAAATCTTAAGTGAAAAATTATTACTGGTTTTAAAATTATGCATTAAAAAAAAAAAAAACAAACAAACAAAAAGACAACACAAGAAAATTTTGCTAAAAATCGTGAATTTTGGCTCACCCAATTTGACTATATATACTAAAAAAGAAGTCTAAGGATACAACAAAATATCACAACATTTTCACAATACTTTCATTTTTAAGATCTGAAATGTATATTTTTTATTTTATTTGAGAGAAATGCTATATCTATAACATTTTTAGAACAAATTCTAAATGACAAGTTGTTATTGGTTTTAAACTGAGCCCATTATTGATATCACTTTCTTATCCATCAAAAATACTTTCCCACATAAAATTTGTTGCGAAATTATTGTGAAAATGTTGTAGTCATAGCATTTCTTTTTATTTTATTTTATTTTGATCTATAAGGAACTGAGATGTCAATGATTGTGAAAATATTGTGACAAGAAAAGGATATTATAATATTTTCATAACATATTTATTTTCAGTTGTGATTGGTCTCAGTCTCTTATTTTATTATTTTATTTTGACATTTAAAAAATTGATACTTCAATAATTGTAAAAATATTGTAAGAATTTGTTGTGTCAGTGTAATTGTGTATGCAGGTATAAATATTTAAAAGAAAAGACAAAGGAGCACAATCAAAACCAACGTATTGTGAAAGAAAAAAAAAGGCCAATGAACAGTGCAAATTGTCAATAATTGTGAATCAGCTTACTTTAAAAAAAAAAAGGCTAATGAACAGTGCGGGTTGAACAAACCAAATTCACTGTAGCGAATTACTGTTTGTGTCACGCTTTTTATATATGGACTAGTGAAGGCAGCACATTCAAGGCATGTGCTTGCCGTGAAAAAAAAAATGTATTAATTAAGGTCAATTATAGATTTTATTTGTATCACAGAATAAAGATATAAATCATTTAATTTTTACAGTACATTGAGATTTACATCAATCAAAAGAGACATTAATTTTAAGAATTTTGATAATTATGTCATAAAAAGTTAATTTCATTTGTATAAGAATTTTGATCAACCACAAAATTAGGATAGCTATTTAACATATAAATATCTATTTTATTATAATATTTTTTTAGTATTTATTTGCTAAAGTCAATATATTCACTCACTAAAAACTTCTAAGAATGATAATAAATATCATCATCTTCCAACAATAAACAACTAAGTTCTATTAAGAAATTAAAAAAAAAAAAAGAAAGATAACAAAAGGCATGTGTTATCGAATTTTCCATTAAATAAATTATAAGTTTCAAAAATTTAAACCTAGAAAATCAATGTTCTTTAGATAACAAATAAAACACCTTATATCATCATTCCAATTTTCCATGAATTACTATCATCTAAAACTCAATATACGTGAAGAAAATTTTTGGGATATTAAAATTTAGTGAGAATATTTTAGACATTACACAATCAAATATTTTAAGAATCATAAGCTTTCATTAAGGCTTAACTGAAAGAATAACACTATAACATATTTGCTCGTTTCCAAAATATTAAGGGAAAAATTGTTTGATTTTAAAGTTTAGAGATGAATTGTAAACTACCACAAACATAAAGGTTGAAAAATGTTTTTATTCTGATTTTTTGTTTTTATTTTTGTGTGTAAAATATGTGGATTTACTCAAAATGGTGTGCAAAAAAAATAATAACAATAAAAGTTAACCCAAGAAAATTGTATGTGAAACAGTGAATTTTGGCTTAACAAAGCTAATTAAACCAACAAAAAAAATTATAAAAACACAATAGAATGACAACATTTTCATAATACCTTTATAATTTTGTTCTATTTTATTTTAACTCGTAAAGAATTAACAGCTTAACAATTTTGAAAATATAGTAATGACAACATGATGTCTTAACATTTTCAAAAAAAAAAGAAAAAAAAAAGCATTGTCTACAAACTTTTCACAACAAATCATAAGTAGTACCGTTATTGGGGTAAAAAAGTTGTTTCATGAGTAAGTTTAAATTAGAACAAAAAATAATTTACCTTCTATGTGTTTGTTATGAAAGTATTGTAAAAAATATTGTAGATGTAGCACTTCTTTTTTCACAATATCTTTATTTTTAGTTGTGATTGGTCGTAATATGATATTTTATTATTTTATTTCGACCTGTAAGGAATTAAAACCTTAACAATTGTGAAAATATTGTGTCAATTTGTTGTGTTAATATTTTATTATAATGTGAAACAGTGCGAATTAGACAAATCAAAAATAATGTAGCAAATTTACTACAGCTTTACGCATTCACACAAAAAAAAAAAAAAAAAGCAGCCAAAAAGCATTGAAAATTGAACAAGCCAAAACTACTGTAACGAAGCTACGGTAACTTTTTCCATTCACTTTTTTTATATATAGATTACTAAATTTGACTAAACCAAAAAAAAAAAAAAAAAAAAGGTCTAGCTATAAATACAACAAAATATTACAACGTTATTACAATACCTCTATTTTCAACCATGGTGGGTCCTAGTCTAATATTTTATTATCTTATTTTGACTTATAAGGAACTTACACCTCAATAATTGTAAAAATATTGTAATAATAAAACATGCATCACATGTTTTTATTACAACCTTTATTTTTAGTTGTGTTAGATCTTAATATGATATTTAATTATTTTATTTTGACCCATAAGGAATTGACACATGCATTGCAACATTTTCACAATATCTTTATGTACACATTGTATTTACAATGTAAATTTGTATTGTAGACATATAAAAATTGAAAAAATTTGTATCGAAAAATTTTGTAAACATTTGCAAAATTTGTACAATATTTACCTTTTTTTTGTGCAAATATGTATAATATTTGCCGCATTTTGTGTATCTACAATGTAAACATATAAAGATACTTAAAAAAAAAAAAAAAAAAAACCAACAAGGTACTTGAAGGAAAAAAAGAAAAGAAAAAGTGCATCTCACTAATTGAATAAACTAAAAAACACTATTTATGAGCTATTGGCTCTTTTTATATAGTTAATAGAAATAGCAAATATGTCATATTGTTATTCTTTCAATTTAATCCTAATGAAATCTTATGATTTTTAAAATATTTATTGTGTAATGTTTAAAATACTCCCACTAAATTTTAACATCTCAAAAATTTTTTTCACGTATTTTGAGTTTTAGATGGTAGTAATTCTCAATTTCTTATTTTATTATTTTATTTTGACCTTTAAAAAATGACACCTCAATAATTATGAAAATATTATGAGAATGTGTTGTGTTAGTGTATCTGTGTATGCACATATAAATATTTAAAAGAAAAAACTAAAAGAGCAAAAGCAAAACCAGCTTACTGTGGAAAAAAAAAGAAAAAAGAAAAAGGCCAATAAACAGTATATATTATCAAATAATTGTGAAAATATTATAAGAATTTGTTAAATCCGTATCACTGTATATGTAAGTTTAAATAATAAATATTTAAAGGAAAAGACAAATAAGCACGTACAAAACCGGCAAAGGAAGGAAAAAAAAAAAAAAAACAAAAAACGAAGTTTGATGAATAGTAAGGGTTCAGGAATAATTGACATTTATTTTATTTCATCACCGTTCCTCTTCGCAGCATCCCCAAGCTCTTCGCCCAAGATGCTCTTCGCTCTTCGCTCATCCCCAGCTCTTCGCCCAAGATGCTCTTCGCAGCATCACCTCCCCAGCTCATCCCCAGCCTTTCACGGGAGTGTGTGGTCCAGAGGTTTGTTGAAGAACAAGAGGACAGACTTTAGATTTATCTATATGCTTTTAGTCTCTGAAGTCAGTCCTCGGTTCTTCAATTTTGTTCACCTTCATTTAGCTTCATTGTAGTCTTCTCTACCCTTTTTTTCGTTTTTTAATTAGCAACCTTTAGGATGTTTTTGTTTTTGTATAGATCAGCGCATGGGTCTATATCATCTCTACCATCACAACAGTTGAGAAGCTCATTGCCTTCTCCACTCCCCCATGATACACGACTTAAAATCTTTGCATTTGTCATCCCTTTATTTGTCTCATTTATACCATTAAAGTATCTTAACACGGATTTTAATCCTCATGCTAGTCACCCAAGTACCGTAAAGGCTTTCATTTACAGCTCGATTCTTTTCTTTGTGTCTTCCATAGCTGAAGCCAAGTTCAACCTTGCAGCTGATAACATATATGGTCTTGTTTGCGGTCACATCAGCGAATTCGCAGCCATACTTGCAGTGATGTTGATAGCATCTATGGGTTTTCCAGTTCCACTTACATGGTTCGATTATATTGCTTTCATGTTCGTACTAATGTGTGCTTTTCTCATTTTACTTGATTGGTTAAGAAGATGGTTTTTTGAGAAAATGAGTAAAGCGCTGCAATTCGCACTAGAATGGCTATTTTATCGCCTTCGGCACCAAGATCGTTCATCCTTCTACCAATATATCAATGGTACGAACTCCGCGATGCTATTTCAATTTCATGTTAAAAAATCATTGTTCTAATGAAGGTCTTAGACAAAAGGTTTTGTACATAGTTGTGAAGACCTTTTTTGGGACGTTGATTTGAGCCATTTAACACAAATCAAGCTCTCACTAAACAGCCCTCTCATCTCTATGAGTTTGCACGTTCTCCTTCTCTGATTCTCTCCAACTGAACCAAATTGTTTCATAGTTTTAATGATACCTCTATTTGGTTGTCCAGTATATTCACTTGGTTTCTAATTTTGTATTATGTTATTATGATTGATGCTGAGCATGGTTCATGATCTGTTACTTTATACGTATTCTAAATCAAATGAAAGTGAGCTTATATATTCTTTGTAATTACTGTAACATGCTCTCTCACCTATTTGTTTACTTTGTCTTTCTTTCAGCATCCTTTTCTTGGGCCTTAGTGTGTTTTGAGTGAATGAGGATTTGAGGAGTTCATGTCTTTTTATTTTTTATTTTTTCAGATGCCAAGACAAATTTTTGCTGAGTAGAAGGTTCTTGAGGAGCAAAAATAGTAGTGGCAATGGAGAATTGTAGCTGTATGGTCTTATCCTGTTCAATTTTAGATTTGTTTAGCTTGTAATTTCTATTTTGTTGGCTTGATGTAAATGTAATGGATATATAATAGAATGTGAACTTCGAAGTATAATGCATTTGGGATTTTTTTTTTTAAAGAAAACTTTGTTTTTTTTTGGTTTTTTTGTTTTTTTTTTTTGATAAGAAAGAAAACCATGTTGATATGCTAAGTCATTTTGAAAAACTAGAAATATAAATTTGGGTCCTAGGATGTTTGGTCCAAATGTATGAATATGATGGGCAGCTATTACGCGATGATATCTCATATTGAAAATCTTCTGCTTATTAGAAAACTTTTATGAATTAATTGTTGGTTTTAGATAGATCCATATTCATGAAAACTTTTTTTTTTTTTTAATGAGAATCTATTCATGAAGAACTTTTTTTTTTTATAGATGGAATTCATGAAGAACTTTTTGGATGTTTATAGAAGGAATTCTTCTTTTATTCTTTCTGGGTTCCTATGAAGTAATAGATTTTTTTTTTTTTTTTTTGAGAATAGTAATATATATATATATATATATATATATAAATATAATTGGAAGTTCAAATAATGTGAAATATACTATAAACGTTTAGACCCCCAAATTAAAAATTACCAATTCAAGCTATATGTCAAACACAAAGTGTGCGGAAAATGAACACAAGCTATAAACAGAATTGATAAACAATCTAAGCCAATTTAAAATCACATCTAAAGCAGAAAATAAAAAGCAAAGATAAGGAAAGAGAGATGCAAACACAAGGACAACACAGCGATGTGTTATCGAAGAGGAAACCGAAACCCTTGGTGTAAAACCTCTCCGCTGCCCTCAAAGCGGTAAGTAATCTACTAGAAAATGTAGTTGAGATACATGAACAACAATAGACCCTCCAAGTCTAATCTACTCAATGTACCTAAACCCTCCAAGCTTCTTGCTCCAACGAAATTACGCCGAACCTATTTCTTTTCTAGCTTCCCAGATTCCGCTACTTGACCAAAAACATCAACCAATATGAAATTGGTTCCTTCCTAACTGCTTCTCAAAACACCAAAAAGCCTTCTCATAGGAATGGATATGGTGAGACAAGGTTTTGGTAATAAGCCTCTTAAGGATTTTACAATGGAGAGAAAGAGAGTAGAGGAATTTGAAGAGTCTCTTAGGTAAAGATTATGGATGAGTCAATCTTGTTTTCTCTAGGGTTTCTCTCTCAAAATTCTCTCTAGAAGGGTATATATATAGTAGGGTGAGAAGGAATGTGAAACATCATATTTTGCCAAACAGGGTGTTCTAGTGGCTTGACCTTACGACTGGGTTGAGTCACGAGTTTAAGCCGCGAGCAAACGGCCTGGCTAGCTGGAACTTTTGTCCTGTAGTGAACAGCTGGCGTGATGCTTCAGCTTCTGGCATACTTAGCACATGTGCTTCAATTTGGCGGCTTGCAGCCACGAGCCACCCGCGAAATCCAGCCGCGAGTCCCTACTTCTTTGCACACACTTGCACAATTCTTCACACTCTTTCACACACACTTCCTTTACATGATTCCCACATAAATACCAGATTTCTAATTGCTAAAATACAAGCAAATTTGGCACGAAATAAAGCCAATAAGATGGTTAATTAAATTCAACCTTACAATCTCCCCTTTTGGCTATTCCGTAACAAAACCCTAAAACAGATTCTAGACTTAACATGTGAGTTGGGAACAATTGAACATAACTCACTCACACCTAATTCTAGAAATTGTGAAGCTCTTGAATCATATGAACATGAATCTCCTGAAACACAACAATACACCATGATCATTGTGTGTAGAAAAGCATGAAATGCATATGAAGCAAGTATGAAGTGATCAAGCAAAGATGGAGTTAAGAAACAAACCATGGCTTGATCAAACAAGCAACCACTGTAAGGTAGTGATCACAATGCTCATTCACACTTGGAATGAACACTTGGACACACATGCAAATAAGCTCAATGCAAATCACTTGCATGCCCAACACTCAACCAATGCATAATACACTAAGTATATGCATCTAGAAACAATCCTACAAAGGCACAGGAGTGACAGTACTTAAAAGGAAAATGCTTGACATTTAGTTAGAAGTACTGATTAAAACAATGCATAAAGGCTGCATAAAAGCATGATACATATCATAAAGCCTAAAAGCTTACAAAAGTAACATGGGTACAAACAAAAGGATATACTGAATAACATCATCAATATATAGAATATGCCAAAGTTAAAAAAAAAAAAAAAAAAAAAAAAAAAAAAAAAAAAAAAAAAAAACAGACATTACCCATAATCACAGTGAAACAAACCCAACCCATAATAACAACAATTGTCCAAGACACAAAACTATAATCATAAACAAAAATGAAGAAGGGTATAAATATATGTGTATTATACAGAGCTCCCCCTTTCTGTATGCACACTCCTTCTCATTCTTGTGCTGTTCTCCCCCTAATTATGTGTAACTGCTCTCCTCCTTTTTGTCTGGAATAGCTAAAAGCTATCTTCGAGCTTTTTCTATACAGCATCTAGTTGAGACTCGATAGTTGTGAATCGCATCTGAGTATGACTGTGAAATGAGTGAAGAAGCCGTTCTAAATCGGATAACCGATGAAACACATTTGCAATTATGTGGCTGTGCTTGGCTGTTTGAAATCCAGGGGGAACAGTTGGAGTCCCAATTGATTGAACAAGAGTAACTATAGCATGAGCAGATGGAGATGCATGTGTGGATGACTCATTCTTAGGTTTCTTGGAGGAGTGACTCTTGCTTGCTTGGAGAGTGTATATGGATATTGGTCAAGAACGAGGCACAATTTTCTCATCTGATGAAGGACTAACACCTTCACGAAGAATGATCTTCATGATTAAACTACAGAATGGAAGAATTGTTCGTGTTGCTAATCGAGTCGCTGTTTTCCCAATGATCTGAAATATGTGAGCACAGATGTCAATCGGGATACTGGAAATGAGGTCACACAAAAATTTAGCTCTTCCAAGACTGATGAAGGCAGTGTTTGACAATGGGTAGAGATTGGAGGACATGATCAGCTTTAGAGTTGTCAGTTCAGGTGAAAACAACGCAGTGCCTATAGATGATCCTATGCTTCCCACTTCATGTTCATTCCCAAGAACTTGAAGGATGTTTTGTGCCTGAAGTACTCTGGTCATCATATGGAGTTCAATCCACATTTTCTAGTCTAGTGATGCGAAGTACCTTAGCAATGTAGTCTGCATTGATGGAAAATTTTGTTCCTTGTACCCAGCATTTCAACTCTGCCCTTGTGAATCTGGCATTAGAGTAGAATTCCTTAACCAATTCTTCAATTGGATCCTCAAAATTCCCAAAAAGGTCAGGCGAATCTCTTTCTTCAAAAATCTTAGGGATAAACGTTGTCCCTAGGGTATCAAACTTGACAATTCGTTCCACAATGGGAGAAGCCTCTTTAAAAGTGTTTGTGTAGGTCTTTGAGTCAATAGGTGTCCTGAATCTCTCAATGGTAGAGTCTCTAGATGACTTAGACAATAGTCGTGTCCATTTAGCGACCGGGGTTGACGGGTCATTGGATACAATGTCTTTGCCTTTGGAGGAACAACGAGTTATCTACAACAGAGTAGAGACACAGCAAAGAACCAAAAACAATACCATAAGGAACAAACATTAGTTGATTAGATTCAGTTATAAGACAGTGAAATAGAAATTTCACTTAATCATAGAAACAGGAACTAGGTCAATACCAAGAAAACATAAGCACTATTGATGTATTTAGTGAAATAGTCAATAAACAAAAAAAAAAAAAAAAAAAAATCAAGGACATGATATGAATGGAGCAACAACCTCATACATTCTGCTAAACCCAACATCACATTCAGAGTGAAACACAGAAAACCCCAAACCCATATGCCCAAAGAGTAAAAACTCTATCAAGTAACAATGCTCAGAACACAGACTAGTAACCTGATGCAAAAAAAATGACACTAAATAAACTCAACAACAGGAGAAATCAACCCCAAACAATCATACCCAACATTTTAGGCAAACTCATGTTCGAACATATTATTTCGAAGAACACAGTTGTATCTCACAAATCAAGAAAATAAAGTTCAAATCAAGAACAATGAAATGAGATAGAGAAAACCCATACCTTTTTCTTGATGTTTGAAGAAGACATGATGCAAAAATGGAAGCTTTTTCAAAAGAGACACCGAGTGTCTGAGAGAGATATTTTGGGGAAGACAATGAACAGTCACTGAAACTCAAGGGAAAACTGAAAAAGTTTTGAAAAACTGTCCTTAAAACGCAAAACATGCATTTTTCGCGACTGGATCAAGTCGCCAGTCAGTTGCCAAGTAAGCTGCGAAACACATAGAAGTAAGCAACTTGAAAAATTTCTCTAAGTGTTTTTCGCGACTGGAACGTCTACTCGCGAGGGAGTCGTGAGTTGAGCCACGAAAATCTCTGTGTAATCATCACAACTGGACCTTTCACTTGCGAACAAGTCGCCAAAATTAACACGTGAGCTCGCGGCTAAATTTCGCGACTTGGATGACCCGCGACTGAGTCGCCAAAACAGGGCAACACTGTTTTTGAAATTTTTCAATTTTTGTAAAAACAAAATACTTTCCAAAAACACCTAAAACACTAAAAAATATTTTTGTGTTTGAAACAACAAAGATTGAGCATGTGAAAACACATTTTAACAAGTACAATCACACAAATGAATACGACATTCATTGAACATAAACTTGTGTGTTGTGTGCGGATATCAACAATGAGATAGTCCTTAGTCTAATGTGAAACTTCAATTATCAATTCAACCAAGGTATACACAATTAGCACTAGATCATGTGATCTATCTCAATTATAGAAGTATGCATATATGACCTCCCACAAGACTTCGTAAATTAACTTGGAGCTTTACATTTGACTCCATCATTAGATCTTTTTGACACAATTACATCTCATTGTGAGAATGCCTTTTGATATTTCTCCTTGATGGGATAGCCTTTGGCCTTTTGAACAATCATACACTTTATTTTTGATCACTTTCCCTTTTTCTTAGTCGAATACTAGTATATGCGACAGGCTTTTGTAACTCAATATCTCTTTTCATTTGGAGATTTACATTTGGAGAGCTCTTTTTAGCAAAAACAAAAAAATAAAGAGTGGGAAAATATATAGGCACAAGTCTATGTATGTCTCAAGATCAACAAAAACCATTCACTAATCATTCATGACAAGTTTGAAGATCTATTTACAACAGTCACATAGATTTCAAGATTTCTTCCACAGTGATAAGAGTGCAAAGGAATAAGCTACGCTCGTAAATGCACAAAGCCATTAGCACAAAGGTACAAGGCAAAACAAGTTTTGAGACAAAGCTCAACAATATCAATCAAACTTTTAATTTTTTACTTTTTATGTTATTTTTGGATTATTTGACACACAAAAATAAAAAGATTGATCAAAAGCAATATTGAAGACAATTTGTATGAAAGAGTGCAAAAACAAACAAATAAATTTCAAATCACATAATCAATAAGCAAACAACCAAACAAAGTCACAAAGCATAGGAAGTATTGATGCATGGACATATTGTAATGCTTATGCATGAGTACCATTTTTCACCCACACGTCACTTGCGTTTAAGGTGATATCCTTATAGGATTGGGTACGGGAGTTAGGGCTTTTAAACTTTCGTGTGAAGCTTTCCAAACAGTTGGTGAATGCCCCAATCATCTTCATCACGTCTATCACTCCGGGATCATCATTTCGACCTCTTGATGGTTTACCAGCCCAATTTCTCCTGTCATTTCTAGGTCCTCGAGACCTTGGAGCACTTGCATTATTCATTGCTCTCAGCTTTTGACAATTTGGTCAAGTGTGCCCTTGAAGTCCGCTGTGGTGACACATATAGGTTGATCTAGGACTTCTTTGTGATCGGGGACGAGACTTGGCTCGGGATTCAGACCTGCCCATAGATTGCCTATGAGAGTTGTTCACCATCCGTTTGTCATCCACATTCCTCTTTTCCTCCATCTTGGGCTTCTCAACAATAGGACTAACTTCAATTTACTCTTTGGCTTTTATAAACTTCACTTCTTTGGTGACACTACCTGATGAACTACTTCCTCCGGTATATCCCAAACTGAACTTGTCTAAGAACTGTTTTTTAGATGAAATGACATCATTTAGCTTCTTGGTGGAGACCTCTCTATCTTGGCATTGGCTTGCACAACCTCTTGCTCAAGAAATCTCACTTTTGAGTAAGCTTCTGATAACTCGCCATTTAGCTTTTCTATCTCACATTTAGCTTCCTTATGACGCATTAAAAGACTCCTATAGTCCTCATCGGCTTTCTTCATCTTCTTCACAGCTGCCTTGGCCACACGTGCATAGTCTCCTGATTTTTCAAGAAGAGAATTATAATTTTCTTGAAGACAGGCTGCATTCTCATCTTCTTCAACATCCAACTCTTCTACAATTCCTATGGATTCTTCATCACTATGTTCCCCAAGTTCTTGCACAAGCAAATTCAAGTCCTCTGAAGACTTGACATGAGCAATAGCCATAAATTCGGAGTAATTTCCTTTTCCGTCACAGCTTTCATCAGAATCAGAATTTGAAGAGTCCGAGTCATTAAGTGTTGTGGCATATACCTTGCCCTTCGATTTCAAATAATTCGGACATTCTTTCTTAAAGTGTCCATGCCCGTTGCATTCAAAACAAGTGACATCTTGTGTAGATTGGGATTCTTTTCCATCCCTCTTTTTGAATTCCCTTTTCTCCCTTCCTGAACTTTGGAATTTCCCTTTATCACCAAATCTACCACTGTTTTTGAACTTCAAAAATTTTCGGAAATTCTTTGCAAGATAGGCAACGTCCTACTCGACTGTATCATCTTCCAAAGAGTCATGAACATCCACCCTTTCATTTACAGTCTTGAAAGCAAGGGATTTGCTCTTTCTTTGATTGGGCAATGACAATTCGTAGGTCTGAAGAGACCCAATCAGCTCTTAGACTTTGATATCATCATGGTCCTTGCTCTCTTCAATTGCTATCACCTTGGCACGAAAGCTTTCCGGCAATGATCGAAGGATCTTCCTTACAATTTTAGAATCCACCGTCTTCTCTCCCAAATTGAATTTTCTGACAACCACCTCATTCAGCTTACTATAAAAAGAGTCGAAGGACTCATCCTCGCTTATCTTAAGCTCCTCAAAGCGAGTGGTCAACATCTGAAGTTTTGTGTCTTTCACCTTCTTTGTTCCTTCATAAGTAGTCTCCAGAATCTCCCATGATTCCTTAGCAACAGTGATATGAGAAATCCTGTGAAATTCTTCTAAAGAGACACCATAGAAAATAACATTCAAGACTTTACTATTAGCATTAGCCGCCGCTAGTGTTGCCTTATCCCAAGTGGATTTGACAGCCTCTAGCTTAGTCCATCCCACTTCAACTGCATCCCACATAGCATCATCAATAGAACATAAAAATGCCCTCATTCGGACCTTCCCAAATGCATAATTATTACCATTAAAAAATGGTGGCACATTTAGAGATTGAGACCTATCCATCTCAATGTAGGGTCAAGGATCGCACTAAAGTGTTTAAACCACAACAAGTGCAATTATTCTGATACCAATTGGAAGTTCAAATAATGTGAAATACACTATAAACGTTTAGACCCCCAAATTAAAAATTACCAATTCAAGCTATATGTCAAACACAAAGTGTGCGGAAAATGAACACAAGCTATAAACAGAATTGATAAACAATTTAAGCCAATTTAAAATCACATCCACAGTAGAAAAAAAAAAAAGGCAAAGATAAGGGAAGAGAGATGCAAACACAAGGACAACACAGCGATGTGTTATCGAAGAGGAAACCGAAGCCCTCGACGTAAAACTTCTCCGCCGCCTTCCAAGCGGTAAGTAATCCATTAGAAAATGTAGTTGGGATACATGAATAGCAATAGACCCTCCAAGCCTAATCTACCCAATGTACCTAAGCCTTCCAAACTTCTTGCTGCAACGAGGTTATGCCGAACCTATTTCTTTTCTACCTTCCTAGATTGCGCTACTTGACCATAGCATCAACCAATATGAAATTGGTTCCTTCTTAACTGCTTCCCAAAACACCAAGCAGCCATCTCACAGGAATGGATATGGTGAGACAAGGTTTTGGTAATAAGCCTCTCAAGGATTTTACAATGGAGAGGAAGAAAGTAGAGGAATTTGAAGAGTCTCTTAGGTAAAGATTGTGGATGAGTCAATCTTGTTTTCTCTAGGGTTTCTCTCTCAAAATTCTCTCTGGAAGCTCTCTCTGAATTGTGGATATAAGGGTATATATATAGTAGGGTGAGAACGAATGTGAAACGTCATATTTTGCCAAACAAGGTATTCTAGCGGCTTGACCTCGCGACTGGGTTGAGTCGCGAGTTCAAGCCGCGAGCAAACAGCCTGGCCAGCTGGAACTTTTGTCCTGTAGTGAACAGCTGGCGTGACGCTTCAGCTTCTGGCATGCTTGGCACGTGTGCTTCAATTTGGCGGCTTGCAACCGCGAGCCACCAGCGAAATCCAGTCGCGAGTTCCTGCTTCTTTGCACACACTTGAGCAATTCTTCACACTCTTTAACACACACTTCCCTTACATGATTCTCACATAAATACAAGGTTTCTAATTGCTAAAATACAAGCAAATTTGGTATGGAATAAAGCCAACAAGATGGTTGATTAAATTCAACCTTACAATAAATATAGGTAAAGTAGAGAGAAAATCTAATTAAGTTTTAAATTAGAATTTAATTAGAGTCTAATTTTCCACCATATGTTTTATCTAATCTAAATTTTAGAATTTTGTGCCCAAGTGAGTTAATTTAGTGTAAAAATTGAATTTCAATTACAATTTAATTTTGCACCATGTGTCTCATCTTATCTAAATTTTTAAATTTTTGTGCTAAATTAGTTAATTTAGTATAGAAAACGATGAGGCCAATATAATAAACCATTAAAAACATAATCATATAACTAAAAAAAAATTCAAATTTATAAGTTATCTATATATATATATATATATATATATTAATAGGTAAAACTTATAGAAAATTGAATTAAAATTTGAAATTATAATCCAATTTTGTGTCATGTGTCTAGATTTATATGGTAACTACACTATAATTATCCACTTAAGCTTGTGCCATGTGTCTACTTAAGTTTTTTAATTTTTGTGTCAAGTGAGTTAATAAGTGCAAAATACTAAGAATCTAATATTAATAAACTATAAAATTTATTAAAAAAAATCACATATACTCAATAAAAATCACCACATGTTTCTCAATAAATAAATAAAATAAAAATTACCACATAACAAAAATCACCACACGTTCTATCTTAGTAAAAATTAGAAGAAAAAAATGATCATAAGTAGTATTAAATTTAGATAAGAATTTTAATATGTGATGACTAATTATGTTTACTTTAAAAAAATAAGTTGACTAATTATCAATATTTTATGATAAAAATTGTATTTAATTTTAAATGTATCTATATATATGCATGAATGCATGTGATACATGCTTTAAAAAAAAGTTTTAATTTGACTAATTATTTATATTTTTATAATAAAAATTTTCTTTAATTTTAAATGCATCCATGCATTTGCATAGAGTTACATGCTAGTAGATAAATTAATGTATTAAGAATTTGGTCATAGAAGAGGAGCCAAACTTTGCCAAAATGATTAATTTCCTTTTCTGCATATAAAGAAAAGTTAAATATTCTTCTCAAAAAGAAGAAAAGTAAAGTTAAAATTGGACGTAGCAAAATACGAAGGTGCAGTTTTGCTCTAAATTCCGTTTGATGGTAAGATAAGTGCCCGCAAAATAAAACTGTATCCTCCAACTTTATTTAGTTTTTGGCCCCCATAAAAAAAAAAAAAATATATATATATATATATATATTTAGTTTTCTTTTTAAGTGTAATAATCAGTGGGTTAAGCAACATGATGAAATGAATTGTATATTGACTTTACGTACAATATTTGTTTGACATAGCAACATACTCGATTCAGAATCATATTAGATAGAAGAAAACAAATAAATTTAAGGTTATTACTTATTACCATGATAATTATAATTGTCCCTTTCATGTGTCAATTATACCTCCTCCAATAGAATGGAAGTATTAAATTTTGTTCGAGTGCCTTTTTCTTCAACACAGTGGCCCAAGGATCCTGGACCAAATAATTGTGGTTTGGTAGACTGGGCTTGGTTCACCGCAACTAAGGAGCTGTTTAAGAACCAAGCGGTGCACAGGGCAAACTTCCTACAATACAAATAAACTAACAAGCAAGGATATCTGTATTGAATGAAAACAAAAAAAACAGCAAAGAAATGCAAAGCAGTTAAGAAATAGAACAGAACAATGATTAAGGGTCCAAGATTAATGAGAGAAACTTTATTAATTTTTCTTGGATTATGTTTACAGTGTGCTCACTAAGACGTGATACAAGGTTTAAATAAGCTCAAAAATTACAAACTTTGATGGCTATTCAAGCCTTTAAGTCTTGCAAAGTTTGAATCTTTTTAAATCCGAGTATGTGCTATAATAGCTATTTTCTGGGATACCAGGAGATGTTCCTCTGTTTTTCTTAAATTTTACAGAGTTCTAATGGCTCTGTTATGATATTCTTCCTACCCCAAAAATCGATCCCTTCAACATGGGTTTTCTTTTCCTTTTATAGTGTGTTTCTAGGGCTCCGAGGTACTAGTGATTTCTCTCTTTTGCCTTTCAGAGCTCGTGCTGTGACAGTTGTCCAGGGGCTGGTCTTTTCATTCTTTCTCATAATTTCTTCCTTTTGGTGCAACCAAGCTGAAAGTCCCTAGCTGACTTTCCATTCCAAGATCCCCTCAGGCTGCTGATCTTAGCTATTTGGCCTTCTTCACCTTTTAAGCTTTTTGGCTACCCTCCATCCTTGTCATTTTTCCCAAATAGTTGGAATCTTTTACTGCTAGGTTGAAAGTTCCCTTCCAACCGCTTCTACTTATGGTTTTCTCATTCTTGGTTCCTTGTGGTATAGCTCCTTTGTTCATGAATGTTTACTTTTATACTTTCTGATTCCTCACTGCATGACTGGGTGCTTGAGACTAATTTGTCCTTCTCAGCCATTGTGATCTTATTTGAGCTGTGTTGTGCAACCTAGGGATCCCCGGGCTTTGGCATTCTCTGGGATTCCGGCCTAGTTCTCCCTATTAGGCTTTTTTTGGCTTACTGATATTGGCCAACTGGGCTTTTCTTTTGCTTCATGAAATTTAAAGCCTTTTCCCTTCATGGGTCTTTGGATCCCAATTCTTTGGACTTCTCATCCTTTTCTTCTTTCTTTTCCTTTCTTCATTACAGGATAACCCAATGTGTTATTTTTCTTTGGGCCTTGGGCTGTGATTAATTTTGAACCTCAACAAATTTCAAGTACAATTTAATTTTGTGGGTGGGGTTAGGTGCAAACCGAACAACAAGTTTAGTTTGTTGCTTCTGAGAAATTGGCTTTGCCCCTGTTTTGCCTTGCTTTCAGACTTGAAATTAGGAAGGAGATGAAACTGGAAATTTTGTGGACATTATGAGGAAGGAGGATCGATCCGAAATAATGTGCGTACTCACGATGCAAGATGGGTCGCACTCAAAAGTCAAAAGCAAAGGCTACCATTAATATTAGTAGAGAAATGGATCATAGAAGTAGGATTGTTAGAACTTAGATGTCATTAATCTTTCTCTTTTTGGTAAATATGTTAGATGTCATCATCATAATTATAGTTTTAATTAAGGTAATTAAAATTAAAAAGAATATCATTCTCAAAAAAAAAAAAAAAAGTGTCAATTATCAAACCCAAAAAATAAAAAAAAAATCGAATCACTTCTCCCCGGACACTTTAAATTTCAGAGAGGCCTTGCAATATTTCTTTAGGTGAAGTTTCCTCCTGCCTCAAGAAAAGGTCTGAGGACTATGAATTTATATCATGAAGAAACACTTTAGTTTCTCTAAATTATGTGAAGTATATATTAGTTAAAAAAATGAACTTTGACATACATTGTAAATCTAGTTACAATGGTATGTCTAGTAAGAGCATCGTAACTTAATTAACATCTCCCCATGCACAAATTATTTGGGGGTCTAAGGGAGAAATGGTTTGAGTTATGATTTTAGCATGTTGTAACTATCTCAAAAAAAGAAAAATACAAGAAAGTCTTGAAAAAATTTTCCTTAAATGATTCTTATAATTATATAACAATTGGGCTTAATTGGTTAATTAGCTTAAAATTTACGGAAAATTATTGAATACTCTCGGAGTACTATAAATGTGTATTCCTCTCACTCACATAAATTGTGGGTCTCACTATAAATTTAATTAGTAAGATCCACAGTTATATGAGATGAGAGAGTACATATTTATAATACTCCAAAAGTATCCAATACTTACCCAAAATTTACATATTACAAGAAAGTCTTGAAAATGTTTCCTTAAATGATTCTTGGGTTATCACTATTGGAGTACATTTGAACCTTAAAAATGTTTCTATAATTACATTAACAATTGGACTTAATCTATTAATTAGCTTAAAATTGACTATATATATATATATATATATATATATATATATATATATTAAAAGCAAAGTTTAGAGAAAATCCAATTATATTTCAATTGAATGCTCAATTTTGCATTACATGTTCCATTTAATTTTGAATTTTTTTTACCAAGTGAATTATTGAGTGTAAAAATCGAAGGGTCCAAATCCAATTAGATTCTAAATTGGATTTCAATTGGAGTCTAATTTTGCATCATGTGTCCATCTAATTTTTTATTTTTTGTGGCAAGTAAATTATTCAGTGCAAAAATCGATGAGTCTAAATCTGATTAAATTCTAAATCATATGCACACACACGCACACACACACACACACACAATGAAAAACAATTACATGTTTTAGAAATATATGATTTAAAAAAAGTTTAACCTACTACAATGTATAATTTGAACATCTTCTAAAAAAAATGTATAATTTGAACTATGTAATTGTGATTATTTTTAATTGTATCTGTGTATATGCACAGAGTTACACACTAGTTGAGTGTAAAAATCGAAGAGTTTAAATTTAAATAAATTCTAAATTTGAGTCTAATTTTATGTCACGTGTCCATCTAATTTATTAATTTTTGTGGAAAATGAATTATTTGGTGCAAAAATTAAAGAGTCTAAATCCATTTAAATTTTAATTCATATATATATATATATATATTAAAAGCCAAAAATCAAAGAAAATTCAATTAGATTTCAATTAAATTCTCAATTTTGAGCCACATGTCCCATCTAATTTTTAATTTTTGTGTCAAGTAAATTATCTTTTATGTAACCTCATACATATGCATGTGTACAATTAAAAACAATCACAATTACACTATTCAAATTTTACCTTTTTTTTTAGAAGATATTCAAATTATACATGTATAAAATTTAATTTAGCTGGATCTAAATGTTGGCTAAGTAAGCGTCCTATAGTAAGAGGAGTAGTTATGAACCCTGTAGACCATCCCTATAGGGGTGGTGAAGGGAGGGGCCCCAATTGGTAGAAAAAACTTGCAACCGCTTGGGATTATCTTGCACTTGGAAGAAGAAGTAGAAAAAAGAATAAATATAGTGATAATTTGATTCTTCTTTGCCGTAGTAAATAGGATAGGAGAGAAAATAGAATTTGTTTCTTCGTCTTTACAAAAAAAAAAAAAAAAAAAAAAAAAGAAATTGGAGTTATTAAATGTGACATGACATGGAATTTACATTCTTCGATTTTTGCATTTGATAATTCACTTGTCACAAAAATTAAAAAATTAGATGGCCACATTGCCTAAAATCGATGTCCAATTGAAATTCAATTTAGGATATAATTGGATTTCAACTCTCACTACAACAAAAGTGGGCTATGGTGACGAAATCTAGTGAGGATAAACAACTGCGTCACCAAATGATAACATTTAGTGAGGAAAAGAAGAATTTGTCACCAAATATTATAAAAATTTTAAAATTGGTGACAAAATCAATATTTCATCACCAAAGATGTACAAATTGGTGACGAAATACAGGTCATGAAAAAAAGGCAAACCTAGGGTGACAAAATATTCACGTCACCAAAGACTTACCAGAGGTGACGAAATTCTAAATTCGTCACCCAATATTAGGATGTAGGTGTTTTTGGTGACGAAATAAATTTTCGTCACCTATTGTTTAACCAAAGACTAACCAGAGGGTGATGAAATTCCAAATTCATCATCCAATATTAAGATGAAGGTGTTTTTGGTGAAGAAATAAATGTTCGTCACCTATTGTTTACAAATAATTAAGGATGGCCATGGGCAGGATATACCCATATATACCCAACCCAATTAATTTATCCATGGATATCCGATTATCTTACCCAATTAGTATCCATACCCAATTATTACCGAGTCTGTTTAATCATAGATATCCACACCCTACCCAAAGCCGATTTTTATAAAATTACCAAATATGCTCAAAAATCACTAAAATGACCAATATATCCTCAAAATCTCTAAAATAAGAAAAATACCCATGAAACCTTTAAAATGACCAAAATACTCCTACAATCTCTAAAATCACTAATTATGCTAAAAAACCACTAGAATGACCAAAATATCCCAAAATCTCTAAAATGAGCAAAATACCCATGAAATAACCTAAAAAATGACCAAAATACCCCCAAAATCACCAAATATGCTCAAAAACCACTAAAAATTACCAAAATATCCCCTAAACCTAATAAATGACTGAAACCCCCAAATCATAAAAAATGACCAAAGTACACACGAAACTTAAAAAATGACCAAAATACCCCCGAAACATAAAATTTGGCCAAAATACCCCGAAGACAAAAAATTACCAAAATAACCCCTAAACTTAAAAAATAACCAAAATACCTCTGAAACCTAAAAACTAACCGAAATAGCCTTGATGCTTAAGAATTACCAAAATACCGCTAATCCTAATAAAATGACCAAAATACCCCCCAAAATCTAAAAAATGACTATAATACCCTTGAAACCTATAAAATGACAAAAATGGCCCTAAAACCTATATGATGATAAAAATATACCCTAAACCTAAAAGATGATCAAAATACCCTTAAACCTAAAAATGACTAAAATACTCATTTTTATAATTTCAGGCTATTTTGCTCATTTTTTAGGTTTAGGGGGTATTTTGGTTATTTTATAAGTTTCAGGGGTATTTTGGTCATTTTTTAAGGTTTCGAGGGTATTTTCAGTTATTTTTTATGTTTAGGGGGGTATTTGGTAATTTTTATATTTCGAGAGTATTTTGGACATTTTTAGGTTTTGTGGGTATTTTTGTAATTTTTAAGTTTTGGGGAGTATTTCGATCATTTCTTAGGTTTAGGACATATTTTTTGTCATTTTTAAGTTTCGGGGGCTATTTTGGTCATTTTAAAGGTTTCGGGGGTATTTCAGTTATTTTTTAGGTTTATGGGGTATTTTGGTATTTTTATAGTTTCCGGGGATATTTTGGTAGGGGTGCCAAGTGGGTGGGTTTGGGGTGGGCATAATTGAGTTGGGTATATAAAACTCATTCACCCATTTAACTAATTGTTTTTAACTCAAACCCAACCCAACCCAATTATAATGGGTAAACCCCAACCCACCCAATTACCCAATTATCAAAATTACCAAAAGGGTAAAGAGAACTCCAAACAAACAAAAATTCAATTAATAAAAATTCAGAAAATTGTTAATTATTTCTACTTTCAAATAAACACTTCCATTGGCACCTAAACAAAGGACAACAAACACATATAACTCTCAAAAGTGTCAACTTTCACACTTCTTTTTCCCCCTCATTTTCTCAGCAACCAAACATAGCATAACAAAAAAAAAAGGAAAACAAAGAAAAATGAGCAGCTTTGAGTTTCCACTGACCTTAGTGAGAGCATTGGAAGCAGAGTTCAAAGCTCTCGCTTAGTCCACCGCTCCCTGAGCTGAGCAATGGTGTCTCCGGCAAGAGCGAACACGCTATTAAACTTGTCGGAGAGGTTTTTATTTGGGTTTAACTCGTAGGTTAGGTCACGCTTGCTTTGAGGCTAGAGAGGTTCGCCGGGAAAAAGCGTGTAGTGAGAGACAATGTGGAAGTGCTTGGAGGAGGTGTTCGATTTTCCCGAGTTCATGGTTGAGGTACCGTTGACGATGTCGGCGACGCCGCACCTGGGTCTTACGATTTGCTGTACGGTGAAATCGTAGAGCTCGTCGGTGACGTTGAGGTTGAAGTTTTTCTAGTAAGTCTTAAGAGCTAACTTGAGTGCTTCGTCGAAGTCATTGGTAAAGTTCGACGTGTTGTTAGCATACATTACACCCCTACATCGGAGGATTTGGTGTTGGGAAGGTGGGTATCACTGATCTGTCTGCCGTTGCCATTGAAGCAGGACAAAGAGATAGAGATTAATTGAAATAAAAAAGAAATTAAGAAATTAAGAGATAGAGATTAATTTGAGTGCTGTTGTTTGGTTGCCAAGAAAGTGAGGGAAAAGGAAATGACAAATTTTCTTTGTGGTTTCCGAGAAAAGGCAAGAAAGGATAGGAAAATGAATGGATTTTAAAATTGAGAAATTAATTTTTTATTATTATTATTATAGGAAGGGCTGGGATGAATTTGGGTATATTTTTTATGGGTTAAATGGGGTTCAATGGGTTTTTAGTTACAACCCAATAATCACTGGGTCTAATTGGGTTGATGCCCATTTAACCCAACTAATAATTTGGTGGGTTTGGGTTCAATTAAAGTGGGCAAATGGGTTTGGGCTTACTTTGACACTCCTATATTTTGGTAATATTTTAAGTTTAAGAGGTATTTTGGTAATTTTATGATTTTAGAGGTATTTTAGTCATTTTTTAGGTTTAGGGTGCATTTCGGCAATTTTAAAGGATTTTAGGAGTACTTTGGTTATTTGCAAGATTTAGAGGAAATTTGGTAATTTTGATTATTGGATAATTGGATTGATTGAGATTTACCCATAATAATTTGGTTGAGTTAGGTTTGGATAAGATTTAATTAGTTAAATGGATAATAATGGGTAAATGGGTAAATTACACCTGATTGGCATAAAAATTGGCATGCATGTGAAGAACATATAGAACTTGTAATCCAATGGTTGGATTTTCAAAATATTAATTCAATAATAAATTATTAGGTGGTGTAACATTTTTTAGAGTTACATCAGGTGTAACTTGAACCAAGCTCCACATTTCTTAATTCGATGTGAATTTTGACAAATCTACTGGTAGATTACATTATCTTCATATATTTTCCATGCATACAAATTTTCAAAGTTGTCAAAGATTAATAGGCACGTCATCAATCAATTGTCTAAATTCAAGTTTTTGTAATTTAAAATAACACATCAAAGATGAGTTTAAAGATCAAATAGCAAATTACACCAAATTGGTATGAAAATTGGAATGCATATTAAGAGAGTATAGAACATATAATTCAACGATTGGATTTTCGAAATACCAATTCAATAATAAGTTATTGGGTGATGTAACATTTTTTAGAGTTACATCAGTCTAACTTGAACTCAGCCCTATATTTCTTAATTCAATGTGAATTTTGACAAATTTACCCTTAGATTACATTATCTTCATATATTTTTCATGCTTACAAAATTTCATGGTAATCAAAGATTAGTAAGCATGTCATCAATCAATTGTCTAAATTCAAGTTTTTGTAGTTTAAAATAACGTTTAAAAGATGAGTTTAAAGATCATATTGTAAATTACACCCGATTGGCATGAAAATTGGCACACATGTTAAGAACATATAGATCATGTAATCTAATGGTTGGATTTTCAAAATATGCATTCAATAATAAGTTATTGGGTGGTGTAACATTTTTTAGAGTTACACTAGGTTTAACTTGAACCCAGCTCTATATTTCTTAATTCAATGTGAATTTTGACAAATTTACTGATAGATTACATTATCTTCATATATTTTTCATGTTTATAAAATTTCAAGGTGATCAAAGATTTATAGTTATGTCATCAATCAATTGTTTAAATTCAAGTTTTTGTAGTTTAAAATGATGCATAAAAGATGAGTTTAAAGATCAAATGGTAAACTATATCCGATTGGCAAATAAATTGGCATGCATGTTAAGAACATATAGAAAATTTAATCCAACAGTTAAAATTTCAAAATATGAATTTTATAATAAGTTATTGGATGGTATAACATTTTTTAGAGTTACGTCAGGTATATCTTGAACCCAGCCCTATATTTCTTAATTTGATGTGAATTTTGACAAATTTACCGTTAGATTACATTATCTTCATATATTTTTTATGTTACAAAATTTTAAGGTGATCAAAAATTAATAGGCATGTCATCAATCAATGATCTAAATTCAAGTTTTTGTAGTTTAAAATAACGTATAAAAGATGAGTTTAAAGATCAAATGGTAAATTACATGCGATTGGCATGAAAATTGGCATGCATGTTAAAAACATATAGAAAATGTAATCTAACGGTTGGATTTTAAAAATATGAATTCAATAATAAGTTATTAGGTGGTGTAACTTTTTTTAGAGTTACATCAGGTATAACTTGAACCCAGCCATTTATTTCTTAATTCGATGTGAATTTTGACAAATCTACTGTTAGATTACATTATCTTCATTTATTTTTCATACTTAAAAAATTTCAAGATGATCAAAGATTAATAGTCATGTCATCAATCAATTGTTTAAATTCAAGTTTTTATAGTTTAAAATAATGCATAAAAGATGAGTTTAAAGATTAAATGGCAAACTACATCTGATTCGCATGAAAATTGGCATGCATATTAAGAACATATATAAAATGTTATCCAACGGTTAGATTTTCAAAATATAAATTCAATAATAAGTTATTGGGTGGTGTAATATTTTTTAGAGTTATATTAGGTGTAACTTGAACCCAGCCTTTGATTTCTTAATTCGATGTGAATTTTGACAAATCTACCGTTAGATTACATTATCTTCATATATTTTTCATGCTTACAAAATTTCAAGGTGATCAAAGATTAATAAGCATGTCATCAATCAATTGTCTAAATTCAAGTTTTTGTAGTTTAAAATAATGTATAAAAGACAAGTTTAAAGATCAAATGGTAAATTACACCCGATTGGCATGAAAATTGACATGCATGTTAAGAACATATAGAACATATAATCTAACGGTTAGATTTTGAAAATATGAATTCAATAATAAGTTATTGGGTGGTGTAACATTTTTTAGAGTTACATCAAGTATAACTTAAACCTAGCCCTATATTTCTTAATTCGATGTGAATTTTGACAAATCTACCATTAGATTACATTATCTTCATATATTTTTCATGCTTACAAAATTTAAAGGTGATCAAAGATTAATAAGCATGTCATCAATCAATTGTCTAAATTCAAGTTTTTGTAGTTTAAAATAACGTATAAAATATGAGTTTAAGATCAAATGGTAAATTTCACCCGATTGGTATGAAAATTGACATGCATGTTAAGAACATATAGAACATGTAATCCGATGGTTGGATTTTCAAAATATGAATTCAATAATAAGTTATTGGGTGGTGTAACATTTTTTAGAGTTATATTAGGTATAACTTAAACCTAGTCTTATATTTCTTAATTTGATGTAAATTTTGATTGCTCTAACAATTGTGACTTTGGGATCATTTTGGCATCTTAACAGAAATGTTCAAAAACCGGTTGAGCCATCCTAGTTTTCAGTTTTCATGGTTGATCGGCTGATTTCTAGTTAATCTTGGGTTTTTACTATTTTTCGGTTTTTAGTTATAACTGGACCGGATCAGTGATTGGTTCCTGGTTGAACCCAGCAAGTATGGTCTAGTTTTTAAAACCATGATAGTGCCTATTGTGGTTTTAAAAATCGATACGAACAAGGAACCAAAAAAGTGACTGGTTACCAATTTTTTGGTCCGACCGGTGACGTCATAAATATTTATTTTATAATTATAAAAAGAAAAATATAATAATTTTATTACTAATAATATGTAGGTAAAAATTTGCAAAAGATTTATGCGGGTTTTCACATCTTATATTTAGAAAATAAAAATAAAAATAGCAAAATGTAAAAACGTAACATTTAGTGATACTTTCATTTAGATTTAATTATCTTTCTTAAAAATGGACTATCACATACGTTGAATTATAATCTTAAAAATAAAATGTTTACTATTTATTTATATGTGTGTGTGTATATATATATATATATATTAATGAATTAATGTTAGAGAAAAATTAAGTACTTTTTAAATTTATTCACTTAATTAATTAAAGCTACTTTTTTTTTTTCTACTCATAATTATCATAAGAAAGAAAAAAAATTAAATTCTGTGAATATCAAAGCTAAATAATAATTATGTAGTAGTGGTAATATAATAATAATAATAATAATAATAATAATAATAATAATAATAATGTTTTTGAGAAGTAGTACGGAGTACAATGTACTAACCAAAAAAAAAAAGTAGTAATGAACTGTGTTGCAAGTAAAACAAAAACTAAAGGCTTAAAAGAATATCAAATTTTTTTTTGGTAAAAAAGAATATCAAAATTATGTGGCTCTCATTCATTCTATATTAAAAACTAAAAAACAAAGATGTGGCTCTCATTGATTTGTTGTGTATACAAATAGCCGTAGTAGACTAGCAAAGCTGTGAAGCACACCGTTTGTAAAAGTAGAAGTTCAGTTTTTTCTTTTGAGTAGTGAACAGCACGTAGTGAATTTTTTTGATTTCTTTTCGCGCGGTGACCAATTTTTAGGCGGGTTTTAAATTTTTTAGGTTTCTTTTTTATTATTATTTTTTATTAGACAAAATTTATGTACAGTATTTTAGGTATTGTTACTTAAGTTTTTCTCTTAAAATTCTTCCATGTGGCTACTTAATTTTAAAAATACACTTCCATAATGAGAAAAAAGCCACGTGATAAATCTTAAGAGAGTGATCTTAAGAGAGTGATCTAAAGAATAACATCTAAATAACAGCATCTAAGTATTGTAGTTAAGTCTTACTCTTTTTTATCTATGTAAACAAAACACTGTTACTCTCTCTTTCTCCTCCCATAGACAAACCCACGCCTCTCAGCCTCTCCCAAAAAGACTGGTAAGCTCTCTCTCTCTCTCTCTCATCACTCTTCTCTCTATCTCTCTCTCATGTTAAACTTGGTGACTTTGTGGATTATTTTTTCTTCTTTTAGGATTAGCAGGATATTGATTTTGAGATTAGAGAGGGTGTTGATTTTAGGACATAGCTTTTGGGATTGGAGAAGGTAATCGAGTCTTTCCCTATTGATTTTTTGAGATATGGAACAACATTCCCTATTGATTTTATAATATTTAAACTTAGCAGCAATTCTATGTATATCATTATGGATTCTAGACATTGCTTTTATAATTTTTTCCCCCTCATGTGTGTGCATAAATGTGTCTATTAAATAAATGCAATTTTGTGACTTGATATGTTAGATTTTTAAGTTTAATTTTTGTGGGTTTTGTTAGTTTTTGTTTGGTGCTGAATCTGGGTTTTTTTGGGACCTTAAAGATTAAATCTTTATTTATTTTTTAGGCTGATTTCTGTGTACCCGAAATGCTTGTTTTATGGGTTTCTATGTTTTTGTGTGCTTACTTTACTTGTCAGTAATACTGGTTTACTTGTTAATATCATTTTCAAACTAAGCAATATTTAGTCAAAGTGGTGCACTTTGTTTAACAATTTCAGTTCTAGTCAACTCTTTAAGTGTGTTTTTTGTGCTTACTTCGTCTACTAATCTGGGACAAATCTTTCAAAAAATTTTAGTCAATATTTTCAAATTTGGTAAAACAGGACATATTTATTATACTGAGTTAAGTTAGTTGTTAGAAATAAAGGAGAGATAATACCTAAATTTTTTTTAGAAATTACACAATTTGATTTTACCAAAAGAGGTGGCAGAGATGAGGTGTGGACCAAGTCACTGTCTTGAGACAAATCGTGCCATCTATGGTATATCCGATGTACTTAGACAAATAGTTTCTGCACGTTGTCCCCAGGAAACAACAACCCAGCCACCTTTGCTGATTATCCTTGCGAGCCTACACTGCTCGTAGGATAAAAGCTCTCTATAGTACTTTCTTTTCCCAGCAAATTTTGTAAAAGATAGAATATTTTTGTGAATAGTAAGAAGCAATAGATGGTAAATGTTTAAGACAAAAAATTGTTTTTGAAAAGTCTGCAACTTTCTAATTCAAAAATAAAAAAAATGTGTTTTCAAACTTTTATTTCTTTCCATATATATATATGTATATATATATATAAAACCAGACCTGCTGCTTGTCCTTAGCCAAAAAATAAAAGCGTTTGCCAACTTTTAAAACTTTAAATGGTCATAAAATTATTGAAATCAATGTCATGGATAGTTTTCTTTTTATACATATATTATATATAAACCGGTCAAACCTTTTGCCAAAGTGTACGTTGAGGTGAGGTAAGTTAGTAGACAAATCAAGTTTGTCTTGTAGTGTCATAACTCATAATGCCATTAAAACAAAATTTATAGCCCCTAACGTGGCTGTGTTTAAGCTGTCAAATAATGTTTTTTTTTTGAAACTTTGACCATACACCATAATTACAACCATGAATGGAAAGCAATATATAATGCTATAACCCATCAACAGTAAATTATATAAATATATAGTTGTACAATATCGGATACTTTCTATCTATAACGTTGCTATTAAATATATTAAAAGAAACATTTTAAAGCAAAAATTTATAAAGGAAAGTATACTAAAAGTTGGCAATATATGGTATTAAAATTCACATTAATTTTTAGAGATTTTCTAATTAAAACCATTGACAATAGCTATTTAAATTTTGAATTATATTTGAACTTTCAAAATTTAGCAATCAACGTATCTGACATTAAGGGATAATTGATTTTCTCAATTCACATAAATGAGTATTAAAATAAATATAATATTTTTTATAAAAATATCCAACATTAGTTATAGGTGTACCCATGTGAATCTTATTACATGGTTGAATGTTATGGGTCCAGTTGATGCTACTAATAGTGGTATTACTTGTTGTGATGTTTTGGCAATTCAGTGGTGATTTTAAGTCTCTGTTGAGTTATGAAATCTGGGATGGACACCCCTGTATTCATGCCAACCCTTTGCTTAGAAATCTTACCATCACCAATCACAATAGCACCTGAGTGAATTTTTGCTTAGAAACTAGCTTGGTGCTAAAATTCAAAACTTTTGAAGGGGTTTTGAGTTTGAATTGAATGTGTGCACTGGAAAGGGAAACGGAAAGGGTATTTATATATCCATGCAAGCTCTGATATTCCACCATGCAAAACTTTCAAAAGGTGTAGTAGGTTAGGTGGACTACAGTGCTGGCTGAAAAGTAAAAGCTCCACTATCACATGTTTGATTGACTGGGCAATTAGCACCACCTAAAAACTTTTAGGGGAGACTTTTTTAAAATGATATGTTTAAGGATACAATTCAGCCAAAAAAAAAAAAAAAGTCTTGAGTATAATTTTTTTAAGAAAATGTTAGAAAGCTAATGTCAAATTTATTATAAAATATTTATAAACTAAAGTAATATATTAAATGTGATAAGTGCTACTTAAAAATTGTAATAAATAAATTTCTTAATTACTATTTGCAATGTTTTAAAAGTTGATGCATCAATTTATTAGAATTAAATAGTAAAATTTGTTGTAACTATAATATCACTTCAAAAAATTTCATTTGTAGTGACGATCAATAAATCGATGAATGATAGAAAGTGATATTAATTACAAACTCATGTAAAAATGATATTACTATTTTTTTTTATGCTAAAGCACAAGGCCACCACCTGATCTTCCAACTCCACAAAACCATAGGCCCCAAA
Source organism: Quercus wislizeni (assembly GCA_023055345.1). Lineage (NCBI taxonomy): Eukaryota > Viridiplantae > Streptophyta > Magnoliopsida > Fagales > Fagaceae > Quercus > Quercus wislizeni. The sequence goes on along the minus strand of JALGQJ010000005.1, from coordinate 36,477,233 downwards.
ATTAAAGGGGCAAAATGACTAATATACAAATAGAGAGGATACGAGGATCCCCTGACAAGCCCAAGTGAAGAACTGAGAATTTCTTACAAAAGTCTTGAGCCCCACCTCCTAATCTAGCTATTGTCTTTAGAGTTTGTAAGCTAGCTAGGCACGTGAGTTAGGTACAATTTTATTGATTTTCTTAATTTGTATCATCATATCATTTTTTTTTTTCCATTTATGAATATTGATGCTTTTCATATATATTTTTAAAATGGTTATTAATCAAGGTAGATAAATAGTACTAGCTAGGAAACAAGAAAATATTAGTAGTTTAAAAAAGTTAAAGAGATAAGACCCTATTAATTGCTAATTTGCTAGATATTTTTTTTTTTTTTAATATTATTATCATTCTATACGTCATTGCAAATGAAGTAGCTCGAAGAAGCTATTCAATGCTAGCTAGTTGTCAATGCTTTACTGATATTGAGCCCAAAGTATGTCAAAGTTAGCTGCAAGTTTGATGATGCGGATCGTTAGTCAAGTAAGATCGTCCAGAATGAAATCGTCCTCCTGTATCCTGATCCTGAAAAAAGACAAAAAGAAGGGCTAGGTTACACTGGTGTGGCGCCTGCCACAGAGCCTCCAATGCCAAAATTAGAATGAGCAGCTTGGAGAAAAAGCTATGCTTGGTGGGAGTAGAGTTTATCCTGTGTTTATTCTTACCCCCTTTTCCTTCCGAGGCTCCTGTTTATATACACTTTTCTATGCGTGTGCAGGCGTTCCTCGCTTTATCCGTTGGAACATTAAAGGTGATATTCATTCTCTCTTTGTAACGCTTCGGCGATGGACTAATGGTGAGTTGTTCTTTCAACGGCAGGAAGGGGAATAAATGTTCTATAACGGCCTGAAGACGGACGAGGACGACATTGCTCGTCTTGGACCGACGACCATTATTGGGATGACGATCACAAGGTGTTATTCGTCCTTGGTTATGACTCTGGACGATACCGATGGTTTGGTTGGACCCATAAGTTGCCCCCCTATTCATGGGGTCGTCCATACCTCAGACGGACGCAGGAATATGAGGAGTTTTGTTTACTTTCGCACGGATGCACATACTTTGGTTGGGTGTGACTAGATATTTTATATGTATATATGTGTCCTTCCCTCTTTTTCACCCTTTTTTTTTTTTTTTTGACACTTGGGAATCTGTTCTGCATTGATGGCTCCTGGCGGCGTGGCACACGTTGTGGCCACGTTTTTTACTCCAATTGGATGGGAAGCCTCGTTTCCGGTGGGAACCTTTTCAGTTTCCCGCATTTTTCAAGGCCAAAAAGGCCTCTTGATATTAATTCCTCATTTTTGCTCTTTCTCCCTCTTGCTATTCTCTTACTTTCCTTCTGCGTGTGGTGTCTCCAACTTCCTGTGTTGCACATTTCGCCCTTTGTCTTCTCAGTTCCCTCCTGATTTTAAGGTATGTTCCTTATTTAAACTTTATTTCCTTTCTGATTTTCTGTCTTTTGAATTCCTCTTTTTTCTTTTTCTCTGCATTTTCATTTGGTAAGTAGTGTTTTGATGGTGGGTTACTCTGAAATTCAACGGACTTCTCCCTCTGTTGCTTTTCTTTTCGCCCGATTAGGGGCCTTGCTAGAGTCTTCTGTTAAGTCTTTAGGTGTGCTTCCACCTGTTGGCACTTATCCACCGATTGGGGGTTTCGTTTTTGGTAGTGGTGGCTTAGGCTTAGTATTGGGTGATTTATACCCTTTGTTGTACAAATCTCAGGTTTGGTTTAAATCTGTTCGAGAGGTTTTAAGGAGGGAAGTTATGGGGTCTGATGTGGGGTCAGGTGACCTGGAGAGGGGAGCGTCCTCTAACCTTGGCGGGGAAGGGACCGGGGCAGATACGGCTACTTCTGCGCCATCGTCCACCGTCGTTGTTCGTACCTTTCACGCCCTTAAGGAGAAGTGTTCCCTGAAGGTTGAGGTTTTTAGCAAGTTCAAAGATAGGTTTCAATTTCCTGAGGGGACCAAGGCTCGTCTCCCTAGGAAGGACGAGAGGGCTTGTGCCTTTGCACATGGAGAAGTTTGCTTTTATGAGGCTGCGTTTTCGTGCAGCCTTAGGTTTCCCGTCCATCCCTTCATCATGAGGCTTCTTCATCATCTAAACCTTGCACCGGGGCAACTTATGCCTAATTCATGGAGAATAGTCATAAGCTGTATGGTCATCTGGACGACCATTTCCAATGGGGATATGCTGACGGTGAACGAGTTCGTCCACCTTTATCGTTTGAAAGAATCCAGGGAGTTTGGGTATTACGAGTTCGTCCCTTGGGATAGAAAGTCTCGTCTCGTCGTTAATCTCCTGTCGTCCTTCCGTTATTGGAAATCCATATATTTTTTCGTGTCGGGCGATGGTTGGGAGACACTTTCTAACGACTTTTGGGGGGACGTCCCTAGGTTGCTGCGCCGGTGGGAGACCTCATTGCTTGGTGCGTTCGTTCTTCAAGAGAAGTTCCCCTTTCCTTCTCTTTTCTTTCTTTAATCCTGGTCATTATTCTGATCCTTGTGTTTTGCCTTTTACAGTGAAAGAGCGTCCAGGCCTTGAGAGCAAGTTTGACGAACGAGTTCGGGCGGCAGTTAAATACGCGGGGACGATCGAGGATTTTAACGAGCTTATTGATCCCCGTACCCTCGCTCGTCACTGTCTAGGGCCGGAGCCTTCACTCTACGTCCTTAGCGCCCTTGATCGGGAAGAGAAAAAACGTAAGTTGCCTTAGTGTCCAGAATGGATTTCTTCTCAAATTTTTTTTTTTTTTTTTTTTTTGAGCTTCTTGTTTTCTTTCGTGCAAAGATGACGTCCAAGTTTAACAAGGAGATGTATAAGAAGATCAAGGAGAAGAAGAATGAACCTCACTCAAGTATCGGGCAGAAGAAGCTGAGGTTTACAGACAAGGAGAAAGAGAAGGAGAAAGAGAAAGAGAAGGAGCTGGTGGAAAGGGGTTCGTCCACTCCCATTTTGGAGTTGGACGGTTAGGAGGCCTCGCCAGGCATTTCGGTTGAGGAGGTGACTCGTCCTCTTAAACGGCTGAAAGTTGGAGGCAAGGGGAAAGAGAAGGTCGAATCCAGCATCTGGTCTGATGCAGAGGCGACTGTGGATCGTGTTAATGAATTCTTTACCCTCGGGGAGATGAAGGAGATTTCTAGCACACCTTCTCACGAGATGGTCAGCCGTCATGTCCATAAGCTCGTGCAGGTAACTCTTCCTGCCTTCGTTTCCTTTTTTTTTTTTTTTTTTTTTTTTTTGTTGACTCCTGGGGTGGCTTTCTGTTGGTAAGGTGTTGGGCGAGACGATGCACATTACGACCCAGTACCTAGCAAATGAAGAGAAGGCCGTTATAGCCAACTCCAAAGTTGAGGCGCTGGAGGTTGAAGCTTCGGGTTTGCGGAACGACCTCGGCGTTGCTATGGATGCCCTTAATGCCTCAAAGGAGAAAACCCAGATCCTATCTAAGCAGTTGGAGTCCGAGAAGCTGGTGGTGAAGCAGAAGGACGACCTCCTAGCAAATGCTGGTCAAAGAATGAAAATTGCTGTCGCCAAGGCCGTCACTGCTTTCCAGACTACTGAAGAGTATAACACTATACTTTTTCAGTGGTACTTCAAGGGTTTCGAGCTTCTCAGAAGGTATATGATTGAACATGGCTCGGGCGTGGATCTTGAGAACCTGGATTTCAAGGCCGTTGACAAAGAGATAGAAGAGGATGAGGCTGCCCAAGCATCAGCTCAGACAGCAGCGTTACCTTTTTGTCGTCCTTCTATACCTGGATGTTTATAATCTTTGTTCACAGGTTCGCTTTCGTCCCTTGTGTGGACTTACGCATGGATAACTTTTATACTTGCAACTTTTGTTTGCAAGTTTTATTTTCCTTCATCCTTATATGGACTTATGCGTGGATAGCTGTTATACTTATAACTCTTGCTTGCAAGTTTGCCTTCGTTCTTAAGAGGACTTCAAGCGTGGATAGCTTTTACACTTGCAATTCTTGTTTGCAAGTTTGCTTTCTTTCGTCCTTAAGTTGACTTTAAACGTGGATAGCTTTTACGCTTGCAACTCTTGTTTGCAAGTTAGCTTTCTTTCGTCCTTCAGTGGACTTAAACGTGGATAGCTTTTACACTTGCAACTCTTGTTTGCAAGTTTGCTTTCTTTCGTCCTTAAGTGGACTTAAGCGTGGATAGCTTTTACACTTGCAACTCTTGTTTGCAAGTTAGCTTTCTTTCGTCCTTAAGTGGGTAAGGACGACTTTCATCCATTAAGGTATACCATCGTCTCTTATGGTAGAGGATAATCCCTTTGGGAATATTATCATCTTACATATCAACGCTGGATAATACTTGGAAAACTCTGGATAATCATTTATTTCTAACAAAGAGACAATGAATCAATTTACATTCTACAGTCAGGCTATGATTCCTTCTCAAAGTACCTTTTGAGATGTTCGACGTTCCATGGACGAGGGAGTCTTTTTCCTTCCGCGTCTTCTAGATGGTAGCTTCCCTGGCGTGAGTAGTGGATGACTCTGTATGGTCCTTCCCAATTCGGACCGAGCTTGCCTTGGGCCAGATCCTTCGTCGCTGGAGTTAACTTTCGAAGGACGAGGTCACCGATGTTAAATTTTTTCAGCTTCACCCTTCGATTGTAGTATTCGGCTATCTTCTGCTTGTACTTGGCCATCCTCTGCGCGGCTTGATCTCTTACTTCGTCCACAAGATCCAGGTTTTGTTTTAGTTGGTCGTTGTTGTCTTGCTCGTCAAAAAACTCCCTCCTGAGGCTGGTGAGCCCTACTTCGACTGGGATGACCGCTTCTGCGCCGTAGGTTAGGTTGAACGGTGTCTCCCCCGTGGGTGTTCGCGTCGTCGTCCTATACGCTCATAGTACATTTGGTAATTCTTCAGGCCATGCTCCCTTTGCCCCCACTAACCGGGACTTGATAAGTCTGAGCAAGGTCCGGTTAGTTACTTCTGTCTGTCCGTTGGCTTAGGGGTGCCCTGGCGACGAGTACTTGTTCTTGATGCCTAGGTTCGAGCAAAATGACCTGAATGCCCGGCTGTCGAACTGACGACCGTTGTCTGAAATGATCGTCCTTGGAATCCCAAACCTGCAAACAATGTTTTTCCACACAAAATTTTGTACCTTTGTTTCTGTGATCGTTGCAAGCGCTTCTGCTTCCACCCACTTCGTGAAATAGTCAATTGCGACAAGCAGAAACTTCATCTGCCTTTTTCCCTGTGGCAGGGGACCCATAATGTCAATCCCCCATTGTGCGAATGGCCAAGGCGAGGAAATGGTCGTCATCTATTCACCTGGAACTCGCTGAATGTTCCCATATCTCTGGCAACTGTCACATTTCCTCACGAATTCTGCTGCGTCTTGTTGCATCGTGGGCCAGAAATATCCCGTCCTCATGATCTTCCTGACCAATGACTTTGCTCCCATGTGATCTCCGCAAACCCCTCCGTGTATTTCTTCCAGGACGTACTTGGCCTCTTCTTCCTCTATGCATCTCAAGTAGGGTTGGGAGTATCCTCTTTTATACAGCTCGTCATTCAGTACCGTAAACCTGGCAGCACGCTTCTGGATTTTCCTAGCTTCTTCAGGATTTTGGGGCAATCGTCTATCACAAAGGAAGGATAGTATTGGGCTTGTCCATCCCGAGCTATTCCGTATGAAAAAAGTCTGAAACTCCACGATGCTAGGGGAGTTCTGTTCTTCTAACTTCCAGTCGTTCACATCGCCCGGGCTTTGCGCCGAGGCGCTTCGTGCTATTCTGTCAACTTTTGTGTTTTGATCTCGTGGGATCTGAATGAACTCTGTATGAAGAAAAGTACTTACTAACTGGTTTACCAGTTTAAGGTATTTCTGCATTCTCGTTTCCTTTGCTTCGAAATTTCCTTTGACCTGTCCTATGACGAGTTGTGAATCGCTCTTCAACACGATCCTCTGAGCCCCTAGTGCTCTCGCAATTCTCAGGCCTGCCAGTAAAGCCTCATATTCGTTATTGGTTATTGGGAATTTGAGTTGGACGCCATATTCGAGAACGTCTTTTTCAGGGGAGGTGATGACGATTCCAACTCCGCCTCCATGTTGTGTGGACGATCCATCTCTATTTATCGTCCAAATTTCTTCAAGACAATTTGCTTCCTCGGGGGTGGTAAACTCAGCTATAAAGTCTGCCAGTGCCTGAGCTTTTATAGCAGTCCGAGGATGGTATTCTACATCGAACTGGCTGAGTTCAATCGCCCATTGAACCATTCATCCTGCAGCTTCGGGTTTGTTCATAGCTTTTCTGATTGGTTGGTCGGTCATGACTATGATGGGATTAGCTTGGAAGTATGGACAAAGTTTCCTTGAAGCTACTATCAGGGCAAAGGTGATCTTCTCTATGGGTGGATATCGCGCTTCTGCACCCTGGAAGGCCTGGCTGACATAATACACCGGGAGTTGCACCCTATTTTCTTCCCTGATCAACTCTGCGCTAACTGCTGTAACGAATACTGCTAAATACAAGAATAGATCTTCACCTTCCTTGGACGGGCTCAACAGTGGGGGATTGCTCAAGTAGTGCTTCAACTCCTGGAATGCTATTTCACACTCGTCTGTCCACGCAAACGCTTTCTTCAAGGTCTTGAAGAATGGAAGACATTTGTCCGTCGCTTTAGAGACGAATCTATTAAGGGCTGCTAGTCTACCAGTGAGAGATTGTACTTCTTTTGTTGTCCTGGGTGAGCTCATTTCGAGGATAGCCCTGACTTTCTCGGGGTTTGCCTCAATTCCCCTCTGTGAGACGATAAATCCGAGAAATTTCCCTGAGGAAACCCCGAAGGCGCATTTGGAAGGGTTCAACTTCATGTGGTATTGTCTGAGGGTGTTAAACGTCTCTCTGAGATCGTCCAAGTGGTCCTCTTCTTTCCTGCTTTTGACGAGCATATCATCGACGTATACTTCGACATTCCTTCCAATCTGTTTCTTGAATATCTGGTTAACTAATCTCTGATACGTAGCCTCGGCGTTCTTCAGTCCGAATGGCATGACCCTGTAGCAGTATAGACCTTGGCTGGTGACGAAGGCGGTTTTTTCCTGGTCTTCTTCGGCCATCAGTATCTGGTTGTAACCAGAGAATGCATCCATGAAAGTGAGGAGCTTGTGCCCGACCGTTGAATCCACAAGTTGATCAATCCTGGGCAGGGGGAAGCTATCTTTTGGGCAGGCTTGGTTTAAGTTTGTGAAATCGACGCACATTCTCCATTTCACATTTGCTTTCTTCACCATGACCACGTTCGCCAACCACTCAGGATAGTAGACTTCTCGAATAAAGTTTGCAGTAAGCAACTTGTTCACTTCGTCCATGACGGCTTTATTTCGTTCCGAGGCAAAAACTTTCCTCCTCTGCTGGACTGGCTTCTTCTCTGGGTCTACCTTTAGACGGTGCTGGATTATGCTGGCTGGGATCCCTGGCATATCTTCGTGGCTCCAAGCGAACACATCGAGGTTGTCCTTCAGAAAGCTGACAATCTCTTCCTTCGTCCCAGGGTTTAGGTTGGTCCTAATCTGGGTTGTCTTTTCAAGATTTCCCTCAACCAGCTCTATGGTTTCCAGCTTCTCGATGATTTCTGGGGTTTTTTCCTCAATCGTCCACGTATGATTCTCCTTTGAGGCTAGGACGGCCTAATAGCATTCTCTTCCTAAGACCTGGTCTCCTTTGATTTCTCCGACCCCCTGTTCTGTTGGGAATTTTACCTTTAGGCAGTACGTAGAAGTGGCAGCTTTCCAGCGGTTGAGGGTTGGTCGTCCAATAATCACATTGTAGGACGAGGGTGAGTCCACTACCAGAAAATTGTGCCTGTTCGTCACTTGGAAGGGATGAGATCCAACCGTGACCGTCAGCGTCGCTATCCCTTTGGGGTACACTTTGTCTCCACTAAAGCTAACAAGGGGTGAATCAAAAGGACGAAGCCTTGTCTAGTCTAGTTTCAATTGCTGGAAGGCGGAGAGGTAAATTATGTCAGCTGAGCTTCCATTATCCACCAGGACCCTTCTGGTGTTGAACCCCTCAATCAGGATCATGATGACCAGGGGGTCGTCATGGGGTTGCTTCACACCCCTAGCGTCTTCTTCTGAGAAACATATGTCCTGGCTCGTCCGCCTATACTTCAGTGGTGGTAGACTGTGCACACTATTTACTTGCCTCTGGTACGACTTTTTGAGGGAACGGAACGAACCCCCTGAGGTGGGGCCTCCCGTTATAGTTTTTATCTCCCCCAGTGCTGTTTGTGGACGATGTTGCGTTTGGTCTTCGTCTCTTCGGAAGCCCCCTTGCTGGCCCTTCTGTCTGTACTTGGCGGAATCTCCTTTCTTCACATACTGCTGCAACTTCCCTCTCCGAATAAGCTCTTCTATCTGCTCCTTCAAATCCCTGCAGTCCTCCGTATAATGCCCATGATCTTTGTGAAAACGGCAGTATTTTCTTTTATCACGCACGTCGGGCGGCGACTGGAGGGGCCTAGGCCATTTGAGGGACGACTCGTCCCTTATTTTGGTTAGGATTTGATCAACAAGCATTACTAATGGTGTGAACCTCCCTGGACGAGAGTTCTTTTCTTCCCTCCTTTTATTGCCCTCGTCGTTCCGTCAATCAGCTCGGTCTCTTTTCTTCCCCCTTCGGTCGTCTTCCCTGTCGTTCTTCTTGGTCTTGTCCGCTCCATCTATGGCCGCTAGGGCTTCCTCGGTGTTCATATACTTCTGTGCCTTCAGCAATGCTTCTGCCATTGTTTTTGGGGGATTTTTAGCCAGAGAGGCCACAAAGTCCCTGGACTTCAACCCCGCCTTGAAGGTTGTTAGTTGCACTTTATCGTCCGTCTCATCCACTTCCAACATCCCCCGAGTGAAGCGCGTCACATAGGATCTCAAGGTCTCTTTTTCTCCTTGTTTGATGGTAAGGAGGTGGTCGGCAGTTCTCTTTGGCCGTTGTCCGCCGACGAAGTGACGGACGAAGGAACCACTCAGCTGCTCGAAAGTGTCAATGGACGAAGTTGGCAACTTGTTGAACCATTCTCGGGCCGCTCCTTTAAGTGTAGTGGGAAAGGAGCGGCATAGGATTTCGTCAGGAGGTTACTGAAGGCCCAAAGTCGTCTTGAACGTATTCAAGTGTTCTAGTGGGTCTTTCAGCTCGTCGAAAGGTTCCAGTTGAGGTAATTGAAATTTGGAGGGCACAGGGCACTCCTGGACGGCCACGGTGAACGGTGAATCCGTCTTCCTGACTATCCTGTCCAAACTCTGGTCCGTCTTCTCCCTTATGGCATTTCTTAGTTCGTCCATCTCCTTTCTCATTTCCCGAAGAAGGTCTGAGTTCGTCTCTTCAGGCGTGCTAGTACGCCTCCCGTTGCTGTCTACTCTGTCGTTTCCGTTGTCGACTAGCTGATTCTGTTCTTGCTGCAACTGCTGCCTCATCTCCTGGTTTTGCCTGGTAAGTTCTTCCACCATGGCTGCGAGCGACTGGACCTGCACTGCCAGCGCAGCGGGGTCCTGGCTAGTAGTGGATTCCATCTGGAGTGTTGTACTGGATAGAACGGTGCTCTATAGTTGAGGAGCAATCGTCCCCACAGACGGCGCCAAACTGATGATGTGGATCGTCAGTCAAGTAAGATCGTCCAGAATGAAATCGTCCTCCTGTATCCTGATCCTGAAAAAAGACAAAAAGAAGGGCTAGGTTGCACCGGTGTGGCACCTGCCACAGAGCCTCCGATGCCAAAATTAGAATGAGTAGCTTGGAGAAAAAGCTATGCTTGGTGGGAGTAGAGTTTATCCTGTGTTTATTCTTACCCCCTTTTCCTTCCGGGGCTCCTGTTTATATACACTTTTCTATGCGTGTGCAGGCGTTCCTCGCTTTATCCGTTGGAACATTAAAGGTGATATTCATTCTCTCTTTGTAACGCTTCGGCGATGGACTAATGGTGAGTTGTTCTTTCAACGGCAGGAAGGGGAATAAATGTTCTGTAACGGCCTGAAGACGGACGAGGGCGACATTGCTCGTCTTGGACTGACGACCATTATTGGGATGACGATCACAAGGTGTTATTCGTCCTTGGTTATGACTCTGGACGATACCGGTGGTTTGGTTGGACCCATCAAAGTTGATTTTTGTAATCATTGCAATAGAAGGTGCATACATGATACATGGTTTTTGATGATTCATGTTAAAATATCCATCTTTTCCTTTTTGTTTGTTGATTCTTATCGAATTTCAAGCAAGACTCTCTTTGCGTGATTTGAAACTGGGGGCCTATAATTATAATATATTATAAATGGAAAAAAATCCAAATTTATTGTGAAAATTGGAATAGCCGATTATATATGCATTAAGGGTAAATAACAAAAAAAGTGGTCAAAACCTTTGCAAAGCCTCACGTAAATTTGCACACTTTTGAATGCTTTAATAAATGTTTGCTGAAAAGGGCTAGGCTTATTGGCTTAGTTTTGAATAGTTTAAACTGGGCCACTCTCTAATTTTTCATGTGTTTGACATATATATATATATATATATATATATATATATATATGGGCCCTCAGATCAATAGAATGTGAAAAGAATTATTGGACCCACATGTAGAAAGAGAAATGAATGAGTCCACAAATAAAAAAGAAAAGCATAGGTTTTATATAGACCCACCTAATAGCAACCACATTATCTATGGTTTTCCCACTGATCAATGTGCACTTCTCCCATTTTTAGGTGAAACTTCACATTGTAGCCAGCTATTGATTGCTAAAACAAAAGATGTCGTTGCCCACCGCAAAAAGGAAGAAACCCAAAATAAAAATAAAAATAATGATTATAAAAAAATTCCTTCTTGTTATGCAAAATAAAATAGGTACAATTTTTTTTCTTTCTTGATATAATGTGTCACTCCAAAGTATATTGGAGGTTTAGAAGTTAAAAAACGTTATGTGTGACATTTCATTATCTTGATGACTTAACATTCACCTTGTATATGTGATCAAATATGGATAATAGTTGGATGACACTTGGTAAGGCACTTAGAGACAGACTAAGTTAACAATATATTGATGGAGTGAATTCATTTCTTACTTTTGCAGTGACTGTTGTGGACCAAAGTGGAAAAATTCCATGCCCATGTATTGACTGTTTGAATTGCTATCAACAATTTGCTCACATTGTGCAAATTCATTTGCTTCATCGTGAGATTATGCAAGATTATACTAAGTGGTACTATCATGGAGAACCCCGTGAATTAAATGAGCACATTGATGATGAAAAAATGTCAAACAATGATCATCTAGATGGTATTGATGCCTTGGTGGAGGATCGAATTAGAGGGGAACCAAGAGATACAACCCAACAAGATGAGGAAGTGCATAATTTTGATAAAATGTTTAGTGATTCAAAGCAAGGGGATAACAATGAAGATGAAGTGCATAACATACCTGATTCTCAAATATTTATAATTTTAAGCATAGAGCATAGTAATGTAGGTTACATAACTCACTTCTGCCTTTTCCTCAAATATTTATAATTTTATAAGCATAGTAACGTAGGTTACATAATTCACTTCTGCCCTTTCCTCAAATATTTATAATTTTATAAGCATGATTGTTACGATTTAAAATCTTTGCATTGGTGATCCCTTTATATGTCTCATCTATGCCATTTGAAGTATTACACTGATTTTAATCCTCATACTACTCACCCTTACTGTTTAGTGCATCAAAAAAGTCACCCTTATAAAGGACCAAGAATAAAATTATAATGAAATATACAGAATAAAGTAAAATAAGCAAGGATTATTTACTAGCACCTATGATGGAATTGCAAAGAGTTTAGTAGAGATTGTCCAAATTACAAAAATGTCATGTGGGTGTGATGAACGAAAGGACGGTTTTTGGAAACGGAGGTGTTAATATATACCTTAATAAATAAATAAAATAAAATAAAATAATCATAGAGCCCATAAGGCCAATTCATGGCAGAACATAGCGCCTCGGAATGTGCTTTTTTGTTATATTTTTGGGGGTTGACAAAGAGCCCATTATATTAGGGCCCAAAATGGACTTTTTATACGACTCCGACTCTACATAGGTTTTACCGATGCGTATATATATATATATATATATATATATATTCAAACGGAACCCTAACCTAACTCACCAAATCCCAACCCTAAAACAGTGACCCTTAGCCCTTATTTTCTCAAATACTACTCGTCAACTAGAAGAGTGGTACGCCTGTAAGATTCCATATTTAAGACGACGACTCATCTTCTTGTTCAATCAAGATATATCCTTTTTCGCCCATTCCGCTTTCGTCAGTGAAGTTGTTCGGGGTTCGCAACACTCATACGTAAGGAAGGTCCCGTCTGTATACTATCCTGTTCCTGTTCCTCCTTTTCCTGTTCGCATGTATGCCGCTCTTGAATCTAAACAACAGATTGTTGTAGCTTTACTTTGTGATCCCAATTGAACAACTTTTTTACGTCATTTACTTACAACATCAGCAATCGATGTTGGACAAAACTTGCGCATCACTTCGATGTACAACCTGGGTATCCTTTCTCAATTTATAGAACTCCTGTAGCTGTTGGTAATACTCTCTCTTTATTGGGGCTCTGTTCACTTCGATAGAGGCTATGATGATATCTGTATACATGCACGTGCTTACGATTTAGATAGAGATAAGTGGCTCCACGGCTCTGTCAACATTTTTCGCTTCGGTGTCAATAACCCAATTCTTCTTCTGGAGGATGAACTTCTGGTAGATAAAGCCCATACACCACCTTTGCTCCATTTAGCTGATCAGAAATTCTGCATTTTCCTCCACTCTGCCAACCGCAAACGCACTTTCCACCACAATAAGAATAAGGAAGGCAATAAGCATGATTATCTTAATTGTCATGAAACTTGAAATTTCTCCACCAATATTCGACCATGACAAGGACAAGGACAATAGTACTGACCTTGACCATTCCTCGATATTGTGTATTTCCATTGTATCCATCCATAAGTTTACCTTCGATGGCAAACTAAGCTTCTACGATAGCTTGTTGCTGTAAGTTTTCTACTCTCTCTCTCTCTCTCTCGCTTTCCTTTTCCATGCTTGCATAAATTTATCTGCTGTCTAGGCTAGCATTAACAACAAAACACCTGGTATTTATTTTGATATCTTCACTACTAATTGATCTTTCAAAGCCTATATATGATGCGCCACCTCTTATCGGAAACATTATCAATTCCACCCCCTACCCCACTCTAATCTTGCTCTAAACATGCATTAATACTCCTTCTATCTGATTTTCACCTTTGAATAACATTACTGTTACTCATTTATGCGTGAGCAGGGATCAAATAAAAGTTGTCAAATGAAGCAAGCCTAACCATCAAAGATAATTATTGTAGTAGGTTGCTTCCTTGAAGGTTATGCATCAAGAAACAGGTCTACTCTGTTCCATGTTTTTACACTTGCAATTTGCAGGATTTTACACTCTCAAATATTCCTAGAGGAACATTATTTATTTATTTGAAGATTGGTGGAAAGTGTTTGAACTTGTGAATAGTTTTGTTTAGTACACTGGTGGCACTAGCTTTTAGTGGCTGTGTCTCAATCCTTTATTTCCAAGAAGCATATCTTAAGGGGAAACTACTACTTAGTTAGCTAACTGGACACGCGTAATTAGATCATTACTCTGCACATTATGTAGATTAGTTTAGCACAGTAGTTAGAGGATTCTGCCCTGCTCATGATGTATAAATACAGCAAATTGTATTATTTCACTTAAGCTTTAATGAAATCAGTTACAGTTTTTCCGCAATATAATTCTTTATCTTTGCCCTCAATTTCAAAGCTGCTTTTGACTGTTTACTATTTGATGCTGTATGTTGCTCTCGGCTTTTAAGTTGAAATTAGGGGATCCGAAAGGAGCATCGCTAGTCACCGAATTTGCAATGCGTGATGGAGATGAACTTGTGAATAGTTTGAAGATGTATTTTCACCAAAATTAAATAGTTGTGAGAATATGCATGCACATTTTCATCAGTTTTTTACTTCACTTTCACCCAAGATATTAGTTTACTATTGCTTACAAATATTTTTGAAGGGGTTTAATCAGTTTACTCCCCCATCAACCAATCATCTACTATGTTCAATGAGATAAAATCCAATTTTCACAATGTAGTCACATGAGTTCAAATGCTTAACATATTAGACATTATAACATGCTAAATACACAATAATAGACCAAACATAACATAGACTAAAAAAATCGACTAGTCTGAGCAGATTGATAGTTGTGAAGGGTCTAAGAAGAAATTTCAACAATAAAAGGAGATCATAGCAAAAGAAAGATAATAAGATTGAAGTTGAAAAGGATAAAGATCAGTTTCTGGCTCAAGCTACCTACAATGACCCTCAAATCATAGCTGCTCATCTTCGAATCTTAACCTTCCAATTTCATTCAAAGTCACATGACAATAAAATGTTGAGGACAACAATAAACAAAACATAACGTAGACAAACAAAAGACGAGTCTTATAATAGCTAATAGGCTAATTGGCATTCTCTGCTTTAGCTTTGATATGCCTACATCATTTTTGCTCCATGTTTAATGTGGTCGTATATTTGATATAGTAAATTGTTTGATGTAGCTTTCTTGTTTGAAATTTTAAATTCAGTTTACATATTCTAGTGCAAACTGTGGTTACTCCATTATCTCTATTTTTTGTTAGATTAGAATTATTTATGCAGTAGTATTCACACAGTTTTCTATTGACACCTTTTAGTGATTGCAGTTTTGAGATTCTTATTGTAAGTATGAACTAATTTCCACCATTGACACGTTGAATTAACTAGAACACTATTTTCAATTGAATTAGTTATCATGGTATGATATGTTTGAATATTCATTTTTACTGATTTTTCTTGCACTTGATTTTGTGGTACTTTTTTAAATAATGTTTTATCATCAACAAGGATGAGACTAAAGTTCTTGTTTATGGCAAGGGTGGCAATCTCTAGCATGGTTATTATATGCATCAGATCCAAGTAATCCAAGCATAAGATGGTTGTGATTTGTGAAGGATATTATGTTTTGATTTTATGAACATTTACTAATTGTTCAATATTTAAGATAAATATATAGTCAAATTACATATGTTTTCTTCTGAAAGCCTATTTGTAATTATTCTTTATGTCAGCTAGAATAAAGAAAGAGTTTGCTGCTGCTAAGAAGAAAGTTGGTTCATTAATGCAAGCTATATGTGTGGACTGGGAAAAAGTTTTTAAGGTGTAGCGGGGGATTTTTTTGGCTCCATAGGTGGGATGGGATTCTGAATGTTAATTACTGTTACAGTTAATGATAGACGTGATTAGGAGAGGAAGGCATGCAACAGGATGTTCCAATAGCAGATTGACGTTCAATTGGTATCCTGGAACCATTCTTTTATTGTTTGATATTATGACTGGCAAACAGGATTTTTGGTGACATAGGCTGCCTGCAATTGAATGGATAAATGCTTTATTTATTTAATGTTATTCATCCTTTTTACTTTGTGCTGGCCCTTCCTTCTAATGAACTTAATCCTTTTACTTTTCAGGTTCTTCCAGGGAGCCAGTGAAAGTAACCAAACCCCTCACACCAATACAATTGTACAAAATTGAGGATTAAACCAATTCATAGATTTTACTTGTCAGTAGTATAGCCATAATCCATATTAGAATGGATTCGAACTGATGAATTGTTCACTAAATGAACATTTAACCTGAAGTGCGTTTTGTTTGCATAAGACACTGGACAAAGTTTACAGGGTTGATTTGAGAATGCTTTTATGGGTGGTTCTGTTTGCCTTACAAACTTTCCATGGAAATATATTTTTCATTGATTTTGGACTTTTGGTCCCTCCCTCTTGTTTAATCATTAATGGGTTTTTTCTTCTGCTGCTTCTCTCATTCTTCCCACGAAATCTATGGTCTTCTGCTCAAACTTGTAAATGCTAAATTCTAAATTTGAAACAAGACATGTCAATTCCGCTAGCTTTTTAGGTTGGTTTGTGGGGTTTGGATGATTCAATTGTCTTGTTGACTATATTAATATGATGCACTGAAGTGAAGGTCTAGAATTTGAGGAAGATAGTAAGCAAAAGGATGAAGCATAATAGTATATTGTTAACGAGTGTTGTAATGATACAAGTCACGGAATTTAGCGAATATTCTTTATTTTAATCATTCAGTTGTTACAACAAGTGCATAAAGGCAGATTCAAACTTTGGTTCTCCTTATAAAGAAAATCAAGTTTTGCCACTAAATTACAAGGCTCTTAACGAATATAGATATTTACTTATGAATTGCAATGCATACACAGCTTTTAGGAAGGCAAAACTAACATCCAATCAGACTTGATTAAAGAACTAAAAGTTTCTCTATTGTGAGGGTTACATATAAATTGATTGCAGATGCCATAACAATGCAGCTCCCTTATCTCTTGTAAGACAGAAGGGTCTTCAGAAAATATCGCTGACAATTTGATTAGCTTACCCATACAGCCCTTCTCAACAATGGCAGTCTTGTTTGTATCACTTCCTGCCATCTAATCAAATGAAACATATAAGAGGTGCTTAAATGCATCTACAAGCAACAGTATGCCAGCAATAATCAAAGCAAAAAAGATGTTAACTCACTGATATAGGTTAGAAAATTCTTTCCTTTTGGTGTCCATTAGAGGCCAATTGGGCCTCTGGGTTACATACAGAGAGATGTTCCTCCGCCATAAGGCCACTATCCTTATCGAAGGTGAGAGTTATCCCATGGCTCTTCACCAAATAAGTTTGCAGAAAGCATCATGATTGAACACTCAAATTTGAAACCAGAGACTCCACCAGATTTGCCATGAGAATTTTGTCTTGACATTATGCTTGCAATAAAGAAATTGAAAAACTAGTACTCTCTTAAAATTTGGTTGACTTCATACCTTGGATACCAAAGAACAGCATGCTTTAGCAACAACTGTCATCAATGCATTGGAGAACTGCATCAATCCCACCACTTTCTGCAATGGATTTTCAAATTTCATCCTGCACTAACCACTAAACCAATACTATATATATATATATATCATATAGATGTTTAATTGTCTTATCAGTTTTAGTTTTTAGTTGGTTTCCAAACAGGACGTCATTAATATGTGGCATTATTAAATCATTCACGAATTATAATTTATCATAACAAAAATTCCCAGGAAGAACTCTCCTCTCAATATCATTTTCTTACTTGCAAGTAAAAATCTTGTACACTTTATAGTTATTTAAAGCCATAAAAATATTATAATAAAGTCATTGTTTTCTGATGATAAAAGCAACTCACGCATTATTGGTACAAAGATTAAACCCGTACTAACCTTCCACTAGTTTTTTCTGAGGAGAGTATATACATGCTATTTGTTCCAAAGACCATGTGGCTAAAGCAGCTTCAATTTAACTTTGGCATCTTGTCAAATTTGGATAAACTCAAATTGACAGTAACAACCTTTAAAGCAATGCTTGCTGAAACTAGACCAGGTTAGCTAAGCCCTGCATTTATAGATTCCACTATAGCTCTTGCAACTCCAATTTTTGCAAATATTTGTGCATAACCAAAAACCTGAAATTTAAATACATCACAGAGTTTCTTTAAGAAACACTTACACTACAGTTGGAGTAAGAGATCAATTAAATGCAAAAGCATGTATAACCAAAAGAGCGATTCTACTTAGTTTGGCAGCCAGGACTCCAAGGAATACAAGCCAGCTTCAAAGCCCAATCTCACGAGTTTTACCAATCACAGGAAAAGGAAATATATATAACTCTAAAACGGTGGGAATTTCATGACAAGTAAAATGATCCCATGCAATCCATTTCATCAGTAACTCCAATTGTCTTTCTTTTCGGTCCATTTCATGACAAGTAAGGACCCAGTTTTCTTTTCGGATAGAAATTTGATTTGAGGGAGCAGGTTCTGGAACACACACTCTCTCTCTCTCTCTCTCTCTCTCTCTCCTCCTTTCGCCTCTCAGTCTCTCTCTTCATTTAATTATCATCCTCAACCAAACGCACCGTTTTAGATCAATAAAAGGACAAAGCTTAACTAAACCAAAATCACTGTCAAAAGTCAGTCCTCTTGGTTCTTCAACAAACCTCCACCACACCGTCACCATTGAGGGTGTGTGGTCCAGAGGTTTGTTGAAGAACCAAGAGGATTGAATTTAGATTTATATATATGCTTTTAGTCTTGAGTTTAAGGCTTCAATTGTGAAATATTGTGATAAAAACAAGTATTATAATATTTTTACAAAATATTTATTTTCAGTTGTAGTTAGCCATAGTCTTATATTTTATTATTTTATTTCGGTCTATAAGAATTTGACACCTTAATAATTGTGAAAATATTGTGAAATTTGTTGTGTTAGTATAAAAATTAGTCAAAATCTTCTGTCCCATTCTTCCTACTCCATTATATATTCCATAAATAAAAACATGTCACGTGTCTATCTAATTTATTAAATGCTAAATTTATGCCTTCTATTATTTAAATTACCTAAATTTAGCATAAATTTAGCATTTAATAAATTAGATAGACACGTGGCATGTTTTTATTTGTAGAATATATAGTAGAACAGGAAAAGTGGAATAGAAGATTTGGACTTGTATAATAATATATATGCCAACTCATATATATATATATATATATATATATAGTTTTTTTAAAAGTACAAACGGATGACTAGAAAAAAATAAAAGAAAAAGCCAATGAAGTGATAAACAATACATATTGGGCAAACTAAAAAGCATTGTAGCTTTTATGCATTCACACAACACATTTTCACAAAACATTTATTTTCAGACGTGGTTGATCATAATCTCATATTTTATTATTTTATTTCAACCTATAAGAAATTGACACCTCAATAATTATGAAAATATTGTGAAATTTGATGTGTCAATATAACAATATATATGTCAACTCATATAAATATATTTTTTAAAAAAAAACTATAGCTACTGTAGCTACAGTGTCAATTGAACAAACCTAAAGACATTGTATATACGGCATTCGCTTTTTATATATAGACTAGGCAGGGTGGCACGTGCAAGGCATGTGCTACCTCTTAAATAAGAAAATTAAAATAAATTTTCTATTTGAAGAAGTATGAAACTATATACATAAAAAAATGTATGTCAGATAAAGTTAATTTTATTTGTATGAGAATTTTAATAGTTAATCACACACAAAGTTATGGTAGCTATTTAACATATGAATATATATTTTTTACTATATTAGTTTCTTGGTACTTATTTACTAAAAGCAATATCCACCCACTAAAAACTTTTAAGAATGATAACGAATACCACCATTTTTCAATAATAAGCAACTGAGTTTTGTTAAGACATTGTCACAATATTTAAATTTTTGTAATGAATGATATTATATGCTACAATTGAAGTTTTTCATCAAATATCTTCAACCATACACAATGAAAAAATTTTCATTCATACTTTCTTTTTTATCATTCTATATGAGTCTAGATGCAATATTTAGCTTACTTAGTTCTTAATGAACACTCATTTTAGGCAAAAGAAAAAAAAAAGATAACAAAAGGCATGTGTCATTGAATTTCCCATTAGATAAATTATAAGATTTAAATCTAGAAAATCAATGTTCTTTAGGTAATAAATAAAACGCCTTATATCACAATTCCAACTTCTAAGCATTACTACCATCTAAAACTCAAAATACGTGAAAAAATTTGAACTGTTAAAATTTAGTGGGAGTATTTTTGACATTACATAATGTAATATCTTAAGAATCATAAGTTTTCATTAGGGTTTAACTAAGAGAATAACAATATGACATATCTGCTCTTTTTCCAAAATATTAAGAGGAAAATTGCTTGATTTTAAAGTTTAAGGAAGAATTGTGAACTACCCCAAAAATAAAGGATAAAAAGTGTTTTTATCCTAAGTTTTTAATTTTTAATTTTTTGTATTTGTAAAACTGTGTGTTTTTACTTAAAATTAATGGTGCATAAAGATAAAAATACAAAAAAAAAACAAAAGGTCAACCCAAGAAAATTGTATATGAAATAGTGAATTGTGGTTCAACAAATTGGACTAAACCAAAAAAAAAAAAAAAATCTAGAAACACAACATAATGGTATAACGTTTTCGTATTGGCTTTATAATATTGTTATATATTATTTTGACTCATAAAAAAATTTACATTTTAGTAGTTGTGAAAATATTATGATGACAATAAAATGTCTTAATATTTTCACAAGAGAAATGTTATGTCTACAACATTTACACAACAAATTATAAAATAGTAAGTTGTTACGAGTTGTTATTGGTAGGCAAAAAAGCAATTTTAATGGTAAATTTAAATTAGAATCAATAATAATTTACTACCTACG
The DNA here is from genome assembly GCA_023055345.1 of Quercus wislizeni. Lineage (NCBI taxonomy): Eukaryota > Viridiplantae > Streptophyta > Magnoliopsida > Fagales > Fagaceae > Quercus > Quercus wislizeni. The sequence goes on along the minus strand of JALGQJ010000005.1, from coordinate 36,456,752 downwards.
ATTTGTTATAAAAGTATTGTGAAAAAATGCTGTGAATGTCGCATTTTTTTTCATAATACATTTATTTTTAGTGGTGGTTGGTTCCTGTATGATATTTTTTTTTTTTTGGCTTATAAGAAATTAACACCTCAAAAAATGTGAAAATATTGTGACAATTTGCTGTGATAATATTTTAACTGCTAATATGGAGATAAAAAAAAAAAAAAAAGTAAAAAAGGTGCTCAGACGATATTTTCCCCCAAAAAAAAAAAATGCGAATGAAACAGTTTGGTTGAATATATCAAATAGTTTGCTACTGTTGCTTTGCACATTGATGCTTTTTATATATAGAATAGTAGAAATGATTACATACGTGAACAAAGGAGCCAAAAATAAACTTAGTTATTCACACTTGGGACAATTACGGAGCAAACTATATGTTTCATATTTATGAGTTCCAGTTAACTCAACTGTAAAGATTATTGTCGTTAAATAAGAAATGTAGAGCTCAGTCTCCGTTTACACCAAAAATCAATTAAGATTCTTAGTATAATGATAAAGAGCAATTATTAAAAATGAATATTATAGATTGAAATTCTCTAAAAGAAATGATTATAAAATATTTAGTTGTATTTTAAATTGATAAAGTAGTTTATAGGATTGTGAATGAAGTTTATTAGATACTAAGCTGAATGCTATTTTCCTTTCAATTTTGAACCCATCATTTATATTATTTTATTTTTCATTATTTATATTATGCTACTTTAACAAGTTGTGAACATAATGGTAGAAAAAGTTACATCCCTATATCTATTCTTAGGCATAATAACAGTAGAGAAAATTATTTTTATTTTAGGGAGCAATGCTGAAGTGCCCCTAATAGAATTTCATTAGTGGCTAAGCTGGTTCAGTAGTCAACTTTCAGTTTACACGCAAGTAACTCATTTTTAGATTTAAGGTTGTGTTTTTTCCAAGTACTAACACAAAATGAAAATGGTTCATGAGCTTGAATTAAATATTTACAACTTCAAAGATAAGTTAATGTTGTCAGTTTCAAATCAGCCTTAAGAATCTGTAAAAATATATATCAATCAAAGGAAAGAAAACATGCAAAAGTAGCCCAAAAAAATCCACAATTGGGCCTTTATTTTTCCTAATGTCCACATTCACCAGAGTGGGACCCTAAACAAAACTTGATGGATTGGAAACCTCTCTCTCTCTCTCTCTGGCCCACCCTCTTGAAACTTTTTTAAGAAGTCCCTCTAGAAACTTACGAGAAAGGGTCACGCGTGGTGTGTCGACTATTTTGCTTTCTAGATCGATTTCCCACGCCATTCAAAAAGAAAAAGCCATGCCTCCACAGTATTAGTATATACTAGTAAGGGTTATACATGCAATGCACGCTCCTTTAAGTGAGAAAATTTTAAATAGAATTTTTTTTTTTTTTTTTAAGTAGTATCAAATTATGTATTTAAATTTAGAATAGTTATTTAATATATGGTTATCTATTGTGGGTTCCAGTTAGTTCAACTGGTAAAGTCTCTGATGATTGTATAGGAGATCTGGAGTTCAATCCTCATCTATACCAAAAACTGATTGATGTCTTGGTCTAATGATAAAGAACTATCATCAGGAGCGGTTGCCATAGGTTGAAACTCTCTTTAAGAAAAAAAAAAAACATATGGTTATCTATTTAGTATGATAATTTCTTAGAACCTATTTACTAAAAATAGTATCTACTCACAAAAAAATTCTATTAAGAATGATAACAAATGTTGTCATCTTCCAATAATAAACAATTAAGTTTTAATAAAATATTATCACAATATTTAAAATTTTCACAATAAATGATGATATATGCTACAATTGAAACTTTTCATCAAATTAAATACCTATAACCATTTCCAATGAATATTTTATTATTCACATTCTCAAAAAAAAAAAAAATTTGTTATTCATACTTCATTCTTTATCATTTTATTTTATGAGCCTAACTACGATGCTTAGCTTATTTAATTTTTAATGAACACATTTTTAAGAAAGAAAACAAATAAAAAAAGAACAAAATAACAAAAGACATATGTCATTGAAGTTTTTATTAGAAAAAATTATAAATCTAGAAGATTTAAACCTCTAATAAATTAGTGTTCTCTAGGTAACAAATAGAATACCATAGATCCCTATTTTTACTTTCTAAGTATGACTAACACACAAAACTCAAAATATATGAAGAAAATTTTTGGGACATTAAAATTTTGTGAGGCATTTTAGATATTGCACAATGAAATATTCTAGGAATTATAAGATTTTATTAGAATTTAACTAAGAGAATAACTATAAGAACTATAAGCTTGTCTACAAAATATAAAGGAGGAAATTATTCAATTTTAAAATTGGGGGACGAAACTACCCCAAACATAAAGGGGGAAAATGCTTTTTATAATTTTTTTTATGTTTTTTTTTTCTTTTTTTACTTTAAACAATGTGTTAAAAAACCTAAGAAAACTATCTGTAAAACTATGAATTTTGGCTCAACAAATGGGCTAAACAAAAAAAAAAAGGTCAAGAATACAATAAATGTCACGATATTTTCTCAATACCTTTATTTTAGCTATGGTGAGCCTTGGTATGATATTTTATAATTTTATTTTAAAGTAATGCTACATCTACAAAATTTTCAAAACAAATCCTAGATGATAAATTGTTATTGATTTTTAACTGGGACAACCACTTTAAACTATGCATTAAAAAAACAACAAACAAAAAACCAACAGAAGAAAATTGTGTGAAATAGTGAATTTTTGCTCACCAAATTTGATTAAACTAAAAAAGAAGTCTAGGAACACAACAAAATGTCACAATATTTTCACAATACCTTTATTTTCAACTGTGGTAAGTTTCAGTTTGATATATTATTATTTATTTTATAGAAATGTTATCTCCATAATATTTTCATAAAAAATTCTAGATGACAAGTTGTTACTGATTTTAAAATTGACCCATGACTCATACCACTTTTTTATCCACCAATAGTAGCTTACCACCTATGATTTATTGTGAAATTAATGTGAAAATGTTGTGGACTTAGCAATTTTTTATTTGATCTATAAGAAACTGAAATCTTAACAATTGTGAAAATATTGTGATAACAACAAGTATTATAACATTTTCACAAAACATTTATTTTTAGTTGTGGTTGGTTACAGTCTCATATTTTATTATTTTATTTTAACCTATAAGAATTGATACCTCAATAATTGTGTATTGTAAAATTTGTTGTGTTAGTATAACAATATATATGTTAGCTCATATAAATATTAAAAAAAAAAAAAAAAAGCACAAACCAATGACTGAAAAAGAAAAAAGAAAAAAAAAGGGGGGGGGCTAATGAAGTGATGAACAATACATACTGAATAAATCAAAAGTATTAAAGTTACTACAGTAGTTTTTACACATTTGGTTGGTCATAATCTCATATTTTATTATTTTATTTCAACTTGTAAATAAGTGACACCTCAATAATTGTGAAATTTGTTGTATCAGTATAACAATACATTTATTTTTAGTTGTGGTTAATTCTAGTATGATATTTTATTTTGACTTATAAGGAATTAACATCTCAATAGTTGTGAAAAACATTGTGACAATTTGTTGTGTTAACCAACAGCTCTATATTAAAATGCCGAAAAAAAGAAAAAAGAAAAAAGAAAAAGAAAAAAAAGATGGCCAATGAACAATGCAAATTGAACAAACTAAAAAAAAAAAAAAAATATATATATATATATATATATAGCTACCACTATAGCTTTATGCATTCACACTTTTGTTATGAAAGTGTTGTGAAAAATATTGTAGATGTAGCATTTTTTTTTTCACAATATCTTTATTTTTAGTTATGGTTGATTCTAATATAATATTTTATTTTGATCTATAAGAAATTAACACCTCAACAATTGTGAAAAATATTGTGGCAATTTATTGCATTAACTAACAGCTCTATAAATATTTAAAAATAATAATAATAAAAAAGAGAAAGAGGCAGCGAAACAGTGCAATGATTAAACAAACCAAATTATTGTTTTTGTTATTGTAGCTTTAGTGCATTGGCACTTTTTATATATACTAGTGTGGGTTGCAAGTGCAAGACATGTGTTGCCCCTTTAGTGAGAAAATTAATATAGATTTTTTTTTTTTTTTTTATTGAAGAAGTATGAAATCATGTACTTGAATTTAAAATAGCTATTTGAATATCATTTACTATGACAATTTCTTAGAACCTGCTTACTAAATGTAGTATCTACTCACCAAAAAAAATGCTACAAAGAATGATAATGAATGTCATCATCTTTCAACAATATTTAAATTTTTGCAATGAATGATGATATATGCTACAATTTTTTTGAAGATCTTCATCAAATTAAATACTTGCAGCCATCTACAATAAAGATTTTGTTATTCATACTTCATTCTTTCTCATCTTATTTTATAAGTCTAACTACGATGTTTAGCTTACTTATTTTTAATGAACACCCTTTTAAGTAGGAAAAGAAATTAAAAAAAGAACAAAATAACAAAAGATATCTGTCATCAAAGTTTCTATTAGATAAAATTATAAATCCAGAAGATTTAAACCTAATAAATTAGTATTCTCTAGGTAACAAATAGAACATCATATATCATCATTCTAACTTTCCAAGCATGACTACTAGTCTACCACATAATATTCAAAATATAAGAAGAAATTTTTTGGGACATTAAAAATTAGTAGGAGTATTTTAGATATTGCACAATGGAATATTTTAGGAATTATAAGATTTCATTAGGATTTAACTAAGAGAGTAACAATAGGAGCATATGCTCATTTACAAAATATAAATAAGGAAATTATTCAACTTTAGTTTAGGAGGGAATGAAACTATCTCAAACATAAAGGAGGAAAGTGCTACTTCGTCAATTTGTGTGTGCGCGTGTGCATGTGTGTAAAAAAATGTGTATTTTTATTTTTTATTTTTATAAAAAAAACTTGAAACAATGTGTTAAAAGCATCAACCTAAAAAAATGATGCATAAAACAATGAATTTTGGTTCAACAAATTGACTAAATCAAAATCGAAGTCTAGGAACACATCAAAATGTCATGATATTTTTACAATACCTTTATTTCTAGCTATGGTGGGTTCTAGTATGATATTTTATTATTTTATTTTAGACTAATATGCTACATCCACAACATTTTCATAATAAATTCTATATGGTAAATTGTTACTGGTTTTAAATTGGGCTAAACTCTTTTGACCATGCATTTAAAAAAAAAATAGAAAGCCAATTGAAGAAAATTATGCCTAAAACAATGAATTTTGGCTTACCAATTTTGACTAAACAAAAAAAGAAGTCTAGGAACACAACAAAATGTTACACAAAAACAAATCCTTGGAACACAACAAAATGTCACAACATTTTCACAATATTTTTTATTTCCAGCTGTGGTAGGTTTCAGTTTGATATTATTATTTTATTTTTTACGTCCACAGTATTTTCATAACAAATCTTAGGTATAAAATTATTACTGGTTTTAAAATTATACATTTAAAAAAAAAAAAAAAAAAAAGACCACACATGAAAATTGTGTGAAACTGTGAATTTTGGCTCACCCAATTTGACTATATTAAAAAAGAAGTCTAAAAATACAATAAAATATCACAACATTTTCACAATACCTTCATTTTTAGGATTTGAATAGATATTTATTTTATTTTATTTGAGAGAAATGCTACATCCATAATATTTTAAGAACAAATTCTAAATGACAAGTTGTTATTAATTTTAAACTGAGCTTACTACTAATATCACTTTTTTATCCATAAAAAATACATTGCCACGTAAAATTTACTGTGAAATTATTGTGAACATAACATTACTCCTTAAATTTTAAAATCAAGCAATTTTTTCCTTAATATTTTAAAACATAGCAAATATGTCATATTGTCATTCTCTTAATTAAACCTTCATAAAAGTTTATGATTCTTAAAATATTTATTGTATAATGTCTAAAATACTCTCACTAAATTTTAACATTCCAAAAACTTTCTTCACATATTTTGAGTTTTAGATTATAGTAATTCACAGTCTCTTATTTTACTATTTTATTTTGATTTTTAAAAAATTGACACCTCAATAATTATGAAAATATTGTAAGGATGTGTTGTGTCAGTATAATTGTATATGTACATATATATATATTTAAAAGAAAAGACAAAAAGAGCACAAGCATAGCCAGCATACTGTGGAAAAAAGAAAAAGAAAAAAGTGAGGCCAATGAAGGATGCAAATTGTCAAATAATTGTAAAAATTTGTTAAGTTGGTGTAACTGAATATGTACATATAAATAATAAATATTTAAAAGAAAAAACAAAAAAACCAAAAGCACAATCAAAACCGGTGAAAAAAAAAAAAAAAAAAAAAAGACCAATGAACAGTGTGGGTTGAACAAACCAAATGCCTTGTACAAAATCACTGTTTACGCATTTGCGTTTTTTATATATAGACACATACCCTTCACCCTTATGGTGACAGCTCATATGCTTTTACCGTCACCATCAAGGGTGAAGGCGTGTGTGTCCTCTTGGTTCTTCAACAAACCTCCGGACCACACACACCGATGGTGACGGAAAAAGCATAATAGAGCTGTCACCATCAAGGGTGAAGGGTGACAAGGGTGAAGGGTGTGGGTCCATATGTACTCATGATGCCCATCTTGGTGAGGTATTATCGCCTTCAGATCCAAGATCGTTCAACCTTGTTGCCTATCTCTTCTACCAATATATCAATGGTACGAACTCCGCGATGCTATTTCAATTTCATGTTAAAAAATCATTGTTCTAATGAAGGTTTTAGACAAAAGGTTATTTACATACAGGGGCGGAGCCACCTTATGCATTGGGGGGGCCATGGCCCCTCCAAATTTTTTTAAAACCTCTCTAATTATAGGTAAAATTAGGCTAGAATCATTTTGAGTTAAGAGTTGCCCCCACAAGATTAAAAGATTGGCCCTCTCTCCAACACGTCACTCATCAAATTCTTCCCACCCCAAATCCCAACTGTGCAATCATAAAAATTAACTCCTTTTGTCTTTTCCATTCTTCTCTAAAGCATGATAGCCACATCCATTCTTCTCAATTTTTGTGAAGGGATAACACTAAGGTGTAGTTCATCATATTACCTAATTAAAATCATATGTATTGAATTTAATTGTCCTTAAAAATAATAACATTATTTGTATTTTATTGGTCATGTTAAACATGTGCTTGAATTTAATTGAAAAACCTAATGTATTATACTTAAGATATTGTACTTAAGTTTTGCACTTTCTCAAAACTATTACAATATCCCTTTCCACTTAAAAACCACTGAAAAGACTCTCCTCATCACTTGGTGCTCTCTCTTCAGTTACTCTTCATTAACTCTTCCATGGGATGCTCTCACATAATCACATTTTCATTAGTTTCTCACTCTTCCTTAACAAAGAGTTTTCTTATTTAAATCTAAGCAAATATTGAGAAATACCAACTTCTTCTTCTTCTTCTTCTGCAGTTTTGTTGTATACTTATATTTGATTTCTATGAATGTTATGGACTAATGGTTTTTCTTCCTCTTTTTCTTGAGAAACTCAAGAAAAAAAATACTCAAGATGCTCAATTGGTCGATTAACTTGTTAGTATTTTGATATTTGAGTGCTATAGAATTAACCCAACAAAAAAATTCTATCAATAATCTTGTGTTATAAATATACTATACTTTGAGTTTTTCGTTGAATTGCAAATCAAAATGATAGTTTTACCTTGGCCCCCCAAGCAAAAATTCATGGCTACGCCCCTGTTTACATATGTGCTTAGACCTTTTTTGGACGTTGATTTGAACCATTCAACACAAATCAAGCTCTCACTAATCCCCCTCTCATCTGTATGAATTTGCACGTACTCCTCCTCTGATTCTCTCCAACTGAACCAAATTGCTTCATAATTTTAATGATACCTCTATTTGGTTGTCCAGTATATTCACTTGGTTTCTAATTTTGTATTATGTTATTATGATTGATGCTGAGCATGGACCGCATGGTTCATGATCTGTCACTTTATACGTATTCTAAATCAATGAAAGAGAGCTTATATATTCTTCGTAAGTACTGTAACATGCACTCTCACCTATTTGTTTACTTTGTCTTTCTTTCAGTACCCTTTTCTTGGGCCTTAGTGTGTTTTTGAGTGCATGAGGATTTGAGGAGTTCATGTCTTTTTATTTTTTATTTTTTCAGATGCCAAGACAAATTTTTGCTGAGTAGAAGGTTCTTAAGGAGCAAAAATAGTAGTGGCAATGGAGAATTGTAGCTGTGATGGTCATGTCCTGTTGAATTTTAGATTTGTTTAGCTTGTAATTTCTATTTTGTTGGCTTGATGTAAATGTAATGGATATATATATATATATATATATATATAATAGAATGTGAACTTCGAAGTGTAATTTCTATTTTGTTGGCTTTATGAACTAATTATTGGTTTTAGGTAGATCCATATTCATGAAAACCTTTTTTTTTTTTTTTTAATGAGAATCTATTCATGAAGAACTTTTTTTTTATAGAAGGAATTCATGAAGAACTTTTTGGGTGTTTATAGAAGGAATTCTACTTTTATTCTTTCTGGGTTCCTATGCGGTTGAAAATTAGTAATAGATTTTTTTTGAGAAGATAGTAATAGATAAATTAATGTATTAAGAATTTGGTCATAGAAGAGGAGCCAAACTTTGCCTAAATGATTAATTTCCTTTTCTGCATATAAAGAAGAGTTAAATATTCGTCTAAAAAAGAAGAAAATAAAAGTTTAAATTGGACGCAGCAAAATACGAATAAGGTGCAGTTTTGCTCTAAATTTCGTTTGATGGTAAGATAAGTGCCCGCAAAATAATAACTGTATCCTCCAACTTTATTTAGTTTTTGGATAGAACTTATTTTGCTGAAATTGAAAACTGAAAATATTGTAGCAAAATAATTTTTAAATATGTGAATAATACCGTGAGACCCATTTTTAATGAAAAAATTATTAAAAAGTGAAATTTGTGGATCTTTAAACAGTGCACGAATACACTATTTATGGAAGACTTGGTCAAAAGTTGTGGCTACTGTTCATGAATTATGCATGAACAGTCACCGCTTGTGTGGGAAAAAGCATTAAAAAAAATATAAAAAAACGCAGGAAACTAAACGTAATGTGGATCCAAATGCAACGGGGTTAAGCAACATGATGAAATGAATTGTACATTGACTTTACGTACATTTGTTTGACATAGCAACATACTCATTTCAAAATCATATTAGATAGAAGAAAACAAATAAAGGTTATTACTTATAACCATGATAATTATAATGTCCCTTTCATGTGTCAATTATCAAACCAAAAAAAAAAAAAAATCGAATCACTTCTACCCGGACACTTTAAATTTCAGAGAGGCCTTGCAATATTTCTTTAGGTGAAGAAGTTTCCTCCTGCCTCAAGAAAAGGTCTGAGGAATATGAATTTATATCATAAAGAAACACTTTAGTTTCTCTAAATTATGTGAATTATATATTAGTTTAAAAAATAAAACTTTGACATACATTGTAAGAGCATCGTGATTAAATTGACATCTCTTCATGCACAAATTGTTTGGGGGTCTAAGAGAAAAATAGTTCGAGTTATGGTTTTAGTAGTATGTTGTAACTATCTCCAAAAAAAAAGAAAAATACAAGAAAGTCTTGAAAAAATTTTCCTTAAATGATTCTTATAATTATATAACAATTGGGCTTAATTGGTTAATTAGCTTAAAATTTACGGAAAATTATTGAATACTCTCGAAGTACTATAAATGTGCACTCCTCCCTCTCACATGAATTGTGGGTCCTATCATAAATTTAATTAGTGAGACTTACAGGTATATAAAATAAAGGAGTACACATTTATGATACTGAAGAACCCAATAATTATCCAAAAATTACATATTACAGGAAAGTATTGAAAATGTCTCCCTAAATGATTCTTGGATTATCACGATTGGACTACATTTGAACCTTAAAAATGTTTCTATAATTACATTAACAATTGGGCTTAATCTGTTAATTAGCTTAAAATTGACTATATATATATATATATATATTTTTTTTTTTTTTTTTTTAAAAGCAAAACTTAGGAAAAATCCAATTAGATTTCAATTGAATTCTCAATTTTGCGCCACATGTTCCATTTTATTTTTTATTTTTTTTACTAAGTGAATTATTGAATGTAAAAATCGGAGGATCCAAATCTAATTAGATTCTAAATTGAATTTCAATTGGAATATAATTTTGCATCATGTGTCCATCTAAATTTTTAATTTTTGTGGCAGGTAAATTTTAAATTCACTTAGTAAAAAATGTGTATATATATATGTAAGGACTGGTTTTGACTCGAACCCCCAAAATATGAATGGACTCAGGCTCAACTAGCCCGAACAATAAATTTGTAGAGAGTGGGAGAAAAAGCTAGTCTTAACCTAGAGAAAAGATTTCGGTTGTTAGTGTTTAAGGAAAAGAGCTACACATGCAATAATGCAGAAAAACATCCTCAGTCATGCCCTAGTAGTGTGATCAATAGTTTAGAGTTCTTTTGTTTTAATGTTGTATTTCTTCAACCTTTCTTTCTTTCTTCTGGTTTTTTTCTCCTCCCTTCACTTTGAATTCCTTTTCGTGTTATATACCATGGTTTTCGCACCATTTTCACCATCCACATGTGAGTCAGGTGTTGGAAGTTTCTCTGTCCCATCTCGCACCTCCTTGAACCTTCTACTATTAGCTGTAAGACTGCTTGTTTACTATTCAAGTATCACCTCCACATTAATGCGGCTAGAGAGTTGGTTGGGAAGCATTTAATGTGGAGGTAACAGCTCCTCGAGATATTTGTTATCCTTCATCCTTACCCCTTATTCAGTATTTACCCATCCTTCTATTGTGGAATACTCTTTATATATTATATTAAGGGGAGGGGAATGTTTCTAGCCTCCTCGGACAGAAATTCCGAGATGAACATCCTCCTCGGATACAGTTAGGTCCACCACAAATATACTTGGCCTCTTCCCATAATACCATTTCATCTCTTCTTATCTGATAGTCCTCGGATACGCTCTCATCCTCGGACTGGGTTATTGGGCCATAGGCCCAGCCCCCTCAACCTGAATAGTAACTCTGGGGTCAATTGGCCCCCACAATAGCCTCTCAAAATCTTGCTTTTCGACTCCTCGGAAGAAAAAGGAAGATTTTGATATCCTCATCCTCTTCCCCCTATAATCTCGTTTCGTCTGGTCAAATCATAACAATACGTGTTTATTCTCTTAAGGCATTGCTCTGACGCTTCAGTGGCCAGAACATGTTTTCATTTAATTTTGGCGACTCCCTTGTCCCCCACGTTCAACGGTTGGATGGGAATCCAACGGTGGGTAGGCTTTCTTGGAATACGAGCGGGAAAACTCCCGCTTCGCAATTTCTGTGCCACTATAAATAACCTTTCAAATCAATTCCTTTTTACCTTCAACAGTTGCGCTATTCTAGAACTCGTGCATTGAACTTGCTTTTTCCTCTTTCTCTCTCACTCTCCTGCTCATCTACAAATACAAAAACCTTGTCCAATGACCATTTCTCACACCTGTAAGTCTTCCTAAACTCTCCTTAACTTCTATTCCTTCTTTGCGAAATTTTCCTTGTAAAACTTCTTAGAAAATGGGTAGATTTAAGCACTTAGTAGACACCGAGAAGAGCATGAGGAGTTTTAAATCTAAATATAATATTCCCCCACATGTAGGCGTTAGATACGCTGCATAGGGGGAGTGGTTTGACGAAAGGAAAACAAATGAGGTGGTCATTCCTATGATCGCCTTCATAGAAGGTGATATGACCATTCCCATGGACACCATTACTAGAAATTATCTTAGGTTCTTTAGGCTGTCCCTAACACAGTGCGCACCGAACATATTTAGGGTCTTAGGGAGTATAAAAGTTTTGAATGAAAGGATAAACCTAAACCTAACACACCATGATGTGAACTGGATTTACAACCTGCAACATCTGAAAGGGCAGGGATATTACTTAAAATCCAGGCACTCCAAGGTTAGGCTGATTCAGTGCCTCCCTGTATCTAGTAAGGGGCTAAAGGAGGACTTTTTAATCTTCTCTGGGCAATGACATGATGGCTTACCTTGCCCAGTTAAAGAGGATGAACCAGGTGGGAAACTAACTGTTTAGTTTTACCATTTAACTTTATAAAATTTTTGTACTCCTGTTGCTTTTTGTCATTACTGAAATGAGTCTTCGTTGGTTCTATTGACATTGCAGATCCCCATGCCACTACGCCTTCACTCCGCTTAGTTAACAAGGCAAGCTTGGACAGGATTCTACAAGCCGAGGTTTACGTCAACGAATCAAACGGTCAACTAAGGGCAGCGCATCTCATCCTCGGATATAATCCCATCTTGCGCGCATTCCAAGCTCCGTCATGCGTGATAAAGGCCAGGGATCCTCGGCTCCACAGAATCAGTGTTGCCTACGAGGGGTTTGTAGTTCCACAAGGCATTCCTCTCCCAAGATACTCACCACTCACAGAACCTCCACCTGTTGCCACCCTTGCAGCCAGAGCAACATCTTCCCCCCCTCCCCCCCCCGTTTTTCAAGTAGAAGAAGAAGAGGGAACAGAACAAGAGGAAGAAGGTTTTGTGGACCTCACCGTGTCCACTGACGACTATGAAGTTTTTAATCAACCCTCACCATCACAAGACGTGCCTGAAGATATGGGTATTCAAAGGAAACCCCAACATAGCCTTCAAGAATTGCTAGAGAGCCAGTCAGGAAGGGGAGAAGCTGGGAAGCCTTCTTAACCCAAGCTTCCTCCTCCTCCACCTAAATCTCCTCCTTGTGCTCCTTAGCCACCTCCATCCTCCAGGATCGAACAAGTTGATCCTAAGAGGAGAAGGGAACCAAAAGGCAAGGAGGTAATGGAACCTAGAAGACCTCGTTCTTCCAGCGAAGAAGAGGCTCACAGGCCATTCAAACAGCAGAGAACCAGTCATGCTCCTAGCCGAGGATCAGAAAGGGGCGATGTTCAATTACCCGAGCCCCAAGCATGGCTCCCAACTCCCATGCTTGGTGGTGAGCCCCTGACAGACGATGTATCAATCAAGGACTTTAACGGGGGCATAGGTTGTCACGTTGTCTCAGTTCTGGAGGAAACTCTCTTACTCCCCAGAGACATGGTGGAGTTACGAGGATTTAAGAGGAGTGAAGTCTTCCTCCACACTAAACGATTCATGGGCATGGTACGTTATTATTATTATTTTTTAATTTTTTTTTTCAAGTCTTTTTTTACTTGATACGTCACTCATCCTTTTTTTTTTTTTTTTTTTTTAAAGGCTGTCCAAAGCACTTTCAGATTGGAGGAGATGTTCCACTCTCTCTCTCAACAACTGGACGACGAGAAAAAGCGGAGGGTTGCTGCTGTGCAGACCCTTACCATTGCTGAAAACAGCAATGCTGACCTCAAGAAGAAGCTGACTACTGAGGAGCATGCCAGGAAGAGCGCAGATGCTGCTTTAAAGGGTGTTGAGAAGCAAGCCGAGAGCCAAAGGAAACTGACAAATGAGGCTAAAGAACAACTGGCTGCTTTCAAAGAGCAAGTGGCAGCTCTGAAGCAACAGTTGGAAGAGGCCAAAAAGCTTAAGGGTCAGGCTGAAAAAACCAGAATGCAGGCTGAGGAAGACAAAACCAAAGCTGAAAAGGAGAGGGATGAGGCTGAACAGCACGGCTACGACGTCGGCGTAGTTGAGACCGAGGATACTCTTCGAGTAGAGGTCCCTGCCGTGTGCCGTGCTTACTGCACTCAGACCTGGGAAGAAGCCCTCAATCAAGCTGGGATTGAAGCTTCTTCTGAACTGAGGAAGCCTGAAAACATTGTCTTTCCTTTAGCCTTGCAAATCCCTAGCCAGAAAGAGGTAGCCCCTCCTGCTCCCCAGCCAGTCAAAGAGGCCTAATCTCAGTATCCTCCCTCCACTGGTTAGCAAGGACAGGGCAGAGAACAAGAGATCCTAAAAGGATCCTCCTCGGATAAAGTGACTGAGGTTCTTCAGCCAGGGGCAGCTTCTCAAGACTTTGAGAAAAAATTAGCCTCAGTTACTTTACCTGCAGAAGAATCTCTGAAAGAGAAGGAGAAAGAGACCCCCCTTAAAGCGGCTGACCAGGCTCCCAAGTCCAAACTTCAAATCAAGTTAAAACCTTACTTTTTGTACTTGTTTTTATGATAGTTACAATGATTGTACCTTTGTCTTTTATATTTAAGGACGAATTTTGATAATATATGAAACATTTTCCTTTGGTCCTAATAACATTTGTCAGCATTATTGTTTTACTTAGATGTATGGTATTCATTTTATCTTATTTCCTATCCTTTCTTCAACATACACTATTAAGGAATAAAATACATTAATAAAACATACCGTTAAATCTCGTTATCAAAAGTATATTCTTCTTTGACCAAGTTCTTTAATAAGTTTTACAACATCCAGGGAATGTCTCAACACTTATGTAACAAGCAGAACGTCAATATATTGAAACACATTTACACTTACTTGATATCTATGAGGTTTACCATGACTTATAAAATAAGCAAGAACTTTGTTCAAAAAGTAACAACCTACATTCAGGATCGTGTTCTAAAGGTTTTAACACAACTTATACTTTGTTGAATATATTTCTTGATATTGCAAGAACAATTATCTTTACAATGTTCATGGTCTGAGGACTTGATACAAATGATTTTTCCCTTTTATATTTCAAGAAATGCCCTGGAATATTAATTTCCACCAAGTTTATGGTCTGAGGACCAGGCACAACTCAGCTTCTGTTTAATATTTCAAAGATGTCATAGGATATTAATTTTCACTAAGTTTGTGGTTCGAGGACCTGACATAACTTAGTTTCTATTTAATATTTCTGAAGATGTCATAGAATATTAATTTCCACTAAGTTTGTGGTCCGAGGACTTGACATAACTTAGTTTCTGTTTAATATTTTTGAAGATGTCATAGGATATTAACTTCCACTAAGTTTGTGGTCCGAGGACCTGACATAACTCAGTTTCTGTTTAATATTTCTGAAGATGTCATAGGTTATTAATTTTCACTAAGTTTGTGGTCCGAGGACTTGACATAACTTAGTTTCTGTTTACTATTTTTGAAGATGTCATATTATTCTCAACACACAATTAAGATGAATGGAAGGAAAAAAAATAGTATAACTTTTCTTATTAATAGTAGTACCTTTTCAGGTTGTTTACATTCCAAGGATGAAGTACAGCTCTTTCATCTAAATCTTCTAAGTAGTACGCACCTACTCCTGCCACTAACGTAATGCAATATGGTCCTTCCCAGTTAAGCCCCAATTTTCCCCAAGCAGGGTTTTTAGTGTTTCCAACAACTTTCGTTAACACCAAGTCTCCTAGGGCCAATGGCCTTAGTTTCACATTCATATCGTAACCTTGCTTAAGCTTGTGTTGATAATAGGCCAATTGCATCATAGCATTTTCACGTCGTTCTTCAATCAGATCCAAATTCTTTTTTAACAGCTCGTTATTTCCATCCGAGGTGAATACGCTAGACCTCATAGTGAGGAAACCGTTTTCCAAAGGGATTACAGCTTCAGCCCCATACGTCATTAAGAAGGGGGTCTCTCCAGTGGACTTTTGAGGTGTTGTCCTATATGTCCAAAGGACGTGCGGCAACTCTTCAACCCACCTTCCTTTGGCGTCATCCAATCTCTTTTTAAGTTTGTTCACAATGATCTTGTTAACAGCCTCGGCTTGTCCATTTCCCTGCGGATAGGCTAGAGTAGAATATCTGTTCTTTATACCCAGATCAGAACAGTTCTTCCCGAAAGCTTTACTGTTAAATTGTAGACCATTATCTGAGATGAGCACGTTAGGAACCCCAAATCATGTAACAATATTCTTCCAGATAAACCTTTTAACATTCACATCCCTAATATTAGCTAGAGGCTCAACTTCGACTCACTTAGTAAAATAATTTTTACAGACAATGAGGTATTTTTTATTCCCTACTGCTTTGGAGAAAGGTCTCACAATGTCCACACCCCATTGAGCAAAAGGCCACGGGCTAGAGAGAGGGTTGAGAACCCCTCCAAGCTGGTGAATATTAGACACAAATCTCTGACATTGATCGCATTTCTTGACATACTCATGCGCCTCTTTTTGCATGTTTGGCCACCAATATCCTTGGGTAAGAGCCCTGTGAGACAGGGATCTTCCTCCTGTATGACTTCCACAAACCCCTTCGTGAAGCTCCTCTAGAAGTGATTCTGATGCTTCGGGGTGCACACAAAGCAAGTAAGGACCAGAGAAATAGCGCTTGTATAATTTTCTATCCTCGGAGAGCCAGAAACGAGGAGCTTTCCTCCGTATTTTGTCAGCTTCAGTCTTTTCCTCAGGCAGTACATCTTTTTCTAGGAATAGCGATATAGAATCCATCCAGCTCGGACCTAGTTTGATTTGATGGATCTGAGGAATATCATGATGTGCTGAAGTATGTGTATACAAGTCTTCAACCAATACTACTCGAGGCAAATCCTACGCCGAGGACGTGGCAAGGGTGGCCAACGAATCTGCATGTGTATTTCCACTTCTAGGAACATGAGACAAGTCAAAAACCTCAAATTTCTCTTGTATGCTCCTGATTTAGCATAAGTATTCCTGCATTCTTGAATCGCGCGCCTCTAGATCACCTCTTACTTGTCCCACTACTAGTTTTGAGTCCGAAAAAACCCTTACTGCCTTTCCTCCCATTTTTTGGACCATTATCATCCCTATCAGCAAAGCATCGTACTCTACTTCATTATTTGTAACTGAGAAATTCAACCTTAAGGATTTTTCAATGGTAATCCTCTCAGGTGACACCAGAACTAGCCCCACCCCTGATCCTCATTGATTAGCTGCTCCGTCAACATACAATTCCCAAGGTGGTGGGCATTGAACAGAGACCACGCCGATTAACCCCTAATCCAGTTTTTCACTCCCCCCTTCCATTTCTTCAGGACATTCAGCAAATTCGGCCACGAGATCAGCGAGCACTTGCCCCTTTATAGAAGTACGAGGCATGTACTTTATATCAAAAGCCCCTAAGATCATGCCCCACTTGGCTATTCTTCCAGTATAATTAGCGCTTCTAAGCATTAACTTGAGTAGGAGTTGAAGGAATACGACCACAGTATGCACTTGGAAGTAATGGGGAAGCTTTCTTGTGGCATGGACTAAGGCCAATATCGCCTTCTCTAATGGCAAATAACGCACCTCGGCTTCATTAAGTGACTTGCTCACATAATAAACTGGTCGTTGTATACTACTGTCCACCCGTATAAGCACAAGGCTTATGGCATATAGAGTAACTACGATGTAGACAAAAAGAACTTTGTCCACCACTAGGCTAGACATTATGGGTGGATGGAATAGATATCGTTTAAGCTCTTGGAATGCCATGACACACTCCTCGGACCACTAAAACTCTTTCCATTTATGTAGCAGAAGAAAGAAAGGTCTACATCTCTCTGCTGATCTGGATATAAACCGATTCAAAGCGGCCATCATTCCAGTAAGCTTTTGCACCTCCTTTGGATTCCGAGGTGGTTGCAAGCTATTAATGGCTCTAATCTGGTCTAGGTTTACCTTAATTCCCCTATGAGTCAACATGTACCCTAGGAACTTTCCTGACCCCACTCCAAAAGAGCACTTAGACGCATTCAAATGCAGCTTGTGTCTCCTCAGGATTTCAAAGATGTTCGTAAGATCCGCTAGGTGTTCGGATACCAACTTGCTCTTTACAACCATATCATCAATATAGACCTCGACATTTTTACCTAATTGTGGTTCAAATATTTTAGTCATCATCCGTTAATAGGTTGACCCTGCATTTTTCAGGCCAAAAGGCATTACTTTATAATGATAGTTTCCCACAGGAGTAACGAAAGCTGTTTTTTCTTGATCATCTGTCGCCAAAGGTATCTGATGATATCCTTGGAAGTCATCCAAAAAACTCATTCGAGGATAACCTACAGTTCCATCTTCCAATTGGTCAATCCTAGGCATAGGGAATGGGTATTTAGGACAAGCCCTATTGAGATCTGTAAAGTCCACACACACGCGCCATTCTCCTGTCTTCTTCTTGACCACCATGGTATTCGCCAACCATTGAGGGTAAAAAACCTCTTTAATAGCCCCTACCTATTTGAGTTTAGTTACCTCACTCTTGACAGCCTCTGCGTGTTCATTGGAGGGGCGCCGAGGTGGCTGCCTTTTTGGAGTAACTGAGGGGTTCACATTCAAATGATGACAAATGAATTTTGGATCTAACATAGGGGCTTCATAGGCATCCCATGCGAACACATCTACATTTCCTCTCAAAAGCTCAACCAATTGTTCCCTCTCCTGTAGGGGAAGTTGAGCCCCAACCTGAAAGAATCTCTCCGGGTCATCTCTAATGATTACCTTGTCCAGGTCTTCACATTTCACCTCGTCAGCTGGCCTATTAAACAGAGATGCCGGGGCTTCTAACTGCTATAAATCATTTTTCTTAGTGGCCGAGATGCCACTCTCTAGTTTGTATTGAATTGTTGCTATTAAACACTGCCTAGCCATAGACTGGCTTCCCACTATCTCCAGCACTTGACCTCCAGAAGGGTACTTCACCTTCTGATGATGGGTGGATGAAACAGCACCCAAGGAATGCAGCCATGGCCTACCCATAATGGCTGTATACGGGGAAAATGCATCTATCACGATAAAATCTACTTCGACCATATCCGCCTCAGCTTGCACGGGCAATCTTATCTGTCCCTTAGGGACAACCATTTTACCCTCGAAACTCACCAAAGGTGAGCTGTAGGTCGTCAAATCCTCAGATTTTAAACCCAACCCCTTGTAAAGATCAGGATACATAATCTCCGCTGCACTTCCCTGGTCAACCATAACCCTCTTTACATCGTACCCACCGATTCTAAGGGTAACCACCAGAGCGTCATCATGTGGTTGTATGGTTCCCTGTTTGTCAGCATCCGAAAAGCTTAACACTAGAGGAACGTTCGTCTTGATCCTCTTCGGCACTGAATTAGATTCATCATCGGAATAACAGGACACTGACATTACCCTGGAAGGGCAAGATCCAATCCTCCCTGGGGCAACAAATATGACGTTTATGGTACCGAGAGGAGGTTTCGATGCAGCGTTTCCCTGAAACGCCGAACCAGTCTGGCCTCCTCGGCCACTGGAATGGTGCAAGAGATGTTTTAACCTCCCTTCTCGGACCAATTGTTCCAAATAATCCCACAAATTCCTACAATCTTCAGTAGTATGACCATGATCTTGATGATAATGGCAGTATAGGTTTTGGTTATGATTCATTGGATCTCCTGCCATCTTATTCGGCCATTTAAAGAATGGTTCATTTCTAACCTTCCCTAAGATTTTTTGCAATGGTTCTAGAAACACAACGTTGACCGCTTGGGTGTTGGCAGATCTAGATTGCCTTGCGAAGTCTCTTCGAGGTCTATTGTTCTGTGCCCTATCCGACCTGGAATCCCTCATCTCTTGAGGGATCACCTTCGCTTTCCCCTTTCCCTGTAGCTGATCCTCCTCAATCCTCTTATATTTGTCAATCCTATCCATCAACAAGCGGACATTGGTGACAGGTTTACCAGTGAGGGATTTTCGTAAATCGTGCTCGGTCAGTAATCCAGCCGTAAATGTGCTAATGGCCACATCGTCGTAGCTCCCATCTATCTCATTGAACATTTCCCAGTATCTATCTGAGTAAGCCTTCAAAGTTTCTCCCTCTCGCATGGACATAGATAGCAAAGATCCTAAGGGCAATGGAACCCTGCTACATGTGATAAAGCGAGTGCCAAAAGACCGAGTAAGCTTTTTGAAAGAGTCAATGGAATTCGCGCTCAAACCATTAAACCATCTCGTCACCATTGGACCTAGACTAGACAGAAAGATCTTACACATTAATGCCTCATCCTTAGAATGAACGGCCATTTTTTGATTAAAATGGCTAACATGCTCCACCGGATCTGTCCGACCATTATATAGAGAGAAGGTCGGCTGATTAAATCGCTGAGGAAGGCTTGCACCCTCAATCCGCCATGTGAAAGGCGATTTAGCAACTTGGTTCAACGCTTCGTTCATGGCCTTGTTTCCAAGGCCCTTGTGCGATGGACTTTTGTTCTTGCGTCTATGGCTACTATATTCCTCGACGCCTGAGAAAGTTTTGCTGGGTGGAGTTCTGGATCGTTGCCTGTACGTGACATCTTCTGCATCCTCAAAAGAAGACTCAAATCCAAATGATGATCGCCTTCGCCGTGCACGGCGTAACTTCTTCTTCAATTCGTCAATCTCACGTTGCATGTCTTTCTCATTCTTTGCATGAGACACATGACTTTTCCCACGCGATTGACTCCTATTAGTGTGTGTGGTTTGCCCACTTCCCTCATGATCTCCCCTTTGTTGAGGGTTCACCACTGAGTTATTATGTTATGAACCTCGTGATTCCGCCTGGTGTAGACTATCATTACCCTGATGTGGCTCAATCGTCGGTTGATGCGAACTTGATTCTTCCATTTTCAGCACTAAACCAAAATCTCTTTCTGATCAGATCAAGCCTTTCCCACAGAGGGCGCCAATTGTAAGGACTGGTTTTGACTCAAACCCCCAAAATAGGAATGGACTCAGGCCCAACTAGCTCGAACAATAAATTTGTAGAGAGTGGGAGAAAAAGCTAATCTTAACCTAGAGAAAAGATTTCAGTTGTTAGTGTATAAGGAAAAGAGCTACACATGCAATAATGCAGAAAAACATCCTCGGTCATGCCCTAGTAATGTGATCAATAGTTTAGAGTTCTTTCGTTTTAATGTTGTATTTCTTCAACCTTTCTTTCTTTCTTTTGCTTTTTTTCTCCTCCCTTCACTTTGAATTCCTTTTCGTGTTATATACACTGGTTTTCGCACCATTTTCACCATCCACGTGTGAGTCAGGTTTTCGCACCAGTTTCCCTGTTCCATCTCGCACCTCCTTGAACCTTCTACTATTAGCTATAAGGCTGCTTGTTTACTGTTCAGGCATCACCTCCACATTAATGCGGCCAGAGAGTTGGTTGGGAAGCATTTAATGTGGAGGTAAAAGCTCCTCGAGATATTTGTTATCCTTCATCCTTACCCCTTATTTAGTATTTACCCATCCTTATGTTGTGGAATACCCTTTATATATTATATTAAGGGGAGGGGAATGTTTCTAGCCTCCTCAGATAGAAGTTCCGAGATGAACATCCTCCTCAAATACAGTTAGGTCCACCACAAATATACTTGGCCTCTTCCCATAATACTATTTCATCTCTTCTTATCTAATAGTCCTCGGATACGCTCTCGTCCTCGGACTGGGTTATTGGGCCATAGGTCCAGCCCCCTCAACCTGAATAGTAACTCTGGGGTCAATTGGCCCCTACAATATAAATACACACACACACACTGAAAAACAATTACATGTTTTAGAAATATATGGTTTAAAAAATGTGTAACTTAATACCATGTATAATTTGAATATCTTTTAAAAAAATGTATAATTTGAACAATGTAATTGTGATTGTTTTTAATTGTACCTATGCATATGCACAGAGTTACACACTAGGTAAGTAGAAAAATCGAAGAGTTTAAATTTAAATAAATTCTAAATTGGAGTTTAATTTTGTGCCATGTGTCCATTTAATTTATTAATTTTTGTGGAAAATGAATTATTTGGTGCAAAAACCAAAGAGTCTAAATCCATTTAAATTCTAAATTTTATATATATATATATATATATATATATATTAAAAGCCAAAAATCAAAGAAAATACAATTAAATCCTCAATTTTGAGCCACGTGTCCCTTTTAATTTTTAATTTTTGTGTCAAGTGAATTATCTTTTATGTAACCTCATACATATACACGTATACAATTAAAAACAATCACAATTACGTTGTTCAAATTTTACCTTTTTTTTAGAAAATGTTCAAATTATACATGTTATTAGCTTATACATTTTTCAAACCATATATTTCTAAAGTATGTAATGATTTCTCATTTTATATATATATATATATATATATATATATATATATAAATTTTAATTTAGCTAGATCTAAATGTTGGCTAGGTAAGCGTCCTATTGCAATGAATCTCTATATGAACTCAGATTGAAATTATTTAAGGCACACTTGGTACATTAAATGAAGATTACAAAAGGAATGATAATCCTTATTGTAGAGTCTATATTTTTAGATTGACAACCATGAACAAATATAACATTTTATAACATAGTTTTTCTAGTTGATTAGTATTGAATTAAACCTTGGAATAGTTTAGAACAGCTGAAGACTCAAGAATGCAAAAAATAGAGTGCTAGAATACTGCATTTCAACTACAGGATTGAAAGGTTGAAAGTCACTTCAATTAGTTGAACAGCATGTCTCGACTAATCAAGACTCAGCAGAATGAAATTTCAAATTCTTTTTTCAGCCGTTTCATCTAGGATTTTGATGGATCTTATGTACATATGAATACAAACCCTAGAGCATGTTCTTTAAGACACAAAAGGGTAGTGTTACGTACACAATTTTGGAGTTTTTCCAAACCCTTTTAAAGCTACAACTAGAGACTACATGCAAACATTGGATCTAATTATTTAGTAAAGTTGTTGCAGTCAGTTAACCATAGTTGCTGATCAAATATTTTAGTAGAAATCTCGAAGTCATAAAGGCGGGAGTGGTGGAAAAATGCATGTTTGTATCGCATACAAAACATACGCAACAGAAAATTAACGGATCTACTTCATTCGTAATTGATAACATATACTATATAAATTTCAAAATATAAGAACAAAAGAGTGTATCTTGGTGCGGTGAAATTCAAAACTAAAGGTTAGAAGTACTTAGGAACACTTTTAATCTTCACTCCAATTCCACTTGTGCCCAAGAAGTGTGGTCTCTCAATCAGTTTATATGTGTATGTTCAAGGGAGAATAAGAGAGTGTCCAACACTCACATACAAACCATTTCATTCTCTTACAAAATTCTGTATGTTTCTCTCCTTATAACTGATTATCTAATTGGGCTAGCCTTTTGGGCCATTACAATTGGGCTTAAGTATGTGGCTTGGAGTGAGACCAAAAGGGAACAAATAAGACTCTAGCTCCAATGGGTTTTGGACTTTTCTATCAACTCTTGATAAATCCAAAATTACCAATAATTGTATTTAATACCATTATATAAATATAATTGTATTGTAGGCCTTATTAATAAATTATATCCCAAGACTTTATTGTACATGTAACCCCTTCATATATAAAATATTCGTAGTAATACAAAGTCATGAATGTAGGCTGCCATTTTGAAGATTACTACATCTTAATCCTTGAGCATCCGGTTTCATCTTTTAAGTTATTTATTATATATTTATGAAATCCAATTTCATAAATATATACTTTAGTAACTCTTCACTAAAGTAATTAGGCCTAACATTCTGAATAACCAAATCCATTAAACTTATCTCAAGAGAATATTTTATATTTCCGTTAAGAGACTATAAATTTTATCTTGAGAATATATGTTCTATCAACACTAAATACGGTTGCCCAACATACTGAGATTTTGACCATGACTTTAGATTTCACTCTTGATATATCAAAGCAATCTACACATCATGATCAGGTCCCTTATTCTCTCAGGATTAAGAGTTCATATAAATAAAAGTCGTGAAATTTATTATTCATTTGATATTCGTTAGGAGAATAATAAATTTCACAGCGGTCCAGTTCAATATGTCTTAACTCTTAAAACATATCAACATATCAACTAGAAGTCTCAACTTCCATGATTAAGACAAATCATCTTAGTTGATATGTTATAGCCTTCGCAGATG
The DNA here is from genome assembly GCA_023055345.1 of Quercus wislizeni. Lineage (NCBI taxonomy): Eukaryota > Viridiplantae > Streptophyta > Magnoliopsida > Fagales > Fagaceae > Quercus > Quercus wislizeni. The sequence goes on along the minus strand of JALGQJ010000005.1, from coordinate 36,432,719 downwards.
AAATGCCCAATTTCATTACCGAATACAAATTAATATTCTGAGTTTATAAAGAACTTGTGACTTATATCTTCTATGACTAAATCACATAAATCACATACTATGCATCTCATGGACTATATGATAATATCCAAATTTCATGTTACCATTATAATATATATATATATATATATATATATATATATATATATATATAATAATGAAACAACTATATTAATCACAACATTAAGTCATACATAATGTCATACATAGCATCATACAATAGGATTTAAGGGCACTAATCCTAACATGAAGTTCATGTGCAACAACGCCCATAATAGAAAAGTCTGTGCATTTGGAACTTCGTGCAGTCATACTAGTAATACTACATGAGATAGCAGTAGATTTAGGATTAAGTTCGTGGTTAATGTTGATTAACCTTTGACATTTGGGACCTAAAACCCTAACACTTATTATTAGCAATAAAATATAATTTAACATTCCTCCAAAAGCAATAATTGAAGGAAAGAACTAGAGAGGATAGTAGTGAATCCATCTATGGAACATGTCATAACATTCCTTTCGTTTGTACTCTGTTGGAGAGTGTCCAGCTCCCTACACAAATTTAAAAGAATTAATGTCATTTTATTTTATTTTAATTAATTGCTTGCATAAAAAAATTAGAATACTTAATATTTTTAACACATACACAGGGAGAGGTGAGAAGATTTTTAAAGAAACTTTTTAATGAAGTAAAAAATTATGTTACTTTTTCTTGCCTTTATAGTAGCATATGTCAAACGATATCCGCTATTTGTATATTTCCTTGTGTACCTAGAGAATAATATACACATTATTAACAATAAGAAAACAACAATAATAGTAAAGCGTTAGTTTTAAGTGGGAAATAGAAAATGGAAGGAAACAAAATGCTTATGTCCGATATCATATCTTATAAACTCACCCTGCAACCTGACCATCAACAAACCATGGTCTCCATTCAGTATCAATTGTCAAATCTAGAGAATTTATCCATTGTTCAACAGCAATATGTGTGACAACCATGTCATGATCGCCACTGCAAGAGTAAAATTGTAGATATGAATAAAATTATTAATTATCTGGCACATACAATTTAAATTGCTGTAATTTAATTATGTAACTAATTCTTATATTTCAGTTTGGTTTTATATTTATAATAGCATAAGTAATAATTAATACAAATAAATACTGAGTGCAGTGATCTTGCAGATTGGTACCTGAAAACCAAGATTTGCAAGCCTGAGCTGGTCAAATTTTTATAATAGGGAAACGCATCTTTGACATTGTAGGAGTACTCCGAGTTCAAGGTGATGTTGCATCTAAAGACTTCTTTGACTGTTCCCTGTAGAGATAACTTACAATACAAGTAGCTTAGCGCCCATCAGCTTTTCATTGATAGTACTTAAAATATTCACAATTTCTTTTTTAATTGTTGATGGGAATGTTATTTTGTAAAAGAAAATTTGTTCTTAAACTTGTTTGTCATTGTATTGAACTATCAAGAATTACTTATTTAGCATCCATTTGCTTTTCATTGATAGTATACTTAAAATATTCACAATTTCTTTTTTAATTGTTGATGTGGATGTTTATTTTGTAAAAGAAAAGATTTGTGTCCTTAAACTTGTTGTTTGTCATTGTACTGTACTATCAAGAATTACTTACCGGTCGAACATGAAGAGCATCTTGGACACTTTTATAATTTATCCATATGTCAAAGAGAATATAATCAAAATTCTGCAAAAATAAAGTGACAAATAAATAAATGAATAAAATTAGTTCCACTATTGTACAGTCTTACATTTATAACAAGTGGATGAATGAGCATTTATAAGTTATAACAAGTGCAAGAATGTTGCTTTATCCACAGAAAAAAAATAAATAAATAAATAAATAAGGTGCAAGAATGGGAGAGAGAGAATCTTACTTTGCACCAAAAGTCTCCATTCCTAGACCATGGTAGGATGAAATTTCTTGAGTTTTCATTAAGAACTCCTGGATCACCTTCTTTTGGTTTTGGTGATACGAACGCACAATTGGGACCCAAGATATCTGCTTCATTTATTTGCTCTATGCACTAAATATTCAGATTAACGATTACTCATTCTTGGTGCCCATATAATCGACCAAAATCTATGATGTTATAATAAACATAAGTGATACTCTATCCAACCTCGGATATTGATGCAACAGCCTCGGTGCAGTTTGCATTTGTCGAATCGATGTAATTCCCATTGCAACTAGTTTTGGCTGACTGAAATAGCACTTAACAAAAACAACTATGAAGATGATAGCCAAAATGTGAAACGCAAATGAAATCCAATTAGCTAGTTTTAGTTACTTATCAAAACTTGTCTTAACTTGTTATCACAAAACAAAAAACAAAAAAAAACAAAAAAAAAAAAAAAACCTTGTCTTAACTACCTTATACATTGCATCTGATATTAGAGCCATTCGGTGCGCAAATGTTACTACTGTGTTATCTTCGAGATCTGAATTTGTATGTGGGCATCCAAGCGAGAGTCCCTTGCATTATTTTGAAGAACATTATATTCTAATATTCATCGAAATACCAAATGAAAAGGATTTATATTAAAAAGAAGAAAAAGAGAAATTCAAGTCCAATAATTTGATTGTGTACTTTGATATTCACTTGAGGATCAATTCCTGCTTCATTGCCTGCAACTCAATAAAAAAGAATCAAGTTTGAAGATTGGGATTAATATAGAGTATACCAGAGACTTGATTCAATGAGGTAAGCTCTGCTATTAGATGCTTGTGATCAATATAAGTTACCATTTATAATATCTTGGGCTAGAATTGGGGTGACCAATCCTTGATATGAGTCGCTCCCAAGATAGACCTGATTGTTCACGAAATTTGAGTGTTCGATCAACCACTGTGTCACGAATAAACATATCATGAGTTAATAAAAAAATGCTGGCCTTCCATGGAACTAAATTATCAATTTGGTTTTAAAAAATTACACTTGGTCTCCCCTTAATTCTAAAGGCCCTAAAAAAGTTATTATAGATCTAAAATTTTAAATAAAATTAACAAATCTAAAAAAATTAGCTTAATAACAAAAATTACCAATAGTAAAGCTAAAAAAATTGAACGCAATTAACAAATTTTATCCAAAACAAACAACCTGACCTTTTAAAAAATTTTAAACAAAATAATTTTGCTCTTAGCCAGTAGCAAACACAAGCATCGAAGACACACGCCAAGTTTCCTTTTTCATAAATGATTTCATTGTAATGTATTAAGAAAAAATAATTTGCTTTTTTATTTTTATTTTTATTTTTTGTTTATACTTCTTCCCCCTAACTTGAAGTCCTGCCTCCATCTTTACTCCTATGAGCATTAGCATAGACTCAATATTAAAAAACTATAGAACACTTCATTTTTCGAATCAAATTCTTGCTAAATTCATCTCAAATCCCTTGCATCAAACTTAATAGTTCTACTAAATTGCAAATTATACTCCTAAACTTTGTAATAATTTCAATCTCGCCCCTTAAATTTTCAAAATTTTGATCCACTCTCCTAAAGTTAGGTATTGTTTGAATTTGCTCCCTTCCATAAATACACTATGTCTGGCCATTCATTAAATGCCAAATTGGCACCCCAATGACACCTTCTATGTTTGTAATTGATTTGGTTTTGCACCCTTAATGTTTGAGGTTATTTTGATTAATTTTGAACTCTAATGGACAGTGAGGCATGGTGCATTGACAAAAGCAAGTAAATCCAAACAATACCTAACGTTATGGGAGTAGATCAAAATTTTAAAACTTTATAGGGTAAAATCAAAATTACTCCAATTAAATGGTTTACGTGGAAGAGCAAAAGTGTCATCATACAAGAGTCAAACACTATTTAGATTTTTATGTTTTATTTTATTTTATTTTATTTTTTTGAGAATCCACCCCAATGTTATTAAGAACCATGCTGGAAAATCAACAATTAGAAGGGAAGAAAATTCTGAAGGAACAGACTCCATCCAAACAATTAAAGGGAAAAAAAACTTAACTTTCCTAGCTAAAGCATGGGCTATAGAATTACTTTGCCTTCTTACATGAGAGAAGGAGTGAACTTTAAAAGAGTTCGAGATAGACTACATTGTGTTCAAGGCATTATTGTTGGCTACACCCCATCCCTCTCTCCATGATCATTCAACAATGGTGCTAACAAAGCCATTATATCTAATTAAATGTAACAATTAGGCATTTTAATTGGCTCTCACCATCAATTACACTCACATTTCTCAGAAACTCATAGGCTTGTGCAGCTACTTTTGTGTCAGATGCGCTCCAAGCTTCCGAGATTGTTGCATAGGAGAAGCCAGCACCCACAGGCGTATCTAAAAATAACACATTGGCTGTCTGCAAAAGCATTATGATTATCACTTTAAGCAAAATTCGAAGGAAAATGTGTCTAGAATAATGGAAATTAATGAGAAATCGCAGAAGTACTAAAGTGCGTACCTTTGTCCATGTGTTTGGTTCATGTATCAGTGTTGGTAAGCCCCCAGTGTAATCATTGATATTGAATTTTAATGGGCCTACGAGTGAACATGGAAGTTTAAATGAAAATTTTCTAAAATATCATTGAATATAAACAATAAAATTGGGGGGAAAAAATAGAAAAATTACATTTAGATAAAATTCTAACAAAAAAAAAAAAAATTTTTTGAAACTTTTGTATACAAGTTTTAATAATTTATATCTGCTTATAGTGTCATGAAAGCTCTCTTTTGTTAGTCGGAATTGAAAATCTGAAGTATGTTAAAAATTAATAGAATATGCCTTTTTGAAGAGAGAGAGAGGTATTGGTCAATCCTTTGTCGAAGTTTGTTAAACTTTGTCAACTTGTTTGCCTTCTAGGGCTTGGAAGCAATTTGATACTAATGCTTATTCAAACAGTTTTTTATTACTTTCAAAACAAAAGATCGCGCATGTTACTTCAGAAAAGAAATGCGATTTAAGGTGTCTTAAACCTAGCTCAAGGGTTATAAAAAATAACTTTGAAAATTTTTGGCAACATTTAAATGGGGTGACGGAAACATCACAATTTATCAGGATGCTAAAAGTTATTAAATGAGATATGAAGTTAAAGATCTATTCATGGGTTCGAGTTAGCTCAACTGATAAAGTTTTTGATTCTCAAAAAAAAAAAAAACTGATAAAATTTTTGGTCTTAAATAAGAGATCTGATAACAATTCTATCTTAAATGTGGTTTTGATAAATGCATTTTTTTTTCTATTTTTATTATTCCCCCTCCCCACCCCCCCCACCCCCCATTTTTATTCTCCTTAAATGTAGTGTTCCATTTCGAGATTATCGCTAATTATATAAATTTATACACACATGTCGGTAAAAGTCAAAACCCACACAATTTATTAAATATATTTATAAATTTATAAAATATTTTTATTCTTAAGTTTTAGTTAAAATTTAATTTTTTTAAATTCATTATACATCTATATATATATATATATATATATATATATATAAAACCGAAGCCTTTGACCTCTCCACAATTTTCCACATCAGCATTATTTAAATAAAAAAAATAAAAAACAAAAAATCAGTAAAAAAAATTACATAACCTACTAAAACACTACTAATCACACGTGTAAACCTCTTTGCAACTCTGTTACCTATCCTACTAAAACACTACTAATCCAAAAAGTATATTGAAGGTTTTAACTTATGAGCCGTACTTTGTTCTAGAGAAAATTTTAGGTTTTGTGAGAGACTGAGAGCTACCACCTTTGTAATATCTCTATTTTCTTTTCTATTTTTCTACCAAATACAATCAACAAGAAAAACGATTGATCTAATATTGTTTGACATGGAAGATTTTTCATAGTATCACAAGAGGTTTGCAATTCTGTTCTCTAACACATAATTTTGTTGTACGCAGACAATAGTGTTTTTTTGAAGTTCTACAACTAATGATGAAGGCTGATTCTAAATCTTCTAGACTATCATTTCGAGAAACCCCTCAAAAATCCTACACTTTAGGGTTTGTGGACACAATCCTACACTCCGTGGCTGCATTTTTTATGCTTTGAGGCACGGATGGAAGAGTATTAAGGTGTTTAAATTTGGTTTGTTGATTTACTTTTGATATTGAGTTAAAGTTGAAACGCCTACAGTTCCTTCTCCCTCCTGTATTTGTGTTAATCCTTCCTTGCAACATCAAAGGTTCTATTCTTAATTTTTATTCTTCCATTCAGTTTTGTTTAGATTTAATCTTCTCGGTTTTTGTTCTAGAGATTGGGCCTCCTGCCAAAAATAAATTGAAGCAAGGTTAAAGGTATGCTAATTTACAATTAAAATTTTCCAATTTCTTATGTTTGGATTGTTGATTTTTGTTTTCTGGTTAGAATTTTTTCCTGCTTGGCAAATATTTTTTTACGGTATTTGAAAAAACTAAGTTCCTTTTAGGGTTTAATCTAATTTAGAATTGTAGATTCTCACATTGTTTGGTTAGGGTTACATTACAGTTGATGATAAGTATATGTGACTGTATGTATGCATGCTTTGGGCTAGCTTTAATTTGATGATTTAACTTATGTTTGTTCCTCTTCTTGGCATTTGTGAATTAAAGATTTAAAAAAAAAAAAATTTGTAGCTGATATTGGATTATTATGTGATTTTGTTTATGTGCATCTGTATTTTTATATTATGGCCAGGTTTCATTGATTATTGTTGATAAGTTTTGGCTTTGGGAGAAAAAAATTTCTATTATAACAGTGTTCTTTTTTTTAGACTTCAAATCCTACATGAAACAAAAGTCTCTAAAAAACCAAGAAAACAAACACATCTTCGATATTGTTCTCTCGTTGCCACAATACATTGGCTCCACTATTGCTATAGCTATTTTCACCAGGGGTAACCAATCTTTTTGTTATATTTCTTTATTGTGAAGTCATATATTCTTTTGTTTTGTTTCAATAATTTCTAAGTTCTAAATCATCTAATTTATTATTATTATTTTTGGACTTTTGGAAATTTTAACATTTGATTCTTTGATTTCTCACTATTTTTTTTTTTTTTTTTTTTTTTTTTTGCAAGATCTAAAATTGTGTAACAGATTTCAACAACTATATCCACAAATTATTCTTTTGAAGGTAACTCATTTTTCTTTATATTTCTTTGTTGTGTAATCACAGACATATATATGTTTTGTTTTGTTTCAATAATTTTTAGGCTCAGAATATTCAAATTCTTAATTTTTTTTAGCTTTTTGAACATTTTAACATTTGAATTTTTTGGTTCATTTTTTGCTATAACTGAATTTGTCAACTATATAGCCATGGATTAGTCTTTTGACGTTAGCCACATCTTTCTCTTATATTTCTCCTGTTGTGTGATCAAATATTTTCATTATGCTTTAATAATTTTAGCTTTGAATCTTATACATAATACATTTTACATTTATGCAAAATTTTTCCGTGTATTGCACGGGTTAGCGACTAGTTTATATTAATAATACAAATCTTTTTTAGATGACAAATGGTAGTAGATTCTATTTATTTATTATTATTAAAATTATAAATCCATTAGACATTAATATTATTTTGGTGTACTATGTAGTTCGTGTACCATAGTTGAAGTTAAAAAATATTGTTAGTGAACATCCTTAGTGAGGGTTGGCCCCGACACACGGACGACGAAAAAATCTATCTGGCGCCTGTCCGGGAATATAATACAACCGGCCCATTTTCTTTTAACCAAAAAAATAAAAAGTTAAAAAATAAAAAGTTTTTTTTTTTAAGAAAAAAGGTGAAGTTTGAATTGATATTCACAAATTGGGTGTCAGACACACATAACAATAAAGTAAAATATAAAATTATTTTATTCAAAATCCGAAGTTGGTACTTGAAACTTTGGAAGAAGTAACGTTGGGTCAAGCATAGAAGACAAAACCAAAAGAAACTTAAAAGCCAAACTTGAACAAAACTAAAGAAAGAGGTTTCTAGCCTTCTGGATCTTAACAAAGAAGAAGAAGAAGAAGAAGAAGAAGAAGAAGAAGAAAAAGAAGAGGGAGGAGATCGGCGAAATAGGGCTCCGGAAATGTGGCGGTGACATTCTGAAAATGACAGTGGTAGCAGAGTGAGAGACATTATCTTTTCATTAGATCTGAAACTTTTTTTTTTTATCTAAAAGTCTTGATCTATTTCGGTCCGGTATGATTTTTCTGGCCGAAATATGATATTTCGTTTGGTATAGCCGGAACAACTCGGTAGGACCGGTATTTGAACCAGAACGAAATCCATGTGTTTCTGTACCGTTTTAAGCCCAGGTAGGGAAAATACCGGCCATATTGGCCGGTACGGTACGGTACAGTTGCCATCTTCTCTAAAAAAAAAAAAAAGAAGTTGCCATAGTTGCTACAAGAGGAATTCTATTGCCAAATCCCAAGAATTTCTAAAAAGGTTTCGTTATATATATATTTTTTATAATTTCAATAATCTACAATAAACTTTTGTTTTAATAATAAATTAATTTTGGGTCTTATATGTGAGTTGCACTACGAAGCCATTTGGATAGGAATTATAATTCCTGCATTTGAGTTTTTTTTTTTTTTTTAATCCAGCGCAAATGCATTGTAATTTTATTAATAGAAAATATTTTTTTTATTTTCAATTTAAAATAATTGGAGTTTGTTTGGTGAGTGAGTTCAGACTCCCATTTTCACATTTTAAACAACATTACACATATTTCTATACATTTTTTCATATATTTTTTCATTCACACGTATTTTAAAAAATTTCAAACAACAATTCTCAAATTACTCTACTAAACACTCTTGCTGTGTCTTAAAATATGTATTTTAAGCTATTTTATCACGTGACCTATTATAAATATATTAAAATTATTAATATAATTAACTCCAAGAAACTAAATTATAAAAAATTCCAAGAAATTCAAAGATAATTTCACTAATTTATTTCACATTATTTTATAATCTTTAATAATATATATGTTTCTTCATAAGAACTCGATATTTCCTGATATGCAATTCTTATCAACTTTAAAGAAATTTGTGTTCGTATAAAATAAGTAAAAAAGTAATTTTTTTAATAAAAAAAGTCTTTTTTTGTTCCTTTTTTTTTGCTATTTATTTATTCTATTTATTATGCATCCCTTATCACGTGTGATTTCTTCAAGAATCTTTCTCGATTCTTGGCATATGTAATTTACTGAAAATTCACTCACTAGTCAGTGTAGTCACTACAATAAAGTATGAAATTAGTGTAGGGTTATTTAGATGCAAAGAGAAAATGAAGAAGAAAGTCATACCAATCTGGTACAAAAATCCATTCAAAGCAGAACAACCAGGGCCTCCGTTGAAGTAGAGCAAGAGAGGATCAGCTCTCGGGTTCCCTTCCGACTCGACAAAATAATAGAAGAATTCCACTTCACCAACACTAATGTATCTATATACAAATTCCCATAACACCATCACCAATCAATTAACCTGTTCTCTATAAAATCTTTAGAAAATAAATTAAGGTATATAGTCTTAACTGCATAAACTAATAGCGCATACCCAGTTTCAAGTTTAAAGGGCAATTCACCAGGGAAGCCAGGAAGAGTCTTGACAATCCAGTGTGAGACTGCAATTCTAGTGCCTGATACAAGCAGTAGAAGCAGCAAATACAAGCATACCGAACTTGATTTGGAAGACATTAATGTAATAATGTAAAGGTGCTTATGGTTTGGTTATATTTGCCAATATTACTAGGCTGCAAACTTACTATTTAAGCTATGCGCATGCAGTTGTTTGATACTAAAATGTAGGTATAGATTATATCAAAAAAAATAAAAATGTAGGTATAGAAGGTTAGGTGAATAGTCAAGTGAATAAAGCTCAAGAGAACGTTGGATGGAATGTTGTTGAGTTGAGTAATAAAATAAGTGCTGATGATGTGCTGAAATTGTAAGTGAGTTGTAGGTTTCAAATCACTCTAATGGGTATTTGTAAAATAAGAACAATAGGACCAAATAAAAGGCACCAGTGTGGTACTAGCTAGGGACCTTTCGAAAGTCAAGTCAATGAATGATAAACCTCTAAGAACTCTATAATGAGAGAGTTAGGGATTTTTCTGCGTACCTAAGAAAAGTAAGGGTCTAGCACAATTACATTATTACAATCTTTTAAAAAAATCCTAGCTACTTCTAGAATCACAATTTTGCATCAAATCAAAGAAAAGGGGGCAATGCGCACATGTAGGTTTGTGAATCACATTTGAGTAGACTGTGGTTGAATTCAAGCATTATTTTTCAAAGATTGCCCCCTTTTCTTGGATTTGATGCAAAATTGAGATTCTAGAAGTAGCTAGGATTTTTTTATAAGATTGTAATAATGTAATTGTAAAAACCGTCTTTAGCTATTTTTAAATATGGCCCATATCTTTGAAAAATAATGCTTGAATTCAACCACAGTCTACTCAAATGTGATTCACAAAAATGCACGCGAGCATTGCCATCTTTTTTAAAGTTAGAAATTAGACCGACTCCATTGCACATCCTTGGTGTGGGGGGTAAGCATTGAGGTTCAAGTCTCCAAAAGGAATCTTCACACACATATACACTTAGATTATGCTAGAATAAAATTCTATCTTCTAAATAAAATTTAAAAAAAAAAAAAAAAAAAAAAGATCAACAACCGTTTTACCTTCTGATCCCACCGCAATGTGAAAAAAGTTTCATAATACAAAATTCCATTTTACACATGTCCAAACTCATGAGTCTTTTGGCTGAATATTATAAGAAATGAAGTTTATTTTTTTTTTTGAGAAGAAAGTTTATTTATGATATGGATACTGTTTAAACTTATTTGGAAAAATGAGGAGAGAAGCAAATTTTGGCAATAGTGTTGTTGAAATTCTAAAAACAATAATAATAATAATAATAATAATAATATGAAAGAGGAGAGAGAAATGATGTGATGGGAGAGAGAGAAAATTGAATTTTAGTGATCACGTGTTCTATCACTGCAAGTTCATAATCTATTAACTATTAAAAAGAGGCAATGCCCCTACAGTGCCCCTTTTGGTTTATTGAGTGCTTTTTTTTTTTTTTTCCAAGTTTTGAACCGTTGCTATAGTGCCAATGCCACTTTGGTTTGTTCAAGTGGTATTGTAGCTACAGTAACTACAATGTTTTTTTTTTTTTTTTAGTCTTCCATTTGTACTTTTTTTTTCTTTTATATATTTATAAGAACCTCCATATATATTGTTATACTAACATAACAAATTTCACAATATTTTCACAATTATTGAGGTGTCAATTTCTTATAAGTCAAAATAAAATAATAAAATATGAAATTGTAACTAACCACAACTGAAAATAAATATTTTGTGAAAATGTTGTGACACTTGTTAGGTGAATGTGTAAAAGTTACAGTACTTTTGGTTTGTTCAATATGTACTGTTCATCACCTTTTTTTTTCTTTTTTTTTCAGTCATTGATTTGTGCTCTTTTTTCTATATATAAAAAGAGCGAATAAAATCATGAATAGTGTTATAAACAGTATATTTGGTTTAGTGACTTATCTTTTCCCCCTTTTTTTTTTCTTTAGGTTCACCAATTTGGTTTGAGCTTTTAAAAAAAATAAAAAAGATCTTCATATGTTTTTACTTTCTTGTAATGTAAGTTTATATTGTATACACACAAAAAGTAGCAAATATTATATACCTTTAATAAGCTCTACAGTACATATTTGGTTTATTGAGTCTTTATCTTATCTTCTTCTTCTTCTTTTTTCAAGTTTTGAACAGTTGTTACAGTGCCACTTTGGTTTGTTCAAATGGCACTATAACTAGAGTAGAAATTCTATATTGTAAAAAAAAAAAAAAAAAAAAAAAAAAAAAAAGGCCGACTACCCTTTTACCTTCTGATCCCACCACAGTGTGAAAAGAGTTTCATAATACAAAATTCCATTTTACACATGTCCAAACTCATGAGTCTTTTGGCTGAATATTATAAGAAATGAAGTTTATTTGGTTTTTTTTTTTTTAGAAGGAAGATTATTTATGATATGGATATTGTTCAAACCTATTTGGGAAAATGAGGAGAGAAGTAAATTTTGGCAATAGTGTTATCGAAATTCTGAAAAAAAAAAAATTATATATATATATGAGAGAAGATGCAAGTTCATAATCTACCAACTATATAAAAAGATGCAATGCCCCTGCAGTGCCCCTTTTGGTTTAGTGAGTCTTTTTTTTTCTTTTTTTCAAGTTTTGAACAGTTGCTACCAAGGACAAACCAACATTAGCGCAAAGGGTCATTCCCCCCCACCCCCCCAAAAAAAGCTAGGATATTAACTTTCGTCCTAATAGCCCCGCCCCCCCCCCCCCCCCCCCCCTCTCAATTAAAAAAAAAAAAAAATTTAAAAAAACTAGTATACGAATCCATCTGAAAAATCACCGACTCTCATACAAAAAAAAAAAAAAAAAAAAAAACCAACAAACTAAAATCTACAAAATAAAAAATAAATATGGACTGAAAACCTAAATTATAATTCTCAAAACGGATTGTTGTTGCTACTGCTCCTCAGATCCTTGATCACAGTCACACACGGTAAATCTTAGAAATTTCTCTCCTCTCTCGAGTTCATATTTTTGTTTTTGTGTCTTTGCTATATTGCTCTGCCAGCCGGTTAGCTCTCAGCTCTCTATTGCGTTTTTTTATGAATTGTGTTGACTGTTATTTGTGAGTTGTGGCTTTTTAATTTTATTTTATGGATTGGTGTGTTGTGTCATGTGTGGACAGTGTACCGTAGACTAGTTTGTGTTTGTGGCTTTGTATTGACTATTGTGTAATTGTTTATGGCTTTTTGTGATTGTGCGGACCGGTTTCAGACAGTTTTTGTGTTTGTAACTTTTTTTTTTTTTTGTTTTGGTTTTATTTATAAGGAAATAAAGTGGGACCAGGACAGTAGGATGTGAGTACTGAATTTGTGAGAGTAGTCTTTGGTAGTCACTATTTTGTCATTTGTGAGTTAACTGTGAAGACTGCTAGACTAATCTTTAGCAAATGGTAAGTCATAAATAACTTTTTTGTGAGACCAATTGACCAAGTTTTTGGTCCTATTGTTTTGGTTTTATCACAAATTTTGTTTATTGTCAGATTATGTGATGTGGCTAATATTAATAATATATATATATATATATATGAACTTGTGAATTTTGTATTTGTCACTTTATGTGATGTGGTTAATATTAGTAATATATATAAACTTATGCTTGTTTGCTTGTGATTATTTTTGGTTTTAGAATTTTTTTTTTTTTTTGAGTTGAGAAGTCCATTTTTTTTTAGTTGGTGTATAGAATTACGAAATATGGAAATAATGAAATTTTTTTTTAAAAAAAATTTGTAGATCATGAAATAGGTATTAGTTTTTATCTTCATAAAAATAAAAATAAAAATTGTTTTAAGCTTTGCCCCCCTCCCCCCAAGGTTCAAATCCTTGTTCTATCCCTAGTTGCTATAGTGCCACTTTGGTTTGTTCAAGTGGCACTGTAGCTACAATAGCTAAAGCGCTTTTTTTTTTCTTTTAAATATTTATAAGAATACGCATATATATATATATATATATATATATATATATATATATATTGTTATACTGACACAACAAATTTCAAAATATTTTCACAATTATTAAGATGTCAATTTCTTATAAGTCAAAATAAAATAATAAAATATGAAACTGTGACTAACCACAACTGAAAATAAATATTTTGTGAAAATGTTGTGACACTTGTTGGGTGAATGTATAAAAGTTACGGTACTTTTGATTTGTTCAATATGGATTGTTCATCACCTTTTTTTTTTTTTTTTTGTAGTCATCGATTTGTGCTCTTTTTTCTATATATAAAAAGAGTGAATAGGCTTATGAATAGTGTTATGAACAGTATATTTGGTTTAGTGACTTATCATTTCCCCCCTTTTTTTTCTTCAAGTTTACCAATTTGGTTTGAACTTTTTTTTTTTTAAAGGATCTTTATATGTTTACTTTGTATTTATAATGTAAGCTTACATTGTATACACACACAAAATAGCAAATATTATATACATTTAATAAGCTCTACAGTACACATTTGGTTTATTGAGTCTTTATTTTTTTTATTTTTTTTCAAGTTTTGAATAGTTGCTACAATGTCACTTTGGTTTGTTCAAGGAGCACTGTAACTACAGTAGCTACAACGCTTTTTATTTTTTTCTCATTCTTCCGTTTCTACTTTTTTTTTAAAATATTTATAAGAACCCGCATATATATCACAATATTTTCACAATTATTGAGGTATTAATTTCTTATAAGTCAAAATAAAATAATAAAATATGAAACTGTGACAGACTACAATTGAAAATAAATTTTTTGTGAAATTGTTGTGACACTTGTTGGATGAATGTGTAAAAACTACAGTACTTTTGGTTTGTTCAATATGTATTGTTCATCGTTTTTTTTTTTTTTTTTTAGTCATCGATTTGTGCTCTTTATTCTATATATAAAAAAGCGAATAGGCTCATGAATAGTGTTATGAACAATATTTTTGGTTTAATGAGTTGCCTTTCTCCTTTTTTTTTTTTTTTTTCCCCTTCAAGTTCACCAACTTTGTTTGAGCCTTTTTTTTTTTTTTTTTTAAGGATCTTTATATGTTTATTTTGTACTTGTAATGTAAGCTTACATTATATACACACAAAAAGTAACAAATATTATATACATTTTGATGGATCCTGGGAAATCAGTAAGCTGAAAATCTCGGGCGTTGATGATCTTTAGGCTGGATCCTGAAAAAACAGATACAAACATCAGAAGAGATCAGTGGAGGCCGGCCAAAGGTCCTCCGATGACAAAGTCAGTGGATTTTGTAATTCCAAGTAAAGAGGAAGTATTATTTTTTGTGGAAGTAACCAAATTCATTACCTCTTCATAAGGGAATGCTTATATAGTGTTCATGAAATGGTTATTTATCTCAATAACCATTCCTATTGTCAAGGAGTCCAAAAGATTCGGAGGTAACTTTCATAACTGCTATGGAAGTTACTTTATTTGGACCGGTGTTTCGTAATGGTTAGTGGAGGCCTCGGATTGTCATGGCATAATTTGTTCCTTACGCTTTGGTGAGGACCATGCTTGACGAAGGTTCAATATGCTCGTCCATCCTTTATCAAGGATGGATGAGGTTATTGGGGACGTGCATGTTCCACACGTCCCATCTCTCCAATCTTTTCTCATGGACGACTCATATGGACAAAGTAGGACTTGTGCATTTTCAATACACCATCAGTTGCCCCCTTGTCCATAAGGGTCGTTCATGGGAAAGAGTAACTAGGTGTCATTTCTTTTCTTTTCTTTTAAAAAAAAAAAAAAAAACGTACGCGTTGGGTGTCAAGGTGTGACACATGTCACGATTAAACTGGTTGCTATTCCCGTTGATTAGCTTTTTCGAGGTGAACGCCACATGTCATCTCTTGATTTGTTGTGTCGTTTCATGTGCCCAGGTCAATTGCCTATATATAGTGGAATTCCTCCCCTACCCTTTACATTTTTGAGATTTTCTTTCCTGACACTCCTCGTCTAAAGCCTCGTCTAGAAGTCTCTCTGTGTCCATAGTCCCCTCTCCTTTAGATCCAGGTATTCTCTTCCTTCTCGTCTTTAGGTTTTTGGTTTCCAAAAATGTCTGAAACTATTCCTTCGTCTAGCAATAGTACGAAGAAAGCTATAGACGAGTATTATGATACAGCCAACGATAGTAGTTCTAATAACAGTAGTCATGGTAGTGAGGGGAGTTCTTCGGACGAGGGGTATAACTCTGGTGTCCCTGGGCTTCCTTTAGAAGTCGTCCAAGAACAACTTAGGAAAGCCTTTGGCTCTCAAGCTAGCATCTCGTCCAGTGCCCCTCCATCTAGTCCTTTGGACAAAGAGGAGACTGTTTATAGTTGTGCAGTTGGTATTCATTCCAAAACAAACGAACAAAGGCTTAACAATCTTAGGACATGGTACCAGATCTCGGATAAGTTTAATCCTAGGTTCCCCGTCCGTGGAGAATGGTGCTGTAATCCTCGTTTTGGAATAGGCATCTATGAGGCTTATTTCTTAGGGGGTTTTAGGTTGCCTTTGAACGCATTTGCTAGAGAGTTATTGGTTAGGTTAGGTTAGGTTTAGGTATATGTCAATTCAACCCCAATGCGTGGAGATTAATTATCTCTATGCAAATTTTGTGGAGGGAAGTATTTGGGGGGGATCGTCCTCTCACTGTGGACGAGTTCCTTTTTTGTTACAAGCCCTCGGAAATAAATCAATCCCTTGGCTTTTACCAATTCGCAGCTAGGGGTAAAGATTGTAGATTAATCAAGTCCCTCGCCTCGTCTGACAGGAATTGGAAGACAGAGTTTATCTTTGTCTCCGATTTTTGGGCAGGGAACCCTGTGGACGTTGGCAGGGACCCTTTCGCCCTTTACTCTAGGGACTTAGGGAACCTTCGTCCTGAAGATACGTCCCTCCCCTTTTTCTTCTTTCTTTTTCTTTTATTTTATTTTTTATTTGTTTCTAACTCTTGCTTATCATTTGCTTTACAGGTGTTAAACGACCATCTTTAAGTAAATTTCACTGTGACCACATCCACAGGGCTCGTCTTCACGTCAATAGGGATTTTCATTCTTTGGTTACCCTACGACGCCTTGCCAAGTGGGGACTTGGTCCTGAACCATCAGACGAGGCCATTGCTCACGAGGTTACAATGCGAAGAAGTAAGTTTTCATTTAATGGTCATTTGGACATCCTGTCATATTTCTTGATCTACTTGTAATTCATCACTTATTGTTTATTGTTTCCTGCCTTAGGAATGTCAACAATGAAAGAAAACAAAAAGAAAGAAGTTGCAGGGGAGGAAAGTTGTCCTGAGACTCAGTCGCAAGCTTGACCGTCGGTTGGGGATAAGAGGAAGCCTTTGCCTAAAAACCTAGATATAGGAAATATTCCTAGCCGACGAGGCAAAAAGGCTAAACACGGGTCGTCCCAAACGACCAAGCCCAACCTTCCTCCGTCTCAGCCGTCCATCAAGACATATGATGTAGACTCGTCTACTCCAATTAAGACTACGTCGTCTAAGACTCCTTCATCCAAGATGACTGTGCCTGCCACATCCCAACCTTCTCAACAAGTCCCTTCAAATATTATTGAAAATAAAGACCTGGCTTGGGAACGTTTTCAGAAAGTTGTTACAGACAAGGACATAAACGTTTGTTATGACATGTCCTTAAAGGATTTTGAACATTCTGGTGTTCATGATCTTTTTAAGGTGAATGATTGTCTTTGCCTCATTTTTACCATTTTTTTTTTTTTTTTTTACTTTGATCATTTGTTCTTTACCTTTTTATAGGGTATGCCAAAGTCTATAGCAGCGTCTAGACAGGCCAAAGGATTGGACAAGACGAGGATCTTGTTAGAGACGAGGATTCAGGAGTTGAAGGATGAATCTAAGAAATGGGCTGAGGTATCTGCCAATGCTACGAAGAAGGGAAAGGAGCTACTAAACTTGATTGAGGAGTTGAAAACTGATGTAGTGGAAAAAGATACTCGTCTTGATTATTTACTAAAAAAGAACGACGAGCTGAGTACTCTTCTTTCCAATGCAAAAGTAGATGCAGTGACTGAATTCAAGGCGTCCAAGCAATATACTAACCTTCTAGATGCCAATTATGCAACAGGCTTTGAGGATTTTAGAATGGAGGCTATAGGAAACTTCCCTGAAGTGGACTTTAGCTCCATCAAGCTTAACCTGACTGCTCCTACTAGCTCTCTCCTTCAAACCAACTCTGAGGACGTCGATGTTGAAGATGATGCTACAACCTTGCCTCCCAAGGACGACCCCAAAGTGGATGCTCCCCCTACTTAGAAAATATTTTAATGTTTATGTTCGTTTCTCCCTCTTTTTTTTTTTTTTTTATCTGGTCCATCGTTTAGGACCCTTTTTTTATTATTTTTTTATTTTTTATGTAATTCGAATACATTAAGCTCATCTATGGTTTTAGGACGAGTTGTTAGAACAATTCAAGTTTTATTCCTCTAGGGTGTTTGGACGTTGGTCGTCCGACCTTAACCAATTGAATGAATATTATTGTTTTCTATTATGACATAGACGAGAATTTCTGTTCCCATGATAAGTTTTGAACTCTGGCTCATCCATAGAAGGAATTTCTCCCTTTTTAACATGAACATACATACTTTTCTTTATTGCTTGAATTTCATAAGTATGATTTGTCTTATGTGAAAAGGTAATTTTTAGCCTTATTCGTCCTTAGACTTAGCTGATTTTCACATTTTATAAAGATAAGGTCCAACCCTTCACTCGTTCGTAAGTTGGATTGTTTGGTTGGTGTTCTAATCAATAGAATAAACATTTGGTTATGCATTTCCTCGTCCATGGGTTGAACTAATGCAATAGACTTTAACTCGTCCATTGCTTGGACAGGTCATAGTTTCATTTGTATAGGGCATCAGCTCGTCCATGGTTAGGACGAGTATGTTCTTCAACTCGTCCGTGTCTTGGACGAGCATGCCTACCCTTATGAGAATTTAGATAGTACATCTCTGCGTCCAGAGAATTTATTTGTCTTAAACTTTTAGCCCTCTCATGGGTTAATTTCAACGACAATAGTGGAAACCAATAATTCAAACACAACATTATGTACATATCGTAAATACTGTTCATAGGCAAGGCATGTGCTTTAGAAGCTGATGCCTTTTAGGAAAATAAATACAAGTCAAACCATAACTTCGTCCATAACTTCAACATAATAATAACAAAGAAATACTAAAAAGATGTAGATAAACAAGCTCCTTATGTATATAGACAAGTTGATAAACGGTCTCCAAGCTAGTCCAGAGTTATGCTCGTCCAGGCTAGCCCTTTTACTGATAGTACCTCCTCAGGTGCTCAACATTCCAAGGATGCTCTAATTTCCTCCCGTCTAGGGCCTCCAAATAGTAGGATCCTTGTCTCTTACAGTTGACAACTCTATAGGGGCCTTCCCAATTAGGTCCTAGTTTGCCATAAGCCGGGTTCTTGGTGCTAAGGAAACCCTCTTTAGGATGAGATCTCCTATGTTGAATCGTCTTGGTTTTACCATTGCGTCATGTTGCCTAGCCATGAGGTTTTTGTACTTTGCTGTCCTTTGCCCTGCATTCGTCCTTACCTCATCAATTAGATCAAGGTTCAAACGGAGTTGTTCCTCATTATCCTTATCTTGATACATCATCACCCTGTGGTTGGCCATATGCACTTCTGTAGGTATGATTGCTTCACTTTTGTATGCTAGCTTGAAGGGGGTTTCCCCTATAGGGGTTCTTACCGTCGTCCAGTATGCCCATAAAACACCTGGTAGCTCGTCAGGCCATACTCCCTTTGCCCCCTCAAGCCGAGTCTTGATGATCTTCAGCAAGGATCGGTTTGCAACTTCAACCTGACCGTTTGCTTGAGGATGGGCGGGTAAGGAATAATGATTTTGAATTCCAAAGTGTTCACAAAAGTCTCTGAAAAGTGCATTGTCGAATTGTCATCCATTGTCAAACACTAATACTCTGGGTACCCCAAACCTGTACACAATGTTCTTCCAAATGAAGTTCTTGACGTTTTGTTGTGTGACATTTGCTAAGGGTTCTGCTTCCACCCACTTGGTGAAATAATTAATGCCAACCACTAAAAACTTCATCTATCTTGTACCGAGTAGAAAGGGACCCAAGATGTCTAGTCCCCATTATGTAAAGGGCTACGGGGCCATCACTGGGGTGAGGAACTCTGATGGTTGCCTGGGAATATTACTAAACCATTGGCATTGATCGCAGACCTTGACATATGCCTTGGCATCAGCTTGCATGTTCGGCCAGTAGTATCCTGCATGGACGACCTTGTGGAGCGACCTTGCTCCTGAGTGATTGTCACATGCTCCTTCATGAACCTCCCTTAGTACATAGTTCGCCTCATCTGGAGCCAAACACCTGAGATTAGGATAAGAAAAACATCTTTTATATAACACCTCATCCATGAGAACGTACCTAGCCGATCTAACTCTAAGCTTTCTAGCCTCGTCTTTTTCTTCTAGAAGTCGTCCTTCCTTCAAGTACGATACAATCGGGGTCATCCAATTTGCTCTGCTCTCTACCTGTTGTATTTCTGGGATATCTATACTTGATATATACTGAATCTTATCGAATTCGTACAGAGCTTCATTCACTGAGGCTTCCTTCGCTAAGGTGTCTGCTTCCATGTTTTCCTCCCTTGGGATTTGAACGAAGTCAACTTTCTTGAATTTCTTCACAAGCCGTAGTACCTTTTCAAGATACTTTTTCATTCGTTCTTCCTCAGCTTCACACAATCCATTTACCTGCCCCATGATCAACTGAGAATCTCCTAAGATGAGTATTGACTTCGCTTCCACAGATTTGGCCAACTCGAGCCCTTTAAGGAGGGATTCATACTCAACTTCATTATTAGTTGTTTGGTACAGCAAACAGATTTTGTATCTCAGTTTATCTCCTTCTAGGGATTGTAATACCACACATATTCCTCCTGCGTACTGCGTAGACGAGCCATCCACATGGACAATCAATTCCTTACTGTTCATCTCTTCTAAATCATCATAGCTTGGTGTGAACTCCGCAATAAAATCTGCCAGGGCTTGAGCCTTTATCGCATTCCTTGGTTGATACCTGATGTTAAACTCGCTGAGTTCGACAACCTATTGAATCAGCCGTCCTACGGCTTCCAACTTATTCATGGCTTCTTTAAGTGGATTGTTTGTCATTACATTAATTATATGAGCCTGGAACTAATGCCTTAGCTTCCTGGAAGCTGTTATTAGAGCGAAAGCTAGCTTTTCTATTAACAAATATCGCCCTTCCGCTCCCCTCAATGCTTTACTTGTATAGTACACGGGCTTTTGCACTCTTCCTTCTTCCCGTATCAATGTCGAACTCACAACATGAGGGGTCACTACTAGGTACAAATACAACTCCTCTCCCATCACAAACAGACTTAGCAATAAAGCTGTATTGAGGTATGTCTTCAAGTCTTGGAAGGCTTTTTGGCATTCGTCCATCCACTCAAATGCTTTCTTAAGAACCTTAAAAAATGGCAAACATTTGTCAATAGCTTTAGAGACAAACCTGTTGAAGGTAGCAACTCGTCCGGTAAAGGATTGAACTTCTTTGATGCTTTATAGAGGCTTCATATTTAGAATTGCTTTAATCTTTTCAGGATTTGCCTCAATCCCCCTATGTGACACCATGAATCCGAGGAATTTTCCTGACAATACTCCAAAAATGCACTTGCTGGGGTTCAACTTCATACTGAATCGTCTAAGTGTGTCAAAAGTCTCTTGTAGATCATCCAGATGCTCCTCCTCGTCTAGGCTTTTAACCAACATGTCATCCACATAAACTTCTACATTCCGTCCGATCTGAGGGCTTAACATATGGTTGACAAGTCATTGGTATGTTGCCCCGGTGTTCTTCAGACCAAAGGGCATCACTTCGTAACAAAATAAGCCTTGACTAGTAACAAAGGATGTCTTCTCTTGATCTGCCTCGTCCATCCTTATTTGATTGTATCCAGAAAAAGCATCCATAAAACTAAGTAATTTATGACCTGCAGTGGAATCCACCAGTTGATCAATACGCGATAATGGAAAACTATCCTTAGGACAAACCTTGTTTAGATCAGTAAAGTCTACACACATCCTCCACTTGCCATTTGCCTTCTTGACCATTACCACATTGGCAAGCCAATCCAGATAATGGACTTCTCAAATAAACTTTGCTGCAATCAACTTTTGAACCTCATCCTTAATAGCATTGTCTCTCGAGGGGGCGAATACTCTTTTCTTCTGTCGCACAGGCTTAGAGAAGGGACTTACATTCAGACGGTGGGTAATGACACTAGGATCTATACCCGGCATATCCTCATGACTCCAAGCAAACACATTAATGTTCTTTTTTAAAAAACGGACAAGGTCCTTCTTAATCTTCTCTTCTAAATCTGCTCCAACCCTAGTGTACCTCTCAGGGTTATTCTCATCTAAAGAAATATCTTTCAATACTTCGGTGGGCTCTACCACAACCCTCTTTTCTTCAATATTCATCATCTAAACTTGCTCGTCTATGGCCAACATGGCCAGGTAACATTCTCTTGCTGCTAGTTGGTCTCCTTGTACTTGTCCTGCCTCATGTTCTGTTGGAAACTTGATTGACATGTGGTAGGTAGATGTAACAGCCTTCCAGTTATTTAAAGTTCCACCAAAGCCTACCAAGGGGGAGTTCATTGGACGGAGCTGGTCTCGTCCTAACCTCATCTGCTGAAAAGCTGGATAATATAAAATGTCTGTCAAGATTCCGTTGTCCACTAGCACCCTTTTGGTTGTGTAGTCAGCAATAAGCAAGGTGATGACAATAGCATCATCGTGAGGGTGGGGAATTCTCTTGGCGTTCTTGTCCGTGAAAGTGATCGATTGCTCGTCTGTGGATCTTGCCCTTGGTGATCGTCCAGAAAGTTGGACTTTCTGCACTACCTTCAGGTATGCTTTCTTTGACTTGGATGACTAGCCTGTTGAACTTCCCCCTAGATAACTCTTATTTCTCCGAGCGATGGTCGTGATAATTCTTCTATCTTCCCCTTCAATTTCTCATCCTTGTGCTCTCGTCCAAGGAAATTTATCAATTTCCCTTGCCTTATGAGATTTTCAATCTGCTACTTTAAATCCAAACATTGGTCTGTATCATGCCCATGATCTCTATGGAAGCGACAATACTTATTCCTATTGCACTTATTGAGATCTCCCTTCATTTTCTTCGGCCACTTCAAGGATGGATCATCCTTGATTCGCATAAGAACCTGCTCAAGTGGCATGTTCAATGGGGTATATTGTTGATTCTGCGCTGAAGAGCCAGGCTTCTTATTATCTCGGTCTTTCTTTTCTTCCGTCCGTCTCTTCTTTGGATGAGGACCTTACTCGAAATGACGACTAGGGTTTGCTTCTATTCTCTCAGACCTCTTCCTTTTCTTAGCTATAATTTCGTCTTCTGTATTCATAAAATTTTGGGCCGAATGGACGAGTTCAGCCATGGACTGAGGCTCTTTTTCATAGAGTTTATGTATGAATAAGTCAAAATTAACCCCGTTATGGAAGGTCGCCAACAATAGCTTGTCATCTACCTCATCCACGCTTAGGGCTTCTCTGTTAAAACAAGTGATGAAGGACCGCATGCTCTTATTCTCTCCTTGTTCTATGGTTAACAAGCTGGACAAGGAACGCTTATGTCTCTGTCCCCCAATGAAGTTATTAACAAACAACTTGCTCAACTCTTAGAAAGAACTTATCGAATTCGGGGGTATTTTGCTGAACCAGACTCGTGCCAAACCTTTAAGGGTGATAGGGAAAGCTCTAAACATAATTTCGTCAGGAACCTCTTGAAGGTGCATTGTAGTCTTAAAAGTAGCAATGTAATCAAACGGGTCACGCGTTCCATCATACGAATCCAATGAAGGCATCTTGAATTTTGGGGGCAAGGGGTGCCCATTGATGGAAGCCGTGAAGGGAGAATCTATTCAGTGAACTAGGTCTTCTACGGGATTCGTTCTTCTCATGTTCTCCCTCATCTCATCCATAACTTTTTTCATTTGGTCCATTTCCCTCTCTAAGTGTGGAACCTTTCTTGGTATAGTACCCCTTGATTGGCTTTCCAGCTCTGTACTTCTTCCATCTCACTGGCTCTGGACATGCACTTCTCTATAGGCCTCATGTTATTGCCTTCTGAGATTAATCTCCCTTCTCAATTCCTGGTTTTGGTGAGTTAACTCCACCATGGTAGCGGCCATGGATTGCACATGTTGGACTGAACATGGTTGTATGGCAGGCGCCGATTGACAGTCACGATGGGGGTTACTGGAAGCGTCTCTACTCTCTTGAGGGCCTAGACTAGTAGCCTTAGATCTTGTCCGAACTATTTCAACCCTTTTTCGGAGAAAGAAATTGCAAAACTCAACAATGAAGTTTGAGCACAAGAAATTCCTTTCCCACGGACAGTGCCAACTAATAGATCCTGGGAAATCAATAGGCTGAAAATCTCGAGCATTGATGATCTTTGGGCTGGATCCTAAAAAAACAGATACAAAAATCAGAGGAGACCGATGGAGGCCGGCCAAAGGTCCTCCGATGGCAAAGTGAATGTATTTTGTAATTCCAAGTAAAAAGGAAGTATTATTTTTTGTGGAAGTGACCAAATTCATTACCTTTTCGTAAGGAAATGCTTATATAGTGTTCATGAAAGGGTTATTTATCCCAATAACCCGTCCTATTGTCAAAGAGTCTATAAGATTTGGAGGTAACTTCCATAACTACTATGGAAGTTACTTTATTTGGACCGGTGTTTCATAACGATTAGTAGAGGCCTCAGATTGTCATGGCATAATTTGTTCCTTACGCTTTGGTGAGGACCATGCTCGTCGAAGGTTCAATATGCTCGTCCGTCCTTTATCAAGGACGGACGAGGTTTTTGGGGACGAGCATGTTCCACGCGTCCCATCTCTCCAATCTTTTCTCACGGACGACCCATATGGATGAAGTAGGACTTGTGCATTTTCAATACACCATCACATTTAATAAGCTCATAAACAGTGTTATGAACAGTATTTTTGGTTTAATGAGTTACCTCTTTCCCCTTTTTTTTTTATTTCTTCAAGTTCACCAACTTGGTTTGAGCTTGTTTTTTTCTTTTAAAAGATCTTTACATGTTTACTTTCTACTTGTAATGTAAGCTTACATTCTATACACACAAAAAGTAGCAAATATTATATACATTTGCCACAAAAAAAAAAAAAAAAATTGTACAAATTTTGCAAATGTGTACAAAATTTGTACAAAATTTTACATTGTAAGTGTAATGTATATTTCTATGTATATATATATATATATATATATATATATATAAAGAGTGAATGGGAAAAACTACAGTAATTTATCTACAATAGTTTTGGTTTGTTCAACTTTTACTGTTTTGCTGGTTGCTTTTTTTTTTTTTTTTTGAATGCATAAAGTTGTAGTATATTTGCTATATTATTTTTGGTTTGTCCAATTCACGCTATTTCACATTATAATAAAATATTAACATCACAAATTGGCACAATATTTTCACAATTGTTAACATGTTAATTCATTATAGGTCAAAATAAAATATCATATTAGAACCAGTTACAACTAAAAATAAAAGTATTGTGAAAAAAAAGTGTTATATCCATAATAATTTTCACAACACTTTTATAACAAATTAAAGGGAAATTATTGTGTACTCCTGAAGTACCATAAATGCGTGCTCCCTCCTCTCACATGAATAGTGGGTCACACTAATTAAATTCATGGTGGGACCTACCATTTATGTGAAAGGAAGGAATACGCATTTATGGTACTCCGGGAGTACCAAATAATTTTTCCAAATTAAATATGGTAAATTGTTATTAGTTTTAATTTAAACTTACCAATGAAATTACTTTTTTGCCCACCAATAACAACTTGTAGTAACCTACTACTTATGATTTGTAGTGAAAATGTCATGGACATAACATTTTTTTGTATGAAAAATGTTAAGACATCTTGATGTTGTCACAATATTTCAAAACTGCTAAGCTGTCAATTCTTTACATGTTAAAATAAAATATAACAAAATTATAAAGGTATAATGAAAATGTTGCGTCGTTCTGTTATGTCTTTAGAAATTTTTTGTTGGTTTAATCAACTTTGTTGAGCCAAAATTTACTATTCCACATACAATTTTCTTGGATTGACTTTTTGTATTTTTTTTTCTTTACACACTATTTTAAGTAAAAACACATAGTTTTACACACAAAAACAAAAACAAAAACAAAAACTTAGGAAAAAAACATTTTTCATCCTTTATGTTTGGGGTAGTTTACAATTCTTCTTTAAATTTTAAAATCAAGTAATTTTTCCCTTAATATTTTGGAAAATAGCAAATATGTCATATTGTTATTCTCTCAGTTAAACCCTAATGAAAGTTTATGATTCTTAAAATATTTTATTCTGTAATGTTTAAATTACTCCCACTAAATTTTAACATCCTAAAAATTTTCTTTTCGTATTTTGAGTTTTAAATGATAAAATTTCTTAGAAAGTTAGAATGATGATATTAGGTGTTTTATTTGTTATCTAAAGAACTTTGATTTTTTAGGTTTAAATTTTCAAAACTTATAATTTATCTAATGAAAAATTCAATGACACATGCCTTTTGTTATCTTTTTTTTTTCTTTTTTTCTTTTTTCTTTTTTTATAGTAAAACTCAATTATTTATTGTTGGAAGATGATGATATTCGTTATCATTCTTAGAAGTTTTTAGATAGTAGATATATTGTCTTTAGCAAGTAGGTATTAAAAACTATTATAATTAAATAAATATTTATATGTTAAATAGTTACCTTAACTTTGTGGTTGATCAAAATTCTTAAGTGAATAAGATTAACTTTTTACGATATAATTATCAAAATTCTTAAAATTAATGTCTCTTTTGATTAATGTAAATCTCTATATACTTTAAAAATCAAATGATTCATATCTTTATTTTGTGATACAAATAAAATCTAGAATTGACTTTAATTACTACTTTTTTTCCACAACAAGCTCGTGCTGCCCTAAATAGTGTGTGTGTATATATATATATTCCGTAGGCTAGTGATTAGGGGTATGGATTGGGGTGTATGTTTATTTTATACATATATTATGCTCTAGTTTCTA
Source organism: Quercus wislizeni (assembly GCA_023055345.1). Classification (NCBI taxonomy): domain Eukaryota; kingdom Viridiplantae; phylum Streptophyta; class Magnoliopsida; order Fagales; family Fagaceae; genus Quercus; species Quercus wislizeni. The sequence goes on along the minus strand of JALGQJ010000005.1, from coordinate 36,405,869 downwards.
TGGATTGGGGTATTCCTTTTCCTTTTTCTTTTTCATTTTTCCTTTCCCCTACAATTTCAACAACTTCATTGTCTTAGTTCTTTTTTTAAAAATACTATGGCCACAATATTTTCACAACAAATTCTAAATGGCAGATTGTTACAGGTTGTTATTAGTAGAGTAAAAAAGCAATTTTAATGATAGATTTAAATTATAACTAATAATAACTAACTACCTATGATTTCTTATGAAAATGTTATGGAGGTAGTACTTTTTTTTTGTCTCTCCTCTCCCCTACAATTTTGGCAACTCCATTGCTTCAATTCCTATTTTTCTCTTGGGCACTCCTCTATTTTGGGTAGCTTACATTTTGGGCAGGAATTTCAGTAACTACATCATTGAAATTCAATTCTCTCTCTCTCTCTCTCCCGTCGCATAATTTCTCTCTCCTCTCTCATACTTTTTCGCAAAATTTTGGCAACGCCATTACCGAAATCTGCTTCTCTCCTCATTTTCCCAAATAAGTTTAAACAGTGCCCATATGATCACAAATAAACTTCATTTTTTGCAATATTTAGTCAAAAGACTCCCAAACTCATTATCATACTACAGTTAATTACTTGATCGACCTTTGACACTATCGTTGGTAATTATCTTCTTCTCTCCAAAAAAAATCATTGGTAATTAAATGATCCACTTACAAATTAAAGGGGATGATCCATGCCCCAATTATATATATGAAATAAGTTTAAGTTATCCTAGTGTAACTATACAAAAATTATACTTTTTTTAAGTCGTAAATTTCCAAAACATCTAACAGTAAAAAATAAAGCATTACTACCTAATTAATAGCATCGTTTACCTCTCTCCTTATCAAATACTTTTTGCGTCACTAAAGTCTTTCACTATAATCTCCTTTTTTTATGCAATTCCTCGTACGTTTCTACTCTCTCCCACTTTCTAATTAATCTTTCATTCAATAAGTTTTTTTTTTTTTTTTCTCTCCCTAAGTAAAACCGCTATCACTTTCCTCATCCTGTTTTAGAAAATGTTCAAGCAAAAATATTCATAGTAGAGGAGTTGCAAATAGCATCAGACAACTACAACAAGACCACAATTTTATTTTTCTTGGGCCTTACTTTGTTTTGGGTGAATGAGGATTTGAGGAGCAGAAATAGTAGTGGCAATGGAGAATTGTAGGCTTATAGCTGTGATGGTCTTATCCTGTTGAATTTTAGATTTGTTTAGCTTGTAATTTCTATTTTGTTGGCTTGATGTAAATGTAATGGATATATATTAGTATGTGAACTTCGAAATATAATGCATTTGGGATTTTTTTTTTTTTTTTTTTTTTTGATAAGAAAGAAAACCATGTTGATATGCCAAGTTCATTTTGAAAAACTAGAAATATAAATTTGGGTCGTAGGATGTTTGGTCCAAATGTATGACTATGACGGCCAACTATTACGTGATGATAACTCATATTGAAAATCTTATGCTTATTAGAAAACCTTTATGAATTAATTGTTGGTTTTAGATAGATCCATATTCATGAAAACTTTTTTTTTTATAATGAGAATCTATTCATGAAGAACTTTTTGGATGTTTATAGAAGGAATTCTTCTTTTAAAAACTGTATCCTATCCTCCAACTTTATTTACTTTTCTTTTGAAGTGTAACAATCAATGGGGTTAACTAACATGATGAACCGAATTGTGTATTGACTTTACGTATATTTGTTTTACATTATAACTCACCTTATAAAGCAACAAACCCAGTTCAGAACTACACTAGATAGAAGAAAACAAATAAGACCATCCATGTCAAGGATACTATAAAATACAGCATTTAGCATGTCAAAAAATTATTTTATCTATTTTAATAAATCACTTTATAATACACTCAATATCAAATGTTCTATTATTTTATCACTTTATTTAGATATTATTTTTTGTTCTTTCTTTATTCTTTGTTTCCAGGAGTATTTTCATTTGATTATCTGAACATAGTGAGTATTATTTTTATAACCCTACTTTTTTTAATGAGAAATTTTTTAATTGAACAATCATATTTTTGAAAATCCATTTTTGGATTTTTTTTTCTTTAGCGTTTAACAAGAACTACTATGAAGACGAAAGGTTTTGAGCCAAAATGTGTAACGCAAATGAAACTCTAGTAGTTAGAATTAAGGCTTAATTTAGGGAGAAAATGGGCAAATGCCCCTTTCAAAAAAACAATACAGCATTTTGCCCCACTTCCCAAACTAATTAGGGAAATGCCCCTCTTTTGAAACTCGATTTTCTCAAAATCAAGTTATTAAAAAAAAAAAAAAATTTATGGAGCCCTATAGTGGCGTTTTAAGGAGCCTATAGTAACGTTTTAAGGACCTATAGTGACGTTTTTTAACTCGATTTCCCTAAAGTCGAGTTACATGCAATTTTTTTTTTCTTTTTTTTTGCCTATAACTCGACTTTATGGAAATCGAATTAAAAAAGTCACTATAGGTCCTTAAAACGTCATTATAGGCTCCTTAAAAACGCCACTATAGGGCTTAACTCGATTTTGAAAAAATCGAGTTTCAAAAGATGAGCATTTCCCTAATTAGTTTGGGAAGCGGGGCAAAATGCTGGATTGTTTTTTTGAAAGGGGCAAAAACCAATTTTTTCCCTTAATTTAGTTAACCTGTTTTAACTACCTCATACATTGCATCCGATATTAGAGCCAATCTATGAGCAAATATTACTCTTGTGCTTTCTTCGGGATCCATATTTGTATGTTGGCAACTAAGCACGAGTCCCTTGCAATATTTTACAGAACATTTTACTCTAATGTTCATTAAATAAAAAATGAAAAACGATTTAAAAAAAAAAAAAAAAAAAAAAAGAGGAAAAAAAAAGGCAATTCAAGTCCTATAAATAGATTGTGTACTTTGAGGTTCACATTCCTGCAAATCAATAACAAGGAATTGGGTTTTGAGTTTGTGATTAATATTGAGTTTACCAAAGACTTGTGATCAATATAAGTTACCGTTTATGATATGTTCGGCAAGTATTTGATTGACTATTCCTGCTTAGGAATCGCTTCCAAGATAGACCGGATTGTTCACGAAATTTGAATGTTCCATCAACCACTGTGCTATGAAAAAAATATTCATACTTGTAATTCTCCAAATAAAGGGAGGGTGAAAGAGATTTAGTCATCAAAAATCAAAAATCAAATGTTCAAATTTCTTGTTTTTGTGATTTAAAATTAAGGACCCATTTGGTTAGAGGAGTGAAAAATTGGAAGAATAAAAAATGGGAAAGGGAAGAAAAAATGAGAAGATAGAAAATATTTAGTTTTCTCTCAATTGTGTTTAGTTAAGAGGATAAAAAAGTAGAAAGATGAAAAACAATTGAGAAAAAATTTACAATTATATCGTTATTAAATAAAACAAAAGGTAATACAATTTTATATAAAAAAAATTGTATAAGATCACTTCTTTTTTTAAGCCAAGTGAAAGGAGAGAGAGAGAGAGAGAGAGAGAGAGAGAAGTACATAAAAGAAAAAGACTAAAGAACAAAACCAATGAAAAAAAAAAGAAGGAACATGGGTTTAGAAAAGACAAAAATTAAAGAAGGAAAGAAAAAAAAAGGGAATTAAATAGGTTTAGAAAAAAGACAAATTAAAGGAAAGAAGAAAAAAAAAAGCCCATGAATTCATGACAATTCTATGTGCACGTTGATTATATTCAAAAAAAGGTTTTTATTTATTTATTTATTTTTCTCTTTCCTGATAAACGGTTATATTCAAAAAAGTAAACCAGCCTTTAAAGAAAAATACACGTGGGCCCAAAAAACAGTAGGAAGTAACCCTTTACTCATGATTATCAAAAAGTAACGTTTTACTCTTTATTATGGTCAAACTAGCATTTTGAGCAGATCAATAGGCAACTTGAAATATGTTATGTTTTATCTCCAAAAAAAAAAAAAAAAAAATGTTATGTTTTATCTCAAAAAAAAAAAAAAAAAATATGTTATGTTTTATCTCAAAAAAAATGTTATGTTTTTGCGGAACCGTAAACCATGGATAGAATAAAGCTAAATGCGAAGTATACTCTAAAACTATTTAATAAATTTCCAATTTTTAAAGACGGTAATACCCATAATCTATTATTCGGTAGCAGATTTTTGGCCCCGTGTGACGAAATCTACTTCCACTACAAAAGATATTCTTTTCTGTGGGACCCAGGTGGGACCCGCAGTGAATAAATTTAAGGCTTTAAAGCAGAGAATTGAAAGTTTGAAACCCAAACTCATGCTTTAGATGATGGAGCTAACAAAGCAATTAGATCCAATTTAAAATTACCGATAAGCATTTTAATTGACTTATATATATATATATATATAAAAGATATGTTCAAGTTATACATGGTGTAACTTTTATAAACTTACACTTTTTTTTACTAAATTTCTAAGAGATTTAACGGTTAAAAAAAATATTATTAAATGTTATTGTTTTTCACCTTATTATCTAATTGATACTAACATTCTCTCTCTCTTTCTCTATCCCTTATTTATTGCTTTCCACAATATAATTTTTTCTTCACCATATATATATATATATATATATATATATCTCTCTCAAGAGTCAATGAAGTCACAGAATGCTATTGGGCCTTGCTTACAGTTACATACACGCATAAGAGCATCTCCAATCGACTCTCTAAAGCCAACTATGGAGAGCAAACACACAAAAAAATCTCTCCAATAGCCTCTCCATCTCCAATTTTTTTTTTTAGATTTGCTACAGTAGTTCTCAGGCATGGAGAGCACTATAGCAATTACTGTAGCTCCTCTAAACAATATCCTCCCTTAAAATATTACCCGGTTGAATAAAAAATTAATTTTTTCTCTTTCTTCTCTTTCTCTTTCTTCTTCACTCTCTTTCTCTCTTCTTTATCTCAATGGCTACAAAATGCAAAATACAATCCAAACATGAAAATAATTTTTCTCATAAACCAAATGAAATCAGAAAAAAAAAAAAAAAAAAAAAAAAAAAAAAAAAAGAAAAAGAAAAGAGAGAGGTTCATGTGCAAAAGAATTAATTTAGTCTCAATAATCACAACCGATTAAAATATTTAATTTTCACTCAATAATCACAACGATAACAACAGAACTATTGTTGATCTTTTCTCTCAAACATCTCTAAACTCAATCTCAATCAAACATTCACAATGGCTACAAACACAACAATCATATCTCTTAAACATCTCTAAACTCAAGAATAATCAAAATACAAACTCAAAAACACAATCTTAAAATTAATCAAATCATAACAATAAAAGCAAAAAAAAAAAAAAAACCCATTTGACCCACTGTGGAGCAAAAAAGAGACAACACCTGTCTGTGTCCTTCGATCAACGGTGGAGCAAGCAATCGCTTGTTCTTAATTTCTCTGTTTCTTATCACTGTAGAGAGTGTTCTAAGAGAGAGAGAGAGAGAGAGAGAGAGAGAGTTGGAGACACTAAAAGTGAGATATGGAATGAACTAGAAAAAGAAAAAGAAGGGTAGATAGAGATGAGAGTGGGATAGGTGGGGAAATTATTGTGTACTCCCGGAGTACTATAAATGCATGCTCCCTCCTCTCACATGAACGGTGGGTTCCACTAATTAAATTCATAGTGGACCCCACCATTCATGTGAGAGGAGGGAGTACGCATTTATGATACTCCGGGAGTACCTAATAATTTTCCGGATAGGTGTGTGGTGGAAGGAAAAAAAAAAGTATGGATGAAATTAAGTTTGGAAAAATAATATTAAAAATAAGAAATGACAATTAAGAAATGCTATCACAATATTTTCACAATAAATTTTAAGTAATAGATTGTTATTAGCTAATATTGGTGAGTAAAAAAATAATTTCAGTGGTGAGTTCAAATTAGAACTAGTAACAACTTTCCACATTAGATTTTGATGTGATTCTTGTGAAAATATTGAGAAAAATATTGTGGATATAATATTTTTCATTGAAAAATATAATTGTTAGGAATGAATATAGGAAGAATAAATGATGATAAAAAAGAATAATTAATGAATGAAAAAATAATATTTAAATGAGATAGAGAAAATAATAGAGAGTTCGTTGAAAAGTGTATTTGAAAAAATAAGTAGGTAAAAAATAAAATGAACTGCTCACTTTCTAAACAGTACAAAAATTTAAAAAGGCTAATGGAGTAAAGAGTAAAGAGATAGCATATAGAAATTTGCGCCCACGAGTAGATCCAATTAGTACATTTGTTTTGTGCAGAGGCTGGTAGAGCAAGCAGTAGAGTACATATATGGTACAGTGGTTAATTAAGCTAGCCACGTGAAAGAGACAGTAGATGTACCAAACTACTAGGGGGTGTTTGGTGATAATTTCCAAACAACAATTTTCAGTTTTTAAACAATATTTTACGTATTTTTATACATTTTTTTACCCACACGTATTTTCACAAAAGTTTTTAAATAACAATTTTCAGTTTTTAAACACATCTACCAAACGGGCCCTAGTGAATCCCAGATGATACTGTAGTGAAGAAAAAATTATACGGTGGAAAGTGAGAGAGAAAAAGAGAGAGAATGCTAGTATTAATTAGGTAATAAGTTAAAAAAAAATTACATTTAAAGGTATTTTTTTAACTGTTAGATCTCTTAGAAATTTATGGTATAAAAAATATGTAAGTTTATAAGAGTTACACCAGGTGTAACTTGAACCATTTATGTATCTATGAACTATATAAAAAGCACAAATACCCTACAATAAACATTTGGTTTATTGAGTCCCTTTATCTTTTTTATTTTTTATTCTTTATTTTCAAGTTTTGAATAGTTACTACAGTGCCAATTTGGTTGGTTCAATTGACACTGTAGCTACAGTGCTTTGGTTTCAAACTCTACATTGTTGCTGCTTTCTTTTCTTTTCTTTTTCTCTGCTTTTTTTTGGCATAATATCATCCTATCTATTCTTTTTTCTTTTTCTTATATATATATATATATATATATATATATATAAAGCTGTTAGTTAACATAATAAATTGTCACAATATTTTTGTAATTATTGATATGTTAATTCCTTATAAGTTAAAATAAAATATCATACGAGAATCATTCACAACTAAAAGTAAAAGTATTATGAAAAAAGAAGTGCTACATCCACTTTTAACCAATTTTATAATATGATGTGTGTAACCGTAAATAATGAACACTTTCAGATCATTCTTATTTATATGAATTTATCACTTTTAATTAATCATTTACGGTAGTACAAATCAACAAATTGTAAATTTAAGTGCGGAAAAAATACATATCCATAATATTGTTGTTGTGTACATAGATTTTCTTTTTAAAAAAAAGTGATAAAAATATTATTAAGTGTTGGTATTAATTAAAACAATTACAAGATATCCCGTAAAGGGTAGAGGGTTTTCCCACTGCCAATTTTTTTCATTTTCAATACAAAATGCATACTATGCAGATCACATAGTTTGGGTTTGGGGCTTTGGGCCTCATCCCTCTACAATCTGAAATTCACCACATAAATAACTTGTCCTTTTGAGTGGGTTTTAATTATGGTTATTAGGTACAAGTAAATGAGTGATGGTCCTACAAATTAAATGCAAATTAAAACACTGTCCAAAGTTGTTGGACCTGCAATATTAAAAATAAGTACCCGTACGGATACCTATTTCCTATCTCCAACAACTCAGGACAGTATTTTAATTTATGTTTAATTTGTACATGACATGTGACCATCACTCAATTTACTAGTACCTCCTCTGAATTTTTTTTTTTTTTAAAAAAAAAACTTGTACCTAATGCCTGGTAGTTATGAATTATTCATGGCTATTAATATTTAAGCAGCGTTTGAATACTGCATTTCACGTATTTCTGATATCTGTGTTTTCTTCTTTTTCTTTTGTCTTGGGAAAAGTGTATTTCAGCACTTTTAATTAGACTTACAAACCTTTTTTTCATACAAACTTTCATTAAAAATGAGTCTTACGATACTATTTATACATTTAAAAATTATTTTACTACAGTATTTTTTAGTTCTCAGTTTTCAGTTTTTAACAAAATAAACGTTTTGCATTTAGCATTTAGCCTACTGAACAGTCTTGACAATCCAGTGTGAGACTGCAGTGCCAGATACAAGCAGTAGAAACAGCAAATGCAAGCATACTGAACTTGCTTCCGAAGACATTGTCAAGGTGCATGCATGTGGTTTGGTTATTAGGCTATTAGCCTCCAAAATATTATGTACAATAACTAGGCTTCAAACTTACTATTAGTGAAGTTATGGTGTTAGTTGTTTGAAGTTTGAACTAAATTATAGGTATGGAAGGTCAGGTGAATGACCAGGGAGTCTAGCTCATGAACGTTGGTTGAAATGTTGTTGAAACGTGCGCACCTAGAAAATTTTCTTTGCATCATTGATCCATAGATTTTTTTTTTTTTTTGGGGGGGGGGGGGGGGGGGGTAAATTATATTTTAAACCCTTTATTTAAAAAGATAGTTTCAAATCAAATTAAACCGGATATCCTTCAATGTTTTAAATTAAACCTTATAATTTCTCTACTTTCAAATTTGAACACTAAACTTACAAAATCATATTAATTTAAATCTTGGACGTTTTGGATTTGATTGGGGGTTTAAATTGATGATTTAAAAACTTTTGAGGGACATTATATTTACTTATATAAAATTAGTCTCATCACACGCGCTTTTCATATGCAATGAGGTTTTTTTTTTTTGGTTTAGTGTCATAATTTTTTTTCTTTTTTTTTAATAATTTTTGGATAAGTTTGTTTTGAAGATACGGATTAGTATGAGGTTTTCCTATTTTATAAGTATTTTAAGTGGAATTAGAGATATATTTTTATTGGATTATCCTCAAGTTTTTTTCCCGTTAAATGTAAGGTTTATGAGTATTTCTAAACCACAAAAAATTCCAATTTAAAGAGAGGGATCCTCTTATAAATAGTATATATAATTTTGAATCGGGGAATTTTGTATGAATCAAAAATTTAAAAAAAAAAAAAAAAATTCTTTCAGTATTGTTTAGTCTTGAATTACATATTTAAATGTTGGAGACCAAGACTGCAACATGGATTAACATCATTGCAATGAGTCGCTATATGTACTCGGACTGAAATTATTTAAGGCACACTTGGAACATTAAATGAAGATTACGAAAGGAATGATAATCCTTATTGTAGAGTCTATATTTTTAGATTGACAACCATGAACAAATATAACATTTTATAACATAATTTGTCTAGTTGATTAGTGTTGAATTAAACCTTGGAACAAGACAAATCAAGTTTAGAATAGCTAAAGACTCAAGAAAGCAAAAAATAGAGTGCTAGAATACTCCATTTCAACTACACTACTACAGGCTTGAAAGGTTGAAAGTCACTTACTTCAATTAGTTGAACTGCATGTCTCGACTGATCAAGACTTGGGCAAAATGAAATTTCGATTCTTTTTTCAGCCGTTTCATCTAGGATTTTGATGAATCTTATGTACATATGAATACAAACCCTTAGAGCACATTCTTTGAGACACAAGAGGGTAGTGTTATGTACACAAGTTTGGAGTTTTTCCAAACCCTTTTAAAGCTACAACTAGAGACTACATGCAAACATTGGATCCAATTATTTAGTAAAGTTGTTGCAGTCAATTAACCATAGTTGCTGATTAAATATTTTAGTAGAAATCTCGAAGTCACGAACATGGGAGTTTGTGTGCAACAACCCATAATAGAAGAGTCCGTGGATTCGAAACTTCATGCAGTCACACCAGTAAATACTACATGAGGTAGCAGTCGATTTAGGGTTGAGTCCGTGGTTGAAAGTTGCTTAACCTTGTGACATCTGGGACCTAAAACCCTAACACTTATTACTAGGAATAAAATATGCTTTAACATTCCTCCAAAAGCAATAATTGAAGGAAAGAACTAGAGAGGATAGTAGTGAATCCATCTATGGAACATGTCATAACATTCCTTGCGTTTGTATTCTGTTGGAGAGTGTCCAGCTCCCTACACAAATTTAAAAGAATTAATGTTATTTTTATTTTATTTTAAAAATTGCTTGCATAAATAAATGAAAATTTTTTAATGAAGTAAAAAATTAAGGTTCTATTTCTTGCCTTTATAGTTGCATATGTCAAACGATATCCGCTATTTGTATATTTCCTTGTGTACCTAGAGAATAATATACACATTATTAACAATAAGAAAACAACAATAACAATAAAGCCTTAGTTTTAAGTGGGAAAAAGAAAATGGAAGGAAACAAAATGCTTATGTCCGATATCATATCTTATAAACTCACCCTGCAACCTGACCATCAACAAACCATGGTCTCCATTCAGTATCAATCGTCAAATCTAGAGAATTTATCCATTGTTCAACAGCAATATGTGTGACAGACATGTCATGATCGCCACTGCAAGAGTAAAATTGTAGATATGAATAAAATTATTAATTATCTGGCACATACAATTTAAATTGCTGTAATTTAATTATGTAACTAATTCTTATATTTCAGTTTGGTTTTATATTTGTAATAGCATAGGTAATAATTAATACAAATAAATACTTAGTGTAGTGATCTTGTAGATTGGAACCTGAAAACCAGGATTTGCAAGCCTGAATTTGTCAGATTTTTATGATAGGGAATTGCATCTTTGACAGTGTAGGAGTACTCCGAGGTCAAGGTGATGTTGCATCTAAAGACTTCTTTGACTGTTCCCTGTAGAGATAACTCACAATACAAGCAGCTTAGCGCCCATCAGCTTTTCGTTGATAGTACTTAAAATATTCACAATTTCTTTTTTAATTGTTGATGAGAATGTTATTTTGTAAAAGAAAATTTGTCCTTAAACGTGTTGTTTGTCATTGTATTGAACTATATATCAAGAATTACTTATTTAGCACCCATTTGGTTTTCATTGATAGTATACTTAAAATATTCACAATTTCTTTTTTAATTGTTGATGTGAATGTTTATTTTGTAAAAGAAAAGATTTGTGTCCTCAAACTTGTTGTTTGTCATTTTACTGTACTATCAACAGTCACTTACCGGTCGAACATGAAGAGCATCTTGGACACTTATATAATTTATCCATATGTCAAAGAGAATATACTCAAAATTCTGCAAAAAAAAAGTGACAAATAAATAAATGAATAAAATTAGTTCCACTATTGTACAGTATTACATTTATAACAAGTGGATGAATGAGCATTTATAAGTTATAACAAGTGCAAGAATGTTGCTTTATCCACAGAAAAATAAAATAAAACAAAATAAAAAAAGGTGCAAGAATGTGAGAGAGAGAATTTTACTTTGCACCAAAAGTCTCCATTCCTAGACCATGGTCGGATGAAATTTCTTGAGTTTTCATTAAGAACTCCTTGAGCACCTTCTTTTGGTTTTGGTGATATGAATGCACAATTGGGACCCAAGATATCTGCTTCATTTACTTGCTCTATGCACTAAATATTCAGATTAAAGATCACTCATTCTTGGTGCCCATATAATCGACCAAAATCTATGATGTTATAATAAACATAAGTGATACTCTATCCAACCTCGGATATTGATGCAACTGCCTCGGTGCAGTTTGCATTTGTCGAATCGATGTAATTCCCATTGCAAGTAGTTTTGGCTGACTGAAATAGCACTTAACAAGAACAACTATGAAGATGATAGCCAAAATGTGAAACGCAAATGAAACCCAATTAGCTAGTTTTAGTTATCAAAACTTGTCTTAACTTGTTATCAAAAAAAACAAAAAAAACCTTGTCTTAACTACCTTATACATTGCATCTGATATTAGAGCCATTCGGTGCGCAAATATTACTCTTGTGTTATCTTCGAGATCTGTATTTGTATGTGGGCATCCAAGCGAGAGTCCCTTGCATTATTTTGAAGAACATTATATTCTAATATTCATCGAAATACCAAATGAAAAGGATGTATATTAAAAAGAAGTAGAGAAATTCAATTCCAATAATTTGATTGTGTACTTTGATATTCACTTGAGGCTCAATTCCTGCTTCATTGCCTGCAACTCAATAAAAAAGAATCAAGTTTGAAGATTGGGATTAATATTGAGCATACCAGAGACTTGATTCAATGAGGTAAGCTCTATTAGATGCTTGTGATCAATAAAAGTTACCATTTATAATATCTTGAGCTAGAACTGGAGTGACCACTCCTTGATATGAGTCACTCCCAAGATAGACCGGATTGTTTACGAAATCTGAGTGTTCGATCAACCACTGTGTCATGAATAAACATATCATGAGTTAATAAAAAAATGTTGTTCTTCCATGGAACTAATTTTAGCAATTTGGTTTTAAAAAATTACATTTGGTCTCCCCTTAATTCTAAAGGCCATAAAAAAAATTTATAGATCTAAAATTTTAAATAAAATTAACAAGTCTAAAAAAATTAGCTTAGTAACAAAAATTACCAATAGTAAAATTAAAAAAATTAAACTCTATCTACAAATTTTATCCAAAACAAATAACCTAATCTTTTAAAAAATTTTAAACAAAATAATTTTGCTCTTACCCAATAGCAAACACAAGCATCAAAGACACACACACCGAGTTTCCTTTTTCATAAATGATATCATTGTAACGTATTAAGAAACAATAATTTGTTTTTTTACTTTCGTTTTTTTTTTTTATATATATATTTCTGCCCTCCTAACTTAAAGTCCTGCCTCCATCTTTGCTCCTATAAGCATTAGCATAGACTCAATATTAAAAAACTATAGAACACTTCATTTTTCAAATCAAATTCTTGCTAAATTCATCTCAAATCCCTTGCATCAAACTTAATAGTTCTACCAAATTGCAAATTATATATACTCCTAAACTTTGTAATAATTTTAATTTCGTCCCTTGAATTTTCAAAATTTTGATCCACTCTCCTAAAGTTAGGTATTGTTTGGATTTGCTCACTTCCATCAATACACTATGTCTAGCCTTTCATTAAATGCCAAATTGGCACCCCAATGACACCTTCTATGTTTGTAATTGATTTGGTTTTGCACCCTTTATGTTTGGGGCTATTTTGATTAATTTTGAACTCTAATGGACAGTTAGGCATGATGCATTGACAGAAGCAAGTAAATCCAAACAATACCTAACGTTATGGGAGTAGATCAAAATTTTGAAACTTTATAGGGTAAAATCAAAATTACTCCAATTAAATGGTTTAGGTGGAAAAGCAAGAGCATCATCATACAAGAGTCTTAACACTATTTAGATTTAGATTTTTTTTTTTTTTTTTTTTTTTTGAGAATCCACCTCAATGTTATTAAGAATCACACTGGAAAATCAGCAATTATAAGGAAAGAAAATTCTTGAGGAACAGACTCCATCCAAACAATTAAAGGGAGAGAAAACCTAACTTTCCTAACTAAAGCATGGGCTACAAAATTACTATGCCTTCTTACATGAGAGAAGGAGTGAACTCTAAAAGAGTTTGAGATAGACTAAATTGTGTTCAAGGCATTATCGTTGGCTACACCCCATCCCTATCTCCATGATCATTTAACAATGGTGCTAACATAGCCATTATATCTAGTTAGCTTGTAACCTCATGCATATGCATAGATACACTTAAAAATATATAATAAGATGCATAATATAATTCTTATATATATAATTTAAATACTATTAATAGTTATTTTTACATTTTGTTAACTCTTTAAAAAATTTTGTAAGAATATTATTAGGTATAAAATGTAAATTGTTCTTTTTTTTTTTAAATTATTGTGAAGCACTCTTTTTTTTTTATGATTCATTTATTCTAAACTCTTTGATTTTTATACTTAATAACTCACTTAAATGAATATTTATAATGTGGTCTCATATTTGATTATAAAATTAAGAAATAAAATTCTTTAAAAATAAATAATTTACAACACATAGTGCAAATTTGGAACTTTAATTTAAAATTCTAATTTGAGTTTCTCTCAACTTCACTTATTATATATATAGATTAAATGTAACAATTAGGCATTTTAATTGGTTCTCACCATCAATTACACTCACATGTCTCAGAAACTCATAGGCTTGTGCAGCTACTTTTATGTCAGATGCGCTCCAAGCTTCCGAGATTGTTGCATAGGAGAAGCCAGCACCCACAGGCGCATCTAAAAATAACACATTGGCTGTCTGCAAAAGCATTATGATTATCACTTTAAGCAAAATTCAACGGAAAATGTGTCTAGAATAATGGAAATTAATGAGAAATCGCAGAAGTACTAAACTGCGTACCTTTGTCCATGTGTTTGGTTCGTATATTAGTTTTGGTAAGCCCCCAGTGTAATCAGTGATATTGAATTTTAATGGGCCTACGAGTGAACATGGAAGTTAATATGAAAATTTTCTAGAATATCATTGAAAATAAACAATAAAATTGGGGGAAAAAAATAGAAAAATTACATTTAGATAAAATTCTAACAAAAAAAAATTATTAAAATTTTTTTTTTTGAAACTTTTGTATACAAGTTTTAATAATTTATATCTGCTTATAGTGTCATGAAAGCTCTCTTTTGTTAGTCGGAATTGAAAATCTGAAGTATGTTAAAAATTAATAGAATATGCCTTTTTGAAGAGAGAGGTATTGGTCAATCCTTTGTCAAAGTTTGTTAAACTTTGTCAACTTATTTTGCCTTCTAGGGCTTGGCAGCAATTTGATACTAATGCTTATTCCTCCATTTGATCATGGCAAACAGTTTTTTATTACTTTCAAAACAAAATATCACGCATGTTACTTGAGAAAAGAAATGTGATTTAAGGTGTCTTAACCTAGCTCAAGGGTTATATAAAATAACTTTGAAAATTTTTGGCAACATTATATGGGGTGACGGAAACACCACAATTTATTGGGACACCAAAAGTCATTAAATGAGATATGAAGTTAAAGATCTATTCATAGGTTTCAGTTAGCTCAACTGGTAAAGTTTGAAATTTGGGATTCAACTCTTGTCTACACTAATAACTGATTGGTGTCTTGATATGATGATAAATAACTTTCATCAAAAGCGGACACCATATAACTCTTTTTAAAAAATAAAAAGTTAAAGACCTATGACCTATCAATCATTTAGTTATTATTATTTATCACCAAAAAATTTAGAATAAAATTAAATATTATATAAGTTCATGAGTAAATCATATTTTTATTATATACAATATAATAAAAATTCTATCTTAAACGTGGTTTTGATAAATGGAATTTTTTTTTCAATTTTTATTATCCCTCTTTTATTTCTCCTTATGTCATGAGAGGCGGGCACTCCAAATCAAAGGAATTAATACCATTTCGGAAGCCATTTTAGTTTAATTAGGAAAACGAAATATTTCAATACCAGTATACTGTTTTGGAATTATCGCTAATTGTATAAATTTATGTATATATACACGCACACGTTGGTAAAAGTCAAAACCCACACAATTTATTAAATATATTTATAAATTTATAAAATATTTTTATTCTTAAGTTTTAGTTAAAAATTTAATTTTTTAAAATTCATTATACATTTATATTAATAATACAAACCTTTTTTAGATGAAACATGGTAGTAGATTTTATTTATTTATTATTATTAAAATTATAAATCCATTAGACATTAATATTATTTTGATGCACTATGTAGTACGTGTACCATAGTTAAAGTTTTTTTTTTTTTTTTAAAAAAAAAATTGATCTTCATATTAGTGGGTGACAGACATACAGAACAATAAATTTTTGTTTTAATAATAAATTAATTTTGGGTCTTATAAGTTAGTTGCACTATGTGTCTTAAAGTATGTATTTTAAGCTATTTTATCACGTGACTCATTATAAGTATATTAAAATTATTCATATAATTTACTCCAAGAAACTAAATTATCAAAAATTTCAAGAAATTCAAAGATAATTTCACTAATTTATTTCACATTATTTTATAATCTTTAATAAGATATATGTTTCTTCATAAGAACTCGATATTTCCTGATATGCAATTCTTATCAACTTTAAAGAAATTTGTGTTAGTATAAAATAAATAAATAAAGTAATTTTTTTATATAAAAAAAGTCTTTTTTTTGTTCTTTTATTTTTGCTATTATTTATTCTATTTATTAGGCATCCCTGATCACGTGTGATTTCTTCAAGAATCTTTCTCAATTTTTGGTATTATTTATAAGTCCTACTGTACTATTTCAACTAACATTTATCTTTTTCAGTTTCAGTAAAATAAGTGGATCCCCAACAGACACATAATTTACTGAAAATTCACTAGTCAGTGTAATCACTACAATAAAGTAAGGGATTCAATTTTGTACCGGAGGTCATTTCAGTTTGGCTAAAAAATGGGTTTCAGTACCAGTTAATATCGGTGTACCGTTTCGGGTTTACTGTTATTTTATTATTAAATTAATAAATATTTTATATAATCTATTGAAAATTGTAATTAAGTCCATCCAGAATTTATTTTTGACAGGAAGTCCATCCCAAATTAATATGTTCATCTCCAACCAAGTGTTAAAACTCAATATAAATATATATTAACTACTAATTTGAGAATGAAAAAAAAAAAGAAATTTAATCAAAACTTATAATTAGTCACTTAATATTTGCCACCTGGAAGGTTGACAAACCATATAAATTCATTGATTTGTCCACAAGTTTTTAATGGGTAGGCCGTAGACTTTCAATTACTTTTTGAAACATGGGGTACAGCTGGGCAATGAAATAAAAGAGTAGTTTCTCAAAAAAAAATAAAAGAGTAGGGGTAAAAAAGAGAAAGCGAAAGATAGAAAGAGAAGCTAAAAGAAAGAAACGATGAAGACCCTGTTACAAAGACTACTTAATCAAGTATGAAATTAGAGTAGGGTTATTTAGATGCAAAGAGAAAAGGAAGAAGAAATTCATACCAATCTGGTACAAAAATCCATTCAAAGCAGAACAACCAGGGCCTCCGTTGAAGTAGAGCAAGAGAGGATCAGCTCCCGGGTTCCCTTCCGACTCGACGAAATAGTAGAAGAATTCCACTTCACCAACACTAATGTATCTATATGCAAATTCCCATCAACACCATCACAAATCAATTAACCTGTTCTCTATAAAATCTTCAGAAAATAAATAAAGATATACAGTCTTAACTGCAGAAAATAATAGTGCATACCCAGTTTCAAGTTTAAAGGGCAATTCACCAGGGAAGCCAGGAAGAGTCTTGACAATCCAGTGTGAGAATGCAGTTCTAGTGCTTAATACAAGCAGTAGAAGCAGCAAGTACAACCATACCGAACTTGATTTGGAAGACATTAATGTAAAGGTGTTTATGGTTTGGTTATCAGTTAGCCCCTAAAATATTTACTAATATTACTAAGCTTCAAGCTTACTAGCTAGTTAGTTAAGCTATGCGCATGCAGTTAGTTGTTTGATACTGAAATTTCGGTATAGAAGGTTAGCTGAATAATCAAGGGAATAAAGCTCAAGAACGTTGGATGGAATGTTGTTGAGTTGACTTTAGAAGTAATAAAATATGTACATTTGTTTAATTGAGCACTGAGGATATCTTATGGTGGTAGAGACAATTTTTTACCTAATAAATGAGAGAATTTTGTACTTTGCATCATTGCACATTTGAACCATATTTTTTTTTTTTTGGGGTGGTGGGGACCCGTGTTAAATTATATTTTAAATCCTATACTTAAATATGGTTTCAAACTAAACCTTATAATTTCTCTAGTTTTAAATTTGAACCCTAAACTCATAAAATCATATGAATTTAAACCTCCTACTTTTTTTAAACTCCATAATTCAATTTGAACTAACAAAACTACAGGGCTTAATTTGTAATAATCTTAAACATCTTTAATTTGAAACTTTTGAAACTATAAAGTTTACTTTGAAACCAACCCTAAATTATATGGTTTTAAATGTAATTTGATGTGGTTTTCGTTTTCGGAGGGAGTAAATTTCAAACCATACCAACCATGAAGGCTAAAATTTCTCTAACTAGTGACCAAACTATTACAAATATGAAATAACCCTCCATTTCTTATCGCTTTTTATGCTAGACTATTTTGGATGATTTCGGCAATTTCAGAATGTTTCGGTCATTCTAGCTGAAATATTAATTTTTGTCCAAAATCGTTCTAGAAAAGATCATCCAATTTTTGCCATTAGAAACCCATAGATCCACAAAGGTAAGACATAACAAAGTTCCAACGAAGCCCACCAAAGTCAGTTTAAAATCTTTGAGTGATATTGAGCACCTTATCTTATCTTAATAACAGGATTTTCTGTTTTGGTTTCAACATTTTGCATACTAAAATACCCTCATACAAATTTTTAAACTCTCTAAAATACCCAAATCTTTTAGTTAAATAATTTTAAATTAAAAAACACGAACTAGTTAAAAGAGTAATTTACTGTCTAGTGAAAAGAGTAATTTACTGTTCTTAAGTTTTAGGCTTTTTCTTTTATCTTCTCCATTCAGCCTAAAACTTATGACATTATCTGTATCTCATTTTTAAACATTATTCCATATTACCTTATCTCTTTCTTTATAAAAAAAATTACAAATGGTTATTTATATATCATTTTTAAACATTATAACACTAAACTTAAAAAATAAATAAATAAAAAAGAGCATTATTGCACACGCAAAGCCCGCATGATGAGTCTAGTACTACTAATAACAAGATTCCCAGTTTGGGTATCATCATTTTGCATACTAAAATATTCTCATACAAATTCTTAAACTCTCTAAAATATCCCTATCTTTTAATTAAATAATTTTAAATTAAAAAACACAAAATGATTAAAAGAATAATTTACTATTCCAAAATTATGGGATGGTTAAAAAAGTAATTTATTGTTCCTAAATTTTAGGGATTTTCCTTTTCTTTCCTTTTCTTTTCTTTTCTTTTTTTCTTTCTCCATTCTACCTAAAAATTAGCACATGGTCTCTATATGTCACTTTTAATATTATTACATGTTACCTTATTTCTTTATTTAAAAAAATACACACTATTATATATATATATATATATATATATATAGACACACACACTTTAAAAACATTACTTCTCCTATTTGAATTCTAATGCCTTTACATGAGAGTTGGGAAAAAAAAATGAAAAGTTTCAATTTCAAATAGGTACTTCCATTGATATAGTCACCAACTCATGAATAAATATCTTACTTCTAAATATTATGGCACTAAGCCCAAAAAAAAAAAAAAAAAAAATCATTGTACATGCAAAGTGCGTGTAATTATGCTAGTCTTATATAAAGGGTATATGCAAGGCCTCAAATTTGTAATCCATGACTACAAGTATGATTCATATATATGAGAGAGACATAATATATACTTATATAAAATAATTTTGATTCAAGGGATTTACTATTGAAAAGAAATTAATTAATTAATTAATATAGAGCAACATAAAGAATGACTTTTGTACTAATTGAAAATTATTAAAAAGTTTATCTTTCATTATTTTAAGTATTGAATTACATATTTAAATGTAGAAAACCAAGACTACAACATGGATTAACATCATTGAAATGAGTCGCTGCATGAACTCGAATTAATATTATTTAAGGTACACTTGGTACACTAAATGAAAATTATGAAAGGAATGATGATCCTTATTAGTGAGAATAAAATAAGTTTTAAAATTCCTCCTATTACGTGTGGCTTGCATTTGGTCCACTAATAAGTGGTTGAGTCCTATTTGGACTCTTGTTATTGGATTACTTTCAAACTAATACCCAGCCGTATTAGGAAATCCAAGTTCAACTTGGAATTGTTGTTTGGCACCACTTGGTCTCTTATGCGTTAAACCTTATTTAGCCAACTAGCATAGTGTATGTATGTGTGTGTGTATATATATATGACCATTGTTTTAGGGTGTGTATGAGAGTCGCATGTTGTATAGAGTTCTAAGGCATGACTTTGTTTTAGAGATTTTCAAGTTTCTCTAGTCATGTGCTTTTGGCGATTGAGAGCTCTTTGGGTGTATTTGGGGTTTGGGCTTTGTGAGTGTGTTTTGGTACCACCTTTGTAATCTCTTTCTTTTGTTAGTCAAATTTTCTCCTTGATGCCGCCTATGAACATAAACCAAAAGCCGAACCACGTAAATCTTTGTGTTTTCCATGTGATTGATTCTTTTGTCTTTCAATTTCTATTTTGCATAAACCCACTATTATTTGGATACATACACAACAAATAGATATTTACGCTTCTGCTATTCTCAATATATTGGTATCAAAGCTACCCCTTTTTTAACAAACTGGTATCAGAGCCTTAGGTTCTTTCTTTTGGGTTGAGATTATTCAGTAGATCTATTTGGTTGTGTTGTTATTGGTTTACTGGATTTTTTGGTATGGCGATAAAGGCTTTGTTAGCAACAAGATTTGAGATTGAAAAATTCAACGGGAAGAATGATTTCAATTTATAGCGTGTCAAGATGCGTGCTTTGTTAGTGCAGCAAGGATTGTGGAAAGCACTAAAGGGCAAGAATGCCTTGCTAACGATGCTATCAGATGAGGAAAAAGAAGATCTCTTGGAACATGCACATAGTGCAATTCTGTTGTCTCTTGAAGATGAGGTTTTGAGAGAGATTGTAGATGAAGAAACAGCTGCAGGATTGTGGCTTAAGTTGGAGAGTTGGTGCATGACTAAGTCTCTTACAAATCGCTTGTACATGAAGTAGCACTATACACCATTTGAATGAAAGAAGGTACTTCTATTTCTAACCATCTTGATGAATTTAATAGAATTGTTCTTGATTTAAAAAATATTGAGTGCCAAGTAGAAGACGAGGATCAAGCTCTAATTTTGTTATATTCATTGCCTCCTTTTGAGCACTTTGTCAACACCATGTTGTATGGTTCTGGAAGAGATTCTATCTCAATTAATGATGTCAAAGATGCATTGAACTCTAAGGAATTGACGAAGAAGGCTTCTGAAAATTGGGGCGATAATTGGGCTGATGGTCTTATTGCCAGGAGTAGATCCAATGAAAATGGGTCTAGTAGTAATAGAGAAAAATCTAGATTTTGTCTAGATCTTATTAGTGTCACTATTGTAAAAAGGAAGAACACTGGAAAAATGAATGCATGCTATTCAAAGAGAAAAAGGAGAACGAGGGTACTTCTAATACTAGTAATACTGCTAGTGTTGCAGAGGTTAATATTGTGGACGATAACATAGTTCTATCAGTATCTACTAGTTGCTCCAGCAATGCTTGGGTTCTTGATAGGGCTTGCTCCTATTGTGTGACTCCTAAAAAAGATTGGTTTACTACCTATCGGTCAATTAGTGGTGGTGAAGTTCTAATGGGAAATAATATGACCTGTAAGGTCTTGGGGATAGGAATTGTGAGAATTAAGATGTATGATGGTGTTGGTAGGACTTTGTCTAATGTTCATCACGTGCCAGATTTAGGGAAAAATCTTCTGTCTTTGGGTATATTCGATTCTCAAGGGTACAGATACACCAATAAAGGTGGAGTTTTGAGAATTAGTAAAGGTGCTCTAGTTTTCATCAAGGGAAAATTGGTGAATGGTCTCTATATGCTAGAAGGAAGCACAATTGTTGGTGCTACAACAATATCTTCATCAGTAGATCTAGATTAAGATAATACTAGGTTTGTGGCATATGCAATTAGGGCATATGAGTGAGGATGGCATGTCAATATTAAGCAAACAAGGTTTGTTGAATGGTCAGAAAATTGGGAGGTTGGACTTTTGTGAACATTGCGTCTTTGGTAAGCAATGTAGGGTCAAGTTCAATATAGAATTTTGGATGTATTTTCTAAAATATAAACGTGATGTTTTTGTCACCTTAAAGCAATATAAGACACTTATTGAGAAGCAAAAATTGTAAAAGGATTAAGTGTCTTAGGATTGATAATGATTTGGAATATTTCTTAGGTGAATTTGATGAGTTTTGCAAGAATGAAGGTATAGTGAGACACCGCACTGTTAGAAGAAAACCATAACAGATTGGGGTTGTAGAACATATGAACAAAACTCTTTTGGAGAGGGCTTGTTCTATGCTCTCAAAATTTGGTTTGTTTAAGTAATTTTGGGCTGAAGCAATAAATATAGCCTGCTATTTGGTACATAGGTCTCCATCAATTGTTGTTGAATTTAAAACTTCTTTTGAGGTATGATTTGGTACTCTTGCTGATTACTATATTTTGAGAGTATTTGGTTGTCCTATTTATGCTCATGTGAATAATGGTAAATGTACAAGAAATGGTCCCAGGCCCACTAAACCTTGGGCCTAGGCCTTATAGTACGACACATGAACCCATTCTCGTAGGACCTTTGGTCTTAGGCCGAACGCACTTTAAGGCCCAGGTACCATAATAAGTCCATCTTGTCCTAGACGTATCAGAGGCAAGCCCTAGCCGATCAATTTTAACTCGATCGGGACTGTGCTCGCTTAGGACAGCCTGTGTTCTTGGCAACCTGGTATTGCCTTGGAGAATATCGTTGCCAAGTAGTCCTTTGAAGGCTGGAACCAATTTCAATGTCATTACCACTGTTCCCAATAGAGCATATTCTTGTTAGGAATAATTAGTTTGGACCCCACTCGCACGAGTGAGACCAGAAAGCAATCATAACGCCTCCACCCACCTTAAGCTATAAATAAGAGGATGGGATGAAAAGGAGGGGGTTGGCAATCCTGAAGAGAGAGAGAGAGAGAGAGAGAGAGAGAGAACTAGTAAAGCTAGGGAAGAAAGCAATACAGAGAGGAAAGTAAAGGTGTCCACTGGGTTAAGGGAAGTTAAAATGTCACTGGGGGTGGAACTACCCTTAGTAGGAAACACTAAGGGTGTGTTTGGATTGAACTTATTGTTGCTGAAAACTAAAAACTGAAAACACTGTAGCAAAATAATTTTTAAATGTGTAAATAGTATCGTGGGACCCATTTTTAATATTTTTTAATACGTGAACAGTGCATGAACAGTGAACCCATGTGAGGTTACTATTCACGCGCAAAAAAAAAAAAAAAAAAAAAAATGTGGACGTGAGAAAACGCGTGTTTCAGCGCAAGCCAAACGGTCACTAAGCCCACTCTATAAGTAAGTTGTGAGCCCGACCCTAGGCCCGGTCTGTTAAGCAGAGGTTGGGTACGCACAGTAAACTTGAGTGGAGGGCAAATAAGTGCATATTCCTAGGCTATGCATAGGGGATAAAAGGTTATAGGTTGTGGTGTGCGGATTTAGGATCCCCATGGTTAATTATCAGCAAAGATGTGAAATTTGATAAGTTTGCTATTGTTGACCAATTAAAAGAGAGTATTGGGACAGCCAAAGACCACGGTGTCAATGAGCAAATGGAGCTTTAGGTTGAAGCTTTGTGGATTGTTGCTTTAGGTGAAGAGATTGAACCTCTTAAATTTTTGAAAGGTACTGCAAATGTTGACTTGGTATATTATCAGGCTTCTATAGAGAGTAGTAGCATTGTTGGATTTGTGAATTCTAATTTTACTAGTGATTTGGATAAGAAAAGATTTCTAACAGGTTATGTCTTCACATTATTTGGTTGTGCCATCAATTGGGAGGTGACACTACAGTCGACCATTGTTTTGTTTACTACAGATATAAAGTATATGGCAGCGACAAAGGTTGTGAAAGTAGCTATTTTGTTGAAGGGTTTGGTTGGTGATCTGTGTTTATAGCAGGATGATACGGTTGTATTTTGTGATAGTCAAAATGCCATACATTTGACTAAAAAACAAATGTATCACGAGATAACCAAACACATTGATGTCCGATGTCACTTCATTAGTGAGATTGTATCTCAAAGCACCATTGCAATCAAAAAGGTTGCTACATTGGATAACCCAGCAAATATGATGACCAAGCTAGTTCTTTTGGACAAGTTCAAGTATTGCTTGGACTTCATTGGTATTTGCAGTTTGTGATAGCCCTTAGGGGCGTTGGTTTGGCAGTGGAGAAGTTTCGTTTATAGGGCTTGACCAAAATCAAGCCAAGGTGGAGATTTGTTATGTGTGGCTTGCATTTGGTCCACTAATAAGTGGTTGAGTCCTATTAGGACTCTTGTTACTGGATTACTTTCAAAGTAATACCCAGCCGTATTAGGAAATCCAAGTTCAACCTGGTCTCTTATGCGTTAAACATTATTTAGCCAACTAGCATAGTGTGTGTGTGCATATATATATTGAAGTTATGCAGCCATTGTTCTAGGGTGTGTATGGGAGCCGCATATTGTATAGAGTTCTAAGGCGTGACTTTGTTTTAGAGATTTTCAAGTTAAGTTTCTCTAGTCACATGCTTCTGGTGGTTGAGAGCTCTTTTGGTGTATTTGGGGCTTGGCTTTGTGAGAGTGTTTTAATACCACCTTTGTAATCTCTTTCTTACACCACCTGTGGATGTAGGTCAAAAGCTGAACCACGTAAATCTTTGTGTTCTCAGTGTGATTGTTTTTTTTTGTCTTTCTATTTCTATTTTGCATAAACCCACGGTTATTTGGATACATACACAACAAATAGATAGTTACGCTTATGCTATTCTCAACATATTGGTATCAAAGCTTCCTTTTTTTCAACACCTCCAAAAGCAATAATTGAAGGAAACAACTAGAGAGGATAGTAGTGAATCCATCTATGGAACATGTCATAACATTCCTTGTGCTTGTACTGTGTTGGTGAGCATCCAGCACCCTACAAAAATTTAAAAGAATTCATGCAATTTGATTTTCTTTAATCAATTTCTTGCAACGATAAATAAATTTTTTTTTTAATGAAGTGAAAAATAAAGGCTCTTTTTCTTGCCTTCACAGTTGCATATGTCAAGCGGTATCCGTGATTTGTATATTTCCTTACGTACCTAGAGAATAATGTGTACATTATTAGCTATAAGGAAACTACAACAACAATAAAACCTTAGTTACAAGAAAAAAAAAAATGAAAGGAAACAAAATGCTTATGATAAATATCATATCTTAAAAACTCACCTTGCAACCTGACTATCAACAAACAATGGTCTCCAGTCGTGTCAGGTCTAGAGAATTTATCCATTGTTCAATAGCAATATGTGGGATAGTCGTGTCATGATCGCCACTGCAGGAAAGAGTAAAATTTGTAATAAAAAAAATAAGTAATTATCTGGCACAGAATTCTGCTATAAATATGTGGCCTATATATTCCCATATTTGAGTTTGGTTTATATCAATAATAGTGTAATTAATAATTGATACAAATAAATACTTAGGGCACGTTTGGTAGACTGTAATAGGCACTATAATGTAACAGCTATTACTATGGTTTAGCTATTCAATAGTTTGGTTATGTTTTTATTATAGGGAATAGTCATTCTTTATGAATAGCTATTCTTTAAAATGAGGAATAATTATTCCTCTCTAAAAGGGTTGTAATAGTTATTCCTTAGTAGATGTAATAATTTCTAACATTAACATATTTCCAAATAAATAAACTTTCCATATCCACCTAACAATTATGGAAATAAAAAATCATCAAAAAATAACTCATCTCTCTAAAATTTAAAATATATTATTTTCTAGGAAATATAATTGTATGAGTGAGATATTTCCTAAAATAGATCATTAGTTTTATTCTAATATTACAACTCACAACCAAACTAATGAATAGGTTTAGTTATTTAATTACAACACATTTTATTCCTGATAATAAAGATTACCATTCCTATTGTAATCCACATTCAGTGTACCAAACGTACCCTTAGTGCAGTAAACTTGCAGATTGGTTCCTGAAAACCAAGATTTGCAAGCCTGAGCTCGTCAAATTTTTATAATAGGGAAACGCATCTTTGACACTGTAGTCTATAGGAGTACTCCGAGGTCAAGGTAATGTTGCATCTAAAGACTTTTTTGACTGTTCCCTATTGAGAAAACCCACAATACAATCAGCCTCGCCCCCATTAGCTTTTCATTGATAGTACCTAAAATATTCACAATTTCTTTTTTTAATTGTTGATGTGAATGTTACTTTGTAAAAGAAAAATTGAGTCCTTTAGTTGCACTATTGTAGTCTTACATTAACAACAATTGCTGAATGAGCATTTAAGTTAGACAGAGAGAGAGAGATTTACTTGGCTCCAAAAGTCTCCATTATTCATAGACCATGGTAGAATGAAATTTCTTGAGTTTTCATTAAGAAATAGGAAGTCCTTGAGCAACTTCTTCTTTTGCTTTTGGTGATATGAAGGCACAATTGGGACCCAAGATATCTGCTTCATTTATTAGCTCTATGCACTAAATATTTAGATTAACGATCACTCATTCTAGCTGCCTATTGAAATGACCAAAATCTATGATTGTTATAAAAGCATAACTGATAAATCACCCAACCTGGGTTATTGCCGCAAGTGCCTCTGTACAATTTGCATTTGTCGAATCGATGTAATTCCCATCACAACTAGTTTTGGCTGACTGAAATAGCACTTAAATGAAACCCAATTATTTAGAACTAAGGCTTAAATTAGTTTTAGACTTTTAGTTACTTATCAAAACCCGTTTTAACTACCTTATACATTGCCTCTGATATTAGAGCCATTCGGTGAGCAAATATTATTCTTGTATTCTCTTCGAGATCTGAATTTGTATAGGGGCATCCAAGCTAGAGTCCCTAGCATTATTTTATAGAACATTATTTTCTAATATTTATCAAAATACTAAATAAAAGGATTTAAATTAGAAAGAAAAAAAAAATGTAATTCAAGTCCAATAATTAGATTGTGTACATTGAGATTCATATGAAGCTCAATTCCCGCTTCATTGCCTGCAACTCAATTAAAAAAAAAAATCAATTTTTGAGATTGAGATTAATATTGAGTTTACCAGAGTTGTTTCAAACAGGTAAGCTCTATTAGATGCTTGTGATCAATACAAGTTAACATTTATAATATCTTGGGCAAGAATTGGAGTAACTAGTCCTTCATATGAATCACTCCCAAGATAGACTGGATTGTTCACAAAATCTGAGTGTTCAATCAACCATTGTGTCAAGAAAAAATATAATATATATATAATTAATTAATTAATTAATTACCTATTTGAAACAAGTTCCGTGTTCAAGTTACCACTTATTCAAATTACCATTGTTCAAAGAAATATTTTATGAATAAAATTTTGCTATCGTCTTCCATAAAAATAAAAATGGTTCAATTTTTTTTATGAGAAGAAAGAAGGGGACAAGGGGGGCCTGGCCCCTCTGGCTTCTCAAATTTTCCTTTAAGAATGGCTTGTGTAGGCAATATAGTTACTAACTTGAATAAAAATTGATTTCAAATTTTATATCTTGGCTATAAAAGTCAAAATGTAAAATTTAGGCTTTAAAAGTTTATAATTGCCCATAAAAAATTTTAAGGTAATCCAAAAAAGCCCCAAAAATTAATTAGGTACAAAAATATTCCCAAAAAAAAATTTTAATTGGCATGGGAATTGTTAGTTTGGATCTAGAACACGTGGATATCCACATTGAACTCTACTTCGGACACAATTTTATTCACAGCAATTATTTTCCGGTGAAAGGACACCAAATTTTACAATTGCTAAGTTGGTCACTTAAAGTGATAGAAAAAAGAAAGTGGTGCATCTATAAATGTCAGTTGTGTTGACAAAGAACCAACTCAATAATTGTGAAGTATTTCCCCCCCAAAAAAAAAAAAAAACTATAACATTAATGAAATAGCGTGGACTCAGTATTTCAATGTTTAATTTTTTTTTTTTAAATTAAATTTTAAGTTTTTAACTAAAATCATCCCAAACCCCTTGCATCAGATTTAATAGTTAAACACCCTTTAATTTTTGAGCCTAGCTCCATACCTAAATTGATCAGATTTAACAGTACTGTTTAGATGAATGATGCTAACAAAAGCATTATATCCAATTAGGCATTTTAATTGGCTCTCACCATCAATTACACTCACATTTCTTAGAAACTCATAGGCTTGTGCTGCTCCGTTTGTGTCTGATGCGCTCCAAGCTTCCGAGATTATTGCATATGAGAATCCAGCACCCACACCCACACCCACACCCATTGGTGCATCTGAAAATATTACATTGGCAACCTGTAAAAAAGCATTATGATTATCAATAAAGAAAAAAAAAAATGATAAGGCAAAAGTGGAAAAAAGAAAAAAGAGTAGATAATGGAAATGAACGAAAAATTGCTTTACAAATTACAACTCTTTGTACCTTTGTCCAAGTGTTTGGTTCGTATAGCAGTGTTGGCAAGCCCACAGTGTATTCAGTGACATTGAGGGCTTGTTTGATAATGTTATTTTAGTAATGTAATTTAAATGTTGTGGAAATAATGTTGTAAATATACGTGTTGTGTTTTTTAAACAACACAACCAAACAAGCCCTAGATTTTAATGGGCTTAAAGGCCAACAAGAAAACCATTAAGGTGAGAATGTCTTAAAATAGGAACATGGTTGAATCTATTTCTTTTAGCCCATAGGAACAGGCTTGGATCTAGTCCCATAGGAAAGGTTGTGAAGTTTACTTTCCAATGGCACCAAGTTTGTGCAATTTAGCCCTACACTTAGAAAGTTTCTATTTTTATTTATTTTTAAATTTTTTTTAAGGGTAAACTACATAAATGGTCCCTATCATTTATACCAAATGTCAATTTAGTCCCTAACCTTTTAATTGTGTCAATTTGATCCCTAACTTTTCAATGTTATGTCATTTTGGTCCCTGCCGTTATCTATTAGATGGAAAAGTCTGATGTATCAAATAGAATAATAAAAAATTAATTTACTTGCCATATCAGCTAAAAACTGTATAGCCACATAATATTAATAACATTTGTGGAGATCATTTTTGCGCAAGGCCAAGAGGTGCAGTTGTAACCAAGGCTCAGGATCCCACATCGAAGGAAAACCCCCCCACTTGCTGCCTTATAAGCTATGAAACTAAGGGAGTAATGTACCACTAGAACACTCTGAGTGTTCTAGTGGTACACTACTCTTTTAGCTTCACAGCTTATAAGGCAGCAAGTCAGAGTGTTCTAGTAGTACACTACTCCCTTAGCTTCACAGCTTATAAGGCAGCAAGTGGGGGGGTTTTCCTTCGATGTGGGATCCTGAACCTTGGTTACAACTGCACCTCTTGACCTTGCGCAAAAATGGTCTCTACAACATTATATTAATTTTTTTAAACTAAATAGTTGTTCTCACGTGAGTGAAGTTGTTGGCGAAAAAAATTAAAATCCCTAACTCTCTCTCTCTCTCGTCAAACCCTCTCACCATCCTCACTCTCACTCTCATTTGCCCCAAATCCAGAACTATCTCTGCTAAAACAAAAGTTGTAGATAACTATGATGCATCGACGCAGCAAAATGGGTGCCGCAACCATGTCCGACGCAGCCTAACACAGCGACGCTCCTCTGATGCACCAATTCGCCCTTTTTTTTTTCGATTCGCGTTGACACGCGCTGATTCGCACCGATTCAGCTCCAATTCTGTCCAAAATTAGACGAAACCGGCCGATTCAACGCTAATTCCAGCCGAAACTGGCCGAAATACATGTAAAAAAAATGATAAAAATGAACTTGTGGGTTGTATTCTAATTTATGAATATCATCTTTGAATTATTATCTACTATTACTCTTAAATTGGTATATATTTACAATTATATGAAAAAGTATGCTTAGTAATATATTGAAAATATAAATAAAAATATTTTTAATAATTTTTTAATCGCCTCACCCCACTGCACCCGCACCCTACTTTTTCAAAAATTGCCGAGTCCCGCACCCATACCCGCACCTACACCCGCACCCAAATCCGAAAATGCACCCGTACTTCACAGGTAGACGATAGCGACAAGGACCAGTGGTTGGTTGCAACAGAAGTTTTGGCTCCCTCTCTCTTTGTCCAAAGGCCCTTCACTAACGGAAATTGACTAGCTCATACTCTTTTTCAATGAATCCCCGATTTGGGTCTTTGCATAAATTGGTTAGATATCAAAATCTTTAGCAAACAGAGCTTGAGAACTTGAAGAGCAGAGACCAAATGTCCATAGTTTCAAGCACTTACTCTCCAGAAATAGTCAAACTCCCAATAAGCCTTCAAAGATCCCAACTGTGACCTTAACAAGACGAAAATAGCTTGCAAGGTCAGTCTTCTCAAAACCCAAGTCAAGGTTTATGGAACCATATTATGGTGGTAAAGCAAAATTTGGCAGCAAAGAAAACCCAGTTGGGGAATTCAAATACCAGTAGCTCTAATAGGAATTCAACTAGTGTGGCTTCCCTAAGTCATAAAGTTAGTGTTGGTAATCCAAGAGAACTTGAATTTGTTAACTCGCGTAACAAGAAATTTTTTTTTTTAAATTTTAATTTTAATATGATATGGTTGTACATTTGACAATTAACGTGGCAGGTAAATTAATTTTTTATTATTTCGTCAAACTTTTCCATCCAAAACATAATGGCAGGGCCCAAAATGACATGACACTGAAAGGTTATGGACTGAATTGAAATAATTGAAAGGTTAGGGATCAAACTTTTGAGAAAGAAAACCGTAGCAATACACTTAAGAGTTAGAAATTGTAAACCCACAATTATCTACACAATTTCTTTTAGTTTTTATCTACTCCTACCTCTCCAATTACAAGTCTTTGAGAGGTTCTTTTCCCAAGCACTTACCTCACCCACTCTGAGTGTTGAGTAAAGTTTTGATGCATGTGGGAAGTATTGGAAGAAACCATCGATTAGTAGATGCAATTTGGAGCTAATTGCGGGATTCCGATAACTAGTGAAGATAAGGCTCGATGAAGACTGTTGGTAGCTGGAACTTGGAGGATTCAAGTACATTGGGTAGATTAGGCTTGGAGGGTCTTTTTGATATTCGTGTACTCCAACTTTATTCACTAGTGGATCAATTTTAGTTTCAAGGGTTGCGAAGAGGTTTTTCGCCAAGTACTTCAATTTCTTTTTTGATAACACGTATCGGTGTTATCTTGTGTTCGCATCTCACTTTCCTTACTCTTTAAACTTTATATTTATTGTTGCTTGATTGTGGTTATGGCTTAGAGAGTTGTTTCGGTTATTATGTATCATTTATTCTTATTTCGCACATAGATAAGTTAGAGTAAAAGCAATTAAGCCGTGTTTTTAAAATTGGGGGTCTAAACAAGTTATAATGTTTTACACTATTTAAGCTTTCAAGAATTACACTAGTGGATCAATTTCAGCTTCAAGGGTCGCGGAGAGATTTTTTGCCAAGTACTTTGGTTTCCTCTTTGATAACACGTCTTGATGTTATCTTGTGTTCACATTTCTCTTTCCTTACTCTTTAAGCTTTATATTTATTGTTGCTTGATTGTGGTTATGGCTTAGAGAGTTGTTTCGGTTATTGTGTATCATTTACTCTTGTTCCGTACATAGATAAGTTAGAGTAAAAGCAATTAAGCTGTGTTTTTAAAACTTGGGGTCTAAACAAGCTATAATATTTTACACTATTTGAGCTTTCAAGAATTACACCTATTTTTTAAAAAAATTTAGTTTCTTTTCATTAAAAGTGACTAATTTAGGGTGTAGATTGAAATAAATTAAATGTTTATAGTTTTCATTGAAACTTTTTTAGGATTTATTTTGAAACTATCACAAATTATAGGAGAACAATATAATTTAGCCGATGGAAGTCATTAGTGTATGGAGCTAGAGTGTGCCCGCCTGTTGTATGGGAAAAAAATATACCCATATGGCACAACCACAAGATATTATTTCCTGATAAAAACTTTTTATTACCTGAAATGCATTCTTTATCAAATATAAAGTAATTTATGTTCTTTTATTTTCTCTATTATTTTTTTATTCATTTTTAATTATGTTAGTATATTATTTATTTTCATAATTTTCCTAAATGAATAAAAGGTATAACTAAAAGTCATCTTGGTATCCTGGACGCCATGGTATTTTTCCAACTAAAAGTCCAAACCTTTTTCCTTCTCGAGTGTTCTAAAATTAAGAAAAATCCTATTTGTACCTTAACTCATTAAAAAAAGAAAAATACTCAAATAGTTATCGACTCACATGCAATTTATTCTTCTAAAGATATCTTTGTCAGTTCTTGGGACATGTATTAAAAAATACAGAGTTTTAGAGCATTTGCATCTAGGTGGTTAAAAATTTTCTATTTTACATTCTAAAAATCTACTTTATCTATTTTACCAACCTATTGTACAAATCACCCTACATTCCAGTTTTTATTTTTACATACTGTTGGATATTTTTATAAAAAATATTATATTTATTTTAATACTCATTTATATGTATCAATTATCCCTTAATGTCAAGTAACTTGATTTCTAAATTTTGAAATTCAAATATAATTCAAAATTTGAATAGCTTTTGTTAATGGTTTTAATCAAGAAATTTATGAACATTAACGTGATATTAATACCATAATTGTCAACATATTTGGTTTTATTACTGATATATACTTTCCATTCTAAACATTTTGTATTCAAATGTTCTTATTTGAATATGACATAACAACGTCATATATGGAAGAATTTTAGCACTTAAATGTACAGTTTTTGCTGAATTATTTTATGTTATCATATATGCACAAGTGTTTACTATTTGATTTAAGGAAAGTAAAAAACAAATGGCAATATTTATGCATATTTGAAATTGTATTACACGGTTTGGCTTTTAATATTCAGCCACTTTATGGAACATTAAATTCATAGCATTCTGCCTTTTTCTTTTTGTTCTCAACGTACAAAGTTTGGTAAAGACAACCAAATGATATCCGGTATATATTATATTATATATATATATATATATATAAAGTAAGCTATTGATTATATATATATTAATTTCAATAACTTTATGACTATTTAATTGATATCAAACGTTTTATTTTTGGGCTAAGGACAAGCAACATGTCTAGCTATATATATATGGAAAGAAATAAAAGTTTCAAATACACACATTTTTATTTTTTGAATTAAAAAGCTACAGATTTTTCAAAAACAACTTTTTGTCTTAAACACTTACCATCTATTGCTTCTTAGTACTCACAAAATATTCTATCTCTTATAAAATTTTCTGGGAAAATAAAGTACTATAGAGAGCTTATATCCTACAAGCAGTGTAGGCTCGCAAGGATAATCAGCAAATGTGGTTGGACTGTTGTATCCTAGCGACAACGTGCAGAAACTATTTGTCTAACTACATCAGATATACCGTAGACAACACGATTTGTCTCAAGACAGTGACTTGGTCCACGCCTCATCTCTGCCACCTCTTTTTGGTAAAATCAAATTGTGTAATTTCCAAGGAAAATTCAGATATTATCTCTCATTTATTTCCAACACATATAACTCAATAAAATAATATAAACTACTTAATAAAATAGTATAAAAAAACTAATATATATATACTCACACACATACATATATATATATATATATATATATACACATACATATAGATCAAAATTATTTATGCAGTAGTATTCACACCTTTTAGTGATTGCAGTTTTAAGATTCTTATTGTAAGTACAAACTAATTTCCAGAATCGACACATTGGACTGAATTTGTTATCATGGTATGATATGTCTGAATATTCATTTTTACTGATTTTTCTTGCACTTGAATTTGTGGTACTTTTTTTAATAATGTTTTTTCATCAACAAGGATGGGACTAGAGTTCTTGTTTATGGCAAGGGTGGCAATCTCTAGTATGGTTATTAACTTATTATATGCATGCACTTTTTTATTAGTATTTTTACTTCACTTTCACCCATTTTAGTTTACTTTTGCTTAAAAAGTTTCTTATAGGGTTATTTACCCTCCTGCCTTCCCCCTGCTAGGGGGTTCTATTAGTTTATTCCCCATCAAACAATCACCTAGAATGTTCAATGAGATAATTCACGATGTAGTAAGTAGTAACCAATATCTGGAACCAAATGATGGTTAGTGACAATTCCGGAATTTTCATCTCTCTTTTGGCAAGATATCATAATCTTAATGCTTGATGATTCCCACCCCTTTTAGAAGTTTGACTATAGTTTTTTTTTTTTTTTTTTTTTTTTTTGGTGATGGAGACTATAGATGTTCAGTTAAGCGTTTTGTATGACTTTTTTTCCTTTTTTTTAAATGAAAAATTATTTTATTTTTTTGGTTTGAATATTCTGGATTCCACATTTGAATATCTATGTTCATCAGATCCAGGTAGTCTCAAACATAAGATAGTTGTGATCTGTGAAAGGAGGCGAAGGATATTGTGTTTTGATTTTGTGAACATTTACTAATTGTTCAAAATTTAAGATAAATAAATAGTCAAACTACATATGTTTTCTTTTGAAAGCCTATTTGTGATTGTTCCTTATTTTAGCTGGAATAAAGAAAGAGTTTGCTGCTGCTAAGAAGATTGGTACATTAATGCAAGCTATATGTGTGGACTGGGAATAAGTTCTCAAGGTGTAGTGGGATTTTTTTGGCTGAATAGGTGGGATGGGATTCAAAATTAATTACTGTTAAGAGTTACTGATGGAAAATTATTAGGTACTCCCGGAGTACCATAAATACATGCTCCCTCCTCTCACATAAATGGTGGGCCCCACAATGAATTTAATTAGTGGGACCCACCATTCATGTGAGAGAAGGGAGTACGCATTTATGGTACTCCGGGAGTATACAATAATTTCCCGTTACTGATAGACGTGATTAGGAGAGGAAGGCATACAGCAAGATGTTCTAATAGCAGATTGGCATTCAATTGTTTGATATTATGACTGGCGACCAGGATTTTTTGTGATATAGGCTGCTTGCAATTGAATGAATAAATGTTTTTTTTTTTTTTTTAATGTTAGTAGTGGCAAACCCCACACAATGTGTGGAAATAAATAATTATTTATTTTGTATTGTAATATAATGTATAATTTTTTCTCTAAATTTTTTTGAAAATATAATTTGTTCTCTCTAAAAATTAAACAATTTCTACTCAATCTAATTTGATCTAATTTAATCCACTCGATCAATTCCAGTCCCCCTTCAATCCATTTCAGACTAATTAAGTCTTAAATTTATTCTTTTTGTAGGTTTTCTTTTCAATTTTAGCTCAAAAATTCTCTCTTTTTCTTTTTTTTTTTCTTTCCCTTTTCCCATAATTTTTGGGTTGAAAAGTATGAATTTTTATTATATTTAGGTTAAAATCTTTAGTTTTGATTTAAACAATACAAAGAAAATACTAAAATAGACATTTGAAATATGAGGCCTAAAAATGTAATATTAAAAATAATAAATATTCAAAAGTCTTATTTGGTCTACATTGGTTCTATTCGGTCCACAACTCCTACTAAAAAAATTAATATGACTACATATTTTGAAAATGAAACAGTTGAATTGCATTTTTTTTATGTTCTAAATACACATTTCAAATTTTGTATCAATCAGATGTTATTTACTATTTGATCCATAAACTTATTTGTTATGCATAATTTTAGAATACATAAACTTTTGATATTTTGAAAATTTTGAGGGTTTTTTATTATGAAAGGGTTTAAGGTTTGTAATATATATTGTACCTCTATGTTTCTTTATATAATTAGTATTATTTTTTTAATCATCAAAAAAAAAAATTAGTGTTATTTTTTAATGGGAGGTCCATTGACATTAGTGGATGAGATCCTGAGGTACAAGTAACAGAGTCGTCAACAAATTGTGCATGTTTTGTGAGACCATGTGTTTTGAGTCATCATCAAATTGCAGTTGTTCGTCCCCAACTATCATGTTTGAGTCACTGTTGGAAACTCTCCACTCCCAGCTACTATATCAAGCCAAGTTCCCTTTGGCCCATATTTCCTGTACCTTTTTGCAATGACACAACACATGTATGGTTGTTTTTTAAATCTAAACCACACACTTTCACAAACCGGGTCATCAATGATCTTTCATCTTTCTATGGAATAGATTCATCTTAGTGGGAAGGATATTTTGACATGCTCTCCATGCAAAATTCCGAACCTTTTTTGGGATTTTGGCCTCCCAAATCATCATCTTCCAAAATCGTTTCTTAATTGATCCATTGGAGCTTTCACTCACATCAGCATTTTTCTCAGATCTTATTAAGAAATAGGCACTCTTCAAACTGAACCATTCATTAGCAGCCGCTATCTAAACCAGTTTTATCTCTTTGTAATGTTGTGCATTAGGGCTGCTCAAAATGGTAATGTTATCCAAACCAGTTTATCTCCATGAATATTTCCCGAATAAGATTAGCAACAAGTTGATATTTATTAGAGACTATAGCGATGTTTTTTGGCATTCATTTAGTTCCAATTTCTAGCACAAGTTGATATAAAAAGAGGTTTGTTTCGATGTCCATATGAAACAACTAATTGCGCATTTCTATTTCACGGATCGAATTCTCATTGATACAAAATGTCAATACTGGATTTAGTTCGACTCAAACCAAGACCAAAATGTCAAAACTCAGCTAGTTTCGACTCAAGCCAAGACCAAGATGTCAAAACTCCACTTTAATTCAACTCGATTATAACCCAACTATAATAGTCTCTTATCAAAGCATCCATGGACGACAATAATGGACAAAAGCATCGATGGAGACCCAACTATAATAGTCTCTTATCAAAGCATCCATGGACGACAATAATGGACAAAAGCATCCATGAGGTCTCCATTGTTGTTTGTCGAGCAACGATGGAGCCCAAGAAATTCCTCAAAAGCATTAGGGCAAAAGATAAACTTGACAAAACCACCATGTTCTTGGGCAAAAACAAAAGGAATGAGGTTCCGGAGCATATAGGGAATCACTAGAAGTTCAAGCGATCAATAAGAGGTAAGAGGATATGAAAAAAAAAAAAAAAACACATACAAAACACAAAACAACTCCCCTTTGGTACATATGTTTAAACACATGTTTTTAGTTTTTAAACATTACATGTAAAAATACATACTTTTTCACCACACATATTTCTAAAAAAACTGAAAATTATTGTTTAAACACACATACCAAATGAATGATAAAAATTCTAATTAAAGTAGGTGGTATCACAAGTAATTGCAACCTAAGGTATGAGTGTTATCAAGCTCCCCGGCCAAGAGCTAAAATTCCATTATCACGAATTCTTAGAGGGGTTAAAAGTTAAAACAATCAAAATGAAAAATGAAAACCACATTAGATTAGTTGGAATCGTTTTGCAAAATCTAGATTTTGAAGGGGCTTGGAATTACAGGACCTACAAGCCCGCAATCTTGAGTTGCAGTTGACAAAGATGCAAAATAAAGGCAACAATGAGTGATCCAATCGACCAAGATGCAAAATGGTGGAACGCAGACTTATTGGAGACCATATTTTTGCCACACAAGGTGGAGGAAATTAAATTGATTTTGGGAACCTTCGGAGTGAGCACGAACGGAGACTTGAAATTCGTTACTTTTGCTTGTCACTGTGTACAGAAGTACTCCCAACTAATTTTGGGTACAGACCTAGAGCTATATTTCACCACCACATGGTAGATACAGAATCAGAGGAATGCAGAAGAAAAGACAAAAACAACTTGCTCGGCTTCGGAAAAGGCAGCAGCATATGTTCATGAATTTGTGCAGAACATTGGTCATTGGGTAAAATACAAGAAACACGTGGCAAAGAGAACTGGATGAACTCCACGGAAAACCAAGATCAAAACACAGTACAAGTGGTTATTCAAAATTAGGACTCAAATGGCCGCGGTAAAAAAATATTGGGAATAGGATGCAGAGGAAACATAAGCAATAGCTGCTGTTGGAGCACTGTCCTTTGCTAAGAATATCAGAGTGCAGGAAATCATTATAGAGGGGGGCTCCATAAAGATAATGCAATCCTTAATGTAGCATCCAGGTATCTCCATGAAGATAATGCAAGTGAGGAATGCTTAAGTTTTTCAGATACCAAAGAGGGTCCCAGGTTGGAGGAACCCAAGACAATTTGGCACATTATCTTGCTGGAGTTTGAAAATGCTTGTGCTTGGAAAGAATAAACTCCAAACTTTATAGTAAAACATGTATCTTTGATTAACTCCAAATCAATTAATAAAATACCGCATGTTCTTGGTAATAATAAAAGCATTCCTCACTTTAAGCACAGCCTTCAACTTTACTAAATAAAAACAAGGTGTGACACATAATTAAAAGGGAACTTGAAATAAATCTAATCTTGCCCTAAATTATCAAAAAAAGGAAAATCTTGCCCTCAATGACAAACAAATGCCAGACAGAATTTGTGCTGAAAATAAGCGCTTTACCATTATGAAAATAACCCCAATGTATTTAGAGATGCAAGGGAACATAAAGAGAATGAAAAATTTTGCAACATTGATCAAAATATCCCTTCAGTTTAATCAAAGTCCTAAACGACATATAGGGTTTGTCTTGATGAGACCAAGATCCACCTGCATAAAACAAGAGAAACAAATGAACTAAATCCATTATGAAAACAATATGACCTCTTAGCCAGAAGACAGAAAGGGCATATGGCAATTACCTTGTGCCCAAACAGATCCCGGATGTTATTATAGCCATACAAGATCATAGTTGGCCTGGTTTTGAAAGAAAAATAAAGAAGGAAATAAGAGGTCAATAATGTGTCAAAAATACTTTCCCTATCGCATTTGCATGCAAATGCACATAGAAAACATATAATCAGCGTACTCTATTCAATTTTTCTTCTCTTTCTTGAACTAAAAACAAATTTTCTTACCTCTCAAGGGAAAGGCCCCATGCAATAACACGAACATCTTCTGGTAATCCCATAGGAAGCAACATTTCAGGTCTAAACATGCCAGAATTTCCAACCTCTACCCATTTCCCAAAGCCTTCATGGTAACTGATAACATAAAGGATAATATATGAAATTCCTCCTAGGCAAAGATGAAACAGCCTTTCAGAGAAACTCACAAAACATTACCTGAAAATCTCCATGCTAGGTTCCGTATATGGGTTATAAGCCGGCTTAAAACGCAACTTGGACACGCCTGGAAGCAAGAAATGGAATTAAATATGTCAAAAATTTTCATTATAACAGTGCCTCTAAGATCAAAATACTCTCATTGGTCTTTAATTCTCCATGTCAAATACAAGCAGTGGCAATGGTTTATTTAACAAAATCACCAAGCTTTTTAGAAGAAAAACATCAGTGCTATCTAATATCATGAAAAGTGCAAAATACTCTCATTGATCTTTAATTCTCCATGTCAAAACAAGCATTGTCAATGGTTTATATAACAAAACCACCAAGCTTCATTTTAGAAGAAAAAAATCAGTGCTAACTATGGTTTATATAACAAAACCACCAAGCTTCATTTTGGAAGAAAAAAATCAGTGCTAACTTATATCATGAAAAGTGCATATATAGAATCAACAGCAGATCAGTCAGTGTATTACCCAGCCGGGAGAAGAAATCATGCAGAACTCCAATCAAGTCACCAAGAGTAAGTCCTCTATCACATATCAAGCCTGAAACCAGATACAGGAATTAGGGCATTAATTCATAACTGCAAAATATCAATTTTCTTTTGATAAAGAAAAATGAAGTTACGCTTTTATTAATAATTTTCATTAGGTTTTAAAGTTAACACTGACAGTGCAATCTGAGATCCATCAGATTTCACCTGAATACTGGCTACTCATGGGGCCAACATTTTTTTTTAATTTAGAAGTTACACACGCTCCCTAGTCCCTATGGGTCTTTAACTCATGACGTCACTCTCCACCTAGCACTTATAAGGGGAAGAGGTGCCAATTGAGCTAGAGCTCATTGGCTACTCATCAGGGCAACATGAAAACCAACTAGTGTTCAGCCTGAAAAGTAACAACTTTGAGTAGAAAAATTACCCAACCTGAGACTACTAGTAACGCCTACCTTTTTTGCAAAGTCATCACCACAAACTGTCAAAGCCAAACCTGAGACTAGAAAGTTTGGTTGGACCTAGTCCAGAATGAAGATGTTGGGCCAATAGTACAAGAATGGCCACTTACCATTCAGAAGCTTCAAACCCTCAATCCAGTCTAGAGTTATATGATGGGAAATCTGAACACAAGCCACTCATCTCCTTCTATTACAGTAATAAAATTCCATTTCATTTAGGCTATCAAGAAAGCTGACTTGTGCTCAGTTAAGCTGGGTAGATACTTGACCTAAGCTGAAAATATTAGTATGGCTAGCATCTTTGCAAGGTAACAGACACAAAGAGACCCAGTCTGACCAGAATATGGAAACAAGGGGTTGGCCAGGATCAGACATTGGGTAAATATAACAGTTCTAGGATCGAACAAAGTTTCTCTCCAAACCAGTTTGAAGAAAAACCCTTCAAACTTATCATATAACTCTTTTTCAGGTGTGAATTTTGAAAATCTAACCATTGAATTTCATATTCCTTATGTTCTTAATATGCATGTCAAATTTCGTTCAATTCGGATGTTATTTACTATTCAATCAATGAACTTATTTTTTATACACAATTTTAGATTACAAAAACTTGAAATTTTACATTTGTTTGATAACATAGCAATTGATCTTTGATCTTCTTGAAATTTTGCACGCATAAAGAATATAATAAGAACACGCAATCCAATTGTTAGATTTTCAAATTTCACACAAAATATAAAAATATATGATAAGTTTGAAGGGTTGTACTCCAAACTAGTTTGGAGAGAAACTTTGTTCTTTAGAATCAATAATGGTCACATCTGGCACAAATGCTTTTTTTTTTTGATAGGTCACATCTGGCACAAATGCTTCAAAACCTCAATAGAGTCATGTATTTTTATGAAGGACTGACCCAAAAATAAGGAACTACAACCCTAGTGAACAGCTAAGAAAACCCTAGCCCATACCCCATCACTCATTCAATTATTTATTTGGTAGGCTACCCCATCACATATTTGTCAGCTTATCAATACCTTCAATCTGGTGGAACTCAGCAAGATGAGTTCGATCTACTGCTTCATTTCTGAAAACACGATCTATAGAGAAGTATCTTTTGGGAGTAAATGGTTTCTGTTTCTGCATACATAATCAAGAAAGAAAAATTATAACAAAGACAAAACATAAAAGAAAATGATGGCTATTTCAAATGTAGCCAAAATTCTTCTGCATAATGACTAATGACTAAGTTTCCAAATTTTAGACAGACTTTAGTGCAAGGGGAAAAAAACAAATAACAAAATAAACAAAAAAACTTGTTTATTGGAACTTATTTGTATGACACAAACTCCTTTCAGCTTTACAATATCTAAATCTCAACTCTAAAATATTAACAAACGAAATAAGAGGTAGATTCAAGGAGATAAAGAAAGCAAGGCTCTAGGTGTGATACTTTCACATTCTGTAATTAATTACTAATGCCAGTAAGGTATTGTTTCAGAAGTATGACCGCATTGTGTTGTTTTGCCAAAAATAATTTCATGATTGAAAATTTTCTCCTGAAAATTTTCCAGAAAAATATGTTTTTTTTCCCCAACTTGCCATTGGATTCCATTATTAAAAGTTTCCAGAAAAATATGTTTTTTTTCCCCAACTTGCCATTGGATTCCATCAAATAATAATGGTATTAATACCCTCAGTTATGATTTTTTGCTCCATTTAGCGCCTCAGGTCATATTATAAACCCTTAAGGGTCCAATTTGTCATTTTACACCTCTCTCAGATAAGAATAGTTTAGAGATAAAATAAAAAATAAAAAGGAGAGAGCTCAGACAAACAAACTTTCAAAGTATCCTGGGCTAGATTGTAAAGCATCCTGGCTGACACAGCTGTTGTGTGTGTACGCAGAAGGTTTTTGTTTGCTTCCTCTCTGCTCCAATCATATTCATAGCTGCAAGGGCAGAAAAATAAAAGCACCACTTAAATGATTCATTGAATAAATTATGAAGTGAGGTCCAAAAAATATTACTGGATAAATATATAAAGAAAATTCCATACCCCCTGGAACCATAACCACCAGATTCGTGTACACGCTTCACCCGCTCAACATAATCTTCAGGAAGCTCCTTTGTGGTGGAAGGAACTATACATGAATTACAAATGAATATCAGAAGAAAACCAGACGGAATAGCTCAA
Organism: Quercus wislizeni; assembly: GCA_023055345.1. Taxonomy (NCBI): domain Eukaryota; kingdom Viridiplantae; phylum Streptophyta; class Magnoliopsida; order Fagales; family Fagaceae; genus Quercus; species Quercus wislizeni. The sequence continues at coordinate 36,363,739 of JALGQJ010000005.1, read as the reverse complement.
CCAATCAAGTGAAACAAACCTTTCAGGTAGAATGTATCGTGTGAATCACGGGCAGGATGTTGTTGCGGCTGGAACAGGGCATCAAAGTTCCAGAAGCTGTAAGTGAAACAGAAACAAGTAATTAGAGTGCATGGAGAAACTGGAGGTACCCCAATGGAAGAAAATATAAGAGAAATTTGGGAAAACGTATAAATTTAAAAGGAACAAACCAGTATGCAAATATAATAATACTTCCATTTTGTTCTGTCGGTAAATTTTCTTCCCTAGTTCTTCCCGAACCCACCACCTCACCATCTATTCCATTATTATGGGAGGAAGGTATAGCTCATTGCCAACATGCAAATTTAGTTATCCAATGTTCAATACTCTGTCAAACACTAATTTCATAGGACCATTTTAAGTCTGACCCATGGTTTATAATATTACTAAAGAATATATATCAGGCCTAGTTTATAAAGGCTTTTCAAAATTATGCTCAAATATTTTTTCTTTTTCCACATTTAGTGATGCCTAGTACAGCATCTGATGTTTCGCATTAAACATTTAGTATCATGATGCATTTAAACATGTTTTAACAAAGCATACATATGCCACCATCGTCCTTAAACACATGAATTCACTTTGCAGATGACTTGTTAAAGATAAGTGTAGAAGCTCTTATCATTTCACAAGCATTAATTAACAGTTAATCACATCAATTCTTTAGGCTCTTCAAGTTCATATTACATGAAGTAGCCTCTTTTCAATAAAATTATTCTCACCTATCAACAACAACAACAAAAAAAAAAAAAAAACCACACACACACACTTAATCACAGAAATAAAATAAGTTTGCAATAGGAGAAGGCAAAATAAAATAAGTTTGCAATAAGAGAAGGCAAGAACAGCTACCTGCTCTCAACATATCTGTCTGTAGGCATCTCCTCAAACCTGTAGCCAGTAGAAGACCAACAAAGAAAAAATGTCAAACTTGAAAACAGACGTAAGATGCCAAAACACATGTTCACTATCACAGAGATTGGGTCTTACCCCATCTGAAGAAAAATCATCCTCAATTGATGCCGAACCTGAAAATTAGGAGCCATTCATAAGCAGTGACCATATGAACAATTACAATACAAATACTTTTACACCAAACCTATATCAAACTTTTTGTGGCATCCAAAACTTTTTAGAACTCCTAAGAATATGCAAATACATTCCCAAAGCGAGAACTTCATGCTAATGTAATTACAAACATACATACGCATTAACCTTCTTGACCTAGGGGCCAAAAGTAGCCTGAGCTATGCAGGAGAGCATTCACTTCCATCTGCCCACATTCTTACCATCCATCTAGGGAATTTGGGTTTGATTTCTCCTTGTAGTCATTTCACTTAATCTCTCCATGAACAAAGTCCATGAGCTCACAAAACACGAGAGGTCCAGTCCATCATAGAAAGCACAAAAGCCTCAAAAGGGTTGAGGTATCAGAGTCTGAAAGATACCAGACACAGATAACTCGAACATGACTGGATATGTGTTCTATACGTGCATATGAACTTTAAAAAAGTAAAATAAATAAGTAAATAAATAAAAACCCAGATACATTTAGGATTTGGCCGGATACTTTGCCAATAGGGCATGGACTAGAAGCCTAGAAGACATTTGAGGATAAAATAAAATTTTATTAATAAAAAAATGGAATGAATTTCGCAAATGACCTTTAGCTCAAATGCTACATCCTTGTAAGAACTATAAACATAATAGATAGTAATTAATTCATACTATGCATCATTTTGTGGAGTATGAATTTATTCTTTGCTATCTATTATCATTCTAAATTAGCTTAATTTTAAATATGTTTTTAAAGCCTCTTCATGCTCATTATTTATCTCTTCTTTTTTTCTTTTTCTTTTTTTTCAATTTAATTTACACACCAAGTAGATAAACCCACAACTTCATCCTCCAATTTTTATAGAGGGAAATGGTTCCATTTAAATTAGAGCTCAATGGTGCTTTTTTTTTTTTTTGTTGTTGATAGGTAGAGCTCAATGGTGCTTATATTTATCTTTTAAAGCAAACATTAATTAAGACTTACATAATTAACATGTGCCCATTGTATCACATCTTAGTATTTCATGAATTTTCATATTCCTTAACATGGTAGATTGTAATTAATTCACACTCCTAACATCATTTTGTGGAGTATGAATTTATTCTTTGCTATCTATTATCATTCTAAATTAGCTTAATTTTAAATATGTTTTTAAAGCCTCTTCATGCTCATTATTTATCTCTTCTTTTTTTCTTTTCTTTTTTTCAATTTAATTTACACACCAAGTAGATAAACCCACAACTTCATCCTCCAATTTTTATAGAGGGAAATGGTTCCATTTAAATTAGAGCTCAATGGTGCTTTTTTTTTTTTTGTTGTTGATAGGTAGAGCTCAATGGTGCTTATGTTTATCTTTTAAAGCAAACATTAATTAAGACTTACAAAATTAACATGTACCCATTGTATCACATCTTAGTATTTCATGAATTTTCATATTCCTTAACATAGTAGATTGTAATTAATTCACACTCCTAACATCATTTTGTTGAGTACAAGTCTTAGAACGGACATGCATGTCCTCATCATGTTGGGAGAAAAAAAAATATTATTTTAAAAAAGATTCCTTTGATTCTAGATATGTTATTAAAGATTTTGATAGTTGTGAATTGTGATTTATTTTGAAAACTTAAAATAAACATAATAAATGTCTATAAACATAATATAATATGCCTAAAATATTAATTAATTAATTGTTGTATCTCCATTGTGTCGTGTCCTAATCTTTCAAGAATTATCTTGCCAACGTGTTGTCCCATTTTGTGTCAATGTCCATGTCTCGTAGGTATGGGTATGTTCCTTTGCCATTTATTATTTTTTTGATAAGTTCCTTTGCCATTTATTATTGCTTCTGAATTAGGTTTGAAAATATGTTTTTAAACCTCTTGATGCTTGTTATTTATCATTTAAACCAAACATAATTTAAGACATACATAGAAGTATATATTTTCCAACTAATCAATTAACATCATACTGACTGCTAAAAATTTTAGGAATTGTCATATTCCTGTACTCATACCATATCAAGAATTGCCATGTCACCAAGTGATCATTTAACTTTAATAGTCTACCAAAACGTCAAACCCACTGCTTTTTAGCAAAGCACAATAAATAAACAACATATGACTGAATTTATCTACATCTAATAATACAAAACTTATGAATGTCGCTATATTCGTCAGTCTTTATTCCTTTTTTATGATATGCTTGTTCTCTCAAATTCAGTTATATAGTTCTCAGAAAATTGACAGTGTTGCCTCTCAGGAAATATACATACTATTGGCAGTTTGGAATTTATCAGAAATTGAATAGAGGGAATACATACATACATACATACATACATATATATATGTACATGTATATGTATATATATACAGGAGAAAATTCTTGCCTTGTTCAGTGGATGAAGATGACCAGCTTCAATAGTCTGACCTTTTGCATTGAAGTTATATTCTTTGAACTCTACATTCTTCCAATCACCGCTAAGTTACACAAAACACCACAAAAAGATGCCACCAAGGTTACAATGCATACAGAAACAAAATACAAACAACTGCTTATCAAAAACAGAACCAAGATGCAAACATTTTAAATTAGATGAGTGGCACCACACAGCGGGGTTCCATTCTGTGGTGTGATCGTCTTTAGCACAAACACCTCAGTAAATAGATTTTCTTCCAGGGTTAAAAAAAAATTACACATGTAATGAGATGGTACCCTCACCCACCGAAGAAAAAGAAAAAAAAAAAAAAAAAGAGTAAGATAGATTGTGCATATAGGTTCAAGTGTGCAGAACAGTTAAGACAAGAACAAGATTATGATAATAACCATGTATATATATATATATACTTAACATCTCCAGTACAGTAATTAGCCTGAGCAATAAGACAGCAAAAATAGAAACATCTGTACTGAAGAAAGTGAGGCTTTAAAAAGCTCAGAGCCCAACAGAATAAGCTGGGTTAATTTCATTTTTAAGCTGTGCCAAACGAAACTTCAGTACAATTTCACATTAATAGTTTTTTGCATTTCTGCTAATTAGGAAATTGTCAGAAAAAGTATATCATGCATGACTTGATAGCACGCACAAGCAACAAATATGCATCTCTTCACATACCAAAGCTGTTAATGACTGGAGTTTATTCTCCCTCACATTCAACACAGCAACTAACCCCCAATAGTGTTGAATAGGCAGCAGAGCTTATTATTACCATCAAAATCCGCTACCATCATTACACAAGTTCTTCCAAATAAATATCAAGCATATTTTATACCTCTGTAGCATCTCACGAGTTAAATCAGCAGCAAATTTCTTTCTTTGTGGAGCATAGTCAGGACCCTTTTTCAACGAGTAGCCGTTCCATGTCCTAGAACAGAAGCAGTTCAAAAATGTAAATAATATGCAAACAATTTCAGCATGATAGTAAAACACAAGCAGCACCAACCTGAAAGGTTTAAGCTTATTACCAGACACATTAAATGGTCAAAACAAGTAGCAAAAAAAGAGAGGGGAGGGGGGAACTGCAAAGGCCTAATAAAGTAATGAAATTCAATAGAAAAAGAAAAAGTGATTATTACTGTGGAACAATAAGCTTTCTTGCTTTGAGAGCCTTGATATTATCTTGGTCAACAACCTGGAATTGCAGAAAGGGAAAATTTCCTGAGTTTTTTTTTCCCAATTGGACAAAAAAGAGAATGAATAGCAACCATCATATTATTAAGGATGGGAATGAAGTAAAGGCCCAGTGGGACCCAACCTTAGGAAAGGAACCAACACACACACACACACACACACAAATATATATATATATATCCCTCCTTCTGGTTTCAATTATGCATCATATCAAAGAAGAGGCCACCTGTCAAAAACCCCAGCTTCAGCCATTCTTAAATGTGAAACCTAATGGCCCATCTCTTTTCTTTTCTTTTCTTGTTACTATTTGAAATAATGTTTAAATTCCACCACAGTCAAGGCAGTGTAGTCAAAGGCGAGCTAGACGCTAGCCTAGGCTCCCCGGCGAGGCGCCTTTAGTGAGGCACTCACCTTTAGAGCCTAGGTGAGCAAGGCGACCGCCTTAAGCCATGCAAACAATGCAAACACAAAAGCCTCAGTGTTTATTTTCAAATTTTTTTTTTTTAGTATTAAATTTTTAATAGAAGGTTGTCATAAAACCTATCATTAGATTATTAATTTTAAAAAGCATGTTGTAAAACCTATTGTTAGATAAATTAATTTACAAAAGTTTTTTGTAAAACTTATTGTTGGATTAATTAATATCCAGTAGAAGTTTGTTTTAAACTATTGTTAGAAGAACTAGTAGAGCCTAAACCATGTTAATCCTATTTTGAAATCATTTGATAGACCTAATTTTTCATGCAACACATTTAAAAACACTTCATTATAATATTTCAATATAGTAGGTACATATGATATAAGTTGTATATGTAGAATAAATATATTTAGATTTGGCGCCTCGCTTTACTTGGGCTAGCGCCTTTTTGTCGCCTCACGCCTTGGGCAATACAAGGCCTAGGCGCCTTAAGGTTGTCTTTCGCTTTTCACTACCTTGAGTCAAAGTGCTTAGCAACATACCTAAACTGCCACCTTTTTTTTTTTTCAACATTAGACCAACACCCTTCTGATCAGGACCCACCACAATGCAAAAGGGGCTTCACAATATATATAATTCCCTTTTACAGATTGCCAAACTCATCATATAGACCAATTAACATAAGAAGCGCATTCAAATTTCTAGAGTATGTCTAAACCATTATAGTCTGTACTTAAATGAATACTCAATATCCATTTTGCACGATTTGGAAAATATCTTAATAGTTAAAAACAAGCACTTTACCTTACTACTCTACCATACAACTAGCTTTGATGGTTCTACCACACTTATATACCCAAAACACAACAAGAAATCTACTAAGGTTTACCATTTGTGACATAAATATTCATCAATGAAACTCAAAGCAGAAAGAGAAAGTATATCAATTTCCAAGAAGTGAACCAAATGATATATATGATCAAATATAAAACAGAAATATTATGCACCTGTCCTTCTTTTATCTTTAGAAGCAAATCTTTGACCTTATCATCCACATGTTGAACCTACAGCAAGTAAATAACTTAGCAGCAATTCTAATACAGAAAATAAAATATAAAATATAAAGGATTACATCCAAATAACACAATACATAGGTGAGCATCTTAAATAAACAAAATTTGCTACACCCAAATTGAAAACTCAAAATTATTAGAACTTTAGAGCTTATAAAGGAAAACAAAGCCAAGAGCCCACCATAACATAACTCGTCAAGCTATACGCATACATTGCATAGAGTATCTTAAATGTTAAATTTGAATATTCTTAGTTTTTGTGGCATGTCTACATTTAATGATTGTAATATAGGTTACATAATTTGCCTCTGCCCTTTCCTCAAATATTTATAAGCATGATTATTACACACAAGTGGAGAAGAAAGTGGATCTATGAAAATTAATGACAACAAGGAGATTTGGGCATTATAGGGTTATATACTATTGCATCTGTTTTAAATGTAAACGAGTCAACAAACTATGATTAGTAGCTTTAAAACTAAAAATAAAAATAATAATAATAATAGTGGAAAGGGCACAAAAGAGGTCTGTATGACCTCCAAAATATTACATTCTAAAATCAAAAAAGGAAAGACCATGGAAGCTGTCCACAGCTTTTAAATTAGAATCAGTAGTTCCAGACTTTATAAGGCAACTCCAAAAGGCTCTGAAAGAATATAGCATGTTCCAAATCTAATTAACTAAACTATTCTGAGTATTATACCCTTCTGGTCACTTGTTGCCCTCCCATATCCACCCATCTATTCTTTGCTGCCTGAGCACAACCTATTTTGAAAAGCAACGGGCCGAGCTTAATCTGCATCCACAAATCAGTTTCATCAGAACATTCACAAACAATCGGCATATGAATCTTTATAAACTAGACTTATTTTTACAATATCAACAATAACAATAAATATTAAGGAAAACATGTCATATTCAGACTCCAATCTCAAGAAATCCTCCTTTTAAACTTCATTACAATGAATGAACCACAATGCAGAGCCTATAAACTCTGAACTTTCCAAAACACTTTTCAATACAAAAAAAGAATAGTACTCACTTGCAACTCTTCTCTGGGGATACCACCCTCAGGAGGTATTGCCAAGAACAGTTGCGCTTCAGGTGATCCTGTATCAGCATAAAGCTTACCCTCATCGGTAAGCACCCACGACTCCCTCTTAATGTCCTGTACAGTTCCCAGATTAAATTAAGTATATACATGAAATCATCTAGCAGTGTTGTTGAAAGTGCACCCCAAGCACAAAGCCCCAAGGTCGAAGCATTTAGCTTGGACGGAGTGAAGCTTGTTTAATTAAATGTGCCTCATGCACGCTTTTCTGGTGCTTTTTGAAGATGTACAAAGCACACCCAGGTGTGAACTTTTTATTTGGTAAAAATATATATGAATCATTAAACGTAACTGCTCAATCTTGACGAAAATGATATGGTAATGGGGAACATGGAGCATTGATTTATTGTACAAACATTATTCTTAAACATTACACACACACACACACACAAAAGTTTTACATATCAAAAGACATGAACAAGAATAATTTACTAATCTTGTGCTTTTTGGTTTTTCCTTTTGGATATATTTTGATTGAACCATATATTTCAAAATTCCAATCCTTAAAATGTTCAAGAACAATGTAAGATCGGTACTTTTTAAAATACCCTCGGAAAATACTTTTCTCAACGTCATATTTGTCTTAGGTTTGAAGTTTTAAGACAATCAACTTATCAAAAAAAAAACTTATATACAAAAGGGGCATTAAGCATGTGAAGGTTAGAGTGGATTGTTCAGGTTGAAATCATAACAGCTCTCAACTACTCAATATGTGACGGGGTAGAAGTTCATTATGCAAAATAACTAACTTCCACGTCCATACAATTACTAAAAAAAAAAAACAAAATGCTATGTCCACAACCTTTTCAGAATACTTTCACAACAAATTCTAGGCGCCAGATTGTTACTGACTGTTTCTAGTGGGTAAAAAAGTAATTTCAACGGTGAGTTCAAAATAGAACAAATAACAAGTTACCGCCTATAATTTGTTGTGAAAACATCGTCAATGTAGCAATTAAACTAATAGTATGGTTTTCTTTTTTTTTAATAATGAGAAGTGGACACCAAAGAGTCCAATTCCAATTATATATAGAGATTTTTGTGCTTTTTTTATTGTACCATATACTTCATTTTAATCATAACTATCACAATTACAATAAAAAATAAAAAGTTACATAATCACTCAAAAAAAAAAAAAGTAAAATGTTAATGTTTAAACTCTATATATCTAGATTATTATCATATTGTCCAATGATAATATATTTTAAAAAAATTTACTACATACAAATTTTAAGAAATTGAAACTAAGTTAAACTAAAATACATTATACATTACTACTTTGATGCACTGTGATATGGAAAAATCTATAGATCGCAAATTTAGGCATTCCATTCACATTTTTTGAATCAATAGCATGCAAGAATTGAAAAGAGAGAATAGGTAATTAGGTTTAGAATATAGATACAGTACCTGAGCTTCAACGTATCTGAAACCGTGAAGACTCTTGATGACGTTAACTACTTCGTCGTGGTTGAGTCCATGTTTGGCTGCGAACTCGCCCGAGTCTCCGATCTCTCCGTTCTTCGCTAGGTAACCCAGAATCGCTTCCTCCGCCATTTTTTTTCTTTATCAATTCACTGATGAGTTTTTCCGATGGGCCGTGTTATCAGACTCTTTAACACGCCCTATATATAATATATATCTGCGAAATTTTGTTCTCCGTTAGTGTTATGGAAAAGATTGACGATTGCTGATTGTGATTGGTTTATGTGTCTGAACTCTTCTACACCAAAAGGTAGGGCAAATCATAAATGGGCCTAGCTCGATTTGGGCTTTCCCTTTTTCTTTCCTTTTTTATACAAAATTTATAACCAACCTTTGTACCAAACTACCAATTGTGGTTTTTTTTTTTCTCATAAGAAAATTGTGTATATTTTTAATGATAAAATTCAATTTAGTATGTACCAAACTGTTCAAATTTTCGAGGTAATGATATAAGCTATTATCTTCCACAACCTAAAACAATTTTAGGTGCGGCTGAAGTCAAGTTATAACTCAACTCAAATTAATAATCATTTTGAGTTTCACCTCAAATAGATTCTTAGTTAATAGATAGAGTTTCTCACATGTATGACCAAAAAAAATTCCATAAATTAAAAAAATATAAATATCTAGACCTGTTGTATTGCAATGTAAATGTAAAAATTTACATAGTCATAGTCATTTTAATGTTGTCATAAGTGAGGAAATAATATGCACAATCAAAAACACTAAATCAATCTAGGAATTATAAGTCAATAAGAATTATTAGGGAAAAGATGGTAGATTAGGAATAAAATTTTCACAATTAAACTTTAAAAAAAAAAATAGCACATTTTGTTAAAACACTTATTATTACTTTATCTAAGAAAAGTTAATAAGCACAAATAAATTGTTTTTCCTTTCTGTTTTTCTTTTTTCCTTTTTCGTAAAAATTGAACTGTGATATTTTTATAAGAGAATAACCTGTCATTGTTAAAACTTATCATGAGAGATAATATTGCTAAATGCATCTTACGAATGTAGTGGATTAGGCAAAGTTTAAGGTTCTGAGCAAATTCCAGTTTTGCTCATAGTTTTCACCAACATTTTTAGAATGTAACACCATCAAGTTTTACAATGCGTAAAAGAAGCCAAGGGATGAACAAATCTATATAATTCTGCACCTGGGATCTAAAGCTTCTTTTTTATGAATAAATTTTTATTTCGACAAGTTAAGGAAGGGCCTTATCTGCCTCTACAAAGCTCAAATGGGAGATGGAAACAAGTTACAAAGGAAACGTTCGATATCTTCAATTCCGGCACAAAGAGCATCATATTTAGGAATCAGATTTGGGTTGTCTGTCTTCTGAAAAAAAGAAAAAGATTTGGGATGTCTGCCTCCTTATCTTTAACGCAAGCCAAAAAGGCAACTTTAGCTTCAGCTCAAAAGAGGTTCTTTTAAGGTATCCAAAGCACATTAGTAGCAGTGTCAAAATTCTAATTCGATTAAATATGGCTGTCCATCACACCTGTAGCTACACTAAAAACTTTCCACATTTCCTCTTTTTCTTTTCCATGCTCGTCATCAAGAAAGATTTCATACATGTCATTTTACAGGACGAAACTGTTTCCCTTGCATGTTTAATAATTCTTTTTATCACATCAAAATGTATTCCCAAAAAACAAAAACAAAATACAAAACCTAGAATACACATCAAATTCAAGACCCATAGACAGATCTATTTATTTTTCTCATTGTCAAAAAGTAAAGAGATGCAAGCATCCAGCTACAGAGAAACAATTGGTGGAGCATTCAGCGATATAGGCTTTCAGATCTGAGGTTCTCTGCAATCTCAGATTCCCATCGGTCCCCATTCTCAAGAAGCTTCTCTTTGTCGTATAGAAGTTCCTATGACAATGGACGAATATATGTATATATCAGCTCAATTCATTACTGGATCAACTGCCTATGATCCTGCAAAAATTATGCATACTAACCTCATGAGTCTCTGTTGCATACTCAAAGTTGGGTCCTTCAACAATAGCATCAACAGGGCAAGCCTCTTGGCAGAATCCACAATAAATGCACTTTGTCATGTCAATATCATACCTGGAAAAGTATACATATGAGATAGAGAGAAAGAAGAGACAGAGAGAGAGAGAGAGATGATAAGGGAGAGGGTGCAAGATCCTTCACCTAGTAGTCCGCCGGCTACCGTCTTCTCGCTCCTCCGCCTCAATTGTGATTGCTTGTGCAGGACATACCTAAATAACAACAATTGCTTAGTGAGATTAAAACGATAAATTCAGATACCAAAGCCACATTTAATTAGATATTATACCAGCCTGACCATCCTTCATATTTCATGGCTGGATTAGGTAGTGTTCTTGAGATAAATGTAGACATAAACTCAGACATGGAATGCTGACAGTTGACAAATTTTAAATATTCATTAATGCCACCGATTCGCCATAAGCCTAGAAATTTCTAATAAGATTTCTATTACTCATCAAAAAATAGTTTGAGGTCTCAACAAAAGAATGTATCATGCACATGCAAAAAAATTGTTACAGTTAATTCATTTTAATGATATTTGTTTAAGGTAAGAGATAACGGCATCTCTTAGATTTAAGGGTACATCAAATTAACTTTATCAAAATTCTGAGCCTCAGTTTAATTTCCCATCATATTAAATCTGGCTTGGTCTGACTTGGTCAACTTATCAGGCAAATATAGATTATCAGGGATACCTCACCAAATTGTCATTATATATATGTGTGTGTGTGTGTGTGTGTGTGTGATGTATTCAGCACTTATTACAAATCAGCATCATAGAATAAAGATATATTGATCATTAATTGATCATCACATCTAGATCTCCAACTTCTCAAATTTTTAATCTAATGAAACACACCCATACTGAGACATTGTTTGCTTCCAAATTTAATATGAATGCCATAATTAAATATTAAAAAACTTTGGATGTGGCACAGATAACGAACTCACAGAAAATCCATGCAAGTTTGAGTATCAAACAGGAAAAGTAATTTGCAACCATAGGGCCAGGCCTCTAGTGATACAGGGCAATCTAGAGAAAATAAAAGAACAAGAAAATTAAAAGATAAACCCTAAGAATCAGCACCTAGGGGTTGCCTGGAATCAGCACCAAGCAAGAAACTTAGGCATCAGCACCTAAGGTGATAGGAATCAGCACCCAACGTATTGTTGAAATTTCATTAATCAATAGTCTAATATAAAATAAACCACCTGAAGCCTTTATATAGAGCTTGCAGGAATAAAAATTCATAAACCATAAACTCTAAACTGATATAATCTAAAAGGCTAAGCCTTATCTAATCATCTATTCCTTATTTGAACTCAAAATAAAATGGAATCCTAAACTAATTCAACTACAAAAGAAATCCAATCTAATAAGGCATGCCGTCCTCATCATCTAGTGTCTAAGCAACTTATCAAAAAGTAAATAAAAAAATCATCTAGTGTCAAAGCACTACCTAAGACAACTACACTGGCGCTGCCCATTGCCAGCACATGAGTCTAAATCCAGACTCAAACGGGAAGATTTAATACTCTACTTCTGCAAGTTTTAGTTCAAAAAGCATCAATTTAACCAAGAATAGTTATTAAAAATATTAAAACTCTTACTGCTTCGCAGAGTTTGCATGCAATGCAACGTTCCTCTCCAGTTGGGTATCGACGGAGGGCATGTTCACCACGGAAACGAGGGCTCAAGGGGCCCTTCTCAAATGGATAATTAATCTGCATTACAAAAAGAAAGAAATTTATATCATAGCTTACACAGTCCAAGATGGACATTGGGTGTAGGAATACACTTACAGTAACTTTTGGCTCAAAGAAGTATTTGAGTGTCAGCATCAGACCCCGAACCATTTCAGTGAGAAACAATGTGTTTATGCTTCGCTCAAAAACTGCGATCATTCAGAAGCATCAAATTATTCATGGAAAATTGTAGAATATTGGTTAAAACAATAAAAAACACAAATATTCCCAAAAAGTATACTACATACCAGTATTCCAGTCCTTTGAAATCTCTTTTGTAAGTTTCTCATATTCTTCATCATCTGTAGTTAAGAGTGTTAGGAGGTAAAAAAACTAGAACCATAAATAATTTTTTTACAAGTTACTTGAATTTTAAATATCAAAGAACATAGTTTATGCTGTATGGCAGTGGATATAATTTCCTTGAACAAGGCAGCAGGCAAATTATAAATGATAAGGTTGTTAAAGGTAATTTGTTAAGAAGCTTTATGATGGGTTATTAAATCCAACAGAATAAATACATATACATATTCATTATGTATGGATGATGATATTCATTGATACAGAGCCAATTCAAATTCACCAATGAAACCCCTTCTCTCCCACTTCATGCCTTGGAACATATATATATATATAGAGAGAGAGAGAGAGAGAGAGAGAGAGAAACACTTTCACATCCTCTTAACCTGAAATGGTTGGGGAGGGAGAGAAAAAGTTCTTTTGTATCTACCCCATAGGAAGTACAAGATCACCCCCAATGGCGCATTTCAAGATCACCCCGATGACACATTTGGCATCCAGGGGTTACGGACTAATGCTTGGCATTTCATTTTTGTCATCACACACACATACACACACACAATGACAACAACAACTAAGCTTAATCCCAAATTTTGGGGTTGGCTATGGATCCTCGTTAAACTAATTAGAACCAGCCACATAAATATTCTTTTCCGTCATTTTATTCTATCTGAAGTTATATTGTCTGTCACTTCCTTAATTTCCTAATTAACATGCCCTTTTTACTACTCAAATGTTTTTTTTTTTGGTCGCCCCATACCTTTTTCCGTTTCCTCAACTTGAATTGACTCATTCTTTCTCACTATTGCATTAGTCTCTCTCTACTAAACATGACCAAATCATCTTAAGTGACTTTCCAGTGTCTTTTCATCAATAAGGGTCAACTTTTATCTTTACAGGAAAATCCTCATTACAAATATATTACAGCTTATCCATCTTAACATTCTCATTTCAACTACTCATTTATGAATATGTTATTTCTTAAAAGCTCAACATTCATAACCATGGAGCATAGATTGTCTTATAGCAATCTTATCAATTTTTCCTTCTTAATACATATTCTATGATCACAAAATATTCTTGATATGCTTTGACACATCATTCACCATGCTCTTATCCTATGATTCGCATGCTCTTCAATTTCTCTATCTTTATGATATATACATATATATATACATATAAGTAAAGATTTATTGATATAGAAAAGGGGTTCTCCACAGGTACACTCAATGTGTACTCCAGGTGCAACACAAAAACAGAAAGAAGCAAAAAAAAAAAAAAAAAAAAACACAGCTTAAGTTTTTTTTGATAAGTAAGAAACATGTATATTCAATAAACTGCTAAGTGCAAAGAAGCACTAGCATATCAAATGTACAAGAAAAGAAAGAAAAGTACAAACATAATATAAGAAGAACACTAAGAACAAAGAAGAAGAGAGCCAAGGAAGAGCGGAAGAGAATCACTAGATGTGAGTCTCCAGGCCCTAGCCCAATCAAAAAGGGAACCAGAAAAGAGAGCGAGCATTTGGTCATCGGATCTATCCAAATCCTCAAATGGCTGCCAATTGCGTTCCCTCCAAATACACCACATCAGACACAATGGAACTAAATTCCAAATGTGAGATGAACGCTTCCCCAACCAATTCCACCAACTAAAAAGAGAATCTGACACCGAACCAGAGGGGACCCATGAAATCCCAAAGATTCTATAGACAAGGCACCACAATCGATAAGCATTTCCACAATGTAACAACAAGTGATCCACTGTCTCCCCACAACACCGACACATAATACACCAATCAACGAAGTCATAGCCCTTAAGCCTCAGACTATCTCTTGTGAGAATCCTATCCCAAGCTGCTGTCCAAACAAAGAAAGAGACATGCCGAGGTGCCTTAACCTTCCAAATGCCTTTCCATGGAAAGACAATGGAAGAAGAACCATGTAACTTGTGATAAAATGAGCGGATGGTAAAATCCCCTCTCTTTGTCAACTTCCATCTCATACGATCACCCTCAGTAACAAGGGGTTGATTGGATGCCAAGAATCGGAAGAAATCATCCACCACATCTGCCTCCCAATCATTAGGGTCCTTTCCTACGACCTTTGTGTTATGGTTATCACACATCAAGAAATCCAAGAATTTAAGGAAATCCAAGAATTCCAAGAAAACCTCGAAACAAAATGCCATAGATTGTGAAGTCCAATCATATAAAGCCTTCAACAATGAATATATTTCAATTCGCCTGACTTAATTCATGCCACTCAAAGGATTGAGCATTACAGTCTCTTCAAAGAAACCACATGAGACACAAAGGGGATGCCCGCAATATCAGAACAACCCCGTGCTTTCCCATCCACCTCTTCCAACATGTGAGCATACTGTGCCGACTTTAGAATTACCCAAGAGACACCAAAAATACAAAACAACATTTACCACATCTCCCAAGCCACATCACAATGTAAGAATAAATGATTCATATTTTCCCCATTCTTTTTACACATGTAACACCACTCTAAACAATTATGCCTCTCCATCTTTAGATTATCAATTATCAAAATCCTCCCTAATGCTGCACGCCATAAAAAGAAAACCACCAGTTCAGTTCAAATCCGACCGCATCCACCCACAAACCCATCAAATCGCATCACAATCCAAGCCCATGTCAATCGCAACATCACCACCACCCCCAGCATCAATCGCAAACCAACATCAACCGTCGGGAGACAACGGTGTTGACTAATGTGAGGCGGTGCTCAAAGTCTCTCAGCCTTTGAGGTTCGAACTAGAGAAAGAGGAAAGAGAGAGATGAGGGGCTGATGTGACTCCTACAACAACAAGGAGTTGAGCCGATGTCGGAGATGTATATAGGACAATGTTGGGGCAACGTCTTCGATGGTTGGGGCACAGCTTTTGCAGAGGGAGGGGGAGCTTGATTTTGAAGGGAGAGAGTGGAGAGAATGGGAGAAATTTTTCGGTAAAACATTTTACACGCTTGACCACATTTTACGAGCAAACAAATACCCGAAAATGCAAAAATGTTTTCTGAAAAAGATTTTACAACGAAATAAACGGAGGATTAGTTACATAAATATCCTCCAATAATTGCATCACATAATCTACTTCCGAATCTAGCACTACTCAATTAAACACAAAATTCCAAAAACACCATTCTTGTCGAACCTCCATATAACTCCTTCTTCACCATCTTTATGAATTATTCATCCAACATAGTGATAAACTCTCAGTCTTTGGTATCTCTTTACCATCAAAATTCTTACAGCCCCTTCATCTTGGTTTCTACTTTTACTAAACTTACATTCCATCATTCCAAGTTCTTTGTTTTAGTCCTACTCAACCAAAATTTTTAGATTCTAAAGCGCCTCACCAAATTTCTAACTTGACATTAATTCCATGACTAATTTCATCCACTAAAACTATATCATCTAGAGGGAAAAAAAAAAAAAAAAAAAAACACGAATGCAAAGAAATATGGAGTTTTTTTTTTTTGATAAGTAAAAAATTAAAATAAAAAAATAAAAAAAACTCCATATTTCAAAAAAAACTCACTTGGGATGCTTCCACTTGTTCACACACTAGTTAAATTTGTGTCATAAATATCCTTAATCAACTTAATATACTTTAGAGGAACTTATTTATTTCCAAAACCCACCACGTAGCCTCTCTAGGGACCCAATCATATGCTTTCTCTAGGTCAAGAAAAATCATATATATACCTCAATCCCCTATCTGTAAAGTTCTTTTAGAATCAATGACCAAAAGAAATCTCTTATCCACCATTTGAACCAGTCATGACTTATGACATAAAGGCTAACAACTTCACTAGAATATATTAACTACGACTCTTAAATATTAAGATTACACACATGACATATCATGTAATTTAAACACTTAGCTTTGAACTCATCATTGATACAATTATCCTAGATAAAACTTTAAAAGATATCTGAATTTATACATGAATCATAAATATGATTGGAGAGAACAAAGCAAACCATTTTTAGTGCTGAATGGGTGAGCATTGAACCGCAGTCCATGGTGGTTCAAACCCTGCAATGCTTGTGCAGAAACAGCCTAAGCAATAGAGGATATGAGGAAAACAAATTAGACTATGAAACATTGAACCACTAATCAGATTGAAAAAGAATACACAAATCCCAACTAAGTCCTCAGGATAATAATATCAATTTCCCGGTGAAAAAATAATATAAAATATGTGTGTGTGATGAAAGAATTGACAGTAATAGCGGTGACAGCAAGAACACTGCTCACACCAAGCATAATACTTAAGCAGAAAACAGAAACCAGCAAAAAATTAAAAAACTCCCATCTGAAAAACCAAATATCAAATATATAATCACAACTTCAATTAAATCAAAGGGAGCCTAGCAGTTACCTAAAAGCTTCAATCAAGAGTTCAAAACATAGTTCCATAGAATTTGGGAGTAACAGTGGCAACTATCAGTATATATACTGCCCTACATAGTTCCTTGCTTCTTTTTTTATATATAGGTATAAAAATTCATTGAAACAAAAAGGAGAATGGTTATACCTTATGGAAGAATAAATCCAAAAATACAAATTCAAAATTTTAACTCCTAAAATCTAACTTATGATATCTGTGAGTCCATGAAAACTCAATGAAGAACCTGAGGTCACAACCTGCACCCACTCAATAAGAGTCCTCCAAAATAGATGATTCAAATTTTCTATTGTTATCTCATTTTCCTCAAGCATATGCCCATTTCTCTCTCTTTCTCTCTGTGAAATCACCACATCAAACATTGAGGAAAAACTTTCCAACTTTCAAGTCCTTCACACCTTCCCACAATCTACATAGCTCCTCACTAACCATAAAAATTTACCTTAAGCCTCTACAAATGTTCCTTTCTATAATGTTCTCATCATTGTCTCATTTTACACAGTTTCTAGCATAACACAACACATAACTATCATGCCCTATGCACCAAAAGATGGAAAACCCAAGGGCAACACCCAAATACACAATACGCTTTAAGTGCAAACTTGTGATTGGTGCAAGCGAATTCACTTCTTCATCAATGTAATCCAATCACAAGTTGACACCCGAGCACGTTGTGAAATTGGGTGTGTCTATAGGCCGATTGTCTAAAAATCGGCACTGCAATATCTTTACACAAATGTCCCCTAATATCAATCTCCATATTATCAAAAGAATCAGGTCACTCTCATTACTTAAATCCAACTACTTCAAGACCTAATTATAGAGACCTAATTTTGATCCACAGAGAGATATACAATCAAAAACTAAAATAATAATAGTAATCACTCAAATTTATGCAAGTATCTAAAAAAATAAAAATAAATAAATAAACTATAATGGCAATTTGTGCTTTCGTTATAAAGATCACGAAAAGTTGAATAGGCTAATGATTCGGAAAGAGAAGCTAGAATTAAATAAAAATAAGAAGAGAAGTGGTATTATTGATATTGATTTTGTGGCATTTTCTCAGCAACCAAACAGAGCACAAAAGGAAAATGGTTAGGGCAAATAGCTTACGAGCTGACGAGCACGAAGAGCGTGAAGCGATTTGCGAGCTAAGATCGCGGCAGCCATTTGCGAGCTCAATCAAAGGTCGCGTGCGAGTGCGAGTGCGAGTGAGAGTGCGATTGGTGTTGGAGAAAGTGAGGAATGTGGTAACTGAGAAACCACCTGTGCCTGATAAATGGGAGGAGAGAGAAGATTCGAATCGTTGAGATCGGTTTGTAGCTGATGCCAAACTCGGTCCTTAAACGCTGCGTTTTAACAAAAACGGTGCGTTTCGTTATTCAACATTTCTTTTCCTTTTTTTTGGGAGAAACCTTTGCTGGCCACCCATCGTGATTTTTGAACAAACTGAGGGCTGTTTGATACAAGGATTTAAAAACTGAACACATGTATTTAAAAATATATGTAAAAATATATATGGGTGAAAAAGTATGTAAAAATATATATAATATTGTTTAAAAACTGAAAACATGTGTTTAAGTGAGTGTATCAAACAGGGCCTTAACCTCTTTCATAAATTACCATTAATTAACTTATTTTTTTCTTATATGGCTAAAAAAAAAAATTTTTTACCTTTCACAAATTAATGAATTTTTACTATGAATAAACTAATTATATTTTTTTTTTACATATAAATAGACTAATTGTATTATCTATAAAATACAAATAATAATTTGATGTCATATGAACCTACATATTATATTATCAATAGACTAATTTTAATCTTTATTCTAGGGGTGGCAATTCATGTTCACGTGTCGTGTCAACTCATGAGTATCCGATTATATAGGCCAATACTAACCTGACATGTTTATTAAACGGGTCAAGATTCTTTGACCTTAACACGACTCATTTATTAAATGGATCAGTTGTATCGACCTGTTTATCAGATTTTATCAAAATGAAAAAAAATATATATGAAAAAACAAACAAATAAGTATTTTTAATATAAAATTAAGAATTAACGAGTAACTGCATCACAAATAATCATTTAAAACTAAAATATATCTCAATATCACAAATAATCAATCACAATATGTCAAAGAAAATAAACCATAACAACTAATAAGTTTATATACCTCGAGTTTGAAGGGTATATTGATAAAATGTCATTTAAATAAACGGGTTAAACAGGTTCTATGTATTGAACACTAACACAACTCGTTTATTAAACAGGTTAACCGTGTTAACCCGAATATGACACAAAATCATTAAGTCTCAACCCATAACCTACTAATTTCCTATAGTGTCGTGTCAAGTTCGTAAGTCGTGTCTAATTTTACCACCCCTACTTTATTCTATATCAATATATTTTTAAACAAGTATAAATATAAATATATTATATTATATTTGCTTAAACTAATCTCTATGTCATGAGCTTGTTCATGAAAACATTATTATATTTAAATTGGCTTGTTTGCTAAATAAATGAACATAAACAAATATTTTTTCTCGAATCGAGTTCGAATTATTTATAAAGAACTTGTCTCATTTACAACCCTATAATAAACTCGATAAAATTAAACATGAACCTCAAACTCAAATGAAAAAAAAAAAAAAATCCTTACATACATACATACATACATGTGTGTGTGTGTGTGTGTGTGTGTGTGTGTGTGTGTGTGTGTGTTGGGGGGGAGGGGGTAGAAATATTTCTTACATGTGAATAAATTGGCCAACTCAAAACTCAACCCATGAAGAAGAGGTAGTTCATGTATGGATTTGACCTTTTGCCTAATGACCAATATGTTAAAACTTAAATTTTTGCTAATCTTATCACGTATCATTTGCCAAAGCTTATATGTGTGTGCGCATGTGTGTGAGAGAAACTATTGAGGACTATTTTATCATTTTGGTTCTAATTTGTTGAAGATTATTAGAATCCAAAATAAATGGAGGATGAGGAGAAAGAGAGAATGCAAGGATTACGCAATTTGGCTTATGACCATGAGAGAAAGTCTTTAGTGATTATATCTATACTATACTAAATTGTTGTATTACCCCATTCCCCCCCCCCCCCCCCCCGCCCCCCCAACCAACTACCTATTTTTTAAAAGAAAAAAAAAAAGGAAAAAACAAACATTTGTATTACAATGAACTCGATGTAGGATATTTATAAATTGCTAAACCCTACACTAATGTATACTAAACTGCAATTACAAGACTTATTGTACAAGTATAATTAAGATTACTTTGATTTCTCCCCAAATAGGATTGTTCTTGAATTGTAACATGGATTTGGGCTTGTAATTTTTTAAACTAAAACAAAGAAACATTACCTTTTTTTTTTTTTTTTTTTGTGCGGAAATATAAAGCCAAGAATGTAAAGGTGTAACTGCTTCTTTATTCAAGGTTCAAGTGGTAGTCCACAAAGCTGCCTTAAGGAAATTTGAAGCCTAAGGCGAAAATTTTAAATCAGACCTTTTTTATATTTAAATATTGATTAAATAATATTTATTTAACTTTTTGTGGGGGTATTAGGATCCAAAGCAGTAATAAAGTGGGCAAAGTTGTTTTCGAGGTGGGGAATTTCGGGAGGAGTCTTTGGAGAAGAACTATTTTTTCTAATAAAGAAGTTCGGGATATTGCTGTTGAGAAACTACCAAGGACTCCATATTAACCTTGGATGGTCAAGAATCAGGCGTGCAGGGAGCTTGGTGCAATCCCAAGGGAGACAAAGGTAACTTGGTATCAAATGGAAGGGAAGAGAAGAAAAAGGAAGGACAAGGTAGCTGTCCCCTCCACATTAAATGCACCACAAACACTTACCTGGCCGCATTAATGGGGAAATGACCTTGAACAGTGTCCCACACAGCTCATATTCTGGTGTCAAAACCTTCTAGCAATGTCTTGATGAGACAATTGTCAAGAGAGTTTAATCGTAGCCCTCCAAATGTAAGATCCAGATGCGTTCTTGCTAAGTTATATAAAGCTAAGAAGTGCCTGGATCAAAGGTGGTGTGAGATTTTTGTATAAGAAAAAGAGGAGAGAGAACAGAATCAGCCATTGTATCTTCTTCCTCGAACAAAACCCGAAGACAAACACTTAGTCTATTCTCAATCTACTTAGTCAATTATCAAGCTACATAATTGTCATCTTTTGTTACAGAATGGGTATTTAATGTTGACCTAGCATCCCATCTCTAAAAATTAATTGTGTGGGCAACAAAGGTTTCTATTTTCTTTTTCTACCCACATCACTTTTGATGTAATTTTTTATTTAAATCTATTTTTCATATTTTTTTGAGATGCAATATTATTAATTAAGTTTTTGTATTCAATTTTCCCTAGCACAATTTATAATAGAAAATATTTATGAATAAATAAAACACAGATTGTAATAGAAAATTAATTTAACTAAAATAAATCATAAAGTATAGATCAATAAGACCTATTTTTTGTTTTAAAAAATATTGCAACTTTACTAAATGACATGATCATGTTAGATTCTAAATCTACATAAGTGAAAATTCATTTATCACATAAGTAAATAAATTAATAACAATAATAATAATGATGATAATAATAATAATTTATTATTGTAAATTCATAATTTCATTATAGTAATTTCTACACAAATATTTAGATTTGATTAAAATATATATTATTTTTTTAAAAAGTTGGATACCTTATGAAAGCATGTATATATTAAAAAAATCAAATAACAAAGGAGTGAAGGAAAAATTCTATCATATTTAAAATAAATAAATAATAGTCAGTACAAATGGGAATTGAGAAAAGTAAATGTGGGGACTGATTGTCTCTAGAGTACTGTTTAGGCTGAATGGATTGGGCATGTGGCCCAATGACCTAATCTGAGGACACAGACATATCAAATGACGGTCAGCTAAGGTAAAAGTGGAAATTGCATTGCAGGAAGAGCTGAAAGTTATTTATAATAGACCTAAACCTATCCGAGGTGAAAATTCACCTCGGAAAAGGTCTCCGAGGTGGTTTGAACCATTCCTATCCCCTTGGATACTGTTTTAAGGGAACCTTATGACAGGGGGGTCGAATATTGGATAGGGGATGAGGGAGGAGGATAACAAATATCTATGGGAGCTGTTACCTCCACATTAAATACTTCCCAGCTAACTCTCTGGCCGCATTAATGTGGAGGTGATACCTGAACAGTAAACAAGCAGCCTTACAGCTGGTAGTAGAAAGTCCAGAGAGATGTGAGATGGGACAGGGAGAAGCTCCCAGTACCTAATTTACACGTGTATGGTAAGAATGGTACTAAAATCATGGTATATAACGTGAGAAGGTATCCAAAGAAAGAGGATTGGAAAAACCTAGAGGAAAAAGATTAAGAAATAAAACAATAAAATAAGAGTTCTAGATTCTTGATTATATTACTCAAGCTATGCCGAGGACGATTTTTATATCTTATACTTTCAACTTTTCTTCCAAACCACCCATGATCGTTACCTCCATTCTAAAATCAGGTTAATTCTAAAATCAGGTTAGTTCTTTCTCCCACGCTCTACAAATTTATTGTTTGAGCTTGTTGGGCCAAAACCCAATCCTGTTTAGGGGTTCAAGCCAAAACTAGTCCTTACAGTAAAAAAGTAATTAAATCTATTTCTACTTCTATTTCTATTAACTATATAAAAAGTGTCAATGCCTATATCTACAGTGTTTTGATTTGGTTTAGTCAAGTTTTTGTCTTTTTTCTAAGCCAAGACGGTGTGCTTTGTTTTGAAAAAGCAAAAAGTCACAATTTAACAAAACAAAACTTGATATAGGGCAAAGACATTTCTACAACATTTTTGGCCTTTGGTGAGCATAAACTCACCATTTCATGGGAGCTGGCCTTCTTCTTCTTCTTTTTTTAATTATTTTTTAAAACATATCACCATTCATACCAGTTTTCTTGCTCATTTCAATTTTTCATTTTTTAAATATTTATATGTGGTGATAGTGATAGAGTGTTTTGGTTTAAGAGTTGTTCAATTCCCATTAATACAATTGCCTTCTTCTCCTCCTCCTCCTTCTTCTTCTTCTTCTTCTTCTTTTTATTTATTTATTTTTTGGCGGTAATATCATCCATTGAACTTGCTTATATAATAATTGTGGGGGGAGTGAACTTGATTCTAGGCCAAGGCCCAAAGGCCCAGAATATCATACTTGAAGAGATGGGTTAGGCCCATCAATATGGTTGGAAGCAAAGCGTCAAAAGAGTAAAGGGAAACTCCTTCAGACGATCCCCATGGTAATTCAAGTATGCCACCAATACCGAAACTCCTAACTGAGGTCATAAGCATGGATGGTCCTACAGTGGACAAAAGAAGGGCAATTGATTCCCTCTTTAATCCGAGATGCCACCCCCATCAGGTGCACCTTGGTAAATTTCCTAAAAGGATAAAGATCACAGAGGTTGTCACCTCTGGATTAATGAGAGGTTCTCTACCTAATCTTTACAACATTAAATGCATATAGGACAATTTGAACAGTGCAAACACCCCCAAAAATCCTATTTCATGATGAAAGGGGGTAGAACCAATGGGAGATGTGACGAGTATCCCAAAAATCCAGCTGGGAGCAGGCCAACTAGAGAGATAAGGGGGAAAAAATGCCTATAAAAGGGGAGGAGACTGCAACAGAGAAGGGGCTGGAAGATCTTAAGAGAGAATACCATAGAGAAGAAGAAGAGAGAGAGGGAGAACTGAAAAAGTTAAGTGGAGACACATTGTACTTTAGTTTTCTTGCTTACCCCCTACATCTTGGGAAAGCAGTTTATGTATGTTAGATTAGTTCATCCTCACTCCTACTCTCTTAATTAGTTGTTTAAGCCTCCCACTACAGAGTTTCTACCTTATTTTGATGATAAATAAATTGTGCAAGTCAATTACTTAGAGCATCTCGGATTTTTACTATTTGTGTTTGAGTTTTGGTCCTCCACAATTATAAAATATTAACACAACAAATTGCCACAGTATTTTCACAATTATTGAGGTAGTAATTTTTTATATGTCAAAATAAAATAATAAAATATCATACTGGAACCAACCACAACTAAAAATAAAGGTATTGTAAAGGAAAAAAATGTGCTACATCCATAACATTTTTCACAATATTTTCATAACAAATCTTATGTGGTAAATTGTTATTCTAATTTAAACTTACCAATGAAATTACTTTTTTGCCCACAAATAACAACTCGTAACAACCTACTACTTATGATTTGTAATGAAAACGTTATGGACATAGCATTTCCTTTGTGAAAAGGTTAAGGCATCTTGTTGTCGTCACAATATTTTCACAACTGCTGATGTGTCAATTTTTACAAGTTAAAGTAAAATATAACAAAGTTATAAAGGTATTATGAAAATGTTGTGTCATTCTTTGTGTTTCTAGAAATTTTTTTTTTTTATTAGTCAATTTTTGTTGAGCCAAAATTCACTATTTCACATACAGTTTTCTTGGATTGAATTTTTGTATTTTGTATTTTTTTTTCTTTATGCACATTTTAAGTAAAAACACATAGTTTTACATACACACAAAAACAAAAACTTAGTATTAAACCACTTTTCATCATTTTATGTTTGGGGTAGTTCATAATTCATCCTTAAACTTTAAAATCAAGTAATTTCCCCCTTCATTCTCAAAAAAAAAAAAAAAAAAAAAGTAATTTCCCCCTTAATATTTTGGAAAAGAGCAAATATGTCATATTGTTGTTCTCTCTCAATTAAACCCAAATGAAAACTTATAATTCTAAAAATATTTCAGTGTATAATGTCTAAAATACTCCCACTAAATTTTAACATCTCAAAAGTTTTCTTTACCTATAAAATATTAACACAACAAATTACCACAGTATTTTGACAATTATTGAGGTAGTAATTTTTTATATGTCAAAATAAAATAATAAAATATCATACTGGAACCAACCACAACTAAAAATAAAGGTATTGTAAAGAAAAAAAATGTGCTACATCCATAACATTTTTCACAATATTTTCATAACAAATCTTATGTGGTAAATTGTTATTCTAATTTAAACTTACCAATGAAATTACTTTTTTGCCCACAAATAACAACTCGTAACAACCTACTACTTATGATTTGTAATGAAAACATTATGGACATAGCATTTCCTTTGTGAAAAGGTTAAGGCATCTTGTTGTCGTCACAATATTTTCACAACTGCTGACGTTTCAATTTTTACAAGTTAAAGTAAAATATAACAAAGTTATAAAGGTATTATGAAAATGTTGTGTCATTCTTTGTGTTTCTAGAATTTTTTTTTTTTTATTAGTCAATTTTTGTTGAGCCAAAATTCACTATTTCACGTACAGTTTTCTTGGGTTGAATTTTTGTATTTTGTATTTTTTTTTTTCTTTATGCACATTTTAAGTAAAAACACATAGTTTTACATACACACAAAAACAAAAACTTAGTATTAAAACACTTTTCATCATTTTATGTTTGGGGTAGTTCACAATTCATCCTTAAACTTTAAAATCAAGTAATTTCCCCCTTCATTCTCAAAAAAAAAAAAAAAGTAATTTCCCCCTTAATATTTTAGAAAAGAGCAAATATGTCATATTGTTGTTCTCTCTCAATTAAACCCAAATGAAAACTTATAATTCTAAAAATATTTCAGTGTATAATGTCTAAAATACTCACACTAAATTTTAACATCCCAAAAGTTTTCTTTACCTATTTTGAGTTTTAGATGGTAGTAATACTTAGAAAGTTGGAATAGTAATTTAAGCATTGTTTTTAAACTCAAACCGGAACCAAGAACCTGTCCTTGGACCGATTCTATAAGAACCCGGTTCATCTATGTCAATATTTCGGTAAAATTGATGAAAATATGCTGCTAGCAGGACTTGAACCTGCTCTCAGCAAGTGAAATAACATGTCTAGCATGCAAACCATTGGGCCATGCACATATTGCTGGTCAGGAATGAAAATTTAATAAATAAAAACCAATTTAAGTACCAAATATATTAAAAAAAATTTAATGACACATTACAATTTGACCTCGGTTGAACTTCTGTCTGAACTCAAAAATCTTGAACCTCTCCATTTCCTAGTTCATTAAATGGTCCTAGTTTCAAAACCATGAATATAAGGTGTTTTATTTGTTACTTTGAGAACATTGATTTTCTAGGTTTAAATCTTCGAAATTTATAATTTATTTAAGGGAAAATTCAATGACATGGGCCTTTTGTTATTTTTTTTTCTTTTCTTTCCTAAAATGAGTGTTCATTAAAAACTAATTAAGCTAAAAATTGAGTTTCAAAAAAAAAAAAAAAAATTAAGCTAAAAATTGCACCCAAACTCATGTAGAATGATAAAGAAGAAAGTATGAATGACAAAATTTTTCATTGTCTATGGTTGAAGGTATTTGATGAAGAGTTTCAATTGTAGCTCATGACATATATTCATTACGAACATTTAAATAACTGATGGTAGCCCTTTCTCTTTTTGGTGGCTCCACTCATCTATCAGAAATTTTAATGTAGCCTCTAGGTCGCCCCCTCCGAGAACTGATCACAAAGCCGCAACTCATTTGATCCCATACTCAATGAGCTACGTCTAACTACTTGACACAGTGGTTGAATACTAATTCTAATTGTTAAGACTCAACTAAGATAATCTTGGATTGATACAAAGGAAAGAATATTTCTAGTTGATTTTAAGGATAACCGGGCCTCCTTAAGAAAGATGGAGAGAACAGAAATGGAAATAGAGACTAATGTAGCGTTTAGTATTCATTCATCAATGATTTCCCTTTCCTCTCATTACAATCAAACTTATACTCTTATGCTCTCCCCTGTAACTAACTCTGATCCTTCCTTGCCAACTGGCCTAGGTAACTAACTAACTACCATAACTTCCAGGGGCGAAGCTAGAAAATTTGATTTGAGGGGGCCAAGTTGCGGTACTAATATATATATCAAGACAACCCCACACATATATACACACACACGCTGTTTTATTATATACACACTTTTTTATTTGATAAGTTATATATATACACACACCAAATAAAAAAAAAAGAGCTTAGTATTTTCAATCAAAATTATGTTTGTTGGTGATCTTTCATAAAATAAAATTCATTTTTACCATTTTTATAGTGAAATTCTTAAAAAGTTTCATTTTTAATACAAATTATCAAATTTTATACTAAAATAAGTATAGAATCTTTCAACTGAACTAATGAAATTTTCAAAAACATGAATGATCCAAAACTTGGAGGAATAAGTTATGTTCCAAACATATTTGAAACTATCTTGTTCTAATCCATTATATGGCAACTAAAGAGACATTTCATGTATAGTTTTAGTGGCAAATTTTTTTTAATCAGTCAATGACTTTTTAATCGCCACATAGTGGGTTAAAAAAGACAAATCCAAATATGTTTGGAGCCAAATTTTATGAAATATTTAATAGATATAAGAACACATTTTACAATAAAAAATAAAATTATGAAAAATAAAGTTATATGTCTATAACTGGGGAAAATGGGCTTTCGCCCTTATTTTTAAAAAATCTAGCACAATGTTCTTGTTTTGAAACTATTTAGCAGGATGTCCTTATTTTTGAAACTTGATTTTGACAAAATCGAGTTTTGTATAAAATTCGATATCCTCAAAATCGAGTTATATGTAAATTTTTAAGTGAAATTCAACTTTGCTAAAGACGAATTTCACTTAAATTTTCAAAAAAAATTAAGTGGCAAAATATGCATAGAACTCGACATTGCTAATGTCAAGTTCCACTTGTAACTCAATTTTTTAAAAATCGAGTTTCAAAACAGGGACACGATGCTTAATAGTTTTAAAACAGGGACATTGTGCTAATTTTTTTTAAGAAAATAAGGGCAAAAGCCCATTTTCTCCGTCTATAACTATTAGACCAACTCTTTTTTTTTAAAACATCATTAGACTAATTCAAATATTTGGGAGGCCAACTCTTATTTTTGTAGACTAAATTTTGAAAACATTAAAATAATTATATATATATATATATATATATTTTAATTAAGAAAAATTTAAAAAAATTTTGGGGGCCATGGCTCCCCCACCCATATATATGGCTCCGCCCTAATAACTTCCATGCCATGTGTGTAATATAATTCAGTACATGCCTAATACAATTCAACACTTGCCTAATACAATGCCAACCAATGTCTCTAACCTTTTTAGCAAAACTCAATTGCTTATTGTTGGAAGATGATGATATTCGTTATTATTCTTAGAAGTTTTGAATGAGTGGATATCACCTTTAGCAAATAGTTATCAAAATTCTTATACGAATGAGATTAATTTTGTATGACATACATTTTTTCTATATATAGTTTCATATTTCTTCAAATAAAAATTATACCTTAATTTTCTCACTTAAGACGTAACACATGCCTTACACGTACCGCCCACACTGGTTATATTAAAAAAGTGTACAACAAAGTGACAAACTAACAAGGAAATGTGTGGTGAGTTTTGGTTAACTCAACTGATAAAGACTCTGATAGTTGATCTAGGGTTCAATCACTGCCTACACCAACCGCGCATCCTTGATGTATAGAATTTTATCTTTTATATATATATATATATATATATATATATATAAGAAATGTGTGGGCTAATTATTTGATGTGATGTGCAATTAATAGGTTCATAAGAGTATTTGCAGCGTGTAAAATGGAGGAAAATAGAAATAGATAAAAGGTGGGAAAAAAAATAAAAAATAAAAAAAGACAGAATACAATTCGGCACTTGCCTAATACAATGCCAACCAATGTTTCTAACATTTTTAGCAGAACTCAATCGCTTATTATTAGAAAATGATGATATTTGTTATTATTCTAAGAAGTTTCTAATGAGTGGATATCACCTTTAGCAAATAGTTATCAAAATTCTTATACAAATGAGATTAATGTTGTATGACATACATTTTTTCTGTATATAGTTTTATACTTCTTCAAATAAAAATTATACCTTAATTTTCTCACTTAAGACCTAACACATGTCTTGCATGTACCACCCACACTAGTTATATTAAAAAAGTGTACAACAAAGTGATAAACTAAAAAGGAAATGTGTGGTGAGTTTTGGTTAACTTAACTGATAAAGACTCTGATAATTAATCTAAGGTTCAATCACTGCTTACACCCACCGCGCACCTTTGATGTATAGAATTCTATCTTTATATATATATATATATATAAAAGAAACGTGTGGGCTATTATTTGATGTGATAAGTTCTATTTAAAATGATGTGATGTGCGATTAATAGGTTCATAAGAGTATTTGCAGTGTGTAAAATGGAGGAAAATAGAAATAGATAAAAGGTGGAAATAAAATAATAATGAAAAAGACAGGAAAACGCTATAAGTAATATAAATTTTATTATATAATGCTTACAAAATTGATATGACAATAAACATAATTGGTGGGCTTCAACTACGTTATAAATGAATATTTGAATTACCTATTTGTAATTGACGACACATCAATTTGTAAAGGGTTTAAATTACCTCCAGTATTTTTTTAAAATGAATTTTCTTCTGTTTTAATGAGAGCTACATCACTAATTGACTAAATAAAAAAGTGAGAATTAAAATCCATTATCACTTGACATTGTATATTTAAAACAAAATGTCATGTTTAGTTAAAAAAATACTAAAAATAAGTCAAATCTATTTATAAACTCAGTATAGTAAAAGTTGTAGTACTTGTAGCACTACTTAAAAAGGTATAGGGGTAAACTTGTTTCTTCATTAATATGATGCGTTAAATGCATTCTATTTGCCAATAAAGGGGCCTTAATCTTTATTTTTTTTTAATATGGTGAAACAACCTTAATTAAAATATATAAAGACATATAAATTAATAATATATTAATAAAGAGGGGCTTTAGGCCATTGCCTAAGTTGCCAATAGAGTTAAGCCGGCCTGATAGTCCATTAGTAACATTATTATTTATGATTGAGATTTGAATCTTATATCTCTCTTTTCCACTATATATATATATATATATATATATATATATATATATATATGGTTTTTAGGGCATACATTAGGAAATTTTTTAAGAAAATTTTTTATGAAAAAATAAAAAATAAAAAACTTTTTTGTCAACTTATTCAAATCTCTATAAACAGTTTCAAAAAATTGATGATTAATATATGCCCTAAGCCCTTAGGGCATACATTAACCGAATATGTGGACCCATATATATATATATATATATATATATATCTATAGATAACATTTTATTCGGCTTAATCATTATATCTTTATTCTTTAGGATAACTGGATAAGGACAACTTTACCCTATTGTTCAAAAGTTTTGATTTGAAAGTCTGATAAAAAAGTTTCAAGTTTTTCATATAATTCAAGCTCTAGTAACATGCCTACAACACTAGATGTCAGGCGATTAGGTA
Source organism: Quercus wislizeni (assembly GCA_023055345.1). Taxonomy (NCBI): domain Eukaryota; kingdom Viridiplantae; phylum Streptophyta; class Magnoliopsida; order Fagales; family Fagaceae; genus Quercus; species Quercus wislizeni. The sequence goes on along the minus strand of JALGQJ010000005.1, from coordinate 36,332,897 downwards.
AGAGATGGAGACCGCAATATGCATTAATGATTTCTTAGGAGTTAGGATGTTATCACAATTTGCTAACTTGAGGCTTGGTAATTATTAGTGTATTATTATGATAATATTCTCCCAAAAAAAAATTATTATGGAAAATTTTATGTTACTATGTTTTTTTTTTTTTTTTTTTTTTGCTGAATATGTTACTATGTTTATTGATACTCTCTTCTCTCCTTGTGATATTATAAAACAAGTCAAGTATCTGATTTAAATGGTAGATTAGTAGTAACCTTATTACTTGTAGGAAAAAATTTAGCTTTAAACATGTTTAGAAATATCTTGCTCTAACTTACCATGTGACAATTAAAAAAATCATCATATGTAATTTAATCTTAATCACATAATTTTCTTATGAGTCATATAATTTATTTAAATAATACACACGAAAAAATTACTTCTAACATATTTGGAGTCAAATATTATTATTGTTTGTAATGTTGCATTTTGTGGTTTCAGGCTTACAGCTCTCCCTCCTCCCTCTTTATCTACTTATCTTAAAAAAAAATAAAAACAAAAATCAACCATTAAAAAAAAGAGAAAGATGGAATCTCAAATATATCTTCCCAATTCTCACATGAAAACTTGACAAGCAGGTGATTGAGCTTGTCAAGTTATAAACCAATTAAAACTAGGACATTCTATAAAAAAATAAAAAAATAAAATTAAAACTAGGAGAGATAGTAGCTTCCAAAAAAAGAAAAACTAAGTCGGTAGAGCCTTATGGAAGTTGCCCATCGTTTTCAATACATCGGCCTTGTGAACCTGCGCTTGGATAAGATCCGAAGAATATCAGATACAGAGTGACCCCACTTATACTTGCAAATCCAACACAACAACAACAAAAAAACAAAAAAATAAATAAAAATAAAATTGAAGCAAACCAAGGACAACCCGTTATTGTTTCTGAAATTTGAGGACATGGGTTTTTCTCAGTTTTTGATTTCGAATTATTGAAGAAAAAAAACAACATAGACAACCCAATTTTGTTTGTCGAATACAGGGACATGGGTTGTTCTTTGTTTTCGATTTGACAACTTGTTCTTTGCGTGGCCACGATTCTCCTACAGAAGAGATCAAAACCTCTGTCTTGTTCCATCGGTGGGTCAATTCTATTTCTCAATTCTAACACTACTAGAGGCTGAAATTCGATTTGCTTATTATAAGAGGCTGCAAAGAGAGTACGTAATATAAACATACACGGTGACTCGGTGAGTTTTGTCTCCTTATTAAATTTTACAGGTTTTATTTATTTATGATTCCATGGTAATTTTTGTGAAAAAAAAAAAATAAGAGAGAAGTTTTGTTTTGTATGTATTTTAGTATACATGACGAGAGTTATTTGTCGTTTACGGTTGGCTTTTTTATTGAAATTTGCGGTGTTTTGTTTTGTGACTCTATTTAATCAGATAGGTGTATTCTTAGTCTGTTTTCATCTTCACAGAACATTTCAGCAAGACCATATAAAAGGAGGAATACAAATTTTTTGGCTGCTATTTCAGCTACATATTGCTCTGGTGGTGATGCTACGTTTCTCTGAAGGTAAAGTAAATGTTTTATTTTTTTTAATTGTAATTTATTTAGTTATAAATTTAAATTGTTGGGTTATCTTTCTTGTTTTTTGGAAATTTGGTTTGATGTAAAATATATTTTGTATTTTAATCTGCTTAACTTGGATGTGAATCAGTTTGGAAAGGGAGCTTTTTTCTTCAGCTTTTGGTTTTTGCTATGAACATTTGTTGGGTTTCACACTTATTTTATTGGGAATTTTCTCTAGTGTTTTTTTTTTTTTTTTTTTTCATCTTCTTATCTCTTCCTTTATCTTTTGTTTCTGTTTCTGGGTTGGTGATTGCTCTGTTGGCCTGTCCTCTACATAATTATTTGTCTTTATGTTTCCGTGTGCAATTCCTACAGAGCAAAATGATTTCATATATTGGTTCTCTTCTTCTGTTGAAGCCATCTATATTGACCAGTTCCATATCTAATTGAGTTTAAACTTTAGACTTATGCTCCTCTCTTCTTTCTTTGTTTCCTTCTGTTAAGTGTTGTGTCCTGGATTTCTGCCATTATAAATAAAGAGTGTTTGTCATTTATTTTGTTCATGTAGATTCTTCTGTACAGTTTGGGTCTTTGGAAAAGTTGGTATTCATCTCTTTTGTTATAAATTGACACCCCCAATCCTTTCTCTCCTGCACACTGATCAGCTGTGTTTGTGGTTTCCACTGTATTTTTGGTTTTGCAATGTCCAATTTATGCCGTATAAATTTCTTTGATCTGACTTCATTCATATGGCTGCAGGTTTTCTTTCCTTTTCTGAGTTTCATTTGTTTGATTATCCAAATCATCAATTCAATTAAAAAGGAAATTTAATATTGAGGATTAAACTCTTAAGCAATGGAGAACTCTGATGATTCATCTAATGGAAATGGACCAACTGACAATGGGCACATGGTTATGAGGAACTCTTCATATCAACCCTGCGTCAAGGGGTCATTACCTTGGCTTGATTTGAGGGTTTTTTATGTTAGAGTTAGCAAATGTGAGATTGATGATTCCACTCCTGAGTACCTCACACTAAACCATATTCCACTCAATCGCGATACGCTTCTTGAAGTTAATGGTGTTAGGGCTAGCATATATTCCGACGGTGTGTCAACCCTTCTTAGAAGGGACCGATTAGATAAGAAGTCTGAAGAAGCTACATTTGTTAGCACTGATAGTATCAGGATGACAGGAAGTGTGAAGTTTGAGGTCTTTGATAAGAATATTCTTGTGTTATCAGGGGCTTTAGAATTGTGTAATAGTAATGGTTCTGTTGGAGAATCAAATACTCAAGGCCAGGGATGGAGCATTGATTGTGAATCTGATATAACTCCGGGCACTGGCTTCTTTAAGGGTAAGCAATTGATGGGGCCAGACTTGGCTTCACCTGCAATTGAGGTCTACATTGCTGGGTCCTTTTGGAGCACTCCAATTATCTTAACAAAGACTTTGCAGCTTGGTCATCGAAAAAAGCATATGAGGAAGGGCATGTTGGATTCAATACCTGAGGCTGAGTATGAGACAACTGAAAGCCAGAAAGATTTTCCTTCCAGGCTTGATTTGCAGGTACTGTTTTGCTAATTTAATTCTATAAGTTTTAGATGGGTTTTTGCTTTTCTGACTTTTAGATGTTCTGCTCATATATTGTGCAAGTGTTGCATTATCATTGCCCATGTTCCCTTTGTTTTCTGCTAAATATTCACACCCTTGTTTGTTGCATAGAATGTTTTATGTCTGGACTCTGGACAGGTATATACAATCTTATCCTAGATGGTCAGAAGGATAGGTGCTGGCACATGGTTTGAAGCTAACAACTAAGACAATACTACCCTTTTTGTTTAGTGTGTCATTATTTTGAGTGATTTTTACAAATATACACATGGTCAGAAGGATAGGTCCCGGCAGAGATGTATAATTGAAAAAATTTGTCATCTTTCTTTGGTCTATCATGGTTGTCTAATGTAATGACTAAAAAAAATACAAAATAACCGTGGAAACTGTATGTACACATTTACACCCATTTTGATTTAGTACAGAGGTGTGCTCAATATGACCCTGGCCTTGAAATGGGTAGAATTTCACCTACTTTGTTAAGGAACTAAATGCTACCCCCCCCCCACCCCCCCCAAAACACAAAAAAAAAAAAAAAAAAAAAAAAAGAGGTTCTATAGAGTCATCAGAACCATCTTTGGTGAAATTAACTTTTGGTTCATACTGTATTATATTCACATAATTACAGCATGTACACGTGGATGTGGAAGGATCCCATCAGTGGTCTTCCTCTATATGCTAAAGCCAGTATCTTTTCATTTGTGACTTTCATTAGTGTATCAGCTGATCTACAAATGGATGTCCTTCTCTAGATATATGTTGCATCTTAAACTTCTTTTGGTTACTTCACGATACTCTCAAGTAGGCAAAAGCTGCTTTAATCTGAACAACATATGTTAACTACTTTTCTTAAATCCTTTGGGTGCATTTAACATGTGTTTCTTTACTATCCCTACAGGAACTTCACCCTGATAACCAGTATGCAATTTCTGTACTTATCTTGATCAGTTGAAGTCAACTGCAGTGCTTTAGGGTCTGTTGGGTGCAATAGCCCAAATGTGACAATAATTGATACTGTTATTGCAGCTAGGATTTGATTAATTTTCTTTCATCTGATTTGTGTAATTTAGTATAATGGTAATACTTGTCTCATGAATTATATGCTTGGCACTTTTATCAGGGTATTAACAAAGATGTCTTCGCCAAGAAGATTTTTATGTTTACATATGTTTTACATTACTAAAGTTTACTTCCCATAACCTAGCACCCTGCTCATTTTATTTTATTCTGCAGATGTCAGAATTCCCAAACCACAAACCAGAAAATGAAGACTACAGTAACCCCTACACTGGGACAGCATATTTTGAAGATGAAGATGGAGAACTTTCATGGTTCAATGCTGGTGTAAGAGTAGGTGTCGGGATTGGCCTTAGCGTTTGTCTTGGAATTGGAATTGGAGTGGGCTTGCTGGTTCGAACATACCAAGGCACCACCAGCAACTTTAGAAGGCGACGACTTTAATCCACACTTTCCTTGTTCACCCTTCTAGCAAAATGTCTTCCTTTCAACTACCCCGTGATACATAGGCAGCTAACTTAGTGGTACTTCCGACATGTCACAGTTGTTAATATGGAGGCTTATGGATTTTGCAATTAAGTGTAGGAATGTATGAGTTCAATCTTTTCCTGGCCTCTGCTGGGGCTAATCCTTGCATCCATTACAAGAGGTTCATTTGTTTCAAATGTACAACTATAAATGCAGGAAATCTCTCAGCAGCACTTACACTTGATTTTGTAGGGAATGAACTCATTAGTGTGTGCGACCCTCACATAGCAAGTGTTGTCTGCTGTGGTCTTCTATATCTGTGAAGTTCTTTTGTTTTGTAAGGAGTTGATAGCAGTGAAGTTTTGGTAATGGAAAGAAATGTAGATCCCTTTCAACGGGTCATGAATTTGTCAAATTTGTCTTTGTACTACTTATGTTGGCTTTGCATGCTGACTATATTGTCATTACTCTAATTTTATGCTGTATTTAGTCACACAATACCATAGTTCTAACTCCTACCCTCCGTTTTTAATCGATATCCCTATTGTTGTCTACGGGATTGATATGCCTATTTTTGACAAGCCGGAGAATATACTTGAATAAAAAAAGTTATCTTTGTGTATTGGGTATACACATTTTTCTCACTCATAACATGTGAGTTTCACATTGTGAGTCCATGTAATTGTAAAAGAGATTATGCAAAAGCCAAATGCGTGACATAATTATTGCCTCGTTGGGAGAGTGGGTTCATATTAGCAGCCGTGCCTTTGGTGAGTGGCATTATTATCAAACTATGTAAGGGGAACATGCAAACGAAACTTGGAGGCTATTTGGTTTTTGTGTTTCTATCACTCATAACTCAAAATATATGGGTCCCACGGCTGAGAAGTGTGTTTGACATTGTTTCCAGTTTTTATTTTCATTACTCAATTCTTTGATTTTTGAGTGATGAGTTATGAAAATTGAAAACACATTTTAAGTGTTTTCAAGTTATGAAAACAGAGTTAAGATGACATTTTTGTAAATATATTCACATGATGGCTCTCGTTTTTCGTGTGCTATCTTTTCCTTGCTAGCTCATTGATTCCCAACGGCTCTCTCATCCTTCAAACCATCTTTTCTTTTCTTTTTTTCTCTTCCTCTTCTCTTCCCAAGCCACTCTCTTCTCTCCATACCCATCTGCCATTAACACAACCCATCATTCAGACCATCTCTTTTCCTCTTTCTTTTCTGAGACCATCTCTTTCTTTTTTTTTTCCTCTTCCTCTTCTCTTCCCAAGCCACTCTCTTCTCTCCATACCCATCTGCCATTAACACAACCCATCCTTCAGACCATCTCTTTTCCTCTTTCTTTTCTGAGATCATCACGAAATTTTTTTTTCTTCATTGTAAGCTTCTTCTTCTTCTCCTTTTTTTTTTTTTTTTTGGTTGTTGTCGTCTTTGTGGAGTAAAGAGTGCTTTGCAATTTTTATGTGGGTACTTTGTATTGTGCTCAGTTTTGTTCTAATATGATTTGTGTATTGTAATATAATATGTTTCCACTTACTTGCTTTCCATGGCTTTATATAGTTACCTAATGATCTCAGTTGGGCAATTAATTCCAAGCAAAAATATGCTATTCTTTCATGATCTCAGCTCTACAGTTCTTTTTTTTTTTTTTGGTTCTTCATCACAGAATACCCATTCCTTGAACAAACATGAATGGGTCACGAATGGAGGAATGGAGGAAATGGGTCATGTTTCTTCAAAGGTTGTTGGTGCTGTTGGGTCACGATGGAGGAGATCGCGCCGCCATACACGTCGGAGAGATGGGTGTTGTTCACTTGGTTCGGGTTTGTGTTTTGGGAGAGATGGGTGTTGTTGTTGCTGTTATTGTTGTTGTTGTTGTTGTTGTTGTTTTTGTTATTGTGGTTGAAGCTGAATCTTCAAACTTCAAAGGTTTGGAAAAGGAAAAGGTCTTTTTAAATTTGGGGAATCCGGGTTTTAATGGGTTTGTTGCCCTTACCAGGTATTGTGGGTTTTTGTTATTTGGGTTTGAGGAAGATGAGGTGGGATTGGGGTTTAGGTGTTTAAGGAGGCCTAGGAAAGGTTTGATTAGCTGGGTTCGGGTTTGTGTTTTGGGAAAGTAACAAGGGTGAAGGGGTGAAGGGGAAATGAGAAAAGAGAAAATGGTGGGGAATGGATTCCGCGGGTAGGCTTAACAGAAGGGTTTGACCAATTTACAAGTATGGGTCCCACAAAAAAGTAGAAAAATTGAGTGATGAGAAGCTGAGGAAGTGTGCCAAATGGGTGGGTATAGGAAATTTGAGTATTTTTAGTGATGAGTGATGAATGATGAGGGACGAAAATTGAGCGAGGAGTGATGAAAAAAAAAAAAAAAAAAACAAAACAAAACAGCCCCTTAACTCTCAACTTGAAATACGCTTAAACAAGAGTGGGACTCTATTTCAGGAATTATATACAAATTGTTATATTCCTCGTTTCAGTTTCACCAATTCATAAATTTCCATAACAGAACTGGGAGCAGAAATTATAGATAAATACAATACAGAAATCCGGTGGCGTGGTTCTGTTTTTAAATTCATAAACTTATATAAAAAATTACGTTTCAATAACACTTGCACCACTGAATCTGAGGACATTTTTTCAATTCTTGGCAATAGGAATATGACTAAAATGAACAGCCATCTTTTCAATTCTAACAACAAGAATGATCGTCTTTATTTTATTTTTCGGGGAGAGAATCTGTTCATTTAAGTGCAGAAGCTATATGTCAGGCTTTCAAATTTTCGAGTGGGAAGTGGAATAAAATGCATCAGATTGCACTCAAAAGCAGCAGCCTCAGTTGGCAATAGCTCTTTCCTAATGGAACTTATTTTCAGACATGTACATTATCACTAAAGATGGACAGAAAGATATCTGGAAGGATTTCAAATGCATTCAGACTTGCTTCTGTTGCGGTCCTTGCGGAGGTGAGAACAATCCAGTTTATATACACAGTACACACAAAGTTCACCTCCAGTTTATATACACAGTACACACAAAGTTCTATCTAAACACTGGTTAATATGCACAATATTTGACAGGAAAGACTAAACCTCAGTAATGACAGCATTACAATGGTGCAACAATAATCTATAACCACAACATAAACACCAGTACTTTCTAACAGAGGTTGTCTGTTTGTGGAGGTCGAGCAGCACGGCGGAACCAGGTGTTGAATGCTGTTAACAAGTGAGGGCAATCATCAACATTTCGGGTTGAAAAGCTGAGGCATTGCTGCAACAGCTCCTGTGAATCAGACATGGGCAGCGTAGAGATTATTCTTAGGAATGTCTCTTCCAATTCCAGGTACAGTGATTTGTTACTGGGCGACATAGGTGAGACATTGTCCTTGCAAACAATAAGAACAGGAAGCCACTCTTTCACAAGCTTCTTTCTAACCTGAAACATATAAGATCAAGAAAACATATGATTTTTAGTTTTAACTGATTCATAATTCCATCAAAATGCTCACATGTGATTATAGCATTCACTGTGTTATTTCAGTGGTGAAATAGGTGTATATGCTGAGTAGCATTAGAGATGTTCAGAATACGTTAAGATTCTATTTTAACAAAATAAAAACCTATGTCTGAGAGGGATTACATGTCCACTACCCACCAAGGTTACAAAAAAGTCCTGCTAAGATAATTCTGACAAAGAACTTTCAATAATCAAGTTGAAGGCCAAGAGGGATATGGGCTTAATAGAGACAACCTTACAGACATGGCAAACAATGATAAAACTTTCACATGTACTCAAACTAAGGAAACTAGGATTTTAGCACATTTTGGTTCTCAACTTGCTTCATTCCAAATCTTAACTATTTAGAAGTTAGATTTAGCTTCTTATTATTATTTTCTCCTTCAGAAACATGACACCGGATATGGGATTTGGAAACCAAATCTATAGTGAATAACAGAACTACTTCCCCAATTCATCAACTCTTCATGCAAACTGCCTTTTGATCAATGGTGACAAAGGAAACTTTGAAGACATAATAGAAATATCATGAGAAAATAAGACACCGAACACTCCTCATATTGGATGAGCCCTTAACAGTAGGAAGCACGACAATGACGATTTGACCAAGAACGAATACATCTAGTCTGGTACATACCACCACCAACCCTCTGGACAAACATACTTGGTCAATGTTCCACTCCTGTTTCCAATTGCTCACGTTTCCCCCAAATCTAAGAAATCCAGATCCAGCACCAACTACCTAGACCCCGTAAACTATTTTAGAGAATAAAGCTGTTTTTATGTCATCATTTTGGCTTCACCAAATCATGTGGGACAGCCCAGATGGATTAAATCACGACAGTGTCAAATATCCATCGAAGTGTGTTCATATACTTAACCTATGACTATCACAATTTGCAGAGTACATCAAGACTTTTAAAAACTAAATCCAAAATCACATATAACTTGAATGATCAACATATAAATCGTGCCTGCCACGACCAAAGTACGAATACCCATCACAATTTGAAAAGCAGCTCAATCAACCAATATCATAATGTGTGCAATGTAGGGCTAATAAATTCACATATACTCAAATTCAAGTACAATTCATAAGAATCATAACAATAAGTTAATAACCAAGCAAGCAAATACCTGTTTAGTGGCCAAAATGGTGCCGGCCGCGACAGCATTGGCGAGCTTAGAGGTGCACCTAAGCACGACAGCAGGCAAACCGGGGACAATATTCCGCCAAGCATCATCCCGAAACGCCCGCTGCAAATCAGCAGTGAACGAAGCCTGCTCGCTCCACGCCTTGACGGCGAAATCCGCCACCCTCAACTCAATCATCCTCTCGATCAACCAAAGCAAATGCTTCCCATTAGTCATAGCCTTATGAAGATTCAGCCTCTGTATCGCCTCGGTCTCGTTATGATCGCCTCTAAAATCCGGGCTCGAGTAATCCTCGAGCGACTCCTTAACAACGCCAATACACTTCTCGAACTCGGCCTCGAGAACCCGCTTGGCGGACTCTCTAGACGAGTAGTCTCGAAGCAGCTTCGCCACGAAGGCCTTGACGAAGGCCATGTTCGGGTACGTGTTGATCGCGGACGAGACCAGAGAGTGCAGCATTTCTTCCGACGTGTCGGATTCGGTCGGAGGCGAGAGCCGAGAGAGGAGCTCTTGGCTCTCGTCTTGTTTCAAGAGAGGGACTATGCTCAGTACTCGCTGCTCCTCGGCCTCGGTCCACGGTACGGACTCGAGAAAAGTGACGCACGATTTGACGAGATCTTCGAAGAGGAGCTCGAGGGCGATTGGGAGGAGATCGAGAGCCGTGGAGACGGAATCGATTGAATTGGAGAGATCGGGAGTGTAGAGGAGTTGAAGGACGGCTTTGTAAGATTGGAGGGAGGTAGGGGTCGGTGGGATACCTAGATTGATTTTTAACGGTTTTTGGGTTAGGGTTTGGGTTTGCCAGCGGTCGGATAAGAGGGCGGAGAAGTATTTGGAGCGGTGGAGGACGTGGGAGTGGAGGTAGATCTGAGTCTGGATGCCTTCGTATATGCTGTTTTCGTTGGTGGAGGTGGAGGTGGGGGTGAAGGGGGGAATGGAGGTGGGGGTGGAGTCGAAGGGGGAGAGTTCGAAGAACAGGCGGATGGCGACGTCGCCGGAGTTGCGGTCGTTGTAGAAGGGTTTTGTGGTGGTGGTGGTGGTGGGGGTGGGGGTTGTGATGGAGGAGGTTGTGGAGGAGGAAGAGGAGGAGGGGGTGGAGGTGGGGAGCACGCGCTGCCGTTTCTTGGAAGAACCGATTGTCATTTTTTGCCTTTTTGGTGAGGTGATTTGGGGATTTTTGTTTTTTTATTTTTAGGAAGAGAGGGAGGGAGGGAAGAGGATAAGGATTTTGTAACGGGTTTTTATTTATATCGAGATTGTGGTAATGGAGGGATGCACGTGGAGTGGACAGGTGGGTTGTCGTGACTCGCTAATAAAGGAAGACTCCATATATATATATATATATATATATATATATATATATATATATATATATATATTTTTAAGGATAATTAAGACATGTTTCATTCCTATTCTCTTTAACGGTTTATTTAGATATTATTTATTTTACTGAAAAATAAAAATTAAAAACTAAAAACATTATAGTAAAATGGTTTTAAAATATGAACAGTAGTAAAATACTATAGCAAATAATCTATTGTGGGTCTTCATTTGTTGGCTGAAACTACTATAATACCGTGGGTCTAAGTTTTAAAACGCAAAACACTGCAAACGTGCTAGGCAAACGCATGCTAAATCTTTTAAGCAGTATGTAAACGAGAGAAAGTGTCAGTTCAGTTAGTACCACTAAATACCAAAATGTGGCTACATTGGTGAAACCAAAACCATATTTTTTGGCTCTATAGCTACTTTTGACTATGTACTGTAGCTTATATGTAAAAAAAAAAAATTAAATTGTTGTGTTATTACTGCTTTTTAATTAAAAAAATCTCTTTTAATTGTGTTCACAATGCTTTTTAATGAATTTTTTTAATATTATTTTAATTAAATAGCTAAAAATATAGATCTATTGATGTTGAGTGTAATGTAAAGTGAGAAAGTAAAATAGATAAAGTAACTTTTTGTAAAGCAATATTGATAAATTTATAACTCTACCAATGTGGATGCTGCCGGTGGCCTTTTTTTTTTAATACTTAGGAGTTATTTGTTTCATTTTACAATATATTTCAATTGAAAATCTTTTTGAAATTTTTGTGTGTTTTGTAGTATTCTATAAAATATTTTCTATGCTTCTATGAAAAATAATGAAACATAAATCTACAATGCTAACTAGTCCACAATATCAAAATCACCTGAATCAAAATTAGAATCACAAAATCAACCATATAAATCATGTCACAATACTTACCTGCACAAAATCAAATCCCTTATCCCACACATCTACACTTCTAGGTCATGGACTCATGAGTTGTTGGGTCGATAGGATGATCACTAAAGGGAATGGGTGGGTCGATGGGTTGGCCATCAAAGGCAAGAGAGATAAAGAGGGTTGCAATGGGTCGGTTGGTTCGCAATGGCAAGTGAGATGGGGATCTATTGTGAACTGCAAGTTATAAATTGTTTTAAGTCCCTTTAAGGGCGTAAATTGTAAATTGCTTTAAGTCCCTTTATGGGCGTAAAGCAATTTACATTCCACAAATAGTTGATTTTACAATCAATCGGTATCCTTTTCAGTTTGATCAACATTTTTAGATAAGTCAAATACCAAAAATGGGAAACATATTTTTAGCAAAAACAAACATGCTGAAAAATTTAAACTATAAGCCTAATGAATTTTTACCCTTTCAGATTAAATACACAATAATGATATTGAAGTTCGGGAGGTGATGGTAGGACTATAGACATGAGGCAACATAAAAAATATTATTATTATTGAACTATCACTTAAACTTTCAAGTTATCCGCATCGCTTGTTGAAGTACAAATTACATAGCTCATTACATAGATCACCAGACTAAAAATGTACATCAATAATCATTTTAATGATAATTGTAGGGTCACAAATTGTAGCCCACACCTAGATGAAAACAGGAGATGGACCCAATAAGCCCAATACAATAAATTTGTAAGAGAGTGGGTCAAAGAATTGGGCTAATAGCGATCTTTACAACATTTACTGAAGATTAGGTGCTTGGCCGAGAAGACTAAAACACATACACAAGTTAAGATCTCGTGTCCGAGGAGTAAGTTTTGGACTAATTGATGGATTCGAGTTAGGTCCGAGGGGTATGCACTTAGATAGAATGCTTTTCTTTGGGTTGTATTTTTCCAGATGCTACAGTAGTTATTTCTTGAGGTTTCTTCTATTTTTTCTCTCGTCCTCTTCTTCTGGAGGTCTTACTCCATTATATAGTACTTCATTGTTCGATCCTATCGTCCACTTGTCTGCCATCTAGCCTGGTACTTGAGTTTCCCACTTCTTCTCCCACAGCTTTTTGGTTTCCTGGGGGTAAAGATGATTTTAAACACTGTTCAGGGGTCTTCTCCACATAAATGCGGCCAGGAAAGTTGCTGTAATGCATTTAATGCGGTGGCAGCAGCTTTTGCTCAAGATATTTCTGCATCCTTATCCCTTCCACGTGCATTGGTAATCTATCTTCACCTCTGAAATTTCCTGGAAGCTGGACTAAGGGGAAGCCGAGGCCCCTCTCACCGACATATGCCAGACCCGAGGAGGGTATCCCTCTCGGATCACTATCCCTGGACACTTACGCGTTCTACTATTAGTTACAAGGGTTCCCTATAATTTCTTCTCCTCGGACGTATTGTTGATGAAAAGTTGTACCTGAGCCCACCTCATGGGCCCAGGTTTTACTCCCCCACAATGGCCCCTCAAAATTCTAATTTTTCCTTCTAATCCGAGAAGGAAAGTTAGGATTTTGATGTACCCCAGTAATTACAATGCAGTCCTTAACAGTACCTAAATTTAGGCGCGTGTAAGAGCCATTTCTGCCATTTCGCGAGGGCTCCTGACGCTTGGGAACTCGCACAATCATCATTAAACGCTTAGAATTGCGTTTCAACCCAGGCATCCTACGGTGAAATACGAATCCAACGGTCCAGATCTCAACTTCAATATTTGGGCGGGATTGTGGTTTTTCCTTTTTCCATTCCCACTATAAAAACATCCTGGCGTTACTTTTTGTTTCTTATCAGAGCTTGCAACTTCAGTGTTCATATCCAGGCACCCATCATTTTTCACAAGAAAGAGAGCTTGACGATCTTCCAGCGACCAGAGGAACAGGCCGTGTTTATTCTCACGTAAGTTTCGCACTCCGACTTCCGTTGTATCCTCGGCTAACCTCCTCGGCTAACCACTCCACCTTATAGAGACTAACAATGGGTAGATTCGAGCGCTTAGTAAACACTCCGGCCATGATAAAGTTGTTCAAAGAAAAGTACCATATTCCCCCGGAGGTAGTGGTACGTCATTGCACCACAGAGGGAGTGGAGTTTGACCGGAAAGTAGGAGAGGTGGTCATCCCTATGATTGCCTTCATAGAAGGAGGGATGACCATCCCCATGGGTAGGATTACACGGGACTATCTTCGCGCCCATAGGCTCTGCCCCCATCAGTGTGCCCCCAACTTCTTTAGAGTCCTAGGGTCAATCGACGCTTTGGACCGGCATCTGGGGCTAGGATTGACATGGCACGACGTCGCCCACCTATATGAAGGCCATATAGAGACTCGGGCAGGCTTTTACCTTAAGTCCCGTAGCAATGTGGTCAAACTGATATCCTGCCTCCCCAAGTCTAATAAGGGGATGAAAGACGACTACTTAATCCTGTCGGGGCCTTGGAGCGACGGCTTAGCCTGCCCAACCAAGGCCGGGACACCAGGTGGAGCAACCTAGACTTAGGATTTCTAACTTCAGCATTGAGGAGTGTTCTGATGCCTTTACGCTTATTTGTTTAATTGTTTTATGTTAGTGTTGCTATTATTATATTTTTTTGGTGCCGAGGCTTAACAATGTGATTTACTTACTTGACAGATAAATTTTTTACCAACCCAAAGCTCAGCCTGATCAACGTTCCAGCACTGAATTACCTGCTGAGATCAGAGATTTTTGTGAACGACGACGGGCAACTACGAGCGGTTCACCTCATTTTGGATTTCGAACCCATTTCGAGGTCTTATTTAGACGTCGGCAACTCTATCCGAGCAGGAGACCATCGCTTGGCACGCGTAGACGTGTCTCGGCCAAACTTCCTCGCCGACCACGATCTTCCTCCAGTTGACCATCCCATTCCACAGGGGATTCCCTTTGCCGCCGAACCGCTGCGCGAAGTAGCATTTGGGGAGGCTATTCTCCGAGAAGGCACAGCTTCTTCTTCCTCCCTTGAACTAGAGATTGACAAGTTCAAGTTTGAAGAAGAAACAGTCTTCATATCAGAGGCCGAGGAAGGAGCGGACGAGCAGTCGTGCGTGCAAACTCCAGTTCAAGTGGTAACATACATTGCCGATACAACCGACGAGGAGGAAGACATGGCTCCTCGAACTGGCCCTTCTTTGAAAGAGTTGATGAAGGGCAGGAACAAAGGGCCATCTTCTCAAGACAAGGGCAAATCCAAACTAACTGCTCACCCTCCCCCTCCTCCGCCCCAGGTGCCTGCAGACCTGGGGCTCAAACTAAACCCAGATTTGAGGAGGAAGAGGCCAGTGGAGCCCACCGAGGAGGGGGAGCTAGGCCCGTCAAGGGGCAATAAACAGGCCAGACCTACTCAGGAACGTCGGAGTAGGAGGGCCCATTCGGTGGAGAGCCGAGAGGAGCACCCACCAGCCCAAGTTCGTCAGTCAACACGGACTTGGTCGCCAGCGCTGGAGGTTGATGGTGGCCCCATCTCAGTGGATGCCTCACTTAGGCACTTCCGCGGTGGTCACGCAGGCCGACTGGCTGATGCTTTGCTGTAGCCCCTTCTCCTACCTACGGACTTGGCGGCTTACAGGAGTTTCAATTATCCTGACTTACTTCTTTCCATGAAAAGGGATTTGGCTATGGTAAGTACAATTTTGTTTCTTTTTATTTGCCTATTATTTCTTAAATCTAAGCCACTTTTTAACTTTCAATAACAGGTCGCGCAACAAGTGTACGTGGCTGAGGAATGGGCGAAGCACTTTCGAGATGAGACAAAAGCCGCCCATGAGGCCCGAGAGACTGTGGAGGACCATCTGAGTGTGTTAAGAACTCAACAAAAGCAGATGGCCGAGGAGGTGAAGAAGGCTAATCAGGAGAGGGCCAGCGCTGAGGCTGGACTAAAAACGACTGAGAAGCAAGCTGAGACACTTCGCAGCGAACTACACCTCTGCGAAATCAACTTAGAAACGGAGAGGCAGATGGTGAAAAGTCTGCGCGAAGAGCTTCATAAGGCTAAGGAAGCTGCACAGCTACAAAAAGAGGCAGCCGAGGCCGAAAAGCAAGCTTCTTACGCTCTGAGGGTGGAAGAAACTCAGAGCAGGTTGACTGAAGAGTTTGCCTCTGTCGCCAGGGACTACTGCGACATCACTTGGGAAAAAGCCCTTGATGCCGCTGGGGTCCCTGCTGACTCCAACCTCAGGAGGCCTGAGAGCGTGTACTATGAACCTGATATTCAACCGCTCCCAGATTCTGATCCTCCTCCTTCAGAGCAGCCAGCCCCAGTGTCCGAAGCTCCTGCGACAGACCAAGCTCTTCCAGCTCCTGTGGAAGTCTCAACAGCCTCCCATCAGGACGCTGGTCAAGGGGAAAGAGCTGAGCCCTCCCAAGGTGATGCTCCAGATGCTGCCCCTCCGCAGTCTGTACAAGTAGCTGAGCACCAAGACCCCAAGACGAAGACTTAGGCTGTTTGTCTTAGTGTTGTTTTCTTTTGTTTTTTTTTTTTTTTTTTTTTTTTATGCTTATTATTTTCAAGATGTGTACTACGTTTTAATCATTAATGAAGATATATTCCCTTTGTTTTACGTATTATGACAAGTAATAATAAACCCCTCTGCTGCCATTTCATTTCATTTCATTTTTTTTTGCGTTGTGTGGATGACCAATTTGATTAAGAAGTTTTGGAAGTTGGATTATCATACTGGCAAAATAAATATAACTAAACAAGAAATTTGAGTCATGCATTCACATCTATATTTGAATGCTTAAAAAGGGAAATAGAACAAGTGTTAACTAACCCAGATCATCTGGTCCGAGGACTCATGCATGACTGGATTTAAGTTTAAACACTTCATAGAACGGTGAGGGTGTTAACTAACCCAGATCATCTGGTCCGAGGACTCATGCATGACTGGATTTAAGTTTAAACACTTCATAGAACGGTGAGGGTGTTAACTAACCCAGATCATCTGGTCCGAGGACTCATGCATGACTGGATTTAAGTTTAAACACTTCATAGAACGGTGAGGGTGTTAACTAACCCAGATCATCTGGTCCGAGGACTCATGCATGACTGGATTTAAGTTTAAACACTTCATAGAGCATCGAGAGATACGAAAAGAGGCATACATATTTAACATAAAGAACGAATATTGATTAAATACAGTTTTATTAGTAATAATACCTTTTCAAATTATTGACGTTCCAAGGGCGGGGTACTACAAGTCCGTCCAAGTCTTCCAAGAAATATGCTCCAATGCCAGCGTTGGAGGTGATGCGATATGGTCCTTTCCAATTCGGCCCTAGTTTTCCCCATGCAGAGTTCTTTGCCGAGCCCACGACTTTGCGCAGCACCAGGTCACCTGGGACCAAAGGCCTTGTCTTTGCATGGGCATCATAACCTCGCTTCAGCTTTTGTTGGTAATGAGCCAATTGAACCATTGCGTTTTCCCTTTTTTCATCAATCAAGTCCAGACCTCTTGCCAAGTTTTCATCGTTGTCTTTTGGATTGAATGAGCTCGTTCTCGTCGTTGGGAACCCGGATTCCAAAGGTATGACTGCTTCAGCTCCATAAGTCATTGAAAAAGGGGTCTCTCCAGTGGACCTACGAGGTGTGGTCCTGTACGTCCAGAGTACATGTGGGAGTTCTTCTACCCATCTGCCTTTCGCATCATCCAGTCTTTTCTTCAATCCGTTTAATATGACCTTATTCACAGCTTCAGCCTGTCCATTCCCTTGAGGGTATGCCGGAGTAGAATATCTGTTAGTGATCCCCAATTCTCCACAGTAATTTCTGAACATCTTACTGTCAACCTGGAGTCCATTATCCGTAATGAGTACACGAGGGACACCGAATCGAGTAACAATGTTTTTCCAAACGAATCTTTTCGCATCCACATCTCGGATATTAGCTAGAGGCTCTGCTTCAACCCACTTTGTAAAATAGTCCGTGCCGACTATGAGATATTTTTTGTTTCCTACAGCCTTAGGAAATGGTCCGACGATGTCCAAGCCCCATTGAGCGAATGGCCATGGGCTGGATATTGGATTGAGGACTCCTCCCGGTTGGTGTATATTCGGTGAATACCGTTGGCATTGATCACACTTTTTGACATATTCCAAAGCTTCTCTCTGCATATTCGGCCACCAATAACCCTGAGTAATGGCCCTATGCGCTAAGGACCTGCCTCCAGTATGGCTTCCACAGATTCCCTCATGCATCTCCTCCAAGAGCAATTCCGTTTGATCGGGATGAACGCATAGCAGATAAGGCCCAGAGAAGGAATGCCTATATAGCTTGTCATCCTGCGACAGCCAATAGTTAGGAGCCTTCTTTCTTATTTTATCGGCTTCAACTTTCTCCTCGGGTAGAATATCATCCTTTAAGAATTGCATGAAAGGATCCATCCAGCTTGGCCCCATTCTAACTTGATTGATCTGAACTACGTTTGCTATTGTCGAGGGTTGACGCAGGTCTTCAACGAGGATTATGCGAGGCAAGTTTTGCGCCGAAGAAGTTGCGAGGGTGGCCAAAGAGTCCGCATGCGTGTTGCCACTTCTTGGGACATGCAGCAAGCTAAAGGATTCGAACTCCATCTGCATGATTTTCACTCGGCTAAGATAACCTCGCATTCTCTCGTCTTTGGCTTCAAATTCGCCTTTGACCTGACCAACAATTAGCCTTGAATCCGAGAAGAGTTCAATGGACTTTCCTCCCATCCTTAGGACCATAGCCATACCTTCTAGTAGTGCTTCGTACTCTGCTTCGTTATTCGTGGCAGGAAAGCTTAACCTCAGTGACTTTTCAATGGTGATCATTTCTGAAGATGTCAGCACTAACCCAACTCCCGCTCCTTTTTGGTTTGATGCTCCGTCTACATGTACTTCCCAAGTCGGAGGGAGACGCCTGGAGATACTACAGGCTAGTTTTACATCCCCTTCTTCTGATGCTAATAGACTATCCACTTCTGGTTCGGTGAACTCTGCCACCAGGTCGGCCAGCACCTGGCCCTTCACTGAGGTGCGAGGCATGTACTTGATGTCGAAAGCTCCCAGAATTGTGCCCCACTTGGCTATCCTTCCCGTGTAATCTGCACTTTTAAGGACGGCCTTTAATGGGAGTTGCGTAAGAACAATCACCGTGTGCGCTTGGAAATAGTGAGGCAGCTTGCGTGTGCCAAGCACCACCGCCAAGATAGCATTTTCCAGTGGAAGGTATCGCACCTCTGCCTCATGCAGTGATTTGCTCACGTAGTACACTGGCCGTTGTACGCCGTTATCAACCCTTATCAACGCTAAACTTACTACATAGGAGGCCACTGCAATGTAAGCAAAAAGAACCTCATCTGGCTCGGGACTTGACATGACCGGCAACCGAGCAAGATAGTCTTTAAGTTGTTGAAAGGCTGCGTCACATTCCGTCGACCATTCAAAACTTTTCCATTTATTGATCAACAGGAAAAAGGGTCGGCACCTGTCCGCTGATCGAGATATGAATCTATTCAGAGCAGCGGCCATTCTGGTTAGTTTTTGCACCTCTTTTGGGTTCCGAGGAGTTCGCATACTGGTGATGGCCTTAATTTGGTCAGGATTGACTTCAATTCCCCTATGAGTAACCATATAACCCAAGAATTTGCCTGAGCCAACACTAAACGAACATTTGGAGGCATTCAAGCGTAGTTTATGGCTTCTGAGAATTTCGAAGACAACTCGAAGATCCTCTAGGTGTTCAGATGCTCTTTTGCTTTTCACCACCATGTCATCTATGTAAATCTTCATATTTTTTCCCAATAATGGTTCAAACATCCTCGTCATCATCCTCTGATAAGTGGAGCCCACGTTCTTCAAACCAAAAGGCATCACCTTGTAGTGGTAGTTTCCTACTGGCGTGACAAAAGCAGTTTTTTCCTGATCGTCCAATGCTAAAGGTATCTGATGATAACCCTGGAAAGCGTCCAAGAAACTCATCCGAGGATGGCCGACTGTGGCGTCTACCAGCTGATCAATTTTGGGCATGGGGAATGGATCTTTAGGGCAGGCTTTATTTAGATTTGTGAAATCAACACATACTCGCCACTTCCCAGTCTTTTTCTTGACCACCACCATGTTTGCCAACCACTCGGGGTAGAAGATCTCTTTGATAGCCCCTGCCTTCTTTAGCTTCGTCACTTCCTGACGGACTGCTTCTGCATGCTCTTTAGATGGCCGACGAGGGAGCTGCTTCTTGGGGGTCATTGCTGGATTAACATTCAAATGGTGACAAATGAAGTCTGGGTCTACCCCCGGAGCCTCATAAGCACTCCATGCAAAGACGTCTATATTTCGTTTGAGGAACTCTACCAATTCCTCCTTTTCCAACTGGGGTAGTTGAGATCCGACTTGAAAGAATTTCTCAGGGTCATCTCCTATTGTGACTTTTACAAGATCTTCACATTTCGCTTCCTCGGATAACCCATCTTGGGGCAGCATTGAGGATTTTAATTGCTATAACTCTTCTTTTTGAGCCTCAGATTCTGCTTCAGGCTTATGTCGGATAGCTGCTATCATGCATTGCCTCGCCATGGTTTGATCACCCAGTATCTCTTCTATCTTACCTCCAGAGGGGTATTTAATTTTCTGATGCAGGGTGGAAGAGACTGCTCCCAAAGTATGAAGCCAAGGCCTCGCGACAATTGCTGTGTAAGGGGAGTAGGCATCCACCACTATAAAATCGACCTCTACTATCTCCGTTCCGATTTGTACTGGCAGTCTGACTTGCCCTTTCGGGATAATAATCTTCCCTTCAAAGCTTACTAAAGGGGAGTTATAAGGTGTCAGGTCTTCAGCCCTTAGGTTCAGCCCCTTGAAGAGGTCAGGGTACATGATCTCGGCTGCACTGCCTTGATCCACCATTACCCTCTTTACATCGTAGCCTCCAATTCGAAGGGTAATTACTAAAGCATCGTCATGTGGTTGAACAGTTCCGATCTTGTCTTCGTCCGAGAATCCCATGACCAGGGACCGGCTCGATTTAGCTCTCTTCGACTCGTGAGAGTCATCCTCAGGGTACAGATGAGCCACCGACATTACTCTGGAGGGGCATGACCCTGTTCTGCCAGGTGCCGCAAAGATGACATTAATAGTTCCAATTGGAGGTCTCGGAGGATTCTCCCTTTCTGATCGAGTATCCGCATGGCTACCCAGATTATTGGAATGATGCAACAGCTGTTTCAATCTGCCCTCCCGGACAAGCTGGTCTAGGTGATCCCATAAGCTTCTACAATCCTCGGTGGTATGACCGTGGTCTCTATGATATTGACAATAGAGGTTCCGGTTTCTCTTTTCTGGGTTTCCCATCATCTTGTTGGGCCACTTGAAGAAGGGTTCGTTTTTTATCTTTTCTAGGACTTGGTGCACAGGCTCTCGGAATACAGCTCCTACTATTTGGCTGTTACTGGATATCTGCTGCTCGGCATAATCCCTTTTCGGCCGGTTATTATTGTACCTGTCCGGCCTAAACTCTCCTCTTTCTTGAGGGACGAGCTTAGCTTTCCCTTTTCCTTGTTGCTGCTGTTGTTGATCATCTTCTATCCTTTTATATTTATCCACCCTATCCATTAATTGTTGCAAGCTGGTGACCGGTTTCCCTGTCAGGGACTTCCTCAGACCATGCTCGGAGGGAAGACCGACCTTGAAGGTTCTGACAGCGACCTCATCAAAATCTCCGTCAATCTCGTTAAACATCTCCTAATACCTCTCGGCATATGACCTCACAGACTCCCCTTCCCTCATTGTCATGGACAGCAGGGAATCAAGGGGTTGAGGAACTCTGCTGCATGTAACAAACCGGGAGCAGAATGATTGAGTGAGCTTCTTAAAGGAGCCGATGGAGTCAGTCTTCAACCCATCGAACCATCTCATCGGCATCGGTCCTAGGCTAGAGGGAAATACTCTACACAATAAAGCCTCGTCTTGAGAGTAAACTGCCATCTTTTGTCTGAATTGGCTCACGTGTTCTACAGGATCGGTACGTCCGTTGTACATAGAGAACGTAGGTTGATGAAAACGTCTGGGAAGCTTTGTCTTTTCTATTCCCTTAGTAAAGGGGGACTTAGAAATTTGGGTCAGAGCCTTCTTCATGTCTTTGGTCCCCACTTCCCTTCTAGACGAACTTTTTCTCCTTCTCTTGTGAGAATGCTCTTCTTCATAGGAATAGGATTCACTGGGGGGAGTTTCTGAAGAATCCCTGTAACTGTCCTCCCCTTCACCGTTGGAGGAGACATCAGAACTTGAAGGGGTGTGATTTCGTTGTGCTCGACGAAGCTTCTTTTTCAAACCTTCTATTTCACGCTGCAAGTCCTTTTCATCAGCGTGCCCTTGCACCAGATGGCTCTTTCGTCGATAACCGCTCTTCCCAGCATGGATCGTTCGCGAACTACCCTCACGCTGGTTATCTACGTGGTTCTCCCGTTCAAGATTATGGAGTTCATCTTGCTGACTGGCGTTTACTGACTCTGCATAGGGCGGACTGGCCTGCTGCGGTCCTGAACCTGCCATAACTGCCGTAACTTTCTATTAGCGCTAATTCCTCCCCACAGACGGTGCCAATTGTAGGGTCACAAATTGTAGCCCACACCTAGATGAAAACAGGAGATGGGCCCAATAAGCCTAATACAATAAATTTGTAAGAGAGTGGGTCAAAGAATTGGGCTAATAGCGATCTTTACAACAGTTACTGAAGATTAGGTGCTTGGCCGAGAAGACTAAAACACATACACAAGTTAAGATCTCGTGTCCGAGGAGTAAGTTTTGGACTAATTGATGGATTCGAGTTAGGTCCGAGGGGTATGCACTTAGATAGAATGCTTTTCTTTGGGTTGTATTTTTCCAGATGCTACAGTAGTTATTTCTTGAGGTTTCTTCTATTTTTTCTCTCGTCCTCTTCTTCTGGAGGTCTTACTCCATTATATAGTCCTTCATTGTTCGATCCTATCGTCCACTTGTCTGCCATCTAGCCTGGTACTTGAGTTTCCCACTTCTTCTCCCACAGCTTTTTGGTTTCCTGGGGGTAAAGATGATTTTAAACACTGTTCAGGGGTCTTCTCCACATAAATGCGGTCAGGAAAGCTGCTGTAATGCACTTAATGCGGTGGCAGCAGCTTTTGCTCAAGATATTTCTGCATCCTTATCCCTTCCACGTGCATTGGTAATCTATCTTCACCTCTGGAATTTCCTGGAAGCTGGACTAAGGGGAAGCCGAGGCCCCTCTCACCGACATATGCCAGACTCGAGGAGGGTATCCCTCTCGGATCACTATCCCTGGACACTTACGCGTTCTACTATTAGTTACAAGGGTTCCCTATAATTTCTTCTCCTCGGACGTATTGTTGATGAAAAGTTGTACCTGAGCCCACCTCATGGGCCCAGGTTTTACTCCCCCACAATAATATAGTGGGTGATTTTTTTTATTTTTTTATTTTTTTATTTTCAAACCGACTTAGAGTTAAACTTTATCCATAAATTATGCTTACATTTAAGAATAACCATAAGTCAGACACAAGCTTGACATACAAGAAGATTGCCTACAGCTTTTTGAAGGACTGTTTAACACTTAAGAGTCTTTCTCTTGGTTGCACATAACTTAAAGAGAATAAAGAGCAATGCTAGGGACACAAAAAATGTCATAACATTTGCCACATAGTGAGTTGTAAGTGATGAAAGTGTAGACCTACTATTTCACCTCCATACAACTCGTCACTTAGCAAATTATGATAAAAGTTGTGAAATTTTTTATTTCCTAGCATTTTTTAGAGACTAATAAGTTTAGCATGCAACAGGGATAGGGACCAACAACAGTCGCATTTTTTTTTTTGGAATAGGGACCAACCACAGTTGCATTATTAAGAGGTTAAAAATGCCCATGCATACTTTGTTGCGTGTACAAATCTTGTAGGGCCGGACAAATTGAAGTGCGTTAACATGATAAGCGAATAGGGATGCCTCATCAAATCAAAGTTCAAACCCGTGCTTATTACACTTTCACAACAGAAATGGATAAGGTCAAGTGATTAACTTGGGTGAGTGCTGCTACTGCTAGTGCTTACTATAGGACAATCTTCACTTGATTAGAGGGCTCCATTCCAATGCAGTGACAGATGCGCTCCATCTACCAAGGATAAGTGCTGCTTTAAAAAATTGTAAGATAAGGCGAATGGTGTCAATTGTGTTAAAATGTCCATTTCTAAGTTCTAGCACATGGCTGCTTGTCATTACATTTCTTTAATTCTACAGCAAATTGGACCTACAAAAGAACTTTCCTGAATGGCTGAATCAAACGCCAATTTAAAAACTCAATTAATTGTTTAAGTGACAAGGTCACTCTTTGTGCTCCTAGGGTAAGCTACGCTAATTTCTACGATCTCTAGTAGAGCTTTTCTGTCCCTGTCCCAGTACAGGTTTCCACGTCTCCTACTGTGCTGCTAGTACCATAGGGCTTTCATCTCTTACAATTCCCCTGAATGCCCCAATGGATTCTTTAGAAAGTTTATGGCAGAACCTATCCCTTTCAGATTTGGAGGAATTTGGAATTTCTTGTCCCAAAGATTCACTGAACCCCCGGTTTCTCTTGGCTGCAAAGTTCTTTACAAAACAGGTGGTTAACATCGATTCAGTTGTGCGAACTTTTTAGCCTCTTTGGAGAACACAGAACGATTTCAAGATTAAGGACATGGGTGATATAACACACTCTTCTTTGATTTTGAGGATGAATATGATCTCCAACAGGTTGTAAAGCATGAGCCGTGGACATACGAAAAACATCTGGTCATCTTTGAAAGGGTTCGAAAGAATGTCCCTGTAATACCCGGAAAAAAAAAAAAGGAATTAAAAGGAAGGGTATTTAAGTAAATCCCTTGTGGCGACAATTTTATAATTTATAATTATAAGAGAGTTTTTAGAAAAATAAGGTTGAAAACCCTAGTTTATATAGTCTAATTTTAAATCAGTGTATACTGACAGATGTTTTGAGAGAGGAGACTACCAAAAATACTGAAGTAGAAAATATTTGACTGCACATTTGAGGTAAGAGCTTATAAATCTCTTTCTTGTTAAATCTAAGCTTTACTTAGATTTGGAGTATATTTTATGTTGGTAGTTTTGGCCCGTAGCGGAATTATCTAAAATTATTTATGGATTTTACGACGTAAGTGTGATTAGAGAAGGGTTGGATTTGGGCGATAAAATCCTTTTTTTTTTCATTGCATGTCTTTCTTTGTAATATTGATAATTCTGGTGCTTTGTTGGCCATGGAGTTGCTTTGGGTGCATATTACTCTTTTGCGAATATTTATTGTAAGAAACAGTGGACTATTGGTTAGACCACCATCAGTCCAATAGCCTATTAGATTTTAGAGTCTATGGAGATAAGAGACAAAGGCTTTTTGTTAGAGATTGTACTCAGCTTTACAGAGTATTCGGTCCTTATGAATGCTTTTAACTTTTTGCCTAAATAATCGTGTGAGGAGAGGCTCATATTACACCGTGCTTGGGATTTTGTGTGAAACAAATTTTAAGCAAAGTTAATACAAATGATAGAATGTGGAATATAGCCACGGAGAAATTGTAGGAGAATTAATAGTGAGGAATTATTGGGTACTTTAGAAGTTTCTCATCTGGTCAGGTAACTTGCAAGTTATTCTTATTATTTGATTATTGAGTAAATGGTGCTTTAAAATTGTTAGGTGATATCTAAGGATTTTAGAGACAATGTTAGGGAGAAGTTCTTTGTGGTGAGCTAGCTGAGATAAGTAACCTTATCCTAAATGGTTTTATCTTTACATATTTTAATCACTGAAATTTGTTTACAGTTGTTACAATTTATTTTTATTATATTACTGATTTCAAGTAAAGAATTATCACAAATATATCTGATTACTGAATATATGATGTATTTTATTTAATTGTTTTAGTTATATTGATTCAAAGTAAAGAATAAAGAATTTCCACCAACAGATATGAGCATCGAATATAAGATTTATTTTATTTAATTGTTTTTAGATATATTGATTTAAAGTAAGAATATAGAAATATCACAAGTATATTTGAATATTGAATATATGATCACATATATATATATATATATATATATATGTGTGTGTGTGTGTGTGTGTGTGCGTGTGTGTGTGTATTTGAATAGGATATTTTTTGTTAGAAGCTATGATTTCATATATATGATTATGAATAATTTGACTATGAAGTTATTTTGATACCCAGCCAATGGGGGTTATTCATTGGTACTCTAATACCCAACCAATAGGGGTTATTCATTGGTATTCTGATACCCAAACCAATGGGGGTTATTCATTGGTACTCTGATACCCAGCCAATGGGGGTTATTCATTGGTACTCTGATACCCAAACCAATGGGGGTTATTCATTGGTACTCTGATACCCAGTCACGAGGATATAGCGTGACCATAGTCATAAGATTGTTAATAATATGAATTACGTTTGAATATTTGACTATTTCGAGTCCTTAAAACTACATTTGTGATTTTGGAAATGTTTAAGTATTTGAATTATTTTGAGTCACTAAAACTGCTTATGTGTTTTTGGAACCTATTGTAAGTTATAGATTTTGATATATGGAAAACTGACCATTTTCTAAACCATCTATGATATATTTGTAAGATTAAAGTATGTGACCTATGTGTAACTTATTATTTTAAGACTATGAAATTTTTTCAATTATTTTGAAAACACATAGTATATTATAGTTTTTGTAAACACACATTACATCTTATACTTTACAGATCTATTGCTTAATAGAACTTATTAGGACTTAAGTTATTTATTGAGTTGTCAACTCACCCCATTTTTCCCATCCAATTTCAGATTGTGAAGATTAGCAAGTTTTGGGAGTTTTGCTGTTGTGTTGTGAGCATGAAAAAAGCTTAGTAAGTTTGGAATTAGATGGTCTTGTAATGGTTTTATATATTTTGGTCATTTGACATTATGTACATGAGGTTTGGAATGTTCCTTTAAATTATTGGAGATTTATCCCCAAAGAAATTGTTGAGGTATTTTGGATTTATTTGATTTTAATTTTTAAGGATAATATTTAGTGCTAAGAAGGCCTTGCATACTTGTAGGGTGATTACTTTATAAGTGTGCGGCCGTTGTCATGTGCCTATCTTTATAGTTGGGTTTGGGGCATGACAGTCCCTATTTTCGATCTCTGTTTTCAGTTTACATCCTTTTGGATTCAGATACATGATCTACTAATCCATTGCTTAACACTAGTAGTAAGGAATCTATTGGAAGATTACTGGGGAAACTCCTCCACATGGTTGATTCTGCAGAGGAAGGTGGTAAGGGCAATTACCTCCGAGTCAGGGTGCGAATTGATGTCACAAAACCTCTTAGCAGAGTATGGAAGGTCTGGTCAGAGGGAGAGGTCATTGGATGGGCGACGCTTAGGTATGAATGTCTCCCTAACTTCTGTTATTGGTGTGGTCATGTGTCCCATGATGACCAGGATTGCAAGCGGTGGTTACAGAGCAAAGGTACTTTGATAAAATCTGACCAAAATTATGGGGAATGGTTGAGGGTAGAGGTGGACCTGTCAACACGCAAAACCTCTATCATTGTCTCCGGTGCGAAACCACACAAACTAGTGCCTCCCACAAATGAACATGATGACCCCAAGACTCAGCAGTTGGGGACGTTAGTAACAAAAGACAAGGGCATTGCCCATCCAAACCTAGCAATCCTTGACAAACCAACTCCGGCCAACCAACGGCCAGATAAGCTAGAATCGATAGACGAAAACGTTACTCATCATTTATTACTCTCGGATTTTCAGGAACCCATAGCGGTTACTGACAATGAATCGGGCACTAACTCTAGCATCAATCCAGCTACATTTACTACCCCTAAGAATGTAACGACCATTTATGATTTTGAAAGTGGTACACCACGGGACTCGAGCATAATTAATCCTGTGATTAAAGTGGAACCCACAAACCAAACACAACCTAAACCTCACCCCGGCCCATTAGTTGGGCTACCCACACTCCCAAAGCCCACACATATAACCCCTACTCCCAGACACACAAAACCAAATGGCCCAAAATCTACTTGGGTTCGCCTCATCAGGGAAATAAAAACCTAACCAGGTGAGATTATTATGTATGATCCTGAATTG
This sequence comes from Quercus wislizeni, assembly GCA_023055345.1. NCBI lineage: Eukaryota > Viridiplantae > Streptophyta > Magnoliopsida > Fagales > Fagaceae > Quercus > Quercus wislizeni. Next base: position 36,305,108 of record JALGQJ010000005.1, on the reverse strand, counting down.
CGAAGAGAACCCATTTGCCCTGAAGACCTTCGTGCACCAAAGAGACAAACCCTCCAAAATGATGCTGAACTTCAATCCCTAACGACGACGGCTGCTCAACAGCCCCGCTGAGCCCAATGAATTGCATAAGCTGGAACTGCCAAGGCTTGGGGTAGCCACGGTTAGTTCTTGAACTCACTAAATTGGTGAGAAAGCACTCTCCAACCATCCTTTTTCTCATAGAAACCAGAGCCAAAGAACCTTTCATCAAAAACCTTAGAAATAAACTACATCTTGAAAATGTATTAATTGTCCCAATGATCAATTCTGGTGGTGGTCTTACTTTGTTTTGGAAAAATGGAGTTGATCTTCATGTGTTGGATTCCTCCCCTATCTATATCGATGCTATAGTGAACTCAGGAGTTGATGACGCCTGGTGGTTTATGGGTTTTTATGGAAACCCAGTGATGGTCAACCGGGAGCATTCCTAGGCACTACTAAAACATTTATGCCTCAAAATGGATTTACCATGGCTTTGCGTGAGAGATTTTAATGAGATAGTGAGGTTTGAAAAAAAAAATGTGGTGCAAGTCAAAAAGAACGACAAATGGTGGATTTCAGAGGTGCGTTAGATTTTTGTGGCTTCCACGATTTGGGTTTTGTTGGCCCACCATTCACCTGGTGTAACAATCAATTTGATGGGGAAATTACTTGGATCCGGCTTGATAGAGGGGTGGCAACGCCATCTTGGTCCATTATTTCCAACAGTTCAGGTCCATCATTTTCCTGGATCATTATTGGATCATTGTCCCCTTTGGATTAGCTCGAACGATGAAAATATCAGATATTATAAACGTAATTGCCCTTTACGATTTGAAGCGGTATGGTTGAAGGATGAGCGCCATGAAGGTGTTATAAAAAATGCGTGGGAGAGTATTGCTTCTAGTAGTCCAATGGATCGATTAACTTGCAAAGTTGATGCATGCAGAACTCACTTACAAGCTTGGAACCGGGTTTTCTTTGGTAACATTTGCAACTTGCTAAGCCAAAAAAAGAAACTTTTGGCACATGCTAAAGCATGGTCCATGGCTGGAGGTAACCATGAGTTAGTTAAAAAGTTAAAAGGTGAGGTGTATGAATTAATGGTAAAAGAAGATATCCTATGGCAGCAATGTTCACATGTGGAATGGCTTAAGTCAGGGGATTTTAACATGAGCTACTTCCATAGTCATGCAACTTAGCACAATAGAAGAAACTATATTTCCAAACTTGTTTTGGATGATGGTTCATCAATTGAAGGGGATCAGAAAATTGGGGAAGCTATGGTTGATTACTTCGAAAACATTTTCACCTCTGCTGCTCTATCAAATTTCAACCAAATTCTACAGGGGATTGAAACAAAGGTCATGCCCCAAATGAATTCAACTCTAACCCAGGAATACACAGCAACAGAAGTTGAACATGCACTGAAATATATGAAGCCTTTGTCAGGCCCCTGCCTCGACGATATGTCTCCAACCTTTTATAAATCCTTTTGGAACATAATAGGACCAAATGTGGTTGAAGCCTCACTCTCTGTCCTTAATACGGGTACCATACCAGCAAACTTTAACCACACCTTCATTTCCCTCATTCCTAAAATAAAAAACCCAGAAAAAGCAAAAGACTTCCGCCCTATAAGCCAGTGCAACATGCTTTATAAGATTATAGCAAAAACTATTGCCAACCATTTCAAAACACTCTTGCCAAAATTAGTCTCTGAAACATAAAGTGCATTAATGTCAAACTGCCTTATCTTAGATAACATCCTAGTAGCCTTTGAAACACTACACTACCTCAAATCCAAAAGGAGGGGAAAATCTGGATTCATGGCATTAAAACTTGATATGAGCAAGGAGTATGACAGGGTCGGATGGATTTTTCTAGAAAAAATCATGGAAAAATTGGGGTTTGATGGAAAATAGATCTCTCTCATAAGCTCTTGTATTCGTTCAGTTTCTTTCTCTATCACAATTAATGGAAAACCACACGGTCACTTCCACCCTCAAAGAGGTCTCTACCAAGGAGACCCTTTATCACCTTACTTGTTTCTTTTATGTACAGAAGGTCTCCATTCTTTGATACAACAAGCTAAAAACTCAGGCACGCTTAATGGAGTGTCTCTATGTAGTTTTAGCCCCAAGGTATCACACATGTTCTTCGCGGACGATAGTTTGCTTTTCGCAAGAGCAAATGTCACTGATTACAGCACTATTATGGATATCTTAGCCACATATGAACTTGCTTTGGGTCAGCAAATCAACCGAGATAAAACATAGCTGTTTTTTAGTTCCAACACACCTCGGTCTATGTAGGAAAATATAAAAGCTTTGCTTGGTGTCTCGACCACTTCCCATTATGAAAAATACTTGGATCTCCCATAATTTATCGGAAGAGTAAAAAAACAAAGCTTCATCTATATCAGTGAACGAATATGGCACAAAATTCAGGGTTGGAAAGAGAAATTATTGTCGAAAGCGAGGCGAGGAGTCTTGATTAAGGCTATTTTGCAAGCTATGTCCACCTTCACCATGGGGTGCTTTAAACTACCAAAGAGTTTATGTAAGGACATTGAATCTCTTATTCGGAAGTTTTGGTTAGGATACAAGGGAGATAACAGAAAAAATCATTGGGTTAGGTGGAATAAACTTTGCCATCCTAAATGCCAAGGTGGATCGGGTTTTAAGGACATTGAAAACTTCAATTTGGCTTTATTGGGAAAACATGTGTGGTGCCTATTACACAACACGGACTTGCTCTTCTACAAGGTATTTAAGGCAAAATACTTTCCAAACTACTCTGTGTTAGGTGATAGTGTAAGGCAGAAAGGTTCTTATGCCTGGCAGAGTATCTTGAAAGCAAGAGAAGTGGTTCGGCTAGGTGTGAATTGGAGGATTGGTGATTGGAAGAAGGTTTGAATTAGGGGTGATAAGTGGCTTCCGAGTCAGCAAGCAAGTCAAATTTTGTCTCCCCATAAATACTTCCTAAGCAACTGTCGGGTCTGCGCCCTCATTGATGAGGATAACCCAAGTTGGATTGTTAATCGGGTACAAGAAGAATTTCTCCCCTCTAAAGCTAAAGTCATCCCAAGCATTCTCTTAAGCACACGCTCCACTGAGGACACCATTATATGGCGAGGAACAAAAAACGATACCTATTCCACAAAGAGTGCCTATTGTTTACTTGCAAAAACTTCAATTGCTGCAAAACCAGGTTCATCAAATCCATAGGCTCATAAGGCTTTTTGGCAAAAACTTTGGAACCTTGATGTCCCAAACAAGGTTAGACATTTCATGTGGAAAGCCTGCAATGAGTCTTTACCAACAAAAATGAATTTATTCAAAAGGAAAGTCATTGCTAATCCTACTTGTGACCGATGCCATTGTGAAAAGGAAGATACGATACATGCTTTGTGGGGCTACATTAGTCTCAAGGAAATTTGGTGGGAAGAACATACCTGCAAAATCCACCTGCATGAAAATTTTGCAAATTTTAGGTACCTTTTTCAAGGTTTTGTCCTTTACAAAAGACCAATGCTGGTTGAGACCTTTGTGGTTCTAGCTTGGAGTATCTGGTTTAACCGAAACGCTAAAAGAATGGGCAAGAGCTTCCTGCCAAACCACAAGATTTATGTAGATGCAATCGAGCAACTACGTGAGTTCCACATGGCTTAGGTGCAGCCCTCGACTCTCCCTCTTTCCTCTAGCACTCACCCTTCTCATTGGCACCCCCTCACAGGTCTCACATACAAAGTGAACTGCGATAGGGCTATATTTTAGGATGTTCGAATGGCAGGTATTGGGATTGTGATCCTCGACTCTAAGGGCGAAGTGATAGCTGCTTGCTCTGAAAAAACCTCGCTGCCCCTACTGTAAAAGATATAAAAGTTTTTGCTTGCCGAAAAGCCATGTCCTTTGCACATGAGGTAGGATTGCGAGACATGGTGATCGAAGGGGACTCTGAAACTATCATCAAACACTTCAGCTCTGAATCGGATTGTCTGACATCTTTTGGCAATATGGTGGAGGACTCAAAGGGTGCTGCTCTAAATTTCCATTCATGTTCTTTTTCTCATGTAAAACGCAATGGCAATGCCGTTGCTAATAAGTTAGCCAAATTGGTAAAACATTCTATTGTCCCTCAAATTTGGCTAAAGGACGTCCATAGTGATGCTACCTATCTTGTTTGTGTTGACAAAAGTTTTTGTTGAAGTAACCACCCCCCCCCCCCCCCCCCCCCCCAACAAAAAAAAAAAGCCAATTTAACTAGGCAAGCTCAAATTAAGCTCGAGTCAAGTGAAGGCCCAAAACTCCTTCCTTCCTATTTGGGCCTTCCATACCACTAAGAGATAGTAACATTACTTTATAACCAGCCCAATTGTATTCAACTTGTTTCCACCATAAAAATGTATCCCCATGGTCATGCAAGTATTCCTCTTTAGCCTTAAAAAGAGCCCACTTATTATGAATTCTCCCAAACCATCACTTAGAAGTTAGAACATCTTCTGAAGCTCACTTCCACTCCTACATTCCTCTACTCAATAAAACCTTTCTAATTTCTATCTACTTTCTATGTTTCTTGGGTATAACTGTGCGTTTGCCAACAACTGAAATTATATTTCAGCTGCGTTTGATGTTTTTTTGAGGTCCCATGGCACTATTCATGAGACTACCAAACTCAATAAAACGCATATATCGATGTATTTTTAGGACCCATAATACTATTTACACATTTAAAAATTGTTTTATTACAGTATTTTTAATAAAAAGTTTTCAATTTTCAACCAATAAACAGTATTCAAACAGACTCTAAATGTTATATTTTGTAAAGTGTCATATTTTGTTAAGAGCATATTTGTGACCTTCCAACATGTATACCAGTATTTGGTAATAGGATTTGTCAGCCATAAGCCCAAGCCCATATAACTTATAGAATGCAACTAACCGTTCTTAAATGTTAGGCCCAAATTACAAATTGTTCCACTTAGCTTTACCAAAAACTCATGCTTAAGTTTCAAATTTTATTCATCTTTAATCCTCCTGTTAATGTCTATTAAGTGCCCAAAAATGTAGTCTTAAAAATCCCATCAATTAAATAAAAAGTATTTTTTGAAAAATTAAAAAATAGAGGGGTAATTTAATCAAGAGGAATGCACTGAAATTTCAGAAAAGAAGAAGGAATAAGGACCAAAAATACTAGAACATAAAAAAAATAAATAAATAAAAGGCCAAATTTTATTATTATTATTATTATCATTTTTTATTTTTGCTAATAATTAGCCAAATTTTATTATTCGCATAGATATTTAATATTTAATGCGAACACTTCGCACACACAACATTCACAGCTGAGATTAATCATGATGTTCCCAAAAAGCACAATCAACCAGAGATTTCAATGGCCTTGACATCAGTTTTCTTCACCTCCACCTTAGGAACAGTAATAGTAAGAACCCCGTTCTCCATCGCAGCCTTAATCTGATCCATCTTCACATTCTCCGGCAACCTGAAACTCCTCACGAACTTGCCACTGCTCCGCTCCACACGATGCCACGTGTCATTCTTGTCTTCCTTCTCTATCTTCCTCTCTCCACTAATCCGAACCACTCTGTCATCTTCAACCTCGACTTTCACTTCCTCCTTGTTTAGCCCAGGAAGATCGGCCTTCAACACGTGAGCTTCTGGGGTCTCTTTCCAATCAACACGAGTACTGTTAAGGAAAGCAGAATTCTCTTTGGAAATTTGGGTTGGGAAATCCTTGAATGGGTCCCATACGTTTAGAGAGAATGGGTCGAAGATATTGCTGCGTTGGCCACTGAAGAAGCTTGGAACCATCGACATTTTTGAACTTTGATGTTATGAATAATTTCAGAGACAGATTTTAGCTGAAAATTTTTCGTTGGTTGAGGAACCTGATGAGTTGGGTATTTATAAGTTGACTAAGAGGATTCTAGTGTAGTCTAGGCCCTGTTTTAGTTTGGTGATTTTTGGATATTTGGAACTTTCTAGGACTATTGAGAACTATGCAGGAGCTAATTTGTGGGCACGTTTATAGGACCTAATTGAAGCTTGAAGAGACTCATGAGTCATGGCCCATGGTTTAACAAGTCCCCTGTATATCTGGCCTTTATAGCCCAACAATATATACTAGCCTGTGCCAGCCGTGATCTGCAAATAAGATAAGACTCTTTTTTATTATTTTGAATTTAATGTAATTTTTTAATTTGAATTTATCTTTTATTAGTGAGGTTACATGGAATGAATTTTTAAGAAACTAAAATTTAGGATTTGAAAATTTATTAGTGTGCTAGTTTTTAGGAAAAAAATATATCAAACGTGTATGAGATATATTCAAATAGAGAGTGTGCTAATTTTTAGGAAAAAAAGTTTATCAAGTAGTTGTTTTTTTTTTTTAATTTTAAATTTTGTTGAATTACAATTTTAAACTTATTTTTTGTTTTTTAAGAATAAAAATTATCTAATTAGATTAATGGTATTTTTGATATTTTACGAAGTTATAACCGACTTTCTGAATCTTTTTAATATATAAAGATGATTATATTTTAGAACTAGTTCTTTATTTTTTTATATGATACAAGATAGAAATTTTATTTTAACTTAATCTAAATGTATGTGCGTGTGAAGTTTCCTCTCGAGACTTGTATATCGGTACTTGAGACTTGTACCCTAGTGCGTAGTGATATATTTTAGAACTAGTAGCTAGCTTGCAATACGCACAAAAAAAAAATGTAAATAAATAAAATAAAATAAAATATGATATATATAATTAATTAAAGAATTTGTAAAAAAAAAATGACTTATTTAAATTATTATAATTAATTCAGAAAAGATAACATCTAAATTAATGAAAATTTGTTTAGTGTTATGAACTTGGGTTGCTTTATTGAAAAAGAATGATCTGATTAGTTTAAATTGATATGTTTTGATATTATTTTATAACTCTAAAGTTCAAATGAAAAAATAAATATTAAAGAGTCTGTGACAATATGTTAATAATTTTAAATATCTTAAAAAATTTACTCTTCATTTCTCTCACTAGCAAAATTAAAATTAAAATTAATAGTATTTTAGACAAATTCATTACTGAAATTCATTATTCAATATCTAAAATTCAATAGTACAAAGAGAGACAATGACCATCTCATACATGATATTTATCCTTATATTGATTATTCAAATTTATTTTTAGAATTAAAAATTTTAAAATATGTTATATATATATATAGTTCAATTAGCGCATTAAGTTATGTAAAAAGGCTAGACAAATTTTTTAATACATGTGTCACTTATAAAATATTAACTAACAATACATATTACACTATAGCTATAGCTATCCTAAATTAAAAATGATAAAATCTTATTTAAGATAGAGTATGTCACAATAAATACTAAGTGAATTAGCGATGTACATACAGACAAAAAAAGAAAAAGAAAAAAAAAAAAGACAGCAACCACAACAACACGCACATACAAACATAGTGGAGGAGAAGCTTGTGACATTAGCATTTTTGTCCAAATATTTTTGCCCTCCTTTTCTCCCCAATTTGGGGAGATTATGTTTTGGTGGGCCAGAAAAGAAAACTCTTAAGCCCTATCAAAATCTATTCCCTTTTTCACTCTTAACCAAACAACCACAAACTTCATTTTCTCTTCTCCATTTTTCATACTCTCTATAATAATTCCAACCAAAAAACGAAACCTAAGAGACTGAACAAAGAAATATATATATATATATATATATATATGTATATATATATATATATATATACATGTATGTATGTATGTATGTATGTAATGTTAAAAATAATATAATGTGTGATTTCTAGTTAGTTTAATTGGTAAAGACTCTAATGGTTGAATAAGACATTTAAAGTTTAATCTCCACCTACACCAATGCTAAAGCCATTGTGGAGGCTCTCAACTCTCCAACCTTTTCTAGCTCCTGTGTTTCTCCTATTATGGACGAGTGCAAGCACATGGCTAACCGGCTGCACCAGGTGAGGTTTAGACATATTTTTAGAGAGGCCAACAGGTGTGCTGACTTCTTAGCTAGCCTTGGCACTTTGTTGGAGAATGATTTTATTATTTTCACAAGTCCGCCTGTGGACTTAATTCCCTTTCTGGAGGCAGATGCCAATGGAGTGTATATAAACAGGTTGTGTCCTGTTTCGCCTGTTGCTGTTTAGTTTTATGAAATTTCCTTTTTACTAAAAAAAAAAAAAAGGAAGAAGATCAGCAGGCCCACATGGGAAGGAAGGAGTTTGGGCCTTCACATGGAGCAAATACGTCACATGGAGCAAATATGTGTATATTTCTCCCCATCACGCTATCATCAAATCAAGATATCAGTGTTTAAAGTGAGCCACCCGGCCCTTGGTTTCTCCCATCTGATACTCTTCGTAATCATCCTTTTAGTGACTAGACCATTGTAAGCATAAAAGAAAAACTCAACAGCCCGATCCACAATATCTTTGTTCAGGTTAGGATTTGGATTTTTTTGATTAAAGACACATAGATTCCTATCTTTCCAAAGAAGCCAAAGACTAAAGAGAAAAACAAGGTTCCAAGGTAGGGGACCCGAGTTATGATGGAGATTGGATGTGGCATTAGAGAAAAGCCAATCCTGGAGACTCAAGGAAAAGAAGTTGGAATTGTTTACACAGCCACCTAATTGATTCCACACCCTTATACTGAAAGGATAGTCACGAAGCAAATGAAGAATGGACTCCACCTCACACTGACACCGGGGGCAGCAGGCCTCCACCATCAATCCTCTCTCCAACAAGCACTGATTTACTCCAAGGCTGAAATGCATACACTTCCAAACAAACATTTGAATTCTGGGCAGAATTTTTAGCTTCCAAATCCACTGCCCTTTAAAAGAAGCATCCCCCCTAGTGTCCGTTGCCAGCAAGTAAGCACTTCTAAGGTCAAAATCTCCCTTGCCCGAGTGTTTCCAAGCTAACCTATCTTCACATCTGGCAGAAAAAGGGATAGGAGTGGCCATAATATCTCTAAGAACCTCATCAGGGAAGCTCATTTGGAAAGAAGACCAATTCCATCTACTTGTCTCATCCACTACATCCTTAATCTTCAAATTGGCAGCTTCTCTAGACAAAGGCCCCTGAATGATACTCCTTAACGGACCAAAGTTAGTCCAATTGTCATTCCACACCTCTAGACTACTTTCAAAACCCGGCAGCCATCTAATCCCTTTCTTAAAAGTTGCTTCACCTCGCAACATTCCCTTCCAAATTCTAGAGCTAGGGAGCTTGCTTGCATTTCTTGAATTTAGCCTCTGAGGGCTGCAATACTTCATTCTAAGAACCTTGGCCCACGGAGCCTTATCTTCGGTGTGGAATCTCCAATTTAATTTAGCTAAGAGAGCTGTATTCCTTCCTTTTGCTGTTTGCAGCCCCAAACCCCCTTCATCTTTAGGTCTTGTAACCTTCTTCCAGCCCACCCAATGCATTTTCCCCTTATTCTTAGTCGATCCCCATAAGAAATTTCTATTAACCCGATCAATATCCTCCAACACCTTACTAGGCAGCAAGTTACTTTACATTGTATAAGCTGGCACAACTGAAGAGGAGGCTTGGATTAGGACAGCCCTTCCGGCCATTGAAAGGAGGTTGGCCTTCCACCCCACAAGCTTACTCTTCACTCTATCCAACATAAAACCAAAGTCTTGGTTATTGTTTCCTTGGTGCTTAATAGGAAAGCCTAAGTATTTTCCTAAACAATCCGTTTGATGGAATCCGAGCATATCACTAAAAGCCTCCCTATCATCAGGATCAATATTCGAAGCGAAGTATACCCTGGACTTAGTGTCGCTTACTGTTTGCCCGAAGCACCTACAAAAGGTGTCAAGAACCTTTCTTATGGCATTATAACTTTCTGCATTAGCCTTGGCGAAGAGAACAAGGTCATCAGCAAAAAAAAGATGGGAGAAGGAAGGTCCACTCCTAGAGGCCTTGACTGGACACCACACCTTAGCCTCACACTTTTCTTGGATGAGTTGGTTTAAAAATTCCATACAAAGGATAAAGATATAAGGGGATAACGGATCTCCCTGCCTTATACCTCTCGAAGGCCTAAAGGGATCAAGACTCCCTCCATTAAAAAGCACGGAAGTCGAAACAGAAAATAGGCAACTCATTATGATTTCAATGAGATTATTAGGGAAATTAAATCTGATCAGCATACTCCTTATGAAGCTCCATTCAAGTTTGTCATAAGCCTTCTCTAAATCAATTTTTAGAGCCATATAACCACCTTTTCCCTTGGTTCTCCCCATGGTATGAATAATCTCCTGCACAATAATTGCATTATCAACTCCCCTCTGGCCAAAAACAAAAACTGTTTGGCAAGGGGAAACAAGCTAATCCAGCAAAGGTCTGATTCTTCCAACCAAAATCTTGAACACTATCTTATACACTGAGTTGCACAAACTTATAGGGCGATAGCTACCAATGGATAGTCAAATTTCTTTCCTTCCAACCCAATTGTTTTTGGATAGTTTCCACCACAAAATTATATCCCCACGGCCATTCAAGTATATTGCTCTTGAGCCTTAAAAATAGCCCACATATTTTGAGTACTCTCAAACTTTCACTCAGAACCTCTTCTAAAGCTCATCTCCACTCTTACGTTCCTCTGCTCAATAAAACCTTTCTATCTACTTTTTATGTTTTTGGTGGGTATAAATGTCATATTTTGTAGAGTTTCTTCTTTCGAGGTTAAAATGTCATATTTTTTGTGAAGTGCATGTTTGTGAGCTTCCAACTCGACAAAATGATTATATTGTACAACTAGTAGCTACCCTGAAATACGCGGAAAAAAATTGTAAAAAAAATAAAATAAAATATGATATATATATAATTAATTATATAATTTGTCAAAAATGACTTATTTAATTAATTAATAAAAGATAACATCTAATGTAATGAAAATTTGTTTAGTGTTATGAACTTGGGTTAATTTATTGAAAAAAAAAATCTGATTAGTTTAAATTGATATGTTATTGTTGGGATTATACACAAAGTAATAAATGGAGAACAAGGATAACATAAAAAACAAATAGAAATAGTTAACTTAGAGGTACAAAATTGTTATCCTTAGACAATATTTGTCGCCATACTTTTATTGCTAAAGGATTATTACAAAATTGTCCCTAAGATACAATCAAATTGTTGGGTTCTACAGATAGCAATTTTAGAGAATAACCACAGGATTTTTTGTGTTTCCCTCTAATTTACTATTTTTCAATTGAACATAAATCTCTATTTATACCCATAGGGTTATATTTCATCAGAAGACATGTATGGAAAGTTAAAATGTTTCATAAAACCGTTCACAATGCTTGAAACCTCTTCAAACAATCAGAGCAATTAACAGAAAATTCAACAGAAAACTCAGTTTTTACGACTTTTGATCGGTCGAGAGTTCCTTTTGATTGATCAAACGCTCTTTTTGATTGATTGAACAGGAATCAAGCATCAATTGAAATAGGCAAAAACTCCAAGATAGATTTCCTTACCATTTCAATCAATTAAGCAAAAGTTTTGATCGATCGAAAATACTGAATTTTGAATTTTCACTTAGAAAATTCTAGAACTTGAATTTTCACTTTATCAACTTTATGAAAGAATACTCTCTAAACTCAAATATCATTATTACAACATATCCATGTATATACCTATATATACAACAGTTTTAACATTATTTTGTAACTCTAAAATTCAAATTAAAAAATAGATATTGGAGTTGAACTTGTGATAATAAGTTAACAATTTCAAATCTCTCAAAAAATTTACTATAACTTTCTCTCTCTATTAAAATTAAAATTAGAATTAATAATTTTCCAAACAAAATCATTGCTAAAATTCATTGTTCAATACTTGAAGTTTAATAGTACAAAGAAAGACAATTACCATCTCATACATGATATTTATTTTTATACTTATTATTCAAATTTATTTTTATACAAAATGACCAATTGAAGAGCGTTCACAACTTCACAAGATAAGTGAATAAGGATGCCTAGTCAAAGTTTCAAACCCTTAATTATTGCTTTCACATAATGAAATGGATAAGGTTAACTTGGATAAGTGCTAGTGCTTACTAGGATAATCTTCACATGATTAAGATTTAGAGGGCTATATTCCAATGCAGTGACCGATAGGTGCGCTTCATCTACCAAGGATAAGTGTTACTCTAAAATTTTAAGATGAGAAAAAAAGAAAAGGGTTAGGCAAGGAGAGTCAATTGGAACCACAAAGAATTATCCTCCTGAATCGAACATAATTTAATTTGTTGAAGCCTAAATTAAGCTCAACTTGTGTGAAGGTCCAAAACTCATTCCCTCCTATTTGGGCTTGTTGATCTTCTTCCATGCCACTAAGGGATAGTAACACTGCTTTCCAACCAACCCAATTTTTTTTTGGATAGTTTCCACCACAAAATTGTATCCCGATTCAAGTATTCCTCTTTAGCTTTAAAAATAGCCAACTTATTTTGAGTACTCTTAAACCATCACTCAAAAGCTATTCTGAAGCTCATTTCCTATAATGACCCAAGGAAAAGCACTAACTACATATGCGTTATACTTCAAAATGACTAGTTATAATTAAGACTCCTTGTACTTATTAATAAAGCCTAAATCTACCCAGTAAATACTAGATATGAGACTCATCACACACCCACACACATCACACAGTCAATTAAATTGAGGCATCATACTTCCACTCTTACATTCCTCTATTCAGTAAAACCTTTCTATCTACTTTCTATATTTTTGGTGAGTGTAAGGGTCTGTTTGGTTGGATGAAACAAGAAGGATAGAAAAGTGGAAAAAAAAAAAAAAAAACTAAATTTATGGATGTTTGATTGGAGAAAAAGGGAGGATAGAAAATTAGTAGGCTCAGGTGTTTTTCCCTTGACCCACCAAAATTCTATCTCCTAAATTTGAGAAGAAAATAGAGGGAAGAGAAATAGTTGCAAGCAATGACTAAACTATCCATTTTCCTCTTACATGCTAGCACCTGTTAGATTATTTTGCAATATTTTTCCTAAAGTTTTTTTTTTTTCCTCGGGTTTAATTGTATGTGAATATTTTGTTTTTTACTTTTTACTTTTTTCCTTGGCATGATTTTTCTTTTTCAATAAATTTGGGTGATTTTTTTGTTAGTTTTTTGTCACTTTTTTTGTTTTAATTGGACATCATTTTTTAATAAAAGCTCATAAATAAATTTATACAAATTTATTTTTTCTATCCTTCTAGTTTTTCTCTACTAATCAAATACTAATGAGTCTTTTTCACCGTCAACCAAACACAAAAGAAAACTAAAATATTTTCTGTCATCCAAGTTTTTCACTTCTTTTCATTTTCTATCCTCTCACACACTTTAATATTGTACTACATAAAATTTCTTCTTTAACCACATTGTACTGCAGATTTGTTTAAAATTCGCTTATTTTGTTAAAATTGAAATCTTTTTACTAAAAATACTGTAAATAAATATAAAAGTTAACTAAAATAGTATGTTAAGACTCATAAATAATACAAAAAAAGTATATTAAAACCCATAAATAATAGCAAAAACTGTCTAATAATGTTTAGGATTTTTTCTGGTTGGTCTGCTACTTGAGAGATAAGCTTCCACAATTGGATCTAGAAAAATGGGCTGTCATTGCGTGGGCTATATGGAATGCTAGAAACAGATTTTATTTTGGGAGTTTCCAAGTATATACATGATGGAGCTATCGGTTTATTGGAGGAGTATCAGAGGCTGGGTGCTGCATAAGTATGCTCTTCAGGGTTGCTGCATAAATATGCTACTAATGAAAAGAGGTTACAGGTACATCCCAAGTCTATACATGACGGAGCTACTTGGTCTATTGGAGGAGTATCAGAGGCAGGCTGCTGCACAAAAGATGCCTACTGCACAGACATGCTGTTCATGGGAGCTGCATATATATCCTACTAATGCTTGCTGCATAATTATGCTACTAATGATGTTTTCTTTTAGTTTGTTTTCAGCACATGTCTATTTATGGCCTCTCTTTCCTTGTCTTTATAATTGAATTTTCCCTGGATTTGTGTCAGGATACTGTTTTCTATTGTGTTTGTATAATTCTATATTAATAAAGTTCTATCTTTTATCTCAGAAAAAACAATGCAACCAACCGTACTTAAATGTTAGGCCCAAATTACAAATTGTTCCATTTAGCTTTACCAAAAACTCAATTCAGTGCTTAAATTTCAAATTTTATTCAATCTTTACTCCTGTTAATGCCTATTAAGTGTCCAAAAATGTAGTCCTAAAAATCCCATCAATTAAAAAAATTAAAAAAAAAATCCCATCAATTGAAGTATTTTTTGAAAAATTAAAAAATAGAGGGTGCAATTTACTCAAGAGGAATGCACTAAAGACTGAAATTTCACAAAAGAAGAAGTAAATAACGATCATAAATACAAATTATCCAAAAGTATTATTTGCATAGATATTTTCAGCAAACACTTTGCACACACAACATTCACTGCTGAGATTAATCATGTTTCCCAAAAGCACATACACAATACACACCCACACGCAAACAAACCCACACAAACAAAACGACAGAGAGATAGATCGGTGCTTGTGGAGCTTGGTTTGTGGATTGGCCGGTGAAGAAGTGATCTGGGTCGTGGAGCTTGGTTCGTGGATCGGCCGGTGAAGAAAGGACCCGGTGAAGAAGTGATCTGGGTTGGTAGTTTTTGAGAAAGAATGAGAGAAGATAGAAAAGAGAGAGAGAGAGAGACGGAGAGAGAGGTGATCTGTTCAGAAAAAAAGAGTAGAGAGACAGAGAGAGCGTGCGTGTGTAGGTAATGGGCAGTTGGGATAAATAATAAAAAAATTGAGAACAATGAATATTTTATTAAAATATCTTGTAAAATAGATAAATTACTGTGTGTATTTTATAAAAATGATAGTGTAAAATAAAAAAGGTAAGTTTTTTCGTGTAAAATAGACAAAAAAATTTTAAAGAACTGACATAGATACTCTTAAGGAAAGGATGAGATATAGCGTTAACCCCACTTGTTGGTATTCGTTGGAACGCATGCTTGGCCAAAAGTTCTAACTGCTCTAGTTGAGACTGCTGCTAGCTTTCCAGCTACTGGATCACTAAAAGCTATATATATATATTAAAATTCTTTGAATGGAGGTTTAACCACAATTACCAAAATCGTTGAAATATTTCATCCAAACTTATGCATCGCATATATATTAATCCATACTGTTGGGTTTGGAATCTCTCCCTTTCTAAAGTGGAAGCAGATGAGAATGAAAGAAAGATTGGAATGAGTTGGAGTTAGACTAAATCACTAACACACACACACACACATATATAAAAAAGTTTGGAAGAAATATTTCAACAATTTTGGTAATTGTGGTTAAACCTCCATTCAAAGACTTTTAATATATATATAACGTCCATTCTTATCCCTTCTTCACTTGCTTCTACCTCTAGCTCTCTCTCTACAAAGAAAAAATAATAATGGAAATTTCTCTGGACAAAGTTGCCACCTCCGTTCTTTTTGTTATAATGACAACGTTGTCATGCATGATTCTGAATTGGGTGTGGTTAAGACCAAAATATTTAGAGAGGTGCTTGAGAAAGCAAGGTCTTGTAGGCAATTCCTATACACTTTTCTTCGGGGACACGAAGGATAGCTCTATGATGGTAAAGCAAGCTTGTTCTAAATCCATAGAACTCTCTGATGATATTGTGCCACGTGTTCTCCCCTTTGAACATCACACAGTGAAGCATTATGGTATGTTTGTCTACAATAAACTTAATTACCTAAAGATTTTGTTGCAGCAAACACAAATTATATCTCACTCATTTCCATAGCAATAAAGTATGTATGGTTGTTTTAAGTCCTGTAACTTCTGTTTAAAAGCTTCCAACTATGAATTAGCTTATGCCCAAAATCTTAAATCTGAACCAGAAAAACTAGACCGATTGATTAAACTATAAACAAGAATCTAAATTGGTAGCGGTGGAGCCAAAATTTTCTTAGGTAAAGCTAGTGTTACTGCTTCTAATTTAAACACACAGCTAAAATTAGTTTTTGCCAATTAGTAATAGTTAATAAGAAACTCTCACTTGAGATTTGTTTACATAATATTTTTAAAAAAATATTGGATTTTCTTCTAACCTTCGTGAACAAATGCAGGCAAGAATTCTTTTACATGGCTTGGCCCAAGACCCCGTATTAACATTATGAGCCCTGAACAAATCAAAGATGTTTTCACCAAGATGGGTGACTTTCAGAAGCCCAAACCAAATCCACTTACTAGATTGCTTGCAATGGGAGTAATAAACTACGAGGGTGAGAAATGGGCTAAACACAGAAAGATTATCAACCCTGCTTTCCATTTAGAGAAGTTGAAGGTTATATATTACATGTCTTATCTTTCTAAATCCATGTGGAATCAATAGTTGTGTCCAAATTAGATTATTGTTATCACTTTAGTAAAAAATGTTGTACCTTAGTTTGGAGCAGCATGATTTATCTTTAAAGTGATATTGTACAAATCACCAAGTTTAACACAAAAACACTTCTGTACTGAACTCCATAGCTAAGTTTCAAATGTCCATCTAGCACATGTTTATTATCAAAAAACTTATAGGCACAGTACAATAATCACAATAGGGAATTGTTTGCATTTTGGTTGTGAATAATGCTATAGAAACAAACTATTTTACAAACTAATGATGTGGTGAGTGATTATTTGTAAGCGAAAAGATGACGTTAGTAATGGACCTAGACGAGAACTAGTAAGAATTTGTCACATAAAAAATTTGTAAAAATGTTGTGAAATAATTTGTGATTATAGCAGTACTCATAACTTAAAAGTGACAATATTTTTTGAGATGGGTAGTTAATGGTTGAAGTAGGGTTCAAACTACATACACTAGGCACCACAAAGAATATGATTATTGCTAGATACTACCTTTGATTAATTAATTCAAAGTCATTATAGAAAATACTACCTTTGATCTATTGCTTAAAATATGATTGACCGAAAATATTGTGTGCAAATAAGATTCTAAGTACATTCAGACATCAGTCATGCTAGTATAGCAAATAATATTATATGTCCATTTTCTTCTTCTTTAAAAAAGAAAAGAAAAAAAGGACTATGTGCCCATTCAAACTTTTAAATATGAATAATATCAATTAAATTTAAACTTAGATTCTCGTTTGCTCAAATGGGAAAAGTTTGACTCCTACCTACACCCAAAATTTTTTTTTTTTAATAGTATCTTTTTTAAAAGTAAAGAATAATTATCATAGGGTAGATGCTGCAAATTTAAATTCTATCTCTATAAAAAAAAATTAACTTAAAAACATCTATAGCAATCAAATTGAAAAAGAAAAAAGAAATAGTTATAAACCATTTAACTACTTTGAATTCATTATATAAATGAGAGGGTAATTCTTTGTTGGCAATTTGACATATATTACAAACCGCATGTGTATTTTAAGCGTAGTTGGGATTCTATCAAAAACAACATAGAGTAATAATATAGACATAACATTTTTTTACTATTATTGAAGTGGTAAATTGTTAGTAATTTTTCTTTTAAAAAAATGGTTATTGATTTTCATATGGGCTATATATCATTAGTAACTTGTCATTTGCAACAACTGTGAAAAAATTTGTGAAGAAAGTTACATATGGAGATTTCTTGAACAATATAATGCCAATGATCTTGTTTCTATTTATTATAGTTTAAACAATTTACATTGCAATTGCTACAGCTTATGTTACCTGCATTTTATCAAAGTTGCATTGATATGATTAGCCAATGGGAGAGGTTGATCTCTGAAAATGGATCCTGTGAGTTAGACGTATGGCCTTATCTTGAAAACTTGTCAAGCGATGTGATTTCAAGAACAGCATTTGGAAGTAGCTATAAAGATGGAAGAAGAATATTTGAACTTCAAAAAGAGCAAGCACAACTCTTTGTAAAAGTATCACAATCTGTATACTTTCCTGGACTAAGGTAGTGATTAAACATTCAACTTTGAAATTTAGTCAAGTTTGGTTCCTTACCCCCCCAAAAAAAAAGTCAAATTTGATTTTTATTGAGATAGGATTAACCAATTACAATTCAGTTTATACGTTATATAGATTGAAATTCTATCGAATCTATTAAAAAAAAATATATATATATATATATATATATATGCTAATTTTTTTTATAGGAATGTGCTATTTTTTAATATAAAAAGATTTCAACGAATTTCAACATTTGCTTGGCCCACCTTCCAACTAAAAATTTTCGTGCATCTGAAGTCCAATCATTGTTTTAAAAACTAGTATGGTCAAAAAATTGATTTTGGCCCCAATTCCCAGTTTAACTAAGTTTTTGACCAATTTTTGGTGGTTTTACCGGATCGGATTGGTTCCGGTTCCTAGTTGAATCGGTCGGTCCTGTTCGGTTTTTAAAACCATGTCTCCAATGAAAACAAAATTCCAAATTTTATTGTTTATTCAGAAACGAAATTGGTTATAATCTACTTTCCTGAACATCTCATCAAACAAAAAAATTAACACAGATCATCACATTATAATTAATACAATTTCCGTTTCTGTGTCTTCAATCTTCTCAATTTACTAATAGCTAATATTTATGCATGCAGGTTTTTACCAACTAAGACACATAGGAGGATGAAGGAAATTGATAGAGAAGTACAAGACTTACTAATGAGAATCATTAACAAAAGGGAGAAGGCATGCAAAGGCAGAAATGACGACTTATTAGGCATACTAATGGAATCAAATTCTAGAGAGATTAAGGAATTTGGAAATAAGAAGAGTGCCGGAATGAGTATTAAGGAGGTAATTGAGGAATGTAAGCTTTTCTACCTTGCCGGGGAAGAGACAACCTCGGTTTTACTTGTTTGGACAATGGTTTTGTTGAGTAAGTATCCAAATTGGCAAGCTCGTGCAAGAGAAGAGGTTTTGCAAGTCATTGGTAAGAACAAACCTGACTTTGATGGGTTAAATCGCCTTAAAATTGTAAGTATTCCCTAAAGATTCTAATTTTTCTTTATTTTCCTATAAAATTTATATGTAATGTCTTTCGAAGATGAAATATTCACATCCATGAATATTCATGTCAATATTAGTTAATTGATCGAGTAAGAGCCATTTTATATTGAGCTCATGATCGTCAGCATACTAATTTTTTGTTAGAGTTGACACTTGGTAGTATAGACTATAGACCACTAATTTGAGTGCAAACCTCAAATTTGATTAGGTTTGTAGATCAAGTAATAAATTTTGTTTCAAATTTTATCAATCATAAATGAGCTTCAAAATCGAATACTCTTCAAGAGGAAAATTTGATGAACTTATTTTATTTTACAAATTTTTTTAAGAAATGCACTTTGGTAATAGTTGGTTATCCATGGTGTAGGTAACCATGATATTGAATGAGGCTTTGAGGCTGTACCCACCAGCAGCTTTGCTACTTCGAAGAGTTCACAAGGAAACCAAGCTGGGAAATTTGATTATACCAGCTGGAGTGGAGATTGCTCTACCAACAATCCTAGTCCACCATGATTATGAACTGTGGGGTGAGAATGCAAAACAGTTTAACCCAGAGAGATTTTCAGAAGGCATTTCAAAGGCAACAAAGGGCCAAGTATCATTCTTCCCATTTGGTGGGGGTCCGAGGATATGTGTTGGTCAAAACTTTGCTCTAGTAGAGACCAAGATGGCTTTGTCACTCATTTTGCAGAACTTCTCCTTTGAGATGTCCTCATCCTATGCTCATGCTCCTTGCTCAATCATAACTGTTCAACCTCAATTTGGCGCTCACGTTATATTACATAAGATATAGTACCACAAAGTTGTTCCAGTTAAGCAAGAGTTATCATCGTTGTGCCTCGTGGCTTATTTGGTGTTCTATTTATTATTTAGTGATTAAAAACTCATTTTCTAAAGAACAAGAAAAAACATATTATGATTTCCACTCTATTATATTATATTTGTGTTTCTACATCCATTATTGCATTAATTGAAGGAAACAATGTTGAATAATGTTAAAAATATATATAATTAGAAATATACATCATCATTATTGGTAAATTTTCATTTTTAAAGTATAATGTTAATTTTTTAATCCTACCCAAATTAAAAACCCTTTTACCGATTATAAGATCTCGATTTTAACAACTTCATTGCAAAGGCCAGAGTATATGATGCTAGTAGAAAATTAATGAATTTCCCTTAAGCGTTTTAAAATTGAAATATTACACATAGGGAGATAAAAATGCCATTGATCTCTTTGGACTCAACCAAAAAACTAAGGAAAAAAGGAGGAAGAAATTGAATTCTCTGAACTGAAGCAATTTATTTAAGAAATGTGAATCACATTTTCTAAGCACCCTTCTGCAAATCAACCACCTTCCTCCACGAGTCTCGGCTCGATATCTCGTCCCAACATCTCCCCACATTTTCTCTTGAAGTGAATGAATTTCCCTTGTTAGTGTTGATGATGCTTGGATGATCAGTGGGCTGAACTGTCTTCGCCGTTATCAAAGGTCGCTAGTAAATCCTGAAAAAGAAGAATAAAATCAAAGGAGACCGGTGGAGGCCGGCCAAAAATCCTCCGATGGCAAAGTTAGTATCTTTGTGGTTTTTCTTTTTAGAAAAAATGAATGGAAGTTCTGAATGATACCTTCTCCGTAGATCAGTGCTTTTATAGCACACCCACAGAACAGTCGTCTCCCTTCATGTAAGTTGACGGTTTCGAAAGTAACCTCTAATTGTTTTTGATACCGTATCGTTTGGCCTGATTGATCTAACCGTCGTTGGCAACGGTTCCCATCAATTTTGTTGATTACGGAGCGAGGTGTGATGCCCTGTGTTTGAACAGTAATGTTGACCATCCAGCTTACTCAGGACGAGGATATGCTTAGGACGAGATTATCTCAAATCTCGTCTTTCATGTTTCGTTCAGGACGAGTTTTCCTTTTCCTGACTTTCACAGGTTGAGGTTGTAGATCAGGACGACCCATCATGGACGAGCCTGCAGTTGCAATTTTTCTAGTATCATCAGTTGCCCCCTTGTCCATGGGTCGTCCAGAGATATTTGATTTCTGGGTACTCTGCTAACGAATTGGTGACACGTGTCACGACCTTATTTACAGGAAATCACATCGATTTGCCTAACCGAGGAAAGCACCACGTGTCTCCTTTTCATTGGTTTGTGTCGTTTCAGATGTCAGGGCCCATTGCCTATAAATAGTTGATTTCCATCGTTACCCTTCTCATTTCTGAAATTTTCCTGTTCAATTACTCTCGTCTTAGATCCTCGTCTAGAAGTATTCTGCGTCCATAAGTTTCCCTCGTCCTAGATCCAGGTATATTCCTAACTTCGTCCTTAGTTTTCTTTTAAACTTTCCATAAAATGTCAATTGTTCTTTCCTCGTCTAGCGATAGTGTAGATAAAGCCATAAACGAGTATTCTGACCGTAGCAGTTTTAGTGGGTCTAGTGACAGCGATAGTAGTAGTGGTAGTAGTAGTGGGGGGAACACTACGGACAAGTACATATATGGTGTCCCAGGGGTTCCTTTAGAGGTTCTCCAGGAAGGGTTACAGACGAGGTTTGAGTTTGGATCTCAGGCCGGAACCAGTGCCCCTTCGTCCACAGTTCAGGACGAGGATGAGGAAGTTGTGTACAGTTGTGCTATAGGTATAGATTCAAAGACAGATGATAGGAAACTTGAATTACTTAAAACATGGTATCAAATCCCAGACGAGCTTAACCCTAGGTTAGCCGTCCGTGGAGAGTAGTGTTGTCAGCCTCGTTTTGGTATAGGTATTTATGAGGCTTACCTTTTGGGAGGGCTTAGACTACCTCTAAATGGTTTTGCTAGGGAGTTATTGTCTAGGTTAGGTTTAGGAATTTGTCAGTTTAACCCTAACGCATAGAGGTTGGTTGTATCCATGCAAGTTTTGTGGAGAGAGGTGTTTGAGGGGAACCATCCTCTCACTGTGGACGAGTTCCTCTTCTGTTACAAGCCCTCCGAGATTAATCAGTCCCTTGGCTTTTATCAGTTTACAGCCAGGGGGAAAGATTATAGGCTAATCAAATCCCTAGTCACCTCAGATAGGAACTGGAAGACGGAGTTCTTCTTTGTCTCAGGTTTCTGGGCTGGACGCCCCATTGAGGTTGACAGGGACCCATTCCCTCCATACACTGGGGAACTGGGAAACCTTCGTCCTGAAGGTATGTTCGTCTCAACCTTATTCAGTTTTTAATGTTTTCTATAATTCAAAAACCCTCTTGTTTCCTCGTCCTTATTTTCTTTCAGGTGCTAGACGACCTCACTTGGATAGGTTTCATATTGAACGCATCCAGAAGGCTCGTCTGTACACTGACAGGATGTTCCACTCATTAGTAAGCCTCCAACGTCTTGCTACTTGGGACTTAGGTCCTATACCTTCTGCTGAAGCCCTTGCACACGAGATCACTACTCGCAGACGTAAGTTATTTTCATTTGTTATACATATATATTTATATATATATATATATATATATATATTTTTTTTTTAAAGGAAAACTGACGTCTTTCCTTTTAGGAATGGCGACGATGAAGGAGAACAAGGGCAAGGAGGTTGTCGACGAGGGAGTTAAGTCTCAACCTCGTCCACCCACAGGTGAGAAGAGAAAAAACATCTCATCGAGGGTGGACTTGGGTGACCTCCCAAGCAGACGAGGAAGGGATAAGAAGCACAAGTCTTCCAAACCTCAAGGCGTCAAATCTCCTCCTGCCTTTACCCTGGAGTCCCCTGTACAGATTCTTGCTCTTGATCCTGAGCCAAAAGATCCTCCGTCCAGGAAGATCTCGTTCATGGTCCACGCACCCACCTTGTCTACTGCTCCCAAGGAAGTTCCTCAACACCTTTTAGGAAATGAGGACTTGGCCTGGGAGAGGTTCTCGACGGCAGTGACGGACGTGGATGTAGGTGCCTGCTACAACATGTCCTTGAAGGATTTTGAGCATTCTGGTGTTCATGATCTCTTCAAGGTAAGCTTTTAAAATTTTTAAGTTTTTTTATTATTTTTATTTATATATATATGTTTCGTCTTTAATTAGTGACACTGATATGTACTTAAATTTTAATGTACAGGCCATGTCTAAGTTCATTGCTGTGTCCAGGCAGGCCACTGAACTGGATAAGACGAGGCTGCTTCTGGAGACCAGGATAAAGGAGGTAAAGGAGGAGAGTAAGGTGTGGGCTGAGGTGGTTGCTAAGGCCAGGGGAAGAGGCTAGAAAGCTCAGGAACCTCAATGAAGAGCTCAAAACGGATGTCCTTGAAAAGGATACTCGTCTTGACCATCTTCAGAAGAGGAATAATGAGCTAAGCGCCCTTCTCGAAAAGGCAAAGGAGGACGCAGTTGCAGAGTTCCAGACGTCCAAGCAATTCACTGACTTGCTGGACAAGAACTACGCAGCTGGGTTTGAAGACTTCAGGCTGGACGCTGCAGAGAACTTCCCCAACCTTGATTTTAGCGTCATAAAGCTCAATCTTGGTACTGTCACTAGCTCTCTCCTTCAAACAAGCTCAGAGGACGTCAATATTGAGGACGACGCTAGCACACTTCCTCCTCCTGTAAATGCCAAGGACGACACTCCTCCTGCGTGAAGACTTAGTTTTATTTTTCGTTTGTTGTTGTTTGTTTTTTTTTTTTTTTTTTTTAAGGAAATGTAATTCAAGTACATTTATCTCGTCCATAGTTTTAGGACGAGACTTTGAACAAATTCAGGGTGTTTGGATGTTTAGTAGTCCGCCTTTAAATAATTTGATCAACTTTTTTTTTTTTTATAATGTTTGTGTGAACGAGAATTTTTCTTACTAAAATATAAGTTCATGCTCGTCCATAGGAGTAATTTTTATTAGAAAACACTCATCAGTTTTAACTCGTCTTCGAAAAAACATGATGGAATAGTGATTCTTCATTACGTCTTTAAACTTGTAGTCTTTCATCACCACCTTTGCCTCGTCCATATGTTGGATTGTTTTGGTGTTGATGTATTCTGCGTTTCCTCGTCCATGGTCTGGACAAGTATTTTTGACAAGTTTAAGCTCGTATGCATTTTCTCGTGAATATTTACTCGTCCATGGGTTGGACGTGCTCAAATCCTTTTTTAATTGTCCAAGGTTTTTACCTCGTCTTATATTTGGACGAGTGTACCTTGTAAAGAAGGGCATACTGGCGTTTCGTCTCTGTCGTCCAGAGGATTTTCTCGTCCATGGACTTGGCCCTTCTATTCTTTTCCTGTTAACTGGTGGATTTGAACAAAAATTTAAACAAGAGTAATATGGAGATTATGGATTCACACAACACTATGTACATAACATAAATATTGTTCACAGATGGGGCACATACTCTTGAGTTAGTGCCTTATAAAAAGCTAAGTACATACAAGCAAGTCCACCACCTTGTTCATAACCACACCATAATAACAATAAAATAACACTATAGAACACACTACAAATACATATATAAACCATCTCATATACGCTCGTCCAAGAGAACCTTCGTTTAGGCTGGCATTCTACTGATAATACCTTCTCAGGTGTTCAACATTCCATGGATGCTCTAGTTTCCTCCCGTCCAGGGCTTCCAAGTAGTAGGACCCTTGCCTCTTGGAATTGATAATTCTGTAGGGTCTTCCCAATTGGGCCCCAACTTCCCGTGAGCTGGGTTCTTGGTTGCCAAAGAAACTTTCTTCAAGACGAGGTCTCCAATGTTGAATCGCCTCGGCTTAACCATCGCATCATGTTGCCTGGCCATGAGATTTTTGTACCTTGCCGTTCTTTTCTCTGCGTCTGTCCTTACCTCGTCTATGAGATCGAGGTTCAAACGGAGTTGTTCTTCATTATCCTTGTCCTGATACATCGTCACCCTATGGTTGGCCATATGTACCTTTGCAGGTATGACTGCCTCGCTTCCATAGGCCAGCTTGAAAGGGGTTTCCCCCGTGGGGGTTCTGACAGTCGTTCTGTATGCCCATAATACACCCGACAGCTCATCCGGCCATACTCCCTTTGCCCCTTCAAGGCGAGTCTTGATAATTTTTAACAAGGATCGGTTTGCAATTTCTGCTTGACCATTTGCTTGAGGATGGGCTGGTGAAGAGTAATGATTTTGAATTCCAAAGTGTTCACAAAAATCCTTGAAGAGTGAATTGTCAAATTGTCGTCCATTGTCGGATACTAACACTCGGGGCACCCCAAACCTGCACAGAATATTTTTCCAGACGAAGTTTTTCACATTTTGTTATGTGATGCCTGCTAGGGGTTCGGCTTCCACCCACTTAGTGAAATAGTCAATCCCCACCACCAAGAACTTCATCTGCCTGGTTCCAACTGGGAAAGGACCCAAGATATCTAGACCCCATTGAGCAAATGGCCATGGGGCCATCATGGGGGTGAGGTACTCCGACGGCTGTCTGGGGACATTACTGAACCGCTGACACTAATCACAAACTTTGACATAAGCTTTTGCATCTGCCTGAATGGTTGGCCAGTAATATCCTGCATGGACGACCTTATGTATAAGTGACCTGGCTCCTGAGTGGTTTCCGCAAGCTCCTTCATGGACTTCCCTCAACACATAGTTGGCCTCATCTGGTGACAAACATCTAAGATAAGGTTGTGAAAAACCTCTTTTATATAGTATGTCATTCAGAAGGATATATCTGGCTAACCGAACTCTAAGTTTCCTGGCCTCGTCCTTCCCTTCCGGGAGAGTTCCGTCCTTCAAATATGATATTATCGGGGCCATCCAACTTCCTTCATTCTGTACTTGCAGTACGTCAGGGATGTCTATACTAGGAAGATATTGGATTTCATCGAACTCGTCCATGGGCTGGTTTGTTGAGGCTTCCTTTGCTAATGCATCTGCGTCCATGTTCTCCTCCCTCGGGATTTGAACAAAGGTAGTTTCTTTGAACTTCTTCACTGACTGCAGTACTTTTTCAAGATATTTCTTCATTCACTCTTCCTTGGCTACACACGTCCCATTTACCTGACCCATGACTAACTGCGAATCTCCTAGAATGAGTACTGATTCAGCTTCTATGGACTTGGCCAGTTCCAAACCTTTTAGAAGGGCTTCATACTCAACTTCATTATTGGTTGCTTGATATTGCAGGTGCACCTTGTACGTCAACTTATCTCGCTCAGGGGACTGCAACACAACTCCTATCCCTCCTGCATGCTGTGTAGACGAGCCATCCACGTGAATGATTCATTTTTTGTCTTCCACTACTTTCGACTCATTGTGACTCGGAGTAAACTCTGCGATAAAATCTGCTAGAGCCTGAGTTTTTATCGCGTGCCTTGGCAGGTACTTGATATCAAATTCACTGAGCTCGACTGCCCACTGGATCAATCGTCCCGCAGCTTCTAACTTATTCATTGCTTTCTTTAGCGAGTGGTCCGTCATGACGTTGATAATGTGAGCTTGGAAGTAGTGCCTCAGTTTCCTAGAGGCTGTGATCAAGGCAAAAGCCAACTTCTCTATTTGTGGGTATCGTGCTTCCGCTCCTCTAAGTGCTCTACTGGTGTAGTAGACCGGTTTCTGCACTCTTCCTTCTTCTCTGATCAACGCCGAACTTACAGCATGCGGGGTAACAGTCAAATACAGATATAACTCTTCTCCTAGCACGGATGGACTTAACAACGGGGCAGATGTAAGGTATGCTTTCAGGTCTTCGAAGGCTCTCTGACAGTCGTCCGTCCATTCAAATGCTTTTCTAAGAACTCTGAAAAATGGCAAACATTTATCAGTGGCTTTGGAAACAAACCTGTTAAGGGCTGCAACTCGTCCGGTGAGTGACTGGACTTCTTTAATATTTTGCGGAGGCTTCATATCCAGTATTGCTCGGATTTTATCAGGATTAGCTTCAATTCCTCTGTGTGAGACCATAAAGCCCAGAAATTTTCCCGATGACACTCTGAAAGCACACTTGTTGGGGTTTAACTTCATGTTGTACTGCCGGAGTGTATCAAATGTTTCCTGTAGGTCGTCCAGATGAATTTCCTCGTCCTGACTTTTCACCAGCATATCGTCTACATAGACTTCCACATTCCGCCCAATCTGCGGACGAAACATGTGGTTAACCAACCTTTGATATGTTGCCCCTGCATTCTTCAGCCCAAAAGGCATTACTTTATAACAAAATAAGCCTTGACTAGTGACGAATGATGTTTTCTCTTGATCCACCTCGTCCATCTTTATCTGATTATATCCGGAAAAGGCGTCCATAAAGCTAAGTAGCCTATGACCCGCCGTAGAATCCACCAACTGGTCAATGCGGGGCAATGGATAACTGTCTTTGGGGCTGGCCTTGTTTAAATCGGTGAAGTCCACACATATTCTCCATTTCCCATTTGCCTTCTTGACCATTACTACATTAGCCAGCCAGTCTGGATAATAGACTTCTCGAATGAACTTCGCCTGTGTCAACTTCTGTACTTCTTCTTTAATAGCATTGTCTCTCTCCGGAGCAAATACCCTCTTTTTCTGTCGCACAGGCTTGAAGGAAGGATGCACATTCAGACGGTGGGTAATGACACTCGGGTCTATGCCCGGCATGTCCTCAAATGCACGTTTTGTACTCAAAACTATGATCCTTGTTATGCTTTGCACCCCGAATTCAAGTTTGCAGTTAACTTGGATATAAAATATAGCACAACATGAAAATACCTAATTGCCCTTCTTCTCAATCCTTTAAAAACAATATACTTTTTAAAAAAAAAAATTATTATTATAGATAAGGATGTTGAATCTCTTTATGCTTTGCTTGGCATTTGAATTATGCAAACCCCTTTACAAAAGAAAGAACAATATACTTCTTCAAACAAACAAAGAATACATATAATTTTTAAATTGGATTGAGTCGATTCTACATAAAGAAAAAGAAGTGTCCTTCTCAATCCTTTAAAAACAATATACTTTATTAATTATTATTACAAATAAGGACATCGAATCTCTTTATGCTTTGCTTGGCATTTGAATTATGCAAATCCCTTTACAGAAGAAGAACAACATACTTCTTCAAAAAAAAAAGTACACATAATTTTTAAATTTGATTGAGTCAATTTTATGTAAAGAAAAAGAAATCCACTTCTTCAATGTATATTTGTGTTGATGTTGTTTCTTATTTTCTTGATTGTTATAAAAGAATATTAAGAATTGAAGAAATATTGTAAGATTTCTTATATATCATAGATTCCTTCTTCTTCTTCTTTTTCCCTTTTGCCTTTCTTTTTTAGTGTTTTTAAATAAATGAATAATTGTGGTATTCTAATTTCATGAAAGAGCATCATAATAATGAAGGTAATCCTGCTTTTTTATTTTTTACCCACATCAGTTTAATACTTGAGTTTTTCAAAAAGCAAGAAAATGGAAAGAGGGAACCCCCTGCCCGCGCCCCGGGGGGGGGGGGGGGGGGGGAGGGGACAAACATCATATTCTTCATGCCTTTCAAATACTACTTCCAACAAAACCTACGGTGACTAAGCATGATTATGTAAATAATAAGTTAAAATAAACATAAATAATAACTTAAAATGTATTGAAGCAAAAGTGTTAAATGGAACTACAATTTTTTGAAAGTAACAATTTAAATTAACTAATAATAACTTAAAATATACTCAAACTAAAGAAAATTGATTAGGTCATATCTCTTTTAAGTGACAAAGAATGATTATGTAAATAATATTGTGGGAACACAATCTATTTGTCCGCTTTAGGGGATTTTCACCCCAGGCCAAGGGCTAGACCTTGTAACCTGTAATTGAGTGATCATAGATTAATGCTAATTGTGGCATATTTTTAATAGATAAAAGTCATATTATATTTGTGGGAACACAATCTATTTGTCCGCTTTGGGGGATTTTCACCCCAGGCCAAGGGTTCTGAGCTTGTAATGGTACCCTTATGCCTTGAGCTCAAGCTTATAAGGCATAAGGGGGGCGCTTCTCCAAGCGATGTGGGACTTTGCAAAATGAGCATGCCCACACTCGCCAAGAGGACAAAGCCGTGCGGGGTGTCAAGCCTTACAGGTTACAAGGTCTAGCCCTTGGCCTGGGGTGAAAATCCCCCAAAGCGGACAAATAGATTGTGTTCCCACAAATATAATATGACTTTTATCTATTAAAAATATGCCACAATT
Source organism: Quercus wislizeni (assembly GCA_023055345.1). Lineage (NCBI taxonomy): Eukaryota > Viridiplantae > Streptophyta > Magnoliopsida > Fagales > Fagaceae > Quercus > Quercus wislizeni. The sequence continues at coordinate 36,275,805 of JALGQJ010000005.1, read as the reverse complement.
AGCATTAATCTATGATCACTCAATTACTATCCTATTATTTCCGGATTTGTATTAAGAGGCCATTAGTGTGCTAGTGAACCATGGGAACAAAACTGCTTCTTTAGAGCAAATGAAAGTTATCTTGCACTAATGTTCTAATTATCTTGCACTAATGCTGCGGGGTTGGCAGCATGTTGTAATTATCTCTATTTAAAAAAAAAAAGTTATCTTGCACTAAAGGCACAAGATAATTAGAATGAATGAAAATTATGTTATGTTATCTATTGCATCATACACTGAGATAAAAGAAAATTCTTAAAATTATATATTTACATGTTTTGTCAAGATTCGGTGGCTCAATGCAAATGGAAGGTTGGCAAAGCATGATTCACAATTCTCAATTTTTCCTCACATGTCTCGTTTAATTTTTAATTTAGTACTAAGTGAATTATTGAGTGTAAAAATCGAAGAGTACAAATCCAATTAGATTCTAAATTGGAATTCAATTGAAGTCCAATTTTTTGCCATGTGTCCATCTAAGTTTTTAATTTTTGTAACAAGTGAATTATTAGGTGCAAAAACCAATTAGTCTAAAACCAATTAAATTATAAATCATATATATAATAAGAAACCATTACATATTTTAGAAATGTATGGTTTAAAAAAAGTGTAAGCTTGTATAATTTGAACATTTTCTAAAAAAATAAAAATTGAATTGTATAATTATGATTTTTTTTTTAATTATATCTGTGCATACGCATGAGGCTACATACTAGTCTATTAGTAAAGTTTGAGCTTATAAAGATTGACAATTTTTATAGACAATGTTTTTTAATAGATTTTGACACATGAAGGATAAGTTTCAAGTTTAGAATATATATATATATATATATATTGAAATTATTGCAAGCAAGAATAATACCTTGCTTATTTCTTTGTTTTGTTTCTTTTGAGATTCTTTTGAGATAGAGAATGCGTTTCTTATTTGGTACAATTGATAACAATGCTATATATAGTGGAAGTTGCAGACGAATTCCACGTTAACGTAGTTACAACAAAATTGAAATTTGAGGCTAACTTGGAGGCTTGCCTAGGTGTGTTTTGAAGCAAAAATTGGATTCTTCTTGCTGTAAGTATCATTAATTGCTTCAACAAATTTGTTCATATACATGTTTTTCTATTGCTATTCATAAATAAGTTTTTTGCTTGTTTAAAATTTGTCATATAGATGTTAAACGTAGTAAACTTTTATTGCTCTTAAATTAATATCATATTTTTTGAGATATATTACTGCTAAATTGTTTGGTATATGTTAAATTTTTTGTAGCTTTGATTAAAGTTATATCACTCAATTACTTTTTATAAATCGCCTTTTTCTGTAATCCATGTATTTATTTGATATCAATTATAGTTTACTTACAAGCAAAATTTCAAAATAATCAATTGTCATTTATTATTAAGGGTAAAACTTATATATATTACCTTAGGTGTTGTATATTAAATTCCTCAATTAAATTCAAACGCATCATTACATTGAATTAAATTGTTGTTGGAAATAATAATAACTGATTGTATTGTATTGGTTAGTACAACCATGTACTTGAATTTAATTAGGGAACCTAATGAGTCGCACTTAGGGTATCATACCTAAGTTTTTCCCTAATGTTAAATCTATAAGGTTAATTCTTTAGTATATTTGAGAACACAGAAACAAAAAGCTAAAAAGCAAGTGAGTTGCTAACGCCCAATCACATTGGTATTAAAAAAGAATAATAGATCACCTTAACATTTGGTTAGTATGATAATTATTGGAAAGGAATTTTTTCCAACAATAGCTTTAGCAAACCATTATCATGTACTCCAAAAAAAAAGTATTGAGCAATATAAGTTTTTGTAAAAGCCACCCAAAATCTAACTTGAACCTAATCTCTGTCAAGTATTCGTTTTGTCTCATATTAAAAGTGAGATAGTTTGCAGTAGTTCACAAATGTTACCAATCTTTTTATTTATATTTTTTTACAAACATTTGTATCAAATATCTATTATGGACTGATCACATACAAAATTTTACTACAATGGGTTGCTATTTATTGTTAAATTTATAAGATTATTTGTTTATTATATTTTAGAATACAAGAGAGAGAGAGAGAGAGAGAGAGAGAGAGAGAGATAGAGAGAGAAGAGTATAAGAGCTCTTCATAAATGAGTGAGTTTTTAATGCCTAATTATCTTGATATTTGACAAGAATGATAGGTCATCTAAATATTTGGTGAGCATGATGATTGTAGAAAAGAAATACTATAATTCAATAGTGGGTTTAGTAAACCATTATTATGAAGAAATTTTTTCTTTTTGGTAAAAATTACCCAAAATCTAACTTGAACAACTAGATCCCTATCAAACATTAATTTTATCCTATAGAAAGTTTACATTATTTGGCAAAAGTTACACAAGTATTTTTTTGTAAAAAAAATAAGAAGAAAGAAAAAAAAAAAAAAAAACTACTATTTATCTCAATATTTTTAACTTCTTGGCTTCCTCCTTTTAAATTATAGAATTTTTTTCTTTAAAAAAATGATACAATATGTTTTTATGATAATCATCTATATATATATATATATATAACCAAAGCCCCTGAAACTGTAACAATTTTCCATGTCAGCACAATATTTAAATAAAATTATCATGTTATTTAAATAAAATTATTATTGTTTAGTCCAAACTTAACAATGAGTGAAACTCTTTCTCTCTAACAAGTTCAACTTAAACTCAAACTCATCATTATCATTTTTTTAAACAAAATTATTTTGGTTTAATCAAAACTTAATAAGGAGTGAAACTCTGTCTCTCTAATAAGTCCAACTTAAATTTAAACTCAAACATTGATAATCTATATAAAAAATAAAAATTCTAATAGGACTAAAAATGAATGACTTATTTAATTGATTATTTTTAAATGAATGACTTATTTAATTTATTATAACTAATTAAGAAAAAATAACATCTAATCTAATGAAAATTTGTTTAGTGTCATGAACTTGGGTAGTTTTATTGAAAAAGAATCATCAGATTAATTTAAATTGATACATTTTAACATTATTTTGTAACTTTAAAATTCAAATTAAAAAATAGATATTTAATTTGAGCTTATGACAATAAATTAACAATTTTAAAGGTTATCAAAAAGCTAAAAATTTTAAATCTCTTAAAAATTCTACATTCTTTTTGCTCTCTATCAAAATTAAAATTAGAAACAACAGTACCAAGAGAGACAATGACCATCTCATACATGATATTTATTCTTATACTTATTATTCAAATTTATTATTGTAATTAAAAATTTTTAAAATACATTTTAGGGATAAAACCTATTTTCGTCCCTACATTTTCACGCGATTCCCATTTTGGTCCCTAACTTTTTTTTTCACCGCTTTTTGTCCCTATCCTGAAAAACGCGTCTCGTTTTTGTCCATGCCGTTACATCAGAGACAAAAATTGCACAGGTGGCAAATGGCAAAGTTAAGATCATTAAAATAATAATAAAATTTTTTATTTTAACATTAAAAAATGCCACCTCAGCATTTAAATAAAAAAAATTAATTTATTAATTTTAACTATATAAAAAAATTAAAAACAAAAAATTACATTAATTGAGATCTGAGGGTTGCTTGAACAAGAACAATAAGAACATACATCCAGATCTAAGAACACAAAATTAAAATCTAAAAATCACAAAAAAAAAAACAACAGATCTTCCTGTTAAACCAAACACAAAAGCAACAAACACAAACTTAAGAACACAAAATTAAAATCCAAAAATCATAAACCAGAAAATAAGAACATAAAATTAAACTATAGATCCACGTCAAATTAAAGATGTACAAGAAATTAAACATAAAAACAAAATTAAAACAAAAAAGAAAAAACAAAATTAAAATCCAGTTCATCCTCAACAAGAACTCTAAAGAACACAAATTCAGATTTAAAACACATGCCCAGATTTTCTAGCATTTTCTTGCCCTTTCTTGTCAACCAAACACAAACACAAACACAAACTAATTTCCAGCAAGAACAAAAACACAATCACAAACCTAGCAACTGACGATGATGAGGACGAAGACGTGGAGAAGCTTCTAAAGCCGTTCATGAAGGACCATCTCGTGGCTCTGATCAAGAAGGGAGTGAGCAAGCACCCGGACTTGATTCAAATCGTGCGTGAGCTCGCCGATATGGACCCCGCCCACCGTAAGATATCCATCCAAGACCTTGGTTGGGACACTACCGCCGAAACCCTCACCTCCATCTTCGGCAAGTACGGCGAGATCGCTGCATTTCGGGTCGTTCATGATCCAACCCAACCGAAACCGCTGCACCGAAGATCCGATCCCGATTTCGCTCCCCCAAAATGCCGATGACCAAATCTCCTCCTCCTTCTTCTTCTTCTTCATCGCTCTAGAGCTTTCCAATTCCTCTTCCTGATTCTCGCTCCAATGGCCATGAGAGGTGTCGATTTCAAATGGTCAGTTCCAAGCTCCTACTTTTCTGTACATGCGTGTGTGAGTGAGTTTGAGAGCGTGAGAGTAATTGGTTTTGGAAGTTTGAAGTGAAAAATTTGTGGGTTTTTTTTTGCAGGTACGATGGGTTTTTCTTGTTGATGCTGGCGACGAGTTGTATCCTTTAATGGAGTATTGATTGTGTTTTTATTAGTATAGTTTAGTAGCTTTATAGTTTACTAAGATAACATGGGAAAAATGTTGCTGGGTTTGGGTTTGTGTTTGTGTTTCTGGTTTGTGATTTTTGGATTTTAATTTTGTGTTCTTGAGTTTGTGTTTGTTGCTTTTGTGTTTTGTGTTTTATTACTTTTGTGTTTGGTTTAACAGGAAGATCTGTTGCTTTTGTTTTTGTGTTTGTGTTTTTGAGTTTGTGATTTTTGGATTTTAATTTTGTGTTCTTAGATCTGGATGTATGTTCTTATTATTCTTATTCAAGCCATTCTCAGATCTCAATTAACATAATTTTTTGCTTTTATTTCTGTTTTTAAATTTTTTATTTAGTTAAAATTAATAAATTAATTTTTTTTATTTAAATGCTGAGGTGGCATTTTTTAATGTTAAAATAAAAAATTTTATTATTATTTTAATGATCTTAACTTTGCCGTTTGCCACCTGTGCAATTTCTGTCTCTGATGTAACGGCAGGGATAAAAACGAGACGCGTTTTTCAGGAATTGGACTAAAAGCGGTGAAAAAAAAAGTTAGGGACCAAAATGGGAATCGCGTGAAAATGTAGGGACGAAAATAGGTTTTATCCCTACATTTTATATATAGATGAAAATAGTTATGCAAAAAGGCATGACAAATTTTCTAATGCGTGTGTCACTTATAAAATATTAACTAACAATAAATATTACATTTGCTTATAATTATCCAATATTAAGAATGATAAAATCATACTTAAGATAGAATATGTCACATGTTAAATATTAGCATTGATACACCATGTTGAATATGCTAGTATAGATGCGGAAGCGAAAGCATAAAGTATAGAACACAATAACACACGAGAGTTACGTGGTTCAGCCTAACGGCCTACATCCACGGAGGAAACCCTAGAGGGCTACATCAATAATATATTAGAGTGTAGTACAAATCCTATGTTACAATGAATCATAACATGTGTATATATAGTAGACTAAACCCTAGACTAATAGACTTCTAGTACAAGTAGGAGACTTGACTTGCACACAAAGTAGAATTAGGCTTGAGCTTATACTAATGGGCTAATATATCTCTAACACCCCCTCTCAAACTCAAGATGGAAGCTTGATGAAATCTTGAGATTTGATAAGATTGAGAAGATCCCTTGAATGAAGTTTGGCTCTGTGACGGTAGTTTGAGGAAGGCAATGGTCTTGCAGTGTTGATGTGACTTCTAACGGTGGCTTGACTATACCGGAGAGTTTTGACGGCAGCAGTAAGAAGCCGAAGAAGACGAACGCAGCGAAAAAAACACCGAGGAAGACAAAGATTGCTCTTAAATATACCGCAAGGACAGAAAACCATGGCCACAAGAAGGTGGCTCTGATACCATGTTAAATATTAGCATTGATACACCATGTTGAATATGCTAGTATAGATGCGGAAGCGAAAGCATAAAGTATAGAACACAATAACACACGAGAGTTACGTGGTTCAGCCTAACGGCCTACATCCATGGAGGAAACCCTAGAGGGCTACATCAATAATATATTAGAGTGTAGTACAAATCCTATGTTACAATGAATCATAACATGTGTATATATAGTAGACTAAACCCTAGACTAATAGACTTCTAGTACAAGTAGGAGACTTGACTTGCACACAAAGTAGAATTAGGCTTGAGCTTATACTAATGGGCTAATATATCTCTAACATCACAAACTCGCAAGAAATATTAAGTGAATTAGAGATGTTAATAGTAATTTTGTATCTCAAAAGGCAATAAAAATAGATTTTTAAAAAATCAAAACATAAATATTATACAATTAATACTTAAAATAAGAGAAATCCCTAATAAAAATTATTGAAAACTCCAAAATGTGTTGTGCTTGTCCGAGATTAGGTCTTATTATTGCACACTATGAATTTAAGCTAGGTTTTAATTGAATCTATTTCAAATTAAATTGAAGTATTTGACATAAATGACACTATTTAGAATTTGCAAATTTTTTATCTATATTTTATATTTAAAATACTTTATGCATTGAAAAATCCTCACAGTGGCCCTCTTTTGCATGAAATACATTTAACATGCCAATAGCATAGTTAATATTTCATAATTTTGTCATGATCACCATCTTACTATTACAAAGAAATTAATTCAATTGAGACCAAATTTTTAAAAAACACACAAATGTCAAATTGTTTGTTTTACAAATAAGTGTTCAACAAGAACTACGATTGAGATATCAAATTGAGACCAAATTTTTAAAAAACACACAAATATCAAATTGTTTGTTTTACAAATAAGTGTTCAAGAAGAACTACGATTGAGATATTGGGAGAAACTAATAATTGTTCATTAAAATAAAGATCATGAAAAGTTAGCCAACCTTGCATTGACTAGCTTTAAGGTAGATCATGAAACGTTCATGCAAGAAGCAGTCACCCAACTTTACCATTGGCAAAATGAAAATTTTGAACTCATAAACTGACCTAATAAATAAATAAAACTCACTTTTTTATCAATATAATCTCACATTATGTCAATGAAACTAAGACACTCATTTAGATTGAAAAAAATGGGATGGATATACTGAAGAGCATAAAAATCATGTTGTTGGAGAAAGAATTGTGAAAAGAACAGTTTGGAGGTTTCAAAATGTTCTTGAACGTAATTAGGCTTGAGCGATGTCATGACGACTTTGATGATCATAAATAGGAAATGTAGGAGATCAGTTTGAAAATTAACCATGAAGTAAAAAAGATCATATGGTGTTGTAAGCCTTCATTTTTGGACAAGTAAATGAAACTTTGATATCCTTCCCAATTTAAATTTTACTCAACAAATCTCCTATAAATTTTTCATTTTGAAGGCTATAAAATCTATGTTTGTGTTAGCTTAATGTCAATCTAGATTTACAAACAATTAGTTTCTCATTTTAATGTATCTTTATCTATTGGCACATTGATATGTTCTTATTTCAGTATTCGTTTCTACCCAAATTATATATATATATATATGACATACTCAAACCCTGTGCATTTCTAAACGTGAGAAATTAATGAGTTGAGCTTATATAATTGGAGATACCACATACATATCCTAACCTTTTGTATGAGAGAGAGCTACCCACTCCCTTAATCAGAAACCCATGGTAGCCTTTTGTCCCTTCCCTCTCCAATCTTTTATATCATTGAGAGGATATTTCTACCATCACTTCTTGCACAATTTATGAGTGTTAGAAAGTTGATTGGTTTGGAAACCATTATAGCTATCTCAAATCCAAATCCTATGGTGGTTTTTCGTTGGCAGCACAACGATGGTAACTTCAGTAAGCTAGGTGGAGAAAATACTTAGAGCAATCAGTTGCTAGCTGGAACTTGGAAGTTCAAGTACACAAGGAGATATAGGCTTGGAGAGTTTATAGTCATTCATGCACTACAACTATTCATAATAGTGAATTTTTCAACGGTGGTGTTGGCGAAGAGGTTTTTTTTGCCTGAGTGATCAGGTTTTCCTCTTCAAAAGGGTGGATTTTTTCTCCTGCATTTTCATATTGCTTTTTACATGCTGTAGTTCATTATTGAATATGTTTGGAATATGAAATTTGGCTAAACAATTATATTGGACTAATTTGTATTTGTAGATTAAAAGTGTTTAAGCCATAAAAACCAAGGTGGTGTTTGTTTTATTTTTGAATTTGTTCAATTGAATTTTTTTTAAAAATTTCATTTTTAGTATTCTAGAGGATACTTAAAAATAAATTCAAGTATTTGGTTCTTATGAAAAACAATGAACATGAATCTAATAAATCCATAAAACTAACGATTAAGAGCATTCACATTAGTTCGTGCAAAAATTTGTGTCTATTTTAGCATAATAACCTACCCTTTTTATTTTACATACTTATTTTTTAAAATACCTCACGTCAAATTATTTATTTTATACCACATTCATTAAAAGATCAATTTTTCTTATTATTTTTTTTTTAAAATAATTTTCTTTCTTCAAACACATAAAAACTTAGATTAGGTTAGAGTAGAATTCTATCTTAGATAAAAATAAATATAATAATGACATTGAAGTTTGGGAGGAGGAGGTGGTTCTTAAACCATAGACGCAAGGCAATATAAAGGATGTCATTATTAATGGGCTATCACTTAAACATTTACATCAATCATTAAAGTATAAAAACAAGATTTTAAAAAGATAAATCACATAACTCAATCATAGATCACTTAAAATAACTCACTACTTGACTAAAAATATACGTGAATAATCGTTATAATAATCACAGAGTGGGTGAAACCTTTTTTTTCTTCAAACCGACTTAGAGTTAAACTTTGTTCATAGATTATGCTTATTTTTAAAACTAACAATAAGTAATATACAAGCTTGACATAAAAGAAGATTGACCACAGCCTTTTGCATATTTTTAAAGCTAACAATAAGTCATATATAGGCTTGACATACAAGAAGATTGCCCACAACTTTTGCAAGGTTGTGCAAACACCTTTTTTTTTTTTTTTTTTTTTTTTTTTGGTGTTGCACATAACTTAAAGACACTTAATAAAGAGTCTAAGTTTAGCATGCAATAGATATCTAAGTTTAGGAACCAACCTTAGTTGCATTAAGAGGTTAAAAATGGGCAAAATGCACATGCTTATTTTGATGCGTGCCCAAACTTGGTAGAGCTGAACCAATTGAAGTGCATTCACAACTTCACATGATAAGTGAATAGGGATAGGCTACCACTGATGGAACCGCCCCTTACTGCATCGAGGCACCCGACTCAGAGCTCCATTGCAAGTATTTGATGCGATGGTCGGCAGTGTTTTCTGAGAACCGAAGTCAACAAGTGTGGTGAACAGTGGTGAGTTTTGCTCACCGATGAGAATCGTACATCGCATATATGTGTGTGTGTGTGTGTCATTGGGATATAGAGAGCTTAGAGAACAAGAGGACAAGAGAATGAGAGGAGACTAAGAGAGAGAGAGATAAAGTGGAGCTATTGAATTTGGAGGAAGAAGAACATGTTAAATAGGTTTAGGTAATACAATATAAAACGAAGCCATTTTTTATATATATATTTTTTAAGTTCTGATACTAAAATGACGTAGTTTTGGTCATTAAAAAAAAAAAAAAAATTAGGGAATGACGTTGTTTTATCCTAGGTAAAATTTCTAGTCTCTCTCCACAAGCCCATCACCCACAGTCTCTCGCTCTCCCTCTCTCACATCACGACCCCTCTCTTTCCTTAACCTTCGCCACTCACTACCATTGTCCTCTGCCGCTCGATGCCATCATTCTCAAAGTGTCTTCCTCTCCACTCTTCTCTTTGTCCTAGCTATTCTCTAGAAGTTTGTAGAGAATGTTTTGATGGTCAATACCTAGGACAACTATGCTTCTCTGTCTTCTACTAGGTATGTGAATTTATTTGATTCTCAGTATCTAGGTTACTAACTGTGCTTCGTCTCGGTATACTTTTTAGAAAGATTGTGAACTTCCTTGAGATATTTTGTGTAGGTTTTAAACAAATATACTGAATATGTTTGTGTTTGTGTTTGTGTGTGTGTGTGTGTTTTTTTTTTTAATGAATGTTTGCATTGTTTGATGATTCAGTATGGGTTGTTTGATGTGGTTTGATTTTTTTTTTTTTTTTAATATCTGGGTTGTATTTTTTTTTTTACCGAATGTATTGCAGCAAACCGGCATGGTGCACCACACCTTGTGCAAACCAGTTCCCACCCCTCCACAGGTAAGGTGCAATCAAGGATAAGGGAAAACCACCCCTGTAGTTGTGGTGCAAAAAAGCCCTCCAAAATCGGCCGCACCGCATCGTGTGCAACCCTAGGATGCTTCTTCAAAGTTTAAAACCCTTAATTATTACTTTCACATAATGAAATGGATAAGGTTAACTTGGATAACTACTAGTGCTTACTAGGATAATCTTCACATGATTAGATTTAAAGGACTACATTCAAATGCAGTGACTAATAAGTGCGCTTCATCTACCAAGGATAAGTGTTACTCTAAGGTTGTAAGATGAGAAAAAAAGAAAAGGGTTAGGCAAGAAGAGTCAATTGGAACTACAAAGAATTGGTCCTCCTAAATCAAACATAATTTAACTTGCCGAAGCCTAAAATAAGTTTAAGTCGTGTGATAGTCCAAAACTCCTTTCTTCCTATTTGGGCCTGGTGATCTTCTTCCTTCCTTCCTATCTATTTGCTTTCCAAAAATCCCAATTTATTTTGGATAGTTTTCACCACAAAATTGTATCCCCATTCAAGTATTCCTCTTTAGCTTTAAAAATAGCCCACTTATTATGAGTACTCTTAAACCCTCACTCAGAAGCTTTTCTGAAGCTCACTTCCTATAACAACCCAAGGAAAAACTTTAGTCACTTTTGTGCTATAAGTCAAAAGGACTAGTCACAATTGATATTCTTTGTAGTTGTTAATAAAACACAGATTTACCCAGTAAATATCTGATGTGAAAAGTCTCTTCCTTAACCACGTTGTACTGCATAAACTAAAATCTTTTTGTTAAGTGCATATTTGTGGGCTTCCAATTTGTATTCCAGTATTTGGTAATAGGATTTGTCAACCATAAGCCCATAACACTTTTCTTTTTTTTTTTAACAAAAGAAGAAGCAGTAAAAACTAACCAAAAAGTATTATTTGCATAGATATTTTAAGCAAACACATTGCACACACAACATTCACAGCTGAGATTAATCATGTTTCCCAAAAGCACATACACAATACACACACAAACAAAATCAACCAGAGATTTCAATGGCCTTGACATCAGGTTTCTTCACCTCCACTTTAGGAACAGTAACAGTGAGAACCCCATTCTCCATAGCAGCCTTGATCTGATCCATCTTCACATTCTCCGGCAACCTGAAACTCCTCACAAACTTGCCACTGCTGCGCTCGACACGATGCCACGTGTCATTCTTGTCTTCCTTCTCTATCTTCCTCTCTCCACTAATCCGAACCACTCTGTCATCTTCGACCTCGACTTTCACTTCCTCCTTGTTTAGCCCAGGAAGATCGGCCTTCAACACGTGAGCTTCTGGGGTCTCTTTCCAATCAATATGAGTGTTGACAAATGCAGAATTCTCTTTGGAAAATTGGGTTGGGAAATCCTTGAATGGGTCCCATACGGTTAGAGAAAATGGGTCGAAGATATTGCTGCGTTGGCCACCGAAGAAGCTTGGAATCATCGACATTTTTGAGCTTTGATGTTGTTGTGAATAACTTCGGAGACTCAGATTTTTGCTGACTTTTTTTTTTTATGGTTGAGGAATTTGATGGTTTGGGTATTTATAAAGATGATTAAGAGGATTCCAGTGTAGTCTAGGCCCTGTTTTTTGTTTTGAAATTTTTGGTTCCTTTGGAACTTTCTAGGACTATTGAGAACTGTGTAGGAGCTACTTTGTGGGCACGTTCGTAGGACCTAATTGAAGCTTGAAGAGACTCATGGCCCGCAGTTTAACAAGTCCCTTGAATATCAGGGCTTATAGCCCAAAAATATTATTAAATTCTAGAACTAGTAGCTAGCCTGCAATACGCCTAAAATAATTGTAAAAAAATAAAATAAAATTTTATATGATATATTTAATTGATTATTTGTAAATGAAAGAATTATTTAATTTGTGATAACTAATTAAGAAAACAAAACATCTAATTTAATGAAAATTTGTTTAGTGTCGTGAACTTGGGCTACTTTATTGAAAAAGAATCGTCTGATCAGTTTAATTTGATACGTTTTAACATTATTTTGTAACTCTAAAATTCAAATTAAAAAATAGATATTAGATTTGAGATTTTGACCATAAGTTAACAATTTTAAAGGTTATCAAAAAGCTAACAATTTTAAATATCTTAAAAATTTTACAATTTCTTTTTTTTTTTCTCTAGCAAAATTAAAATTAGAATTAATAGTACCAAGAGAGACAATGACCATCTTATACATTTATTCTTATACTTATTATTCAAAATTCAAATTTATTTTTGGAATTAAAAATTTTTAAAATACATTTTATTTATAAATGAAAATAGTTATGCAAAAAGGCAAGACAAATTTTCAAATGTGTGTGTCACTTATAAAATATTAACTAACAATAAATATTACATTTGCTTATAATTATCCAAAATTAAAAATGATAAAAACCTATTTAAGATAGAATATGTCACAAACTTGCAAGAAATATTAAGTGAATTAGAGATGCTAGTAGGCGACTCCAGGAATTTTTCTCAGGGTGTTTCTGGGTGGTTGCTCTGTTACAATTTTTTTTTTCTTTAGATTCTTTGTTACAATTTTTTCTTTTTTAGATTTTAGTTCAAAATTTTTTTTTTTAGCTTTTTCTTTTTGCTTGAAAGCAATGTTATGAATACTGTTTTGGATCCTGTATCGATTTTTTTAGTGAAACAGAATATTTCAGTACCGATCTATTTCGACGTACCGTTTCAAGGTGTTTCGTGGTTTCTAAAAAAAATTAAAAATAATATATATTTATATTTTCTTATACAACATAAAATTATTGATTCAAATAAGTAAACTTCAAATAAATCAAATCATTTAGTTTTTCTTTTTTGACACTCAAATCATTTAGTTATTACATAAAAATTACTGTTTTAGAATATTAAAACATAAATATGTAATTAAATAATGAAAAACAACAACCAAAAATAGTACAATAAGAGTGTATATATGTATATCAAGGTAGTCAATACTGTACCGGAAGCCATTTCGGTTTAGTCAAAGAAGTGAAATATTTCGATACTAGTTAATACCGATGTACCGTTTCAGAGTTACTACTAATTATATATATAATTATTTAAAATGATAAATTTACATTTTATATATTTTTATTTTTATTTTTAGAATACATATGTAACCTATTCAATCAATCAATAATAATAATGGTAATCTATGATTTCAAAACTTAAAAAACCAATAATATATATATGTGAAAATATGGAACCTTTATTACAATAGGTGAATATAAGTACATTGATGTGAGAATGGTACAGAGGGAACCATTTACGAGGACTTGAATCACCTGAGTGAAAGGTTGAAAGCTTTCCTCAGGGCCATCTGTCCAAAGCTTTAACCCATATGTCTTTTCACTTGGTCACATGACCATGTGGGGGTAAAGAGTGAAGATAAAGACAAAGTCCTCTCACTTCCTATCTCAATTTAAATTTCCATCAGAAATTCACGTGGGGTGAAAACCAAAAGGTGAAATGGAAAAAAGAGAAGATGCTTGATAGATGTGTTGGTGAGAGCAAGACCGAGAAGAAGAAGAAGCAAAAGTAGCAGCAATGGTGTTCTGCAGCAACGTCTGCTAAATCTGGTTTTACAAAACCCTCTTCTTCTTACTCTACTTCTTTTCAACCCTCTTGTTTCCCAAAAATTTGCAAAGAAATCAAAACTTTTGTTTCTCTCCGGTATCTAGTTACCGGCCGAAACCCTCTCTTTTTTTTTTTTTTTTTGCTTGAAAATGAAACAAATAAATTTGTTTTTTATTTGAGGGTGTTCCTAATTTTGATCGAAGGTGTTCCTAATTTGTTTTTAGAGGGTAAATAAATAAATAAGTAAATAATTTAATTATTATATATAATTTTTTTTAGGTCAGGGTATTCCTGGGAACACTCTGACATGAACGTGGCGTCGCCACTGTTAGTAGTAATTTTGTATCTCAAAAGGCAATAAAAATGGGTTTAAAAAAAAATCAAAACATAAATATTATAAAATTAATATTTAAAATAAGAGAAATCCCTACTAAAAATTATCGAAAACTCCAAAATGTGTTGTGCTTGTCCGAGATTAGGTCTTATTATTGCACACTATGAATTTAAGCTAGATTTCAATTGAATCTATTTCAAACTAGATTGAAGTATTTGACAGAAATGATACTATTTAGAATTTGCAAGTTTTTTATCTATATTTTTATATTTAAAATACTCTATGCATTAAAAAATCCTCACAGTGGCCCCATTTTGCATGAAATATATTTAAAATGCAAATAACATAGTTATTATTTCATGATTTTGGCATGATCGCCATCATATTATTACAAAGAAATTAATTCAATTGAGACCAATTTTTTAAAAAACACACAAATACCAAATTTTTTGTTTTACAAATAAGTGTTCAACGAGAACAACCGCTGAGATATTGGAAGAAACAAATAATTGTTAATTAAAATGAAGATCATGAAAACTTAGCCAACCTTGCATTGGCTAGCTTTAAGGTGGATCATGAAACACTCATGCAAGAAGCAGTCAACCAACTTTACCGTTGGCGAAATGAAAATTTTGAACTCATAAAGTGACCTAATAAATAAATAAAACTCACTTTTTTATCAATATAATCTAACATTATGTCAACGAAACTGAGACACTTATTTAGATTGAAAAAAAAATGGGATGGATATACTGAAGAACATAAAAATCATGTTGTTGGAGAAAGAATTGTAAAAAGAGCAGTTAGGGGATTTCAAAAAGTTCTTGAATGTAATTAGGCTTGAGCGATTTCATAACGACTTTGACGATCATAAATAGGAAATGTAGGAGATCAATTTGAAAACCATGAAGTAAAAAAGAACATATGGTATTGTAAACCTTCATTTTTGGACAAGTAAATGAAACTTTGATATCCATCCCAATTTAAATTCTACCCAACAAATCTCCAATAAATTTTGCTTTTGAAGGTTGTAAAATCTATGTTTTTGTTAGCTTAATGTCATGCTAGATTTACAAAAAATTAGTTTCTCATTTTAATGTATCTTTATCTGTTGGCAAATTGATATGTTCTTATTTCAATATTCTTTTATACCCACATTATATATATAAGTAAGACTCAAACCCTGTGCATTTCTAAACATGAGAAATTAATGAGTTGAGCTTATAAAACTGGAGATACCACATTCACATCCTAACCTTTTGTATGAGAGAGAGCTACCCACTCCCTTAAAGAGAAACCCATAGTAGCCTTTTGTCCCTTCCCTCTCCAATCTTTTATATCATTGAGAGGAGATTTCTACCATCACTTCCATCACTTCTTACACAATTTACGAGTGTTAGAAAGTTGATTGGTTTGGAAACCATTATAGCTATCTCAAAATCCAAATCCATTGGTGGTTTTTCGTTGGTGGCACAACGATGGTAACTTCGATAAGCTAGTTGGAGAAAATACTTGGAGCAGTCGGTTACTAGCTGGAACTTGGAGGGTTCAAGTACACAAGGAGATATAGGCTCGGAGAGTTTATAGTCATTCATGTACTACAACTATTTATAATAGTGAATTTTTCGACGGTGGTGTTAGCGAAGAGGGTTTTTCGCCTAGGTGATCGGGTTTTCATATTGCTTTTTACATGCTTTAGTTCATTATTGAATATGTTTGCAATATGAAATTTGGCTAAACACTTATATTGCACTAATTTGTAATTGTAGATTAAAAGTGTTTAAGCCATTAAAACCTAGGTGGTGTTTGTTTTATTTTTGAATTTGTTCAATTGAAATTTTTTTTATAAAATTTTATTGTTAGCATTCTAGAGGATACTTAAAAACAAATTCAAGTATTTGGTTCCTATGAAAAACAATGAACATAAATCAAATAAATTCACAACACTAATGATTAAGAGCATTCACATTAGTTTGTGCAAAAATTTGTGTCTATTTTAGCATAATAACCTACCTTTTTTATTTTACATACTCACTTTTCAAAATACTCCACGCCAGATTATTTATTTTACACCAAATTTCATTAAAATATACATTTTTCTTAAAATAAAAAAAAAATAAAAAATAAACATTTTCTTTCTTCAAACTCATAAAAACTTAGATTAGGCTAGAGTAGAATTCTATCTCAGATAAAAATAAGTATAATAATGAAATTGAAGTTTGGGAGGAGGAGGTGGGTCTTAAACCATAGACGCAAGGCAATATAAAGGATGTCATTATTAATGGGCTATCACTTAAACCTTTAGGTCAATCATTAATGTATAAAAACAAGATTTTAAAAGGATAAATCACACAACTCATTACATAGATCTCTTAAAATAACTCATTACTTGACTAAAAATATACGTGAATAATCATTTTAATAATCACACAGTGGGTGAAACCTTTTTTCTTCAAAACGACTTAGAGTAAAACTTGGTTTGTAGAATATGCTTACTTTTAAAACTAACAATAAGTCATATACAAGCTTGACATAAAAACAGATTGACCATAGCCTTTGGCATATTTTTAAAATTAACAATAAGTCGTATACAGGCTTGACATACAAGAAGATTGCCCACAACTTTTTGCAAGGTTGTGTAAACACTTTTTTTTTTTTTTGGTGTTGCACATAACATAAAGAGTCGTAATAAAGAGTCTAAGTTTGGCATGCAACAGATATCTTAGTCTTGGAACCAACCACAGTTGCATTAAGAGGTTAAAAATGGGCAAAATGCCCACACTTATTTTGATGCGTGTCCAAATTTGGTAGAGTTGGACCAATTGAAGTCTGTTTGCAACTTCACATGATAAGTGAATAGAGATAGGCTTGTTCATCCATCGCCCACCACCGATGGAACCGCCCCTTATCGCAACGAGCCACCGGACTTAGAGCTCCATTGTAGGTGTCTGATGTGGTAGCCGACAATGTTTTCCAAGAACCAAAGCAAATAGGTGTGGTGAACGGTGGTGAGTTTTGCTCACCGATGAGAATTGCACACCGCATGTGTGTGTGTGTGTCATTCGGATAGAGAAAGCTTAGAGGAGAAGAGAGAGAGAGAGAGAGAGAGAGAGAGAGAGAGCGACGCTATTGAATCTGGAGAAAGAAGAACATGTTAAATAGTCAATATAAAACGAAGCCGTTTTTTGTTTTTTTTTTTGTTTTTTTTTTTTTTTTTTTTTTTTTTAGTTTTGATACTAAAAAGACGTAGTTTTGGTCTTAAAAAAAAAAAACAAAAAACAACTTTGATTTATCCTAGGTTAAATTTCTAGTTTCTCATTTATATCACTCTCCCTCTCTCTCATCTTCTCTCTTTCCACAAGCCTAATGCCCACAACCTCTCACTCTCTCTCTGTCTCATCACAACCCCTCTCTTTCCTTAGCCTTTGCCACTCACTACCACCATCCTCTGCCACTCGATGCCACCATTCTCCAAGTGTCTTCCTCTCCACTCTTCTCTTTGTCCTAGCTATTCTCTGCAAGTTTGTAGAGAAGGTTTTGATGGTCAATACTTAGGACCACATGCTTCTTCTTCTTCTACTAGGTATGTGAATTTAGTTGATGCTCGATATCTACGTTACTAACTATGCTTTGTCTCCCTATACTTTTTAGAAAGATTGTGAATTTCTTTGAGATATTTTGTGAGGGTTTTAAACAAATATAGTGAATATGTTTGTTTGTTTTTAATGAATGTTTGCATTGTTTGATGACTCAGTATGGGTTGTTTGATGTGGTTTGATTTTTTTTTTTTTTTTAAATATTTGGGTTGTATTTTTTTTTAACCGAACGCACTGCACCAAACCAGCATGGTGCACCACACCTTATGCAAACCACTTCCTACCCTCTACAGGTAAGGTGCAATCAAGAATAAGGGAAAACCACCCTTGTAGGTGTAGTGCAAAAAAGCCCTCCAAAATTGGCCACATTGCATCGTGTACAACCCTAGGATGCCTCTTCAAAGTTCCAAACCCTTAATTATTACTTTCACATAATGAAATGGATAAAGTTAACTTGAATAAGTTCTAGTGCTTCCAAGGATAATCTTCACATGATTACATTTGGAGGGCAACATTCCAATGCAGTGACTGATAGGTGCGCTCCATCTATCAAGGATAAGTGTTACTCTAAAGTTGAAAGATGAGAGAAAAAAAAAAAAAAAAAGCATTAGGCAAGAAAAGTTAATTGGAACTACAAAGAATTGGTTCTCCTGAATCGAACGTAATTTAACTTGTTGAAGCCTAAATTAAGCTTAAGTCGTGTGAAGGTCCAAAACTCCTTCCTTCCTATTTGCTTTCCAATGCCCAATTTTTTTTTTTTTTTTTGATAGTTTCCACCACAAAATTGTATCCTCATTCAAGTATTCCTCTTTAGCTTTATAAATAGCCCACTTATTATGAGTGCTCTTAAACCATCACTCAGAAACTGTTCTAAAGCTCACATCCTTTAACAACCCAAGAAAAATCATTGGCCATTTCTACGCCATACCTCAAAATGATTAATCATAATTGAGACTCTTTGTAGTTATTAATAAAACCTAAATCTACCTAGTAAACACCTGATGTAAAACTCATCGCACATCTATACACATAATTAATCAAATTGGAACATCATACTAGCACTCTTATATTCCTCTATTCAATAAAACCTTTCTATCTACTTTCTATGTTTTTGATGGATGTAAGGGTTTAATTGGTTGGGTGAAACAAGAAAGGATAAAAAAATTGAGAGAAAACTAATTTTATAAGTGTTTGATTAGAGAAAAAGGGAGGGTGAAAAAATTAGTGAGCTTAGGTGTTTTTCTCTTGGCCCACCAAAATTCTATCTCCTCAATTTGGGAAGAAAAAAAAGGAGAAAAGAATAGTTGCAAATAATGAGAGAACTATCCCTTTTCCTCTTACATGCTAGGCACCTGTTAGATTTTTTTGCAATATATTCCTAAGGTTTTTTTTTTTTTTGGGAGTTTAACTCTATGTGAATTTTTTTTTTTAACTTTTTACTTTTTTCCTAGGCATAATTTTTCTTTTTCAATAAATTTGGGTGATTTTTTTTTTTTGTTGGTTTTTTGCCACTTTTTTATTTTAATTGAGCATTATTTCTTAATAAAAACTTATGAATAAATTTATACAAATTCAATTTTTTAATCATTCTAACTTTTTACTCCCAACCTAACACAAATGAAAAAAACTAAAAATTTATCTATCATCCAACTTTTTTACTCATTTTTCATTTTTTATCCCCCACTTTAATATCTCTTCCTTATTTTTTATCATCCCGCCTTAATATTGTACGGCATAAAGTTCCTCCCTTGACCACATTGTACTGCAAAAAGTTTCTTCTTTCTTGGTTAGTGTCATATTTGGTTAGGTCCGTATTTGTGGGCTTCCAACTTGTATTCCAGTATTTTGTAATAGGATTTGTCAGCCATAAGCCCATAACACTTATTGTTGAGAAGCTCAACAAAAACATATGAACTCAGAATGCAACCAACCGTTCTTAAATGTCAGGCCCAAATTACAAATTGTTCCATTTAGCTTTACCAAAATCTCAATTCAGTGCTTAAATTTCAAATTTTATTCAATCTTTAATTCTCCTGTTAATGTCTATTAAGTGCCCAAAAATGTAGTCCTAAAAATCTCATAAATTAAATAAAATTTATTTTTTGAAAAATTAAAAAATAGAGGGGGCAATATACTCAAGAGGAATGCACTAAAGACTGAAATTTCACAAAAGAAGAAGTAAATAACTATCATAAATAAAAATTAGTCAAAAAGTATTATTTGCATAGATATTTTAAGCAAACACTTTGCTCACACAACATTCACAGCTGAGATTAATCATGTTTCCAAAAGCACATACATAATACTGTCAATACACATACACACACAAACAAAATCAACCAGAGATTTCAATGGCCTTGATATCAGGTTTCTTCACCTCCACTTTAGGAACAGTAACAGTGAGAACCCCATTCTCCATAGCAGCCTTGATCTGATCCATCTTCACATTCTCCGGCAACCTGAAACTCCTCACGAACTTGCCACTGCTCCGCTCAACACGATGCCACGTGTCATTCTTGTCTTCCTTCTCTATCTTCCTCTCTCCACTAATCCGAACCACTCTGTCATCTTCAACCTCGACTTTCACTTCCTCCTTGTTTAGCCCAGGAAGATCGGCTTTCAACACGTGAGCTTCTGGGGTCTCTTTCCAATCAATACGAGTATTGACAAAAGCAGAGTTCTCTCTGGAAATTTGTGTTGGGAAATCCTTGAATGGATCCCATACGTTTAGAGAAAATGGGTCGAAGATATTGCTGCGTTGGCCACCGAAGAAGCTTGGAATTATCGACATTTTTTTGAACTTTGATGTTATTGTGAATAACTTCAGAGATTCAGATTTTTGCTGAATTTTTTTTTCGATGGTTGAAGGATTTGATGGATTGGAGTATTTATAAAGATGACTAAGAGGATTCTAGTGTTGTCTAGGCCCTGTTTTTTGTTTTGAGATTTTTGGTTCTTTGGAACTTTCTAGGACTATTAAGAACTATGTAGGAGCTACTTTGTGGGCACGTTTATGGACCTAATTGAAGCTTGAACAGACTCATGGCCCATGGTTTAACGAGTCCCTTGAATATTAGGCCTTTATACTTTATAGCCCGACAATATGATTATATCGTACAACTAGTAGCTACCCTGAAATACGCGGAAAAAAATTGTAAAAAATAAAAAATAAAAAATGATATATATTTAATTAATTATATAATTTGTCAAAAATGACTTATTTAATTAATTAATAAAAGATAACATCTAATATAATGAAAATTTGTTTAGTGTTATGAACTTGGGTTGCTTTATTGAAAAAATAAATAAAAATCTGATTAGTTTAAATTGATATGTTATTGTTGGGATTATACACAAAATAATAAATAAAGAATAAGGATAACATAAAAACAAACAGAAATAGATAACTTAAAAGCACAAAATTGTTATCCTTAAACAATATTTGCCACCACACTTTTATTGCTAAAGGATTATTACAAATTTGTCTCTAAGATACAATTAAGTTGTTAGGTTTTATAAATAGCAATTCTAGAAAATAACCACAGGATTTCTTGTGTTTCTTTTTAACTTACTATTTTTCAATTGAACATAAATCTCTATTTATACTTATAGGGTTATATTTCATCAAAAGACACATATGGAAAGTTAAAATGTTTCATAAAACCATTCATAATGCTTGAAACCTCTTCAAACAATCAGAACAATTACCAGAAAATTCAGCAGAATACTCAGTTTTTATGACTTTTGATCGGTTGAGAGTTCCTTTCAATTGATCAAACGCTCTTTTCGATTGATTGAACAGGAATTGAGCATCGATTGAAATAGGCAAAAAGTCCAAGATAGATTTCCTTACCATTTCAATCAATTGAGCAAAAGTTTCAACCGATTGAAAATACTGAATTTCGAATTTTCACTTAGAAAATTCCAGAACTTGAATTTTTACTTTATCAATTTTATGAAATAATACTCTCTAAACTCAAATATCATTATTACAACATATTCATGTGTATACCTATATATACAATAGTTTTAACATTATTTTGTAACTCAAAAATTCAAATTAAAAAATAGATATTGGAGTTGAAGTTGTGATAATAAGTTAACAATTTTAAATCTCTCAAAAAATATACTCTAACTTTCTCTCTCTATTAAAATTAAAATTAGAACTAATAATTTTCCAAACAAAATCATTGCTAAAATTAATTGTTCGATACCTGAAGTTTAATAGTACAAAGAAAGACAATAACCATCTCATACATGATATTTGTTTTTATACTTATTATTTAAATTTATTTTTATACAAAATGACCAATTGAAGAATGTTCACAACTTCACAAGATAAGTGAATAAGGATGCCTCGTCAAAGTTTCAAACCCTTAATTATTACTTTCACATAATGAAATGGATAAGGTTAACTTGGATAAGTGCTAGTGCTTACTAGGATAATCTTCACACGATTAAGATTTAGAGGGTTGTATTCCAATGCAGTGACCGATACGTGCGCTCCATCTACCAAGGATAAGTGTTACTCTAAAATTGTAAGATGAGACAAAAAGAAAAGGGTTAGGCAAGAAGAGTCAATTGGAACTACAAAGAATTGTCCTCCTAAATCGAACGTAATTTAATTTGCCGAAGCCTAAGTTAAGCTCAACTCGTGTGAAGGTCCAAAACTCATTCCCTCCTATTTGGGCCTGTTGATCTTCTTCCATGCCACTAAGGGATAGTAACATTGCTTTCCAACCAACCCAATTTTTTTTGGATAGTTTCCACCACAAAATTGTATCCCCATTCAAGTATTCCTCTTTAGCTTTAAAAATAGCCCACTTATTTTGAGTACTCTTAAACCATCACTTAGAAACTATTTTGAAGCTCATTTCCTATAACGACCCAAGGAAAAGCACTAACCACATATGCGCTATACTTGCAAGCAATGACTAAACTATCCATTTTCCTCTTACATGCTAGCACCTGTTAGATTTTTTTGCAATATTTTTCCTAAAGTTTTTTTATTTTTTTTTCCTCGGGTTTAATTGTATGTGAATATTTTGTTTTTTACTTTTTACTTTTTTCCTTGGCATGATTTTTCTTTTTCAATAAATTTGGGTGATTTTTTTGTTAGTTTTTTTGTCACTTCTTTGTTTTAATTGGACATCATTTTTTAATAAAAGCTCATAAGTAAATTTATACAAATTTATTTTTTCTATCCTTCTAGTTTTTCACTCCTAATCAAATACTAATGAGTCTTTTTCACCGTCAACCAAACACAAATAAAGAAAACTAAAATATTTTCTATCATCCAACTTTTTCACTTCTTTTCATTTCCTATCCTCTCACACACTTTAATATTGTACTACATAAAATTTCTTCTTTAACCACATTGTACTACAGATTTGTTTAAAATTCGCTTATTTTGTTAAAATTGAAAACTTTTTACTAAAAATACTGTAAATAGATATAAAAATTAACTAAAATAATACATTAAGACTCATAAATAATATAAAAAAAGTATATTAAAACCCATAAATAATAGCAAAAACTGTCTAATAATGTTCAGGATTTTTTCTGGTTGGTCTGCTACTTGAGAGATAAGCTTCCACAATTGGATCTAGAAAAATGGGCTGTCATTGCGTGGGCTATATGGAATGCTAGAAACAGATTTTATTTTGAGAGGTTCCAAGTACAGCCCAAGTATATACATGATGGTGCTATCGGTTTATTGGAGGAGTATCAGAGGCTGGGTGCTGCAAAAGTATGCTCTTCAGGGTTGCTGCATAAATATGCTACTAATGAAAAGAGGTTACAGGTACATCCCAAGTCTATACATGATGGAGCTACTTGGTCTATTGGAGGAGTATCAGAGGCAGGCTGCTGCACAAAAGATGCCTACTGCACAGACATGCTGTTCATGGGAGCTGCATATATATCCTACTAATGCTTGCTGCATAATTATGCCACTAATGATGTTTTCTTTTAGTTTGTTTTCAGCACATGTCTATTTATGGCCTCTCTTTCCTTGTCTTTATAATTGAATTTTCCCTGGATTTGTGTCAGGATACTGTTTTCTATTGTGTTTGTATAATTCTATATTAATAAAGTTCTATCTTTTATCTCAGAAAAAAGAATGCAACCAACCGTACTTAAATGTTAGGCCCAAATTACAAACTGTTCCATTTAGCTTTACCAAAAACTCAATTCAGTGCTTAAATTTCAAATTTTATTCAATCTTTACTCCTGTTAATGCCTATTAAGTGCCCAAAAATGTAGTCCTAAATATCCCATCAATTAAAAAAATTTTAAAAAAAATCCCATCAATTGAAGTATTTTTTGAAAAATTAAAAAATATAGGGTGCAATTTACTCTAGAGGAATGCACTAAAGACTGAAATTTCACAAAAGAAGAAGTAAATAACGATCATAAATAAAAATTAGCCAAAAGTATTATTTGCATATATATTTTCAGCAAACACTTTGCACACACAACATTCACTGCTGTGATTAATCATGTTTCCCAAAAGCACATACACAATACACACCCACACACAAACAAACCCACACAAACAAAACAACAGAGAGATAGATCGGTGCTTGTGGAGCTTGGTTTGTGGATCGGCCGGTGAAGAAGTGATCTGGGTCGTGGAGCTTGGTTCGTAGATCGGCCGGTGAAGAAAGGATCTGGGTCGTGGAGCTTGGTTCGTGGATTGGCTGGTGAAGAAGTGATCTGGGTTGGTAGTTTTTGAGAAAGAATGAGAGAAGGTAGAAAAGAGAGAGAGAGAGAGAGAGGGAGAGAGAGGTGATCTGTTCAGAAAAAAAGAGTAGAGAGACAGAGAGAGCGTGTGTGTGTAGGTAATGGGCAGTTGGGATAAATAATAAAAAAATTGAGAAGAATGAATATTTTATTAAAATATCTTGTAAAATAAATAAATTATTGTGTGTGTTTTGTAAAAATGACCGTGTAAAATAAAAAATGTAGGTTTTTTCGTGTAAAATAGACAAAAGATTTAAAAGAATTAACGTAGATACTCTAAGGAAAGGATGAGATATAGCGTTAACCCCACTTGTTGGTATTCGTTGGGACGCATGCTTGGCTAAAAGTTCTAACTGCTCTAGTCGAGACTGCTGCTAGCTTTCCAGCTACTGGATCACTAAAAGCTATATATATATATTAAAATTCTTTGAATGGAGGTTTAACCACAATTACCAAAATTGTTGAAGTATTTCATCCAAACTTATGCATCGCATGTATATTAATCCATACTGTTGGGTTTGGAATCTCTCCCTTTCTAAAGTGGAAGCAGATGAGAATGAAAGAAAGATTGGAATGAGTTGGAGTTAGACTAAATCACTGACACACACACACATATATAAAAATGGTTGGACGAAATATTTCAACAATTTTGGTAATTGTGGTTAAACCTCCATTCAAAGACTTTTAATATATATATAACGTCCATTCTTATCTCTTCTTCACTTGCTTCTACCTCTAGCTCTCTCTCTACAAAGAAAAAATAATAATGGAAATTTCTCTGGACAAAGTTGCCACCTCCGTTCTTTTTGTTATAATGACAACGTTGTCATGCATGATTCTGAATTGGGTGTGGTTAAGACCAAAATATTTAGAGAGGTGCTTGAGAAAGCAAGGCCTTGTAGGCAATTCCTATAGACTTTTCTTCGGGGACACGAAGGATAGCTCTATGATGGTAAAGCAAGCTTGTTCTAAACCCATAGAACTCTCTGATGATATTGTGCCACGCGTTCTCCCCTTTGAACATCACACAGTGAAGCATTATGGTATGTTTGTCTACAATAAACTTAATTACATAAAGATTTTGTTGCAGCAAACACAAAATATATCTCACTCATTTCCATAGCAATAAAGTATGTATGGTTGTTTGAAGTCCTGTAACTTCTGTTTAAAAGCTTCCAACTATGAATTAGCTTATGCCCAAAATCTTAAATCTGAACCAGAAAAACTAGACCGATTGATTAAACTATAAACAGGAATCTAAATTGGTAGCAGTGGAGCCAAAATTTTCTTAGGTAAAGCTAGTGTTACTGCTTCTAATTTAAACACACAGCTAAAATTATTTTTTGCCAATTAGTAATAGTTAATAAGAAACTCTCACTTGAGATTTGTTTACATAATATTTTTTAAAAAATATTGGATTTTCTTCTAACCTTTGTGAACAAATGCGGGCAAGAATTCTTTTACATGGCTTGGCCCAAGACCCCGTATTAACATTATGAGCCCTGAACAAATCAAAGATGTTTTCACCAAGATGAGTGACTTTCAGAAGCCCAAACCAAATCCACTTACTAGATTGCTTGCAATGGGAGTAATAAACTACGAGGGTGAAAAATGGGCTAAACACAGAAAGATTATCAACCCTGCTTTCCATTTAGAGAAGTTGAAGGTTATATATTACATTTCTTATCTTTCTAAATCCATGTGGAATCAATAGTTGTGTCCAAATTAGATTATTGTTATCACTTTAGTAAAAAATGTTGTACTTAGTTTGGAGCAGCATGATTTATCTTTAAAGTGATATCGTACAAATCACCAAGTTTAACACAAAAACACTTTTGTACTGAACTCCATAGCTAAGTTTCAAATCTCCATCTAGCACATGTTTGTGATAAAAAAACTAATAGGCACAGTACAATAATCACAATAGGGAATTGTTTGCATTTTGGTTATGAATAATGCTATAGAAACAAACTATTTTACAAACTAATGATGTGGTGAGTGATTATTTGTAAGCGAAAAGATGACGTTAGTAATGGACTTAGATGAGAACCAGTAAGAATTTGTCACATAAAAAATTTGTAAAAATGTTATGAAATAATTTGTGATTATAGCAGTACTCATAACTTAAAAGTGACAATATTTTTTGAGATGGGTAGTTAATGGTTGAAGTAGGGTTCAAATTACATACACTAGGCACCACAAAGAATATGATTATTGCTAGATACTACCTTTGATTAATTAATTCAATGTCATTACAGAAAATACTACCTTTGATCCATTGCTTAAAATATGATTGACCGAAAATATTGTGTGCAAATAAGATTCTAAGTACATTCAGACATCAGTAATGCTAGTATAGCAAATAATATTATATGTCCATTTTCTTCTTCTTTAAAAAGGAAAAAAGAAAAAAGGACTATGTGCCCATTCAAACTTTTAAATATGAATAATATCAATTAAATTTAAACTTAGATTCTCGTTTGCTCAAATGGGAAAAGTTTGACTCCTACCTACACCCAAAATTTTTTTTTTTTTTAATAGTATCTTTTTTTTAAAGTAAAGAATAATTATCATAGGGTAGATGCTACAAATTTAAATTCTATCTCTATAAAAAAAAAAATTAACTTAAAAACATCTATAGCAATCAAATTAAAAAAGAAAAAAGAAATAGTTATAAACCATTTAACTACTTTGAATTCATTATATAAATGAGAGGGTAATTCTTTGTTGGCAATTTGACATATATTACAAACCGCATGTGTATTTTAAGCGTAGTTGGGATTCTATCGAAAACAATATAGAGTAATAATATAGACATAGCATTTTTTTACTGTTATTTAAGTGGTAAATTATTTGTAATTTTTCTCTTAAAAAAATGGTTATTGATTTTCATATGGGCTATATATCATTAGTAACTTGTCATTCGCAACAACTGTGAAAAAATTTGTGAACAAAGTTACATATGGAGATTTCTTGAACAATATAATGCCAATGATCTTGTTTCTATTTATTATAGTTTAAACAATTTACATTGCGATTGCTACAGCTTATGTTACCTGCATTTTATCAAAGTTGCATTGATATGATTAGCCAATGGGAGAGGTTGATCTCTGAAAATGGATCCTGTGAGTTAGACGTATGGCCTTATCTTGAAAACTTGTCAAGCGATGTGATTTCAAGAACAGCATTTGGAAGTAGCTATAAAGATGGAAGAAGAATATTTGAACTTCAAAAAGAGCAAGCACAACTCTTTGTAAAAGTATCACAATCTGTATACTTTCCTGGACTAAGGTAGTGATTAAACATTCAACTTTGATTTTTATTGAGATAGGATTAACCAATTACAATTCAGTTTATACGTTATATAGATTTAAATTCTATCAAATCTATTAAATTTATATATATATATATATATATATATATATATATATGCTAATTTTTTATTTATAGGAATGTGCTATTTTTTAATATAACAAGATTTCAACGAATTTCAACATTTGCTTGGCCCACCTTCCAAATAAAAATTTTCGTGCATCTGAAGTCCAATCATTGTTTTAAAAATTAGTATGGTCAAAAAATTGATTTTGGCCCCAATTCCCAATTTAACTTGGTTTTTGACCAATTTTGGGTGATTTTACCGGATCGGATTGGTTCCGGTTCCTAGTTGAATCGGTTGGTCCTGTTCGGTTTTTAAAACCATGTCTCCAATGAAAACAAAATTCCAAATTTTATTGTTTATTCTGAAATGAAATTGGTTATAACCTACTTTCCTGAACATCTCATCAAACACAAAAATTAACACAGATCATCACATTATAATTAATACAATTTCCGTTTTTGTGTCTTCAATCTTCTCAATTTACTAATAGTTAATATTTATGCACGCAGGTTTTTACCAACTAAGACACATAGGAGGATGAAGGAAATTGAAAGAGAAGTACAAGACTTACTAATGGGAATCATTAACAAAAGGGAGAAGGCATGCAAAGGCAGAAATGATGACTTATTAGGCATACTAATGGAATCAAATTCTAGAGAGATTAAGGAATTTGGAAATAAGAAGAGTGCCGGAATGAGTATTAAGGAGGTAATTGAGGAATGTAAGCTTTTCTACCTTGCCGGGGAAGAGACAACCTCGGTTTTACTTGTTTGGACAATAGTTTTGTTGAGTAAGTATCCAAATTGGCAAGCTCGTGCAAGAGAAGAGGTTTTGCAAGTCATTGGTAAGAACAAACCTGACTTTGATGGGTTAAATCGCCTTAAAATTGTAAGTATTCCCTAAAGATTCTAATTTTTCTTTATTTTCCTATAAAATTTATATGCAATGTCTTTCGAAGATGAAATATTCACATCCATGAATATTCATGTCAATATTAGTTAATTGATCGAGTAAAAGCCATTTTCTATGAGCTCATGATAGTCAGCATACTCATTTTTTGTTAGAGTTGGCACTCGGTAGTATAGACTATAGACCACTAATTTGAGTGCAAACCTCAAATTTGATTAGGTTTGTAGATCAAGTAATAAATTTTGTTTCAAATTTTATCAATCATAAATGAGCTTCAAAATCGAATACTCTTCAAGAGGAAGATTTAATGAACTTATTTTATTTTACAAATTTTTTTAAGAAATGCACTTTGGTAATAGTTGGTTATCCATGGTGTAGGTAACCATGATATTGAATGAGGCTCTAAGGCTGTACCCACCAGCAGCTTTGCTACTTCGAAGAGTTCACAAGGAAACCAAGCTGGGAAATTTGATTATACCAGCTGGAGTGGGGATTGCCTTACCAACAATCCTAGTCCACCATGATTATGAACTGTGGGGTGAGAATGCAAAACAGTTTAACCCGGAGAGATTTTCAGAAGGCATTTCAAAGGCAACAAAGGGCCAAGTATCATTCTTCCCATTTGGTGGGGGTCCGAGGATATGTGTTGGTCAAAACTTTGCTCTAGTAGAGACCAAGATGGCTTTGTCACTCATTTTGCAAAACTTTTCATTTGAGACGTCCTCATCCTATGCTCATGCTCCTTGCTCAATCATAACTGTTCAACCTCAATTTGGCACTCACGTTATATTACATAAGATATAGTACCACAAAGTTGTTCCAATTAAGCAAGATTTATCACCATTGTGCCTCGTGGCTTATTTGGTGTTCTATTTATTATTTAGTGATTAAAAACTCATTTTCTAAAGAACAAGAAAAAACATATTATGATTTCCACTCTATTATATTATATTTGTGTTTCTACATCCATTATTGCATTAATTGAAGGAAACAATGTTGAATAATGTTAAAAATATATATAATTAGAAATATATATCATCATTATTGGTAAATTTTCATTTTTAAAGTATAATGTTAATTTTTTAATCCTACCCAAATTAAAAACCCTTTTACCGATTATAAGATCTCGATTTTAACAACTTTATTGCAAAGGCCAGAGTATATGATGCTAGTAGAAAATTAATGAATTTCCCTTAAGTGTTTTAAAATTGAAATATTACACATAGGGAGATAAAAATGCCATTGATCTCTTTGGACTCAGCCAAAAAACTAAGGAAAAAGGAGGAAGAAAATGAATTCTCTGAACTAAAGCAATTTATTTAAGAAATGCGAATCAAATTTTCTAAGCACCCTTCTGCAAATCAACCACCTTCTTCCACGAGTCTCGGCTCGATATCTCATCCCACCATCTCCCCACATTTTCTCTCGAAGTGAATGAATTTCCCTTGTTAGTGTCACTGACCAAGTACTGAGTGTTAGGCAAGTGTGAAGGATCAGCCAAATAAAATTCATCACTAGCCAAGAACCAAGCCTCCTCGAGCCTCTTTTCATAGATGTCAAGCACTTTCGATAGCTTCTCTTCATTCTGCTTGAAAACTACTTTGTCTTGCTTGATATTCATTCGAAGTGTGAATGCAAGTTGAAACACCTGTTGGGTCCCAAATAATATTATTACAAATATAAGCAATCCAAAATAACAATTACACACAAGAACACAAAATTTACATGGAAAACCCTTTCTCTTTGAAGGGAAAAACCACGGGACAAACTCCGAATAATTTCACTATGATAAAATCAATTACAATAATTCTTGTGTATGTCTCTCAGTTAAAGAAAAATCTCTCTTATTTTTCTTTGCTCTCTCTCACACACTAATTTTCTCTTTCAAATGCGACAACACTTTGCTCTCTCATTTTTATTCTCTTCTCCATGCACAACTCTCTCTTGGCCGTCTTCTTTTTCTCTAAGCTGCTCCCTCTTAGCCGCTATCTCTTCTTTTTCTTTCTTGTACGGCTTTCTCTTTCTTTGCTCTTGCACATACCCTCTTTGTGTCTTCTCAAAGGCGGCAGTACCTTACTATCTGCTTCCTCCTGTGTTCCTCCCAAGCGAAAATCCTCTTTGCCTCTCTTGGTTTCACACTCTATTTTCCCTCTCCCCATAGGGAGGACCCTTGGGCCAAAGATATCAAATTCTTTGTAGCATAGTTTATTTATAAGACTCTTTTGCTATTCTCTCTTAGACCAGGAATACATTACCGCTTTAACAAAGAATAGACTTTCTTCCACACCAAAGAATAGTCTTTCCTTCTACAACAAGGAAACCTAAATTAATTTTCCCTTCTTTAATTAGGAAACGTAATTGACTTTCCAAGTCACAATTGGAATTTGAGGCAATTTCCCAACAATCTCCACCTTGAGTCAAATTCCACCATTTGTCCTCAACTATCTTCTTTCCTCTTGGGATAGCTCCTACCTAAATCAAGTAGTCCTCTTTTCGTCTTGGAATAGCTCCACCTTAATCAAAGCAATCCCTTCTCTTTCATCTTTTCGTCTTGGAATAGATCTTTTCTGAGTTTGGTCTGATAATCTCTCAATGTAATTGGATGGTTTGATTTTTAGCTAGTTGGTGATTTAAGAACTGGTTGAACTTCTAAGTGGTGTTGCCTACTTAGCATACTTGGTAGATAATCAATCAATGTGCGCATTTGATTAGCTTATGATGATTTGTGTTTCTTGACTTACCTCATCTAAAATAAATGAATTTGGTTATATAACCTCGGTTAGTTGATTAAGATGTTTAGAGCAACCCCATTTTAATTGGTAAGGTTTAGCTGAGTAAAGTTGAGCATAGTTGCTCTTTAATATTTTGACTAAAAGACATGAAAGCATGCCCTGTGCAACTAATGTAAGTATGTAACTCTTTCTTTAATATGTGTATGATTCTTCTCAGTACTCACTGTTTAATCGCTTAAGTAATTCAATCAATATCAATGATGGTCTATAGCCTTAACTTTATCCTTGGTATCAACTTGTTTCACTAAGATGGTTGAATTACATGGAACTTTTCCTTTTGGTATCATTTCCTCCTTCATGAAGCATTCACGCTAAATCAAATTGTAAAACAATTCTCAAAAGTCTCTTTGCAGTTGAAGAATGAGCGTTTTCTTGAACTATGTATACACTTCTCATTGCTTTTTCCCCCTGTGGGAAAAGGACATTAAAAATCTTTATGCTTTACTTGGCATTAGAATCATGCAAACCCTCTTACAAAATAAAAGAACAATAAACTTCTTCAAACAGGCAGAGTATAATTTAAAAAAAAAAAAAAAAAATTGATTGAGTAGTTACACGCACTTAACTTCAATTGATTCTTAGGTTGTGTATGCCAATTCAATGGACATTAAACAACTTTTTTTTAAGGGGAAATTACACTTTACCACCCTAAACTATATATTTTTATTACACTTTGCACTCAACTTTTCAAATGCATGTTTTGTACTCAAAACTATGATCCTTGTTACGCTTTGCACCCCGACATCAAGTTTGCCGTTAACTTGGATAAAAAATATAGCACAACATGAAAAGACCTAATTTCCCTTCTTCTCAATCCTTTAAAAACAATATACTTTTAAAAAAAATTATTATTATAGATAAGGATGTTGAATCTCTTTATGCTTTGCTTGGCATTTGAATTATGTAAACCCCTTTACAAAAGAAAGAACAATATGCTTCTTCAAACAAACAAAGTATACATATAATTTTTAAATTGGATCGAGTCGATTCTAGATAAAGAAAAAGAAGTGTCCTTTTCAATCCTTTAAAAACAATATACTTTATTAATTATTATTACAAATAAGGACATCGAATCTCTTTATGCTTTGCTTGGCATTTGAATTATGCAAATCCCTTTACAGAAGAACAACATACTTCTTCAAAAAAACAAAGTACACATAATTTTTAAATTGGATTGAGTCAATTTTATGTAAAGAAAAAGAAATCCACTTCTTCAATGTATATTTGTGTTGATGTTGTTTCTTATTTTCTTGATTGTTATAAAAGAATATTAACAATTGAAGAAATATTGTATGATTTCTTATAAATCATAGATTCCTTCTTCTTCTTCTTTTTCCCTTTTGCCTTTCTTTTTTAGTGTTTTTAAATAAATGAATAATTGTGGTATTCTAATTTCATGAAAGAGCATCATAATAATGAAGGTAATTCTGCTTTTTTATTTTTTTCCCGCATCAGTCTAATACTTGAGTTTTTCAAAAAGCAAGAAAATGGAAAGAGGGAACCCCACACCGGGGGGGGGGGGGGGGGGGGGGGGGCAAACATAATATTCTTCATGCCTTTCAAATACTAACTTAAAATGTATTGAAGCAAAAGTGTTAAATGGAACTACAATTTTTTGAAAGTAACAATTTAAATTAACTAATAATAACTTAAAATATACTCAAACTAAAGTAAATTGATTAGGTCATATCTCTTTTAAGTGACAAAGAATGATTATGTAAATAATATAATATGACTTTTATCTATTAAAAATATGCCACAATTAGCATTAATCTATGATCACTCAATTACTATCCTATTATTTCCGGATTTTTATTAAGAGGCCATTAGTGTGCTAGTGAACCCTGGGAACAAAACAGCTTCTTTAGAGCAAATGAAAGTTATCTTGCACTAATGTTGTAATTATCTTGCACTAATGCTACGGGGTTAGTAATGCTGTGGGGTTAGCAGCATGTTGTAATTATCTCTATTAAAAAAAAAAAAAGTTATCTTGCACTAAAGGCACAAGATAATTAGAATGAATGAAAATTATGTTATGTTATCTATTGCATCATACACTGAGATAAAAGAAAATTCTTAAAATTATATATTTACATGTTTTGTCAAGATTCTGTGGCTCAATGCAAATGGAAGGTTGGCAAAGCATGATTCACAATTCTCAATTTTTCGTCACGTGTCTCATTTAATTTTTAATTTAGTACTAAGTGAATTATTGAGTGTAAAAATCAAAGAGTACAAATCCAATTAGATTCTAAATTGGAATTCAATTGAAGTCCAATTTTTTGCCATGTGTCCATCTAAGTTTTTAATTTTTGTGACAAGTGAATTATTAGCTGCAAAAACCAAATAGTCTAAAACCAATTAAATTATAAATCATATATATAATAAGAAACCATTACATATTTTAGAAATGTATGGTTTAAAAAAAGTGTAAGCTTGTATAATTTGAACCTTTTCTAAAAAAATAAAAATTGAATTGTATAATTATGATTTTTTTTTTTTAATTATATCTGTGCATATGCATGAGGCTACATACTATTCTATTAGTAAAGTTTGAGCTTATAAAGATTGACAATTTTCATAGACAATGTTTTTTAATAGATTTGGACACATGAAAGATAAGTTTCAAGTTTAGAATTTTTTTTTTTTTTTTTTTGAAATTATTGCAAGCAAGAATAATACCTTGCTTATTTCTTTGTTTTGTTTCTTTTGAGATTCTTTTGAGATAGAGCATGCATTTCTTATTTGGTACGATTGATAACAATGCTATATATAGTGGAAGTCGCAGACGAATTCCACGTTAACGTAGTTACAACAAAATTGAAATTTGAGGCTAACTTGGAGGCTTGCCTAGGTGTGTTTTGAAGCAAAAATTGGATTCTTCTTGCCGTAAGTATCATTAATTGCTTCAACTAATTTGTTCATATACATGTTTTTCTATTGCTATTCATAAATAAGTTTTTTTGCTTGCTTAAAATTTGTCATATAGATGTTAAACGTAGTAAACTTTTATTGCTCTTGAATTAATATCATATTTTTTGAGATATATTACTGCTAAATTGTTTGGTATATGTTAAATTTTTTGTAGCTTTGATTAAAGTTATATCACTCAATTAATTTTTATAAATCACCTTTTTCTTTAATCCATGTATTTATTTGATATCAATTATAGTTTACTTACAAGCAAAATTTCAAAATAATCAATTGTCATTTATTATTAAGGGTAAAGCTTATATGTATTACCTTAGGTGTTGTATATTAAATTCCTCAATTAAATTCAAACGCATCATTACATTGAATTAAATTGTTGTTGGAAATAATAATAACTGATTGTATTGTATTGGTTAATACAACCATGTACTTGAATTAATTTAAGGAACCTAATGAGTCGCACTTAGGGTATCATACCTAAGTTTTTCCCTAATGTTAAATCTATAAGGTTAATCCTTTAGAATATTTGAGAACACAAAAACAAAAAGCTAAAAAGCAAGTGAGTTGCTAATGCCCAATCACATTGGTATTAAAAAAGAATAATAGATCACCTTAACATTTGGTTAGTATGATAATTGTTGGAAAGGAATTTTTTCCAACAATAGCTTTAGCAAACCATTATCATGTACCCCAAAAAGAAAAAGTATTGAGCAATATAACTTTTTGTAAAAGCCACCCAAAATCTAACTTGAACCTAATCTCTGTCAAGTATTCATTTTGTCTCATATTAAAAGTGAGATAGTTTGCAGTAGTTCACAAATGTTACCAATCTTTTTATTTATATTTTTTTTACAAACATTTGTATCAAATATCTATTATGGACTGATCACATACAAAATTTTACTACAATGGGTTGCTATTTATTGTTAAATCTATAAGATTATTTGTTTATTATATTTTAGAATACAAAAGAGAGAGAGAGAGAGAGAGAGAGAGAGAGAGAGAGAGAGAGAGAGAGAGAAGAGTATAAGAGCTCTTCATAAATGAGTGAATTTTTAATGCCTAATTATCTTGATATTTGACAAGAATGATAGGTCATCTAAATATTTGGTGAGCATAATGATTGTAGAAAAGAAATACTATAATTCAATAGTGGGTTTAGTAAACCATTATTATGAAGAAATTTTTTCTTTTTGGTAAAACTTACCCAAAATCTAACTTGAACAACTAGATCCCTATCAAACATTAATTTTATCCTATAGAAAGTTTACATTATTTGGCAAAAGTTACACAAGTATTTTTTGTAAAAAAAATAAGAAGAAAGAAGGAAAAAAAAAAAAAAAAAAAACTATCTATCTCAATATTTTTAACTTCTTGGCTTCCTCCTTTTAAATTATAGAATTTTTTTATAAAAAAAATGATACAATATGTTTTTATGATAATCATCTATCTATATATATATATATAACCAAAGCCCCTGAAACTCTAACAATTTTCCATGTCAGCATAATATTTAAATAAAATTATCATTTTATTTAAATAAAATTATTATTGTTCAGTCCAAACTTAACAATGAGTGAAACTCTTTCTCTCTAACAAGTTCAACTTAAACTCAAACTCATCATTATCATTTTTTTAAACAAAATTATTTTGGTTTAATCAAAACTTAATAAGGAGTGAAACTCTGTCTCTCTAATAAGTCCAACTTAAACTTAAACTCAAACATTGATAATCTATATAAAAAATAAAAAATAAAAATTCTGATAGGACTAAAAATGAATGACTTATTTAATTGATTATTTTTAAATGAATGACTTATTTAATTTATTATAACTAATTAAGAAAAAATAACATCTAATCTAATGAAAATTTGTTTAGCGTCATGAACTTGGGTAGTTTTATTGAAAAAGAATCATCAGATTAATTTAAATTGATACATTTTAACATTATTTTGTAAATCTAAAATTCAAATTAAAAAATAGATATTAAATTTGAGCTTCTGACAATAAATTAACAATTTTAAAGGTTATCAAAAAGCTAACAATTTTAAATCTCTTAAAAATTGTACATTCTTTTTGCTCTCTATCAAAATTAAAATTAGAAACAACAGTACCAAGAGAGACAATGACCATCTCATACATGATATTTATTCTTATACTTATTATTCAAATTTATTATTGGAATTAAAAATTTTTAAAATACATTTTATATATAGATGAAAATAGTTATGCAAAAAGGCATGACAAATTTTCTAATGCGTGTGTCACTTATAAAATATTAACTAACAATAAATATTACATTTGCTTATAATTATCCAATATTAAGAATGATAAAATCATACTTAAGATAGAATATGTCACAAACTTGCAAGAAATATTAAGTGAATTAGAGATGTTAATAGTAATTTTGTATCTCAAAAGGCAATAAAAATAGATTTTAAAAAAATCAAAACATAAATATTATACAATTAATACTTAAAATAAGAGAAATCCCTACTAAAAATTATCGAAAACTCCAAAATGTGTTGTGCTTGTCCGAGATTAGGTCTTATTATTGCACACTATGAATTTAAGCTAGGTTTTAATTGAATCTATTTCAAATTAAATTGAAGTATTTGACATAAATGACACTATTTAGAATTTGCAAATTTTTTATCTATATTTTATATTTAAAATACTCTATGCATTGAAAAATCCTCACAGTGGCCCTCTTTTGCATGAAATACATTTAACATGCCAATAATATAGTTAATATTTCATGATTTTGTCATGATCACCATCTTACTATTACAAAGAAATTAATTCAATTGAGACCAAATTTTTAAAAAACACACAAATATCAAATTGTTTGTTTTACAAATAAGTGTTCAACAAGAACTACGATTGAGATATTGGGAGAAACTAATAATTGTTCATTAAAATAAAGATCATGAAAAGTTAGCCAACCTTGCATTGACTAGCTTTAAGGTAGATCATGAAACGTTCATGCAAGAAGCAGTCACCCAACTTTACCACTAGCAAAATGAAAATTTTGAACTCATAAACTAACCTAATAAATAAATAAAACTCACTTTTTATCAATATAATCTCACATTATGTCAATGAAACTAAGACACTCATTTAGATTGAAAAAAAAAAGGGATGGATATACTGAAGAGCGTAAAAATCATGTTGTTGGAGAAAGAATTGTGAAAAGAACAGTTTGGAGGTTTCAAAATGTTCTTGAACGTAATTAGACTTGAGCGATGTCATGGCGACTTTGATGATCATAAATAGGAAATGTAGGAGATCAGTTTGAAAACCATGAAGTAAAAAAGATCATATGGTGTTGTAAGCCTTCATTTTTGGACAAGTAAATGAAACTTTGATATCCTTCCCAATTTAAATTCTACTCAACAAATCTCCTATAAATTTTTCATTTTGAAGGCTGTAAAATCTATGTTTTTGTTAGCTTAATGTTAGTCTAGATTTACAAACAATTAGTTTCTCATTTTAATGTATCTTTATCTATTGGCACATTGATATGTTCTTATTTCAGTATTTGTTTCTACCCAAATTATATATATAAGACATACTCAAACCCTTTGCATTTCTAAACGTGAGAAATTAATGAGTTGAGCTTATAAAATTGGAGATACCACATACATATCCTAACCTTTTGTATGAGAGAGAGCTACTCACTCCCTTAATGAGAAACCCATAGTAGCCTTTTGTCCCTTCCCTCTCCAATCTTTTATATCATTGAGAGGAGATTTCTACTATCACTTCTTACACAATTTATGAGTGTTAGAAAGTTGATTGGTTTGGAAACCATTATAGCTATCTCAAATCCAAATCCTATGGTGGTTTTTCGTTGGCAGCACAACAATGGTAACTTCAATAAGCTAGGTGGAGAAAATACTTAGAGCAATCAATTGCTAGCTGGAACTTGGAAGTTCAAGTACACAAGGAGATATAAGCTCGGAGAGTTTATAGTCATTCATGCACTATAACTATTCATAATAGTGAATTTTTCAACAGTGGTGTTGGCAAAGACGTTTTTTTCGCCTGAGTGATCAGGTTTTCCTCTTCAAAAGGGTGGATTTTTTTTCCTGCATTTTCATATTGCTTTTTACATGCTTTAGTTCATTATTGAATATGTTTGGAATATGAAATTTGGCTAAACACTTATATTGGACTAATTTGTATTTGTAGATTAAAAGTGTTTAAGCCATAAAAACCAAGGTGGTGTTTGTTTTATTTTTGAATTTGTTCAATTGAATTTTTTTTTAAAATTTTATTGTTAGCATTCTAGAGGACACTTAAAAATAAATTCAAGTATTTGGTTCCTATGAAAAACAATGAACATGAATCTAATAAATCCATAAAACTAACGATTAAGAGCATTCACATTAGTTCATGCAAAAATTTGTGTCTATTTTAGCATAATAACCTATCCTTTTTATTTTACATACTTATTTTTTAAAATACCTCACGTCAAATTATTTATTTTATACCACATTCATTAAAATATCAATTTTTTTTTTTTTTTTTTAAATTTCTTTCTTCAAACACATAAAAACTTAGATTATGTTAGAGTAGAATTCTATCTTAGATAAAAATAAATATAATAATGACATTGAAGTTTGGGAGGAGGAGGTGGGTCTTAAACCATAGACGCAAGGCAATATAAAGGATGTCATTATTAATGGGCTATCACTTAAACCTTTACATCAATCATTAAAGTATAAAAACAAGATTTTAAAAGGATAAATCACACAACTCATTACATAGATCTCTTAAAATAACTCATTACTTGACTAAAAATATACGTGAATAATCATTTTAATAATCACACAGTGGGTGAACCCTTTTTTCTTCAAACCGACTTAGAGTAAAACTTTGTTCATAGATTATGCTTACTTTTAAAACTAACAATAAGTCATATACAAGCTTGACATAAAAACAGATTGACCATAGCCTTTGGCATATTTTTAAAATTAACAATAAGTCGTATACAGGCTTGACATACAAGAAGATTGCCCACAACTTTTTGCAAGGTTGTGTAAACACTTTTTTTTTTTTTGGTGTTGCACATAACTTAAAGAGTCGTAATAAAGAGTCTAAGTTTAGCATGCAACAGATATCTTAGTCTTGGAGCCAACCACAATTGCATTAAGAGGTTAAAAATGGGCAAAATGCCCATACTTATTTTGATGCGTGTCCAAATTTGGTAGAGTTGGACCAATTGATGTCTATTTGCAACTTCACATGATAGGTGAATAGAGATAGGCTTATTCATCCATCGCCCACCACCGATGGAACCGCCCCTTACCGCACCGAGCCACCTGACTTAGAGCTCCATTGTAGGTGTCTGACGTGGTAGCCGACAATGTTTTCCAAGAACCAAAGCCAATAGGTGTGGTGAACGGTGGTGAGTTTTGCTCATCGATGAGAATTGCACACCGCATGTGTGTGTGTCATTGGGATAGAGAAAGCTTAGAGAAGAAGAGGACGAGAGAGAGAGAGATAAAGCGGCGCTATTGAATCTGGAGAAAGAAGAACATGTTAAATAGTCAATATAAAACGAAGCCCTTTTTTTTTTTTTTTTTTTTTAGTTTTGATACTAAAAAGACGTAGTTTGGTCTTTAAAAAAAAAAACAAAAAAACAAAAAACAACTTTGTTTTATCCTAGGTTAAATTTCTAGTTTCTCATTTATATCACTCTCTCTCTCTCTCATCTTCTCTCTTTCCACAAGCCCAACGCCCACAACCTCTCACTCTCTCTCTGTCTCATCACAAGCCCTCTCTTTCCTTAGCCTTTGCCACTCACTACCACCATCCTCTGCCACTCGATGCCACCATTCTCCAAGTGTCTTCCTCTCCACTCTTCTCTTTGTCCTAGCTATTTTCTGGAAGTTTGTAGAGAAGGTTTTGATGGTCAATACTTAGGACCACTATGCTTCTTCTTCTTCTACTAGGTATGTGAATTTAGTTGATGCTCGATATCTACGTTACTAACTATGCTTTGTCTCGCTATACTTTTTAGAAAGATTGTGAATTTCTTTGAGATATTTTGTGAGGGTTTTAAACAAATATAGTGAATATGTTTGTTTGTTTGTTTGTTTTTAATGAATGTTTGCATTGTTTGATGACTCAGTATGGGTTGTTTGACGTGGTTTGATTCTTTTTTTTTTTTTTAATATTTGGGTTGTATTTTTTTTAATCGAACGCACTACACCAAACCAGCATGGTGCACCACACCTTATGCAAACCAGTTCCTACCCTCTACAAGTAAGGTGCAATCAAGAATAAGGGAAAACCACCCCTGTAGGTGCAGTGCAAAAAAGCCCCCCAATATTGGCTGCATTGCATCGTGTACAGCCCTAGGATGCCTCTTCAAAGTTTCAAACCCTTAATTATTACTTTCACATAATGAAATGGATAAAGTTAACTTGGATAAGTGCTAGTTCTTCCAAGGATAATCTTCACATGATTACATTTGGAGGGCAACATTCCAATGCAGTGACTGATAGGTGCACTCCATCTACCAAGGATAAGTGTTACTCTAAAGTTGTAAGATAAGAGAAAAAAAAAAAAAGCATTAGGCAAGAAGAGTTAATTGGAACTACAAAGAATTGGTTCTCCTGAATCGAACGTAATTTAACTTGTTGAAGCCTAAATTAAGCTTAAGTCGTGTGAAAGTCCAAAACTCCTTCCTTCCTATTTGCTTTCCAACGCCCAATTTTTTTTTTTTTTTTGATGGTTTCCACCACAAAATTGTATCCTCATTCAAGTATTCCTCTTTAGCTTTATAAATAGCCCACTTATTATGGGTACTCTTAAACCATCACTCAAAAACTATTCTAAAGCTCACATCCTTTAACGACCTAAGAAAAAGCATTAACTATTTCTACGCCATACCTCAAAAGGATTAATCATAATTAAGACTCTTTGTAGTTATTAATAAAACACAAATCTACCTAGTAAACACCCGATGTGAAACTCATCGCACATCTACACACATAATCAATCAAATTGGAACATCATACTAGCACTCTTATATTCCTCTATTCAATAAAACATTTCTATCTACTTTCTATGTTTTTGGTGGGTGTAAGGGTTTAATTGGTTGGGTGAAACAAGAAAGGATAAAATGGTTGAGAGGAAACTAATTTTATAAGTGTTTGATTTGAGAAAAAGGGAGGGTGAAAAATTAGTGGGCTTAGGTGTTTTTCTCTTGGCCCACCAAAATTCTATCTTCTCAATTTGGAAAGAAAAAAAAGGAGAAAAGAATAGTTACAAATAATGACAGAACTATCCCTTTTCCTCATACATGCTAGGCACCTATTAGATTTTTTTGCAATATATTCCTAAGGTTTTTTATTTGGGAGTTTAACTCTATATGAATTTTTTTTTTAACTTTTTACTTTTTTTCCTTGGCATAATTTTTCTTTTTCAATAAATTTGGGTGATTTTTTTATTGGTTTTTTGCCACTTTTTTATTTTAATTGATCATTATTTCTTAATAAAAACTTAT
This sequence comes from Quercus wislizeni, assembly GCA_023055345.1. Lineage (NCBI taxonomy): Eukaryota > Viridiplantae > Streptophyta > Magnoliopsida > Fagales > Fagaceae > Quercus > Quercus wislizeni. The sequence goes on along the minus strand of JALGQJ010000005.1, from coordinate 36,233,559 downwards.
AAATAAATTTATACAAATTCAATTTTTTAATTATTCTAACTTTTTACTCCAACCAAACACAAATGAAAAAAACTAAAAATTTATCTACCATCCAACTTTTTTACTCATTTTTCATTTTTTTATCCTCCTACTTAAATATCTCTTCCTTATTTTTTATCATCCCGCTTTAATATTGTACGGCATAAAGTTTCACCTTGACCACATTGTACTGAGAAAAGTTTCTTCTTTCTTTGTTAGTGTCATAGGATTTGTGGGCTTCAAACTTGTATTCCAGTATTTTGTAATAGGATTTGTCAGCCATAAGCCCATAACACTTATTGTTGAGAAGCTCAACAAAAACATATGAACTCAGAATGCAACCAACCGTTCTTAAATGTCAGGCCCAAATTACAAATGGTTCCATTTAGTTTTACCAAAATCTCAATTCAGTGCTTAAATTTCAAATTTTATTCAATCTTTAATTCTCCTGTTAATGTCTATTAAGTGCCCAAAAATGTAGTCCTAAAAATCCCATCAATTAAATAAAATTTATTTTTTGAAAAATTAAAAAATAGAGGGGTCAATATACTCAAGATGAATGCACTAAAGACCGAAATTTCACAAAAGAAGAAGTAAATAACTATCATAAATAAAAATGAGCCAAAAAGTAATATTTGCATAGATATTTTAAGCAAACACTTTGCTCACACAACATTCACAGCTGAGATTAATCATGTTTCCAAAAGCACATAACATAATACTGTCAATACGTCAATACACATACACACAAAATCAACCAGAGATTTCAATGGCCTTGACATCAGGTTTCTTCACCTCCACTTTAGGAACAGTAACAGTAAGAACCCCATTCTCCATAGCAGCCTTGATCTGATCCATCTTCACATTCTCCGGCAACCTGAAACTCCTCACGAACTTGCCACTGCTCCGCTCGACACGATGCCACGTGTCATTCTTGTCTTCCTTCTCTATCTTCCTCTCTCCACTAATCCGAACCACTCTGTCATCTTCAACCTCGACTTTCACTTCCTCCTTGTTTAGCCCAGGAAGATCGGCTTTCAACACGTGAGCTTCTGGGGTCTCTTTCCAATCAATACGAGTATTGACAAAAGCAGAAGTCTCTCCGGAAATTTGGGTTGGGAAATCCTTGAATGGGTCCCATGCGTTTAGAGAAAATGGGTCGAAGATATTGCTGCGTTGGCCACCGAAGAAGCTTGGAATTATCGACATTTTTGAACTTTGATGTTGTTGTGAATAACTTCAGAGATTCAGATTTTTGCTGAATTTTTTTTCGATGGTGGAAGGATTTGATGGATTGGGGTATTTATAAAGATGACTAAGAGGATTCTAGTGTTGTCTAGGCCCTGTTTTTTGATTTGAGATTTTTGGTTCTTTGGAACTTTCTAGGACTATAAAGAACTATGTAGAAGCGATGTCAACAAAAAAAAAAAAAATTATGTGGGAGCTACTTTGTGCGGGCACTTTTATGGACCTAATTCAAGCTTGAGGAAACTCCTGGCCCATTGTTTAACAAGTCCCTTGAATATGTGGCCTTTATAGCCCAACAATATTTATGGTTATATTGTAGAACTAGTAGCTGCCCTGAAATACGCGAGAAAAAATTGTAAAAAAATATATAATAATAATAATAATAATAATATATGATATATATTTAATTAATTAGATAATTTGTGAAAAATGACTTATTTAATTAATTAAAAAAAGATAACATCTAATATAATGAAAATTTGTTTAGTGTTATGAACTTGGGTTGCTTTATTGAAAAAAGAATGATATGATTAGTATAAATTGATATGTTTTAACATTATTTTGTAACTCTAAAATTCAAATTAAGAAATAGACATAGTTGTTAAAACATTAATTATATTATGAATCAATTTTTCATTTTTTCGTATCAAGTATCGTATCATATCGTGTATTGGAAGATACACAAACACTTCATAAAATTTATAAAAAAATTATAAATATATATATATATATATATATATATATATATATATATATATGGTATATTCATTATAAATTTTGAATATATTCAAATAAAGACTATTTTATTCATCACTTATGTAATGATATTTAACAAGCTAGCTAAATAAATCAAATTTGTTAAATTCAAAAGTGATAATATATTACAAATGACTCAAAAATAATAATTTATTTTCACCATATTCATCAAATTTCCTAATCAACCTCATCTAAGTCAATGCTATCATCATGTTTATAATTTTGCAAACTTATTTCTTCATTAAAATTTTCTTCATCATCATTCATCATTAACATTTACCATCTCTTCTTGTTCTTTTTATTTTAATAATTTATATTTATATTTTTTTTTTTTTGCATTCTAGTTTCTTGGACTTATAACAATAATGATAAAAAAAAATTATATTGTCAATTAATATTTTATTCATAATATATAAAATAAATTTGTAAATATTAAAGTGAAGGATAAGTGTGTACTGTGTGGTCTAATTGTAGGAGAGAGATGGAAAAAAAACCTTATGAATATGTTCTTTTAGCAGGTTAAATTAAGTAAACTAATAATTTTGTATTAAAAACAAGTCTAACAACTTATTAGATTCAAATAAAAATATAAATTTTAACCCAAAAAAAAAAAATCATATTTTAAAGCATTTGTCTATATATTGTACGATACGTATGATTTTACAATACGATACGAACACTGTATCGCTGATACAATACGAAACTTTTTACACAAGATACGATGTGTATCGCGTATCGTACGATACTGACAACTATAGAAATAGATATTAGAGTTGAGCTTGTGACAATAAATTGACAATTTCAAATCTTTCAAAAAATTTACTCTTTCTCTCTCTATTAAAATTAAAAATAGAATTAATAATTTTTCAAACAAAATCATTGCTAAAATTCATTGTTCAACACCTAAAGTTTAATAATATAAAGAAAAGACAATAACCATCTAATACATGATACTTATTTTTGTACTTATTATTCAAATTTATTTTTATACAATGATTAATTGAAGTGCGTTCACAACTTCACATAATAAGTGAATAGGGATGCCTCATCAAAGTTTCAAACCCTTAATTATTACAGTACTTTCACATAATGAAATGGATAAGGTTAAATTGGTCAAGTGCTAATACTTACTGGGGTAATCTTCACATGATTAGGCAAGAAGAGTCAATTGGAACTACAAACAATTGTCCTCCTAAATCGAACGTAATTTAACTTGCCAAAGCCTAAATTAAGCTCAAGTCATGTGAAGGTCCAAAACTCCTTCCTTCCTATTTGGGCTTGGTGATCTTCTTCCATGCCATTAAGGGATAGTAACATTGCTTTCCAACTAGCCCAAAAAATTTGTTTGGATAGTTTCCACTACAAAATTGTATTCCCATTCAAGTATTCCTCTTTAGCATTAAAAATAACCCACTTGTTATGAGCACTCTTTGATCATCACTTAGAAGCTATTCTGAAGCTCACTTTCTGTAAAGACCCAAGGAAATGTATTAGCTACATATGCATTATATCTCAAAAGAACTAGTCACAATTGAGATTCTTTGTAATTGTTAATAAAACTCATATCTACTCAGTAAATCTCCGATATGGAACTTATCACACACTCACACACATCACACAATCAATTAAATTGGAGTATCATACTTCCACTCTTACATTCCTCCATTCAATAAAACCTTTCTATCTACTTTTTATGTTTTTGGTGGGTGTAAAGGTATGTCTGGTTGTGTGAAATGAGAAGGATGCAAGGATGAAAAATTGAGGATAGTAAAGTGGAGAGAAAACTAATTTTATGAATATTTGATTGAAAAAAAGGAAGAATGAAAAATTAGTGGGCTAAGGTGTTTTTCCCTTAGCCCACCAAAATGGTGTTTGATTGGAGAAAAAGTGAGGATAAAAAATTAGTAGGCTCAGATATTATCCTTTGATCCACCAAAATTCTATCTCCCTAATTTGGAGAGAAAATAACGGGGATAAGGATAATTATAGGCAATGATAGAACTATCTTTTTTCCTCTTATGTGTTAGGTATTGCTAGATTTTTTTTGCAATATTTTCTTGTGGTTCTTTTTATTTTTTATTTTTTATTTTTTATTTTTTATTTTTTTGAGTTTAACTATATGTGATTTTTTTTTTTTTAACTTTTTAACTTTTTTCCTTGACATGATTTTTTCTTTCTCAATAAATTTGGATGATTGTTTTTTGTTGGTTTTTTTCACTTTTTTTTATTTTAATTAAGTATTATTTTTTAATAAAATATTATAAGTAAATTTATATAAATTTTTTTTTTCTTCCTTTCATATTTTTCACTCCTAACTAAAAAGAAATGAGAAAAACTAAAGCCTTTTTCATTTTCTACCCTCACGCTTTAATATTTTACAGCATTCTTGGTTAAAGTGTCATATTTTAAGTGCATATTTGTGGGCTTCCAACTTGTATTCCAGTATTTGGTAATAGGATTTGTCAGCCATAAGCCCATAACACTTATTGTTGAGAAACTCATCAAAAATATATGGACTCAGAATGCAACCGACCGTTCTTAAATGTTAGGCCCAAATTACAAATTGTTCCATCTAGCTTTACCAAAAACTCAATTCAGTGCTTAAATTTCAAATTTTATTCAATCTTTAATCCTCCTTTAAATGTCTATTAAGTACCCAAAAATGTAGTCCTAAATATTAAAATCCCATCAATTGAATAAAAAGTATTTTTTGAGAAATTAAAAAACAGAGGGGGCTATTTACTCTAGAGGAATGCACTGAAGACTGAAATTTAACAGAAAAAAGAAATAACGATCATAGATACTTGAGCATCATAAAAAAATTAGCCAAAAAGTATTATTTGCATTGATTTTTTAAGCAAACACTTCGCACATGCAACATTCACAGCTGAGAATGAGATTAATCATGTTTCCCAAAAGCATAATACACAATAGTACAATACACATTCACACACACACACAAACAAAATCAACCAGAGATTTCAATGGCCTTGACATCAGGTTTCTTCACCTCCACTTTAGGAACAGTAACAGTAAGAACCCCATTCTCCATAGCAGCCTTGATCTGATCCATCTTCACATTCTCCGGCAACCTGAAACTCCTCACGAACTTGCCACTGCTCCGCTCGACACGATGCCACGTGTCATTCTTGTCTTCCTTCTCTATCTTCCTCTGTCCACTAATCCGAACCACTCTGTCATCTTCGACTTCGACTTTCACTTCCTCCTTGTTTAGCCCAGGAAGATCTGCTTTCAAAACGTGTGCTTCTGGGGTCTCTTTCCAATCAATACGAGTGTTAACAAAAGCAGAATTCTCTTTGGAAATTTGGGTTGGAAAATCATTGAATGGGTCCCATACGCTTAGAGAGAATGGGTCGAAGATATTGCTGCGCTAGCCCCCGAAGAAGCTTGGAATCATTGACATTTTTGAACTTTGATGTTGTTGTGAATAACTTCAGAGACTCAGATTTTTGCTGAATTTTATTCGATGGTTGAAGGATTTGATGGGTTGGGTATTTATAAAGATGACTAAGAGGATTCTAGTGTAGTCTAGGCCCTGTTTTTTGTTTTGAAATTTTTGGTTCTTTGGAACTTTCTAGGACTATTGAGAACTACGTGGGAGCCACTTTGTGGGCACGTTTATAGGACCTAATTGAAGCTTGAAGAGACTCATGGTCCATAGTTTAACAAGTCCCTTGAATATCAGGCCTTCATAGCCCAAAAATATTATTATATTTTAGAACTAGAGGCTACCCTGCAATACGCCAAAAATGAATGTAAAAAAATAAAATAAAATTTTATATGATATATTTAATTGATTATTTGTAAATGAATGACTTATTTAATTTATTGTAACTAATTAAGAAAACATAACATCTAATTTAATGAAAATTTGTTTGGTGTTGTGAACTTGGGTTGCTTTATTGAAAAAAAATCGTCTGATTAGTTTAAATTGATACGTTTTAACATTATTTTGTAACTTTAAAATTCAAATTAAAAAATAGATATTAGATTTGAGCTTCTGACAATAAGTTAACAATTTTAAAGGTTATCAAAAAGCTAACAATTCTAAATCTCTTAAAAATTTTACAATTTCTTTTTCTCTCTATCAAAATTAAAATCAGAATTAATAGTACCAAGAGAGATAATGATCATCTCATACATGATATTTATTCTTATACTTATTATTCAAATTTATTTTTGTTAAAAATTTTTAAAATACATTTTATATACAGATGAAAATAGTTATGCAAAAAGGCAAGACAAATTTTCTAATTCGTCTGTCACTTATAAAATATTAACTAACAATAAATATTACATTTGTTTATAATTATCCAAAATTAAAAATCATAAAATCATTTAAGATAGAATATGTCACAATCTCGCAAGAAATATCAGGTGAATTAGAGATGTTAGCAGTAATTTTGTATCTCAAAAGGCAATAAAAATAGATATAAAAAAATCAAAACATAAATATTATACAATTAATATTTAAAATAAGAGAAATCCCTACTAAAAATTATCGCAAATACCAAAATGTGTTGTGCTTGTTCGAGATTAGGTCTTATTATTGCACACTGTGAATTTAAGCTATGTTTGAATTGAATCTATATCAAATTAAATTGAAGTATTTGACAGAAATGACACTATTTAGAATTTGCAATTTTTTTATCTATATTTTATATTTAAAATACTCTATGCATTAAAAAATCCTCATAGTGGCCCCGTTTTGCATGAAATACATTTAACATGCTAACAACATATTTAATATTTCATGATTTTGGCATGATCACTGTCATATTATTACAAAGAAATTAATTCAATTGAGACCAAATTATTTAAAAACACACAAATAAGTGTTGGTTTTACAAATTAGTGTTTAACGAGAACTACCGTTGAGATATTGGAAGAAACTAATAATTGTTCATTAAAATGTGGATCATGAAAATTTAGCCGACCTTGCATTGGCTAGCTTTAAGGTAGATTATGAAACGCTCATGCAAGAAGCAGTCACCCAACTTTACCATTGGCAAAATGAAAATTTTGAACTCATAAACTAACCTAATAAATAAATAAAACTCACTTTTTTATCAATATAATCTAACATTATGTCAATGAAATTGCGACACTCATTTAGATTAAAAAAAATGGAATTGATATACTGAAGAACATAAAAATCCTGTTGTTGGAGAAAGAATTGTGAAAAGAACAGTTTGGAGGTTTCAAAAAGTTCTTGAACGTAATTAGGCTTGAGCGATTTCATGACGACTTTGATGATCATAAATAGGAAATGTAGGAGATTAGTTTGAAAACCATGAAGTAAAAAAGATCATAAGGTGTTGTAAGCCTTCATTTTTGGACAAGTAAATGAAACTTTGATATCCTTCCCAATTTAAATTCTACCCAACAAATCTCCTATAAATTTTTTATTTTGAAGGTTGTAAAATCTATGTTTTTGTTAGCTTAATGTCATGCCAAATTTACAAACAATTCGTTTCTCATTTTAATGTATCTCTATCTGTGGCAAATTAATATGTTCTTATTTCGATATTCTTTTCTACCCACATTATATATATATATATATATAAAAGTAAGACTCAAACCCTGTACATTTCTAAATGTGAGAAATTAATGAGTTGAGCTTATAAAACTGGAGATACCACATACACATCCTAACCTTTTGTATGAGAGAGAGCTACCCACTCCCTTAATGAGAAACCTATAGTAGCCTTTTGTTCCTTCCCAAGTACCAATGGGGGATTGAAATTATGGGCCCACTCCCTTTAGGGAAGAAGCAACATAGATTTTTGATCGTTGCAATTGATTACTTCACAAAATGGGTAGAAGTAGAACCAGTGACGACGATAACAGAGGCTAAAGTCATAAGCTTCGTATGGAAAAATATCATATGTAGATTTGGAGTCCTACATGTCATAATATCAGACAATGGAAAGCAATTCGACAATCCCAAGTTTCGAAAATTTTGCCAGGACTTAGAAGTCAAGAACCACTACTCTTCTCCAAGACACCCTCAGGCCAACGGTCAAACATAAGTGACGAATAGGAGCTTGCTTAAAATTATTAAAACTCGGCTTGAGGGGGCAAAGGGGCATGGCCTAAAGAACTGCCAAATGTCCTTTGGACATATAGGACGACCACAAGATTTCCAACAAGAGAAACACCATTCAGACTGACATTTGGCATTAAGGCCATCATACCAGTGGAAGTGGGACTAACGAGCCTCCAAGTCAAACCTTATGAAGACCAGAAGAACTAGCAAGAGTTTAACAACAACTTGAATCTAATTGATGAAGTCAAAGAGGAAGCCATGAAGCAAATGGCTAAACACAAGGAACCAATGGCCAGATACTACAATTGAAAGGTCAAGGTAAGAAGGTTTAGCATAGGAGACCTCGTCCTCAGAAAGGTGTCACAAGCAACAAAGGACCCATCCTAAGGAAAATTGGGACCAGCCTGGGAAGGCCCCTATGAAGTAATCTGTCACTCTAGAGAAGGCTCCTACTACCTAAAGTCTTTAGACGGCTAGGAACTGCCTCAACCATGGAATGTAGAACATCTGAAGAAGTACTGCCAGTAAGGAATTTTTTACATTTCAAGTTGCCCAATCTTCATATCGGTATGTACGACAGTTATTACTTTCTTCATACATAGATCAATAATACATGAAAGCATTATCCATGCGCATTTATCAATGATTATCCATGAGCTATTCATTAACAAAAGCATGTGCAACACTTAGGAGTTATTTTTGGGAGACGTCCCAAGGATCTCCATCGTTAAATTTCAAATCAAAAGCTGTTCATACACAGCCGACATCTTCATAGCCATCAAAGTTGTGAATACACAACTTCCAATGTCGACTAAATCAAAAGTTGTTTAAACATAACTATTATGATCGTCATTTAAACATGAACAAAAAAAAAAAATGGTTAACCTAAAGACGGTCCAATAGCATGACTCTAAGTCACGTGTACAGCGCAACATCGTCATTCAAATAAGACTCAATATAAAAGCTAGTCAAACACAGCTAAAAATAATAAGTTGTTCAAACACAACTAAAAATAATAAGTTGTTCGAACACAACTAACATCGTCATTAAAATATGACTCAATAAAAAATTGTTCAAACACAGCTAAAAATATTAAGTTGTTCAAACGCAACTAACATCGTCAGTAAAACATGACTCAATAAAAAACTGTTCAAACACAGCTAAAAATAATAAGTTATTCAAACACAATTAACATCGTTATTAAAACATGACTCAATAAAAAGTTATTCAAACACAGCTAAAAATAATAAGTTGTTCAAACACAACTAGTATTGTCATTAAAACATGACTCAATAAAAAGCTGTTCAAACACAGCTAAAAATAATAAGTTATTCAAACATAGCAAATACCGTCATTCAAACATAACTTGATAATGCCTTAAAATGTATACTTGTTATATATTTATGTGGGTGTTATCTTCTTATTGCTATGCTTAATTTGTATAATTAAGTCATTATTTACATTAGTCCCTATTATTTATCTTTACATAATTTCTTGAATAAGATGCCATTCATTGTGTGTAATTTTCTACTTTTAGAAAATTATGTGAGAAAGATGAGTTTATAAGAATTTGTGAAAGAATGGAGGCCAAACTAGAATTAAAGTGGAGCTAAAGGACCATGCTTAAATGTCTAAAGAGGTGTAGCTGGAGTGTTTGGATCGTCCACCATGGTTGGAAGCTTCAAATAAGGAAAGAAATCAAAGGGGCAGAATCTGAAAAGGAAAAATCTGATTTGAGCACTGATCAGTGTTTTTAGCGTATCTCTCTCGTCAAAAATCCAATTGACACAAGGCCATAGGTTGGAAATGTGACTTAAATATCTACAACTTTTCAGTTTTGAGTTTTTCGAAATTATCAATTTTTGAAGGCGGAAATTAACTTACAAGTTACTACTGTAAACCTGGACGGAAATTAAAATAGTAAAAATTTTATTTTCTTTGGACACTTTTATGTTAGGGTTTTGAATGGAGGTTGGGTAGAACAAATTTTGGCAGAGAAAACATTGTATTTTCTTTTCTCTAATGGCAGCCTAAACTCTTTGCTAGGGCTAGGGGTTATGTTTCTTCTATATAGTATGAATATTAAATGTGATTTTTTCTAGAATTTTATCAACAACATATTTGATTGTTCAATTAGATTTCTTTTGATGTATTAGTTCTTCCAAGCTTTCAATAAGTTCAATTATGTTTTTTTTATTGTTTAGATGAATTTCTAATAGTTTCAAATAGAAATTAGGTTTTAAAGTGAATGAGTTTTTTCTGAAAACTTTTCTAACCGCATTTTTAATTTAGGTTTTCATGCATTCTTGAATTGTTTCAATTCAATAGAATCATAAGTATTTATTGTATAAGAACAATCAATTATGAAATACATAATTTCTTAGATGACAAAGAATTTTATATCGATATAGGGAAACACCTCGATGCCCTTGTATTTACATTATTGATTTGAATCAGTTTTTATTATTATTCTTGTTAACAATCACCAAGCAAAAGTATTTTTCTTCTTCACCCAAATTATTATTTAATTATATTATCTTTGAATTTACCCTGCTCCTTGTGGTTCGACCTCGTTATTCCGAGAATTATATTGCTACGATCTCTTGCACTTGGGAGTGAGAAAGCATGACTCAATAAGAAAAGTTGTTTAAACACAAGCTAAACATATAAAGTTGTTTAAACACAACTAATATCGTCATAATTCAACTGTTCAAACATAGCTAAAGTCATTACCATCATGACTCAATGAAAGGTTGTCCAAACACAACCAAGTATGAAAAGTTGTTTAATACAACTAAAGCATAAAGGTAACCAAAAAACCTTCGTCATCTAAACACAGCAAAGATTTACTTATAAAATTTTATTTCATGTTAGCAGTTCATGAAAGAAGTTGTCATTGTCAAAAAGAAAATGCATGACCAAAACACACGAGCCCAAAGAAATTGTTTAGAAGAATTGCTCAAAACATCGAGCCTATAAAGACATTGTTTTCATCTTACACAAAAAAGAAGAAAAAAGGAAAAATTGGAAAGAAAAAAAACATATAAGTTACTGTTTGTCTGGGTGGATCTACAGGGGTTGTGGTCACGGCCTCTTCTGTTACCTCGGCTGTAGTCGCTACAGAAGGATGATTAGACATGAGCTCTTTCTCAACATCACCAATAACAAGACCAGAAAGGTCCAGGTCAGGGTGATGCTTCACCATCCATTTCTTGAAAAGATTGAAGCCTTCCACATAGTACCCACACAACTCGTCTAAGTACTTATCAAAGTCCTTGAATTCCTACACTGCCATAGCCCCAGCTTTCTGCAACTTCAACTCCAGATCACCAACTTGCTTGTCCTTTAGCTTACAAAAGTCTTTCTCCACTTGTAGGCTGTTCTTCAAGGTTGCCACACGTTCTTTGTCATTTTCAGTTTCGACGGTAAGAATGGTAACCTTGTTCTTGAGCGTCTCATTCTCAGCAGAAAGATATTTAATCATAGGCTCAGACGTGGCCACCTTCTTCTCCAAGTCTAGAAGTTTCCCAAAAATGAATAGGGACTCCCCTAAAGCCTACACAAAAAATCTCTCTTAGCAAAAAGCAAAACAAAAAAGAAAAAGCAATCTACGTTATCAACACATACCTGCATGAGTTTCTGAATGTGAGACGACATCATTTCGCTGGACGACTTCGCCATCAAAGGGTTTAGGCTGTCCACAGAAAGCGCCTTATGAGCCTTAAGAGCAGCAGCATTAGCTTCTTCCCGAAGGAAGGAAGAAAAGGCTTGCCACCAACCTTCTTCTTCTTAGTCTTCTCCCCAGTAGAGGCAATTACCTCTAGAGACGAGGTGGGAGAGGCAGGACGCTTAGCAGGAGAATGGGCAAAAGGAGGAGTCACCACAAGATAATCCTTGGAAACGTCCCCTACCTTTGAACGCTTCTTTGAAAGGAGACCACTGACGAGGGCACCCTTGGCTTTCTTCTCTTGAGCCTCGGCCAACTTTTGCTTGCTAAATTTGGTCATCATTCTTGAAAAGAAGGAGAAACAATAAAAATAAATAAATAAAAATAGAAGATGGAACACTCACTCTTTTTCACAACTTCAAGATTTCTCCGAACCTTACTTGACGGTTTCGGACCTAGGAAATGAAGGAATAGCTGATAGCGATTGAGTAGAGACAAGCTCGTCATAATCCTTGACAGTCTCCAAATATTCCTTCACATTTTCAATGCGACGATGATATCTCTTCTTCAAACGAGGATGTTGAGAAACTGCAAAAAAAAGTATGTTACATACCATTGTCATTCATAAAGAATGAAAAACAAACAGAAAGACGCACTAGATAAAGGGGTTCCCTAACTATAAAAAAATTTAGGGGCTTCGTCCAAGTCCTCACCAGGGACAAACTCCCAACCATTGCCAAAAACAAAAAAGAAGTTTGGTTTCCGATAGCAGAGAGATGATGGGTAATCAAGTATTAACCTAGAAGCCCTATCCCACGGCTTAAATTCATAATAGCTAGGGTCTTTGGACTTTCTTAGACGATAAAAATGAAGGAATTCATCTTTCTTAATGATGTCCCCGTCATTGGCGAACATCCACACTACCATACAAGAAATGACAATCTACCAAGAATTGGGCACTAACTGTGTTGGAGCAAGATGTAAATATGCAAAAAGCTCCCTAATAAAGGGATGGACGGGAAAACGAAGACCACTAGTAAAATCCGCCTCGTAACAGACTTCATCAGCGTAAGAGTCACAAGCCCTATCCTCGCCACTCGGGATCCTAATCTTAACAGAATTAGAGAACTGAAACCTATCCCTAATCCACTTCTCATCTTTTTCGAAGAGGGCATAAGAGATGTTCCAAGTTTTATAAGGAGTGGAAGGGGAGGTAACCTTGGGAATCATACAGTCATTAGACGAGGACAACCCCCCATCTCTAACTCACTAGACCTGACCTCCTTAAACATCTTTAGTGACCTAGCTACCCTAGCAGAATGGGAAATCAGAAGGAATAAAGAAGAAATGACAAAATTATGTGGACAGTCCCACCCCCCCCACGAAGAGATTGACCCACTTGAGACACTCTCCCTCTACAGCCTCAAGCAAACAACCTAAGCGAGCCAAAAGAAAGACTATTGAAAGACAATCAACCTTAATAGAAGAGTAATCTACCATAGAAGAATAGCAAAAGAAATAGAAGCACAAAGAACTTACAATGAAACGTAGGACAGAGAAAGGAAGCTTGAAGGAGAAACAAAAATGAAAACTAAACAAGGAAAGATTACAAAGAAAAGGAAACTGAAGGGAAAAATGCGAAATAAGTGACTAAAACATGCGAGGGCAAATTGAGAAGTGCCTGCACGTCGAACGCATCCTGACCGTACATGTGGCACTCAATTGGTCAAACATCAACTCGTCATGAATATGTAGTACACAGAATACAAAGCGTCAGATGAATATGTTCTCATCTTGTCTAACAGATGAAGATTCGAACAAGGGAGCAGCTGATGTGTTAGAAATTTACGATTGTCGTTCAACAGAGATCATCATTAACCAAGAGAAGACGTTATGCATTTATTACGCTCATTGATGACAGAGCGTAACAGACGGAGTAATGGTGACAAAATGAGTTGTGAACTTCAAACAAAAATTTTGCAACACACAACTATAAAAGGTAAGACAACAAAAGTTAAAGATACACACAAATACTCTATGAAAATCACCCTCTAGTTTGTTTCTCTCTAAAATCTAACAGAAACGACCACAATCACAACTTCGTCCATTTGCTACAACATATTCCATTCGCTACAACAAAAAGCCCAATTGCTGATTTTTTGCATCATCAAATGTCATATTTTGTTAAGTGCATATTTGTGGGCTTTCAACTTGTATTCCAGTATTTGGTAGTAGGATTTGTCAGCCATAAACCCGTAACACTTATATAGTTGAGAAGCTCGAGAAAAATATATGAACTTAGAATGCAACCAACCGTTCTTAAATGTTAGGCCCAAATTACAACTTGTTCCATTTAGCTTTACCCAAAACTCAATTCAGTTCTTAAATTTCAAATTTAAAATTTTATTCAGTCTTTATTCCTCCTGTTAAAAGCATGTCCACGTTCCCGTTTGTAACCGTTTGTAAGGTTTGCGCATTTTCAGTTTTTTTATTATTTTATTTTATTTTTTTAAGACCACCGCTTGGTACACTTGGTTAAAAAAAAAATAATAATAATAATTTTTTATACATTTAAAAATTATTTTAATACAATATTTTTAATTTTTGACAAAATAAGTAAGCTGAGTATTTCGTGCTTAAAAATCCCATCAATTGAATAAAAAGTATTTTTTGAAAAATTGAAAAATAGAGGGGGCAATTTACTCAAGAGGAATGCACTGAAGACCGAAAATTCACAAAAGGAGAAGTAAAGAACGATCATAAATACTCGAGCATCATAAAAAAATTAGACAAAAAGTATTATTTGCATAGATATTTTAAGCAAACACTTCGCACACACATCATTCACAGCTGAGATTAATCATGTTTCCCAAAAGCACATACACAATACACACACAAAATCAACCACAGATTTCAATAGCCTTGACATCAGGTTTCTTCACCTCCACTTTGGGAACAGTAACAGTGAGAACCCCATTCTCCATAGCAGCCTTAATCTGATCCATCTTCACGTTCTCCGGCAACCTGAAACTTCTCACGAACTTGCCACTGCTCCGCTCGACACGATGCCACGTGTCATTCTTGTCTTCCTTCTCTATCTTCCTCTCTCCACTAATCCGAACCACTCTGTCATCTTCGACCTCGACTTTCACTTCCTCCTTGTTGAGCCCAGGAAGATCGGCTTTCAACACGTGAGCTTCTGGGGTCTCTTTCCAATCAATACGAGTGTTAACGAAAGCAGAATTCTCTTTGGAAATTTGGGTTGAGAAATCCTTGAATGGGTCCCATACGTTTAGAGAAAATGGGTCGAAGATATTGCTGCGTTGGCCACCCAAAAAGCTTGGAATCATCGACATTTTTGAACTTTGACGTTGTTGTGAATAACTTCAGAGACACAGGTTTTTGCTGAATTTTTTTCGATGGTTGAAGGATTTGATGGGTTGGGTATTTATAAAGATGACTAAGAGGATTCTAGTGTAGTCTAGGCCCCGTTTTTTGTTTTGAGATTTTTGGAACTTTCTAGGACTATTAAGAACTATGTAGGAGCTACTTTATTCTCCAAAAAAAAGAAAAATTGTAGGAGCTACTTTGTGGGCACGTTTAAGGACCTGATTGAAGATTGAAGAGACTCATGGCCCATAGTTTAACAAGTCCATTCAATATCAGGCCTTTATAGCCCAAAAATATTATTATATTTTAGAACTAGTAGCTAGCCTGCAATACGCCAAAAATAAATGTAAAAAAAATAAAATAAAATTTTATATTATATATTTAATTGATTATTTGTAAATGAATGACTTATTTAATTTATTAACTAATTAAGAAAACATTTCTCAAAAAAAAAAAAAAACTAATTAAGAAAACATAACATCTAATTTAATGAAAATTTGCTTAGTGTCGTGAACTTGGGTTGTTTTATTGAGAAAGAATCTTCCAATTAGTTTAATTAATATGTTTTAACATTATTTTGTAACTCTAAAATTCAAATTAAAAAAAAGATATTAGATTTGAGCTTCTGACAATAAGTTAACAATTTTAAAGGTTATCAAAAAGCTAACAATTTTAAATCTCTTAAGATTTTACAATCTCTTTTTCTCTCTATCAAAATTAAAAATAGAATTAATAGCACTAAGAGAGACAATGACCATCTCATATATGATATTTATTCTTATACTTATTATTCAAATTTATTTTTGGAATTAAAAATTTTTAAAATGCATTTTATATATATGGATGAAAATAGTTATGCAAAAAGGCAAGACAAATTTTCCAATGCGTGTGTCACTTATAAAATATTAACTAACAATAAATATTACATTTGCTTATAATTATCCAAAATTAAAATGATAAAATCCTATTTAAGATAGAACATGTCAAAACTCACAAGAAATATTAAGTGAATTATAGATGTTACCAATTGAAAAGGAAATCTTTGTGGAAGTTGAACACAAAAACACAATTAGTAGTAATTTTGTATCTCAAAAGGCAATAAAAATAGATTTTAAAAAATCAAAACATAAATATTACACAATTAATATTTAAAATAAGAGAAATCCCAACTAAAAATTATCGCAAACTCCAAAATGTGTTGTGCTTGTCCGAGATTAGGTCTTATTATTGCACACTGTGAATTTAAGCTAGGTTTGAATTGAATCTATTTCAAATTAAATTGAAGTATTTGACAAAAATGACACTATTTAGATTTTGCAAGTTTTTTATCCATATTTTATATTTAAAATAATCTATGCATTGAAAAATCCTCACAGGGGCCCTATTTTGCGTGAAATACATTTAATATGCTAATAACATAGTTAATATTTTATGATTTTGGCATGATCACCATCATATTATTACAAAGAAATTAATTCAATTGAGACCAATTTTTTAAAAAACACACAAATATCAAATTGTTGGTTTTACACATAAGTATTCAACGAGAACTATCATTGAGATATTGGAAGAAACTAATAATTGTTCATTAAAATGTAGGTCATGAAAAGTTAGCTGGCCTTGCATTGGCTAGCTTTAAGGTAGATCATGAAATGCTGATGCAAGAAGCAGTCAAGCAACCTTACCATTGGCAAAATGAAAATTTTGAACTCATAAAGTGACCTAATAAATAAATAAAAGTCATGCTTTTATCAATATAATCTAACATTATGTCAATGAAACTGAGACACTCATTTTGATTGAAAAAAATGGGATGAATATATTGAAGAACATAAAAATCATGTTGTAGGAGAAAGAATTGTGAAAAGAACAGTTTAGAGGTTTCAAAAAGTTCTTGAATGTAATTAGGCTTAAGCAATTTCATGACAACTTTGACGATCATAAATAGGAAATGTGGGTGATCAGTTTGAAAACCATGAAGTAAAAAAAGATCATAGAGTGTTGTAAGCCTTCATATTTGGACAAGTAAATGAAACTTTGATATTTATTTCAAAACACCCCACGTCAGATTATTTATTTTACACCACATTTCATTAAAATATCAATTTTTCTTAATTTAAAAAAAAAAATTCTTTCTTCAAACACATAAAAATTTAGATAAGGCTAGAGTATAATTTTATCTCAGATAAAAATAAATATATTAATGAAATTGAAATTTGGGAGGAGGAGGTAGGTCTTAAACCATAGACGCAACCATAGACGCAAGGCAATATAAATGATGTCATTATTAATGGGCTATCACTTAAACATTTACGTCAGTCATTAAAGTATAAAATCAAGATTTTAAAAGGATAAATCACATAACTCATTCATAGATCACTTAAAATAACTCGCTACTTGACTAAAAATATACACAAATAATCGTTTTAATAATCACATAGTGGGTGAAACCTTTTTTTTCTTCAAACCAACTTTGAGTTAAACTTTGTTCATAGATTATGCTTGCTTTTAAAACTAACAATAAGTCATATACAAGCTTGATATAAAAGAAGATTGACCACAACCTTTTGCATATTTTTAAAGCTAACAATAAGTCGTATACAGGCTTGACATACAAGAAGATTGCTCACAACTTTTTTCAAGGTTGTGTAAACACTTTTTTTTTTTTGGTGTTGCACATAACTTAAAAAGACTTAATAAAGAGTCTAAGTTTAGCATGCAATAGTGTAAGGTTGAATTTATTCAATCATTTTGTTGGTTGTATTCCTTGCCAAATTTGCTTGTAATTCAGCATTTAGAAACCCTGTATTTAGGCAGGAATCATGTAAGGGTAGTGTGTGAGGGAGTGTGAAAAAAAGCTCAAGAGTGTGCACTCAAGAAGTGCTTCGTGACTGGATCTCGTGACTGGCGAGTCGCCAAAGGTGGTACACGTGTAAAACATGCAAGGGAGCTGAAGGGCCACCCTAGCTGTAGCACTATGGGACAAAACTTCCAGTCTGGCTAGGTAGTTAGCTCGCGACTCATTCCAGTCGCGAGGTCGAGTCGCTAGAATGCCTTATTTGTTAGAAACCTGACTGTTCGCATTCCTCACTCACCCTACTATATATACCCTTATACCCACGAAATGTAGAGAGCATCCAGAAAGAATTTTGAGAGAGAAACCCTAAAGAAAAACAGGATTGACTCATCCAAAATCTTCATCCTTTAATTCTCCAAATTCCTTTACTCTCACCTTCTCCATTGTTACATCTTTGAGAGGTACATTAGCCAAATCCTTATCTCACCATACCCATATCTGTGAGAAAGTATTTTGGTACTTGGGAAGCAATTCGAAAAGGACCAATTTCTTTTGGTTGATGCAATGGGTGATTGGGGGATCCGGTAAGCTAGAGAAGACAAGGTTCGGCGTAACCCTGTTGGAGCAAAAAGCTTGGAAGGCTTAGGTGCATTAGGTAGATTAGGCTTGGAGGGTCTTTTGCTATTCATGTATCCCAAATTTATTCTCTAGTGGATTATTAACCACTTGGAGGGCGGCGGAGAGATTTTTCGCTGAGGACTTCAGTTTCCTCTTCGATAACACATTGATGTGTTGTCTTTGTGTTTGCATCTCTCTTCCCTTAATCTTTACCCTTTAATTACTGCTGTGGTTGTGATTAATTTCGGTTTAGATTGTTTTGCCAATTCTGTTTTAGCTTATATTCATATTCCGCACGTATATTGTTTGTTTATAAGCTTGTGTTGGTAATTTGTAAATTGGGGGTCTAAACTTTCATTGGTGTTTTACACACTATTTAAACATTCAATAGATATCTAAGTTTAGGAACTAACCACAATTGCATTAAGAGGTTAAAAATGGGCAAAATGCCCATGCTTATTTTGATGGTGCCCAAATTTGGTAGATCTGGACCAATTGAAGTGTGTTCACAACTTCACATGATAAGTGAATAGGGATAGGATTGTTCATCCATCGCCCACCACTGATGGAACCTCCCCTTACCACATTGAGTCGCCTGACGCGAAGCTCCACTGCAGGTGTTTGACGCGGTGGTCGGCAGTGTTTTCTGAAAATTGAAGCCAACAGATGTGGTGAACGGTGGTGAGTTTTGCACACTGATGAGAATCGCATATCACAAATGTATGTATGTGTGTGTGTGTGTGTGTGTGTGTGTGTGTGTGTGTGTCATTGGGATAAAGAGAGCTTAGATAAAAAGAGGACAAGAGAATGAAAGGAGACTGAGAGAGAGAGAGATAAAGCAGCGTTATTGAATCTGGAGGAAGAAGAATATGTTAAATAGGTTTAGGTAATACATTATAAAACGAAGTTGTTTTGTATTTTTTTTTTTTTTAAAGTTTTGATACTAAAACGACATAGTCTCGGTCTAAAAAAATAAAATAAAAAAAACCAAATTAGGGAATGATGTCGTTTTATCCTAGATTAAATTTCTAGTTTCTCATTTATATCACTCTCCCTCTCTCTCGTCTTCTCTCTCTCCACAAGCCCACCACCCACAGCCTCTCGCTTTCCTTCTCTCTCATCACAACCCATTTCTTTCCTTACCCTTCGCCACTCACTGCCACCATCCTTTGCTGCTCGATGCCACCATTCTCCAAGTGTCTTCCTCTCCATTCTTCTCTTTGTCCTAGCTATTCTCTGGAAGTTTGTAGAGAATGTTTTGATGGTCAATACTTAGGACTACTATGCTTCTCTTTCTTCTACTAGGTATGTGAATTTATTTGATTCTTAGTAACTAGGTTACTAACTATGCTTTGTCTCACTAGACTTTTTAGAAAGATCGTGAATTTCCTTGAGATATTTTGTGTGGGTTTTAAAGAAATACAATGAATATGTTTTTTTTTTAAATGAATTTTTACATTGTTTGATGATTCAGTATGGGTTGTTTGATGTAGTTTGATTTTTTTTTTTTTTAAACCGAACGTATTGCACCAAACCGGCATGGTGCACCACACCTTGTGCAAACTAGTTCCCTCCCCTCCACAGGTAAGCTGCGGTCAAGGATAAGGGAAAACCATCCCTATAGGTGCGGTGCAAAAAAGCCCTCCATAATCGGCCGCACCACATCGTGTATAGCCCTAGGATGCCTCTTCAAAGTTTCAAACCCTTAATTATTACTTTCACATAATGAAATGGATAAGGATAAGGTTAACGTGGATAGGTGCTAGTGCTTACTAGGATAATCTTCACATGATTAGATTTAGAGGGCTACATTCCAATGCAGTGACTAATAGGTGCGCTTCATCTACCAAGGATAAATATTACTCTAAAGTTGTAAGATGAGAAAAAAAGAAAAGAGTTAGACAAGAAGAGTCAATTGGAACTACAAAGAATTGGTCCTCTTGAATCGAACGTAATTTAACTTGCCGAAGCCTAAGATAAGATTAAGTTCTGTGAAGGTCCAAAACTCTTTTTTTTTCTATTTGGGTTTGGTTATCTTCTTCCTTCCTTCCTATCTATTTGCTTTCCTACAAGCCCAATTTTTTTGGGATAGTTTCCACCACAAAATCGTATCCCCATTCAAGAATTTCTCTTTAGCTTTAAAAATAGCCCACTTATTATGAGTACTCTTAAACCATCACTTAAAAGCTATTTTAAAGCTCACTTCCTATAACGACCCAAGAAAAAACTTTAGCCACTTCTGCACTATAATTCAAAAGGATTAATCACAATTAAGACTTCTTGTAGTTGTTAATAAAACTCAAATCTATCCAGTAAATATATGAGATGAAATTCATTGCATACCTACATATATCACATAATCAATCAAATTAAAATATCATACTTCCACTCTTACATTTCTCAACATATTACACGTTTACACACATCACATAATCAATTAAATTGAGATATCATACTTCCACTCTTACATTCTCTATTCAATAAAACCTTTCTATTTACTTTATATTTTTTGGTAGGTGTAAGGATCTGATTGGTTGGGTGAAACAAGAAAGATAAAAAATTGAGAATAAAAAAGTTAAGAAAAAACTAATTTTAGGAGTGTTTAATTTTTTTTTTTTTAAAGGATAAAAATTAGTGATCTCAAAATTTTTTTTCCTGCCCACCAAAATCTATCTCCCCAATTTAAAAAAAAAAAATATATATATATATATATATATATACACACACATATATATAAAAAAAAAAGGGAAAAGGAATAGTTGCAAACAATGACAAAACTATCCATTTTCCTCTTACGTGTTAAGAGCATATTAGATTTTTTTGCAACCGTTCTTAAATGTTAGGCCCAAATTACAAATTGTTCCATTTAGCTTTACCAAACACTCAATTCAGTACTTAAATTTAAAATTTAATTCAATCTTTAATCCTAAAAAAAAAAAAAAAATTAGAGGGACCAATTTACTCAAGAGGAATGCACTGAAGACAGAAATTTCACAAAAGAAGTAAATAACGATCATAAATACTAGAGCGTCATAAAAAATTAGCCAAAAAGTATTATTTGCATAGATTTTTTAAGCAAACACTTCGCACATGCAACATTCACAGCTGCGATTAATCATGATTTCCAAAAACACATACACAATACACATACACACAAAATCAACTAGAGATTTCAATGGCCTTGACATCAGATTTCTTCACCTCCACTTTAGGAATAGTAACAGTGAGAACCCCATTCTCCATAGCAGCCTTGATCTGATCCATCTTCACATTCTCCGGCAACCTGAAACTCCTCACAAACTTGCCACTGCTCCGCTCGACACGATGCCACGTGTCATTCTTGTCTTCCTTCTCTATCTTCCTCTCTCCACTTATCCGAACCACTCTGTCATCTTCGACCTCGACTTTCACTTCCTCCTTGTTTAGCCCAGGAAGATCCGCCTTCAACACGTGAGCTTCTGGGGTCTCTTTCCAATCAATACGAGTATTGACAAAAGCAGAAGTCTCTCCGGAAATTTGGGTTGGGAAATCCTTGAATGGGTCCCATACGTTTAGAGAAAATGGGTCGAAGATATTGCTACGTTGGCCACCGAAGAAGCTTGGAATCATCGACATTTTTGAACTTTGATGTTGGTGTGAATAACTTCAGAGACTCAGATTTTTGCTGAATTTTTTTCGATGGTTGAAGGATTTGATGGGTTGGGTATTTATAATGATGACTGGGAGGATTCTAGTGTAGTCTAGGCCCTGTTTTTTGTTTGAGATTTTTGGTTCTTTGGAACTTTCTAGGATTATTGAGAACTATGTAGGAGCTACTTTGTGGGCACGTTTATAGGACCAAATTGAAGCTTGAAGAGACTCATGGCCCATGGTTTAGCAAGTCCCTTGAATATCTGGCCTTTTTAGCCCAGCAATGTACAATTATATTTTGGAACTAGTAGCTAGCCTGTAATATGCGAACGAAAAATCCGATATATTTTATTAATTAAAAATTAATTAGAGAATTTTTTTAAATGACTTCTTTAATTTATCATAATTAATTCAGAAAAGATAACATCTAAATTAATGAAAATTTTTTTAGTATTATGAAATTGGGTTGCTTTATTGAGAAAGAATGATCTAATTAGTTTTAATTGATATATTTTAACACTATTTTGGTACTCTAAAATTCAAATTAAAAAATAGATATTAGAGTTGAGCCTGTGAAAATAAGTTAACAATTTTAAATCTCTTAAAAATTTTACTCTTTCATTCTCTCTCTATCAAAGTTAAAATTAGAATTAATAGTACCAAGAGAGATAATGACCATCTCATACATGATGTTTATTCTTATAGTGATTATTCAAATTTATTTTTAGAATTAAAAATTTTAAAAAGCATTTTATATGTAGATGAAAATAGTTCAATTAACATATTAAGATATGTGAGAAGGCTAGACAATTTTTCTAATGCACGTGTCACTTATAAAATATTAACTAACAATACATATTACATTTGCGTATATTTATCCAAAATTAAAAATGATAAAATCCTATTGAAGATAGAATATGACACAATAAATATTAAGTGAATTACTGATGTTACCAATTGAAAATGCAATCTTTGCAGAAGTTAAACGCTAAACCATAATTAGTAGCAATTTTGTATCTCATAACAAGGAAGGAAAATCATAACAAAGTTTCTTAGAAAACATTGAAAGATGTTGGATATTTTTATAAAAAATATCATATTTATTTTAATACTCATTTATGTGAATTCAATTATCTTTTAATTAATGTCAGATAAATTGATTGTTAAATTTTGAAATTCAAATATAATTCAAAATTTGAATAGCTATTGTCAATGGTTTTAGTTAGGAAAATTTCAGGAAATTAATGTAATTTTTAATACCATATATTGCCAGCTTTTAGTATACTTCACTTTATAACTTTTGCTTTAAAACGTTTCTTTTTATTTAATACTCCATCCGTTCCAGTTTGTTCGTCATCTATTCTATTCTGGGATGTCCCAAAATATTGTTTTGTTTCTAAAAATAAAAGTTATTAATTTACTAATATTCCTATTATACCCCTACTTTATTTTGAAAAATATTTGTGTGGGAACCTAAGATGTGTAGGCTTGCTTGGCAACTCTTAGGCATGCTTGGCAACATCCTCGGACGTCCTCGGCATGCTTTGCAACGTCTTAGGCATACTTTGCAACGTCCTAAGCATGCTTGCAACGTCCTTGGCGTCCTCGGCATGCATTTTTGCAAGGTGCTATGAGTCCCATATCGAAGAAAAACCCCCTCACTTGCTGTCTTATAAGCTGTGAAGCCAAGGGAGTAGTGTACCACTGAGTTTCAGAAGCTCGGTGGTACACTACTCCCTTGGCTTCACAGCTTATAAGGCAGCAAGTTGGGGGGTTTTTCTTCGATGTGGGACTCTTAGGACCTTGCAAAAATGCATGCCGAGGACGCCGAGGACGTTGCAAAGCATGCCTAAGACGTTGCAAAGCATGCCGAGGACGTCCGAGGATGTTGCCAAGCATGCCTAGGAGTTGCCAAGCAAGCCTACACATCTTAGGTTCCCACAATTTGAAAATAAAACTAACAAATATTTTAAAAATTAATCTAATTGGGGCACCTTTTTAGTTGCCTTGTTAAGAATAACTCTTTTTTTTAAAAAAAAAACTGATAAATTTATTTAAGGGTAATTTTGTAAACTTATACATTTTTATAAGGCAAACAAGACAATAAATGATGTTCCTTTAAAAAGTTTTACTTTTCAAACAGGATAAACAAATTGGGATAGATGGAGTAGTAACGTTATAGATGGAAAGTATCAAAAAATTATACAACTATATATTTATATAATTTATCGTTGATTGTTTATAGCATTACAACTTGCTTTCCATCCTTGGTTGTAATTATTGTGGATAGTCAAAGTTTCAAAGGAAAATAGTAATTATGGGCTGTTGTTTTGTTTTCATTAGCATTATGGGGAAATTATTGTGTACTCCCGGAGTATCATAAATGCGTGCTCCCTCCTCTCACATGAATGGTGGACCCCACTAATTAAATTCATGGTAGGACCCACCATTCATGTGAGAGGAGGGAGCACGCATTTATGGTATTCCGGGAGTCCCTAATAATTTTCCAGCATTATGACACTAGATGACAATTTGATTTGGCTAATAACTTGTTTCAACATGTATAGATTTGGCAAAGACTTTTGATGACCGGTTTATATATATATAAACTATGACAGGTTTATATATATATATATATATAGAAAGAAAGAAAGCTATTGATTATATATTGATTTCAATAATTTTATGACCGTTTAAATGCTATCAAATGTTTTGATTCTTTGTTAAATCCTATTGTGTAATTTCCAAGGAAAAGTCAGGTACTATTTCTCCTTCATTTCCAACAAAAGATTACAAATATTCAAGAGTGTTACTCTTAAAACGAGAATAAAGCTCTACCCTCACAAGTTCAAGGCTTATTTATACAGTATATCTCAGAAACTAAGGGGGTGTTTGGTTTGTGTTTTTAAACAATCATTTTCAGTTTTTAAAAAATATTTCACGCATTTCAACGCATTTTTTCACTCACACGTATTTCTACAAATGTTTTCAAATAACAATTTTCAGTTTTTAAACTCATATACCAAACGGGCCCTAACTGCTTGAGATCCTAACTAAATCTTTAGTCCAGCTGCTACAACTGTCATCTAACAGCTAACTAACTAATAACAAAACAAACTGCCAAATTGCTGTAACTTATTCTTATTTCTTGCAAAAAATGACATTTAAATTACATCATTAAGCCTATTCAATTACACATTGGAGCTTTACATTGATGCTGCTGGACACATAGCTGCTGCTGATGCATTCGTTACTGCATCACTAATATGTGTGTAAGGTGAAGATGGGGGTGGTCATGCCTATTTTGGGCAGTGATAAAGAATTCTCATCCTTAAGCCTCTTTGCCTAGGATTTATTGGTCAGTTCACGGAGGGCAATTCATTGGAGAATTTGGAGTATGGCAATCTAAATTGCTCTAGTGGGATGATTAGTCGTGGAGTTGTTTGTAAGAGATAAATTTTAATTAAATCTCTGGTTCTTTAGTGCTCAATCTAGCTATCTAATGAGCTATATATCACCGGAGCACTCTTTCATCACAAAATTTCAAATAAGGTTACAATTATCATAAATGATATATGTCAAGCCATTTTATTAATGTGGTTTTTCAACTAGTTTTTATAGAGTCCAAATCTTCTATCCTATTTTTGCTGAATTATATTACAACAAAATAGTAAATTATAATACTTTGTTTCTTTCTATTACTTAGAAAAAGAAAAAAAAATTAAATTAAATAGCGGCCAAATATGCATTTAGATTTTAGAGTATCAATAACTCTAAATTGCGGTGTGCAAGTTTGAAATCAACTAAACTTCACATAAAAAACTGAGTTAAATAACAAGCGTTCCCTACTTGTTCCAAGCTTCCACGCATGTACGGTTTACACAAAAAGCTTGCCAAGCTCTACATTATTAGACATTATATCATCCTAAAAACAATTTGACCTATATGCCCAAAAAAATGAGGATGGGGCTCCTAACTCTGTGTTTGGCATCACTCCATTCTAGTGATGCTGATACAGTGGTAATATTTTTCAATGGTGGCCCCTTTATTACAACCATGAAAGATTTTTTCTCGTTCAAGTGACTAAAAGCTAGTTCTTTTGGAACAACAGTGACCTCGAGATTTGCTGGCGCCTTGACAGTTGCCTTGTATATAGCTTTTATTGAGCCAACATTTGTAACTGTCCTATGAAAGATGGCTGATATACTAGAGTTAGTGCTATTAAGTTGCAAATACATGGATGGGTAATTTAGGGCATCATGTCCTCCAATGTCAGGGATACTTGAGCAATTTGTGTTCTTTTCAATGAACACTTTTAGTGTTGTCCCGGAATAACCCTCATTACATAGGAAGCGGATGTAGTCGAACTTTGACACGTCATAGATCAAACCGGGATGCAGTGCTCTAACCGGGTCAATTTGGCCGGCCCCATAGGCTAACTCAGCTTGGACATCCTTGATTTTCAATTCAGATGCTGATCATCAATTAAGAAGCAAAATTATAAAACACTCAGAAAGCCTAGATAATTTTCATATAAAACTTATTTTAGTGAAGTATGGGATGATATCTTGATCTATGTGTTTACACAGAAGGAATACATATGTTAAGATTATTACAAATTTTACTACTTGAGCTTAACACACTTAGGTGACAATAAATTTGATTGGTGCAACTTCAATAACTAATAAATAAATATTTAAATTATTTTTTTGTGAACAGTGTCACACTAGTTTGTAAGGGTAGTGCAATAAAATTTGTAGCATCTCTAAAATCACTCATAAAATGAATATCATTAATTTCTTATTAGAAAATAATCACCCTCATTAATCACGGAGACAGTCCGTATCACAATTAAGATTTCAATTAAGTTGTCACAACAGATATATATTAACATGTGTAATATTTACTCTAAACCAATTGGCATGTTAAGTATTAACAACATTGTCGGTAAACAATGAGCAATGTGATTGCATTGGAGAATTTCAATTAAACACAAATAACCTCTAATTGACACCATTCAAGTGGTGGTTCTTGTGAAGTGGCACTAATCTTTAACACATCATGAGTTTAAATGGGAGAATTTAAGGGGACTAACCAGTTGTCATTAAGGCTGATTTGATTGCAGCGGGAGACCAATTAGGGTGGAATGATTTGACATAGGCAGCAGCAGCTGCCACATGAGGGCAAGCCATTGATGTTCCGGAAATTATATTATACACATCAAATCGGTTGTCTTCAAGATGCCCAGTCACTGATGAAAGTTTAGAGTAAGCAGCTAGGATATCTATTCCAGGTGCCACAATATCCGGCTGCAAACCATACATAATTTAAAAACCCTCATTCTAGTATATATGCTAAAAAAAAAAAAAAAAAAAAAAACACACACACACAAATTTATGCCTATAATGGTAATCATTGCAAGGGTTACCTTAATTATGGTGGAAGAGATTGTGTTCGGACCTCGGGATGAAAAGGAAGCCACAAAGGGTGTAGCGGCATTGTGGACTGCTATAGACTTGTATATGACAGCCTGAGGGGCTCTGAAAGTTTTACCAATGAAAAAAAAAAGGGTAAAGAAAGTTAAAATATCAATTAGAAAATAAATATATGTAGAATGAAAAAAAAGAAAAAAAGAATTTG
Organism: Quercus wislizeni; assembly: GCA_023055345.1. Taxonomy (NCBI): domain Eukaryota; kingdom Viridiplantae; phylum Streptophyta; class Magnoliopsida; order Fagales; family Fagaceae; genus Quercus; species Quercus wislizeni. The sequence continues at coordinate 36,205,725 of JALGQJ010000005.1, read as the reverse complement.
GTTCCCCATACTTACCTGGTTGAGTTAACATATATTTCAATTTTGTCACCAACATTAGTATCAACGAGGGCAACAGGGATGATAAATGTATAGCCTGTATCTGACTGCTGTTGGAGAGATACAATAGTCCCCAACCCACCTATTTGCTTAACGTAATCTTGAACTAGTCCTTCTTTGCATAGCACAATCTTTCCCTTGACCTTATTCGCGTCCAGACTCCCTTCATCACACAACCTGCCCAATTCTTTAATTGATTAGTGCTACTAATATTAGTAGTCTGACTCTGAATAAATATTAGTTTAGGTGATCTTCAATTAAATTTGAAATAATAATTATACTTTAACATAATCTAAATGTATGTGTGTGAAGCTCCTTCCTAGAGATTTGAACTCTAATTCTTGCCCTTCTTCCCTTTATCCCACAAGAACTTATATTTGTAAAGGGACTATTGCGTCAAGGGTAAGCATCAGTTAAAATTCCATATAATTACCAGGGAGAGTGATCTTGTTCTAAACTTCCATTGGCTGCTTTTACCGCAGTGGTTAAAGGGTACATCCGTTTATTTGGTGAAAAAGTGTTGATGGAAAATCCCTGTTATACAATGCACCGGTAAATGTATATGTTAAAATCATATATATATTTAGAAAACCCACACACAAATCAATGAAGAAATATTAGACTCATTATTAAATATTATAGAACTCAAAGAATCATCAAATATTAGAAAGAAGTAACTTATAGCAATCTTCTTAACCAAAAAAAAAAAAAAAAAGAGGAGCTTACAGCAGTTTTTATGCCATTTCCAACTTTAACTAGAGTCCTAAACTGCCTATCCATGCCAGAAGCACCAACAGTCAATATCCAAGGAGCTGTGTTCTGCACAGAATACAAACTTGGGCCATCATTCCCAGCTGAACATGTTGTCAAAATCCCCTTCTTCATTGCATGAAAGGCACCGATCGCAATGGGACTGTTAAAATAGCTAGTTGAATCCCCTCCGATGGATATTGATATCAAGTCAACTCCATCATTAATGGCATCATCCAGTCCAGCCATAAGGTCTATATCACTGCAACCATCGTCCCAACACACCTTGTACATTGCAATGCGTGCTGATGGAACCCCACCTCGAGCTGTGCCTTTGGCTAAATCGTATAAACTTGCCCCTGCTATCGAGGCACCTGCTATGGTGGACGAAGTGTGACTACCGTGGCCTTCCTCATCTATTGGGGATGGATTTGGGTGGGGAGTGGTGGAAGCATGGTTGTAGAACCTTGCACCTATTACCTTGCTACATAAAATGGTAAATGGCTTGGAAATTAAAAGAGACATCCATGCATGTACAAAAGTAATATTTAAAAAGTCAACATTTCTTTTTCTTTTTTTCAGAATGGTTGATATGATATTTTGTGATTGGAATAAAATTACTTTAATTTAGATTCATTCGACATAATTTTTATTGTGCTTCGCCATATTAACTATTGTAAAAAAAATTAATTAATCAAATATTGTGTTATTAGGCACATTGTTTTGTGGTAGGACACAATCTAGGAGAGAGATTGAGATTGTTTACTTGTTACAGCCCGTGAAGTTGCCTCTGACTTGGCATGTACCCTTCCATTTTGATGGAGGAGGTCCAAATCCTTTGTCGTCAAAACTTGGAGCATCGATATAAATTCCTAAAAAATAAGGGGAGGAGAAAGGAAAGATTAGAAAAGTGATTAAAATTACTCCACGATGACAGGTTACATGGAAAAGTCAAAACTCTATGAGAAGTAATCTTAACTTAGTACCTGTATCTAATACACCAACAATAATATTACTTTCAATTTGATGATTTCTCTTCACTGATTGAGGCATTCCTAAGAAATCCCATGATCTTGTGGTATGAAGTTTTCTCATTTTGCTAGGAAACACCGACACCACATTTTCATTCTCTGTAATGGATGCATATATGTATATAAATTACATAAGAAAATCAACCCAAGAAAAAGAAAAAGAAATGATGTGTAACATGAAGTTTTTAAAGTGCACCTTGTAGACTTTGAACTTCTTGTGGCAATAGGTTTGCTGCAAATGCATTAAAACTCTTTGTGTAGCTATATATTCTGGACTGTTGGGCAATATGATCACTAAAAAATGGCAATACTCAATCGTTTAATTGTCTACCCAAATGTTACAATTAAAATTTTTTTTTTTTTATGAGAAACAAAGTACAAACACACACACACACACAAGGGAAAGAGAAAGATGTTCTAACACAAAGTCACACCACAACTCTATTCGAAAGCCATAGTAACTTTTAAGAGAGGGTGGGGCAAGTTATACAACACACAACACACTCTCTTAAGCAATGTAGGACAATTATCATTTTTTTTTTTTTTTTTGGGGAAAGAAATACACACATAAGAGAGGGAAAAGGTGTTACAATTTGTTGCATGCTAGATGTGATATCATATCATATATGGATTACACCCTAAAAACTAATTTTATATCATAGAAAAGCCCGATGCTATACATATTGATAAGCTCCTAAGTCCTAAGTCCTATAGCCATTATGGAACACTCCCCACCACCAAATCTTTGACCCTTATATAAATTATACTCTACCAAATTTGTTATATATGAAGTTGAACGGTTGGAATGCATAATTTACTTTCCATGAAAGTGAAGAACAAATCAACATTAATTGTTAAAGAAAATTTTGGGATTAGTGAACAAATTAAGAGATTGATTGCTAGAGAAAATCATGGGATTAAGACAATTAATACTCCCTTTGTCCCAAATTGTTTGTCCTGTTTGAAAAGTCAAAATTTTTAAAGGAATATCATTTATTATCTTGTCTGCCTTATAAAAATGTATAAGTTTACAAAACTACCCTTAAATAAATTTATCAACTTTTTTTAAAAAAGCTATTCTTACTGAGGCAACTAAAAAGGTGGCCCAGATAGATTCATTTTCTAAAATATTTTTTAGTTTTCTTTTCAAATAGTTTTGAAAATAAAATAGGGGTATAATAGGAACATTAGTAAATTAATTAATTTTATTTTTAGAAACAGGACAATATTTTGGGACATCCCAAAATGGAATAGAGGACAAACAAACTGGGATGGAGGGAGTATTTAATATGTAATTCAAATTAGGATTATTTTTTACTTTTGTGTGTAATTCTATTATAAATATAGATTCTATTGTATTTTACTACCATGAAAGGTGTATGAGAAAATATAGTCTTTTGAGCTCGTCTCGTAGATGTTGGCTGAATCATGTAAACTATAGTGTTTTCTCTCTTCTTCCTTCTCTTTTCTTTATATCTCATTTTCCAATTTCTACATGAACTATTCTAGGTATAAATTACCACCAAAAAAAAAAAAAAAAACTATTCCATGTAAGAAACAAATAGAAAACAATTATTGTTTGAATTAGACACGACTAGATGTAAGCATGCAATGTTTAGATATTTTGTCATCCCACTTACTCTTTAACAACTGAAGAAAGCAAGTTGTGATGAAGATCAATAGCAGAGGCTTTTGACTGCGGTGCGTCTCCCATGTACACGATGTACGCCTATGTGGTAATGAAAAAAAAATTTCTAATTATATGAAGGAAATTATAATATTAAATAATATACATAATTACTGTTCATACAAATTATAAAAATATATTCACCTTTCTAACTGTGTCACTAGAACCATGAGTGAATGACCAATGAAGCTGCATAGCCAGAAGGAAGAGGGTGATCATACAAATTTGAACCATTTTTTATTCCTCCTTCGTATGTAGTACCGCTCTTCCTTTCTCTCTTGCTTTTTGTCTTGCTCCTATATTTATAGTCAGAGATTTTCTCTTTTTGTGTTTTCCTATTCCGGTGGAGATTTTCGAGCTAAAATGGAATCTTTGACTTTTTCCAAAATTAAGATTCTTGCATAAACTGATTAATTAAAGGTAAGGATGGCGAGATTAGGTGTAGTTTGCTAAACAAATGATTCTCCATCTCACAAGGTTTAATTGTGCAATATTAGAAAAAGAGAAGTAATGTTTTATTTTTTCTATCTTTTGCTCGATAGGAAAATTAGAATTGGAAGCAGAGGTGTTCCGGTGTAACTTCAATATAATTAGTTTCCCACCGTTTCTTTTTTAGCTTGTCTTCCTTTTTAAGAGGAGATGCCGAAAAAATTTCTGAGTTGAAATTTTTTGTTTTTAGAGATTTTAATTTTTAATTTTTAATTAATTAAACAATGTACAATTTCTCAAAATTAAACAATGTACAAATTAAGAGTTTGTTATTTATATAACTAAAACAAGTGTTAAAACTAACTTCTAAACTCACGTTGGAGGCAGAAATAGAATTTTAACAACTTTATTTACACCTTAACAATTTCATCATGCCACACCATTGTTGTAGCATAAAAAAAATTCATAATTAAAAATTATAATAATTATTTTTTTTGAGAAACAAACACACACACGTACACATAAGGGAGAGGCAAATGAGTTCTAACACAAAAACACACCACAACTCCACTCAAAAATTGTGGTAACTTTTAAGGGAGGACGAGACAAGTTATCCTACACACAATACACTCTTTTAAGCAACGTGGGACAATTACCCATTCTTGTTTATGTTTTATCATTTTATTGAACAAATTAAATGCTTAAGCCAAGATTATGTGACACTTTAACGGAAAATTTGGACGAATGTGCTGCTAATGCAAACAAAAAATAACTTTAGGGGGTAAAATTTAAATTATGAAACTGTAGGGTGAAAATTCCAAAGAACACAAAATTTAGGGGTGTAGCTTGCACTTTTGCTTTTTTTTTTTTAGTTATGGAATCTTTGTTGGGTTATAGATTGACCCCAATTAATTAATTAGTCAAATTACATGCAAATCAGATTAAAGCACGATCAAATCTCCAAACTAAATTAAGTGTAGTGGAAATAAGTTTGACACGGATGATTTGATCATGATGGGGAAAACCCTTACAGGCAAAACTTTATCAAGTGAATTTCAAGTCATTACTCCGAAGAATTCACTAATAAGAAAAAGAGGCTACAAGTACAAGAAATCTTACCCTACAAGTCTATCCTAAAGTACCTACATACAGTAGAACCTACTTAGCTATACTTGTCTCAGTTTTAATCCCTAATTGGACTTGATATTGTAGAGGATTTCTCCTTTGCATGAATCTCCCTATCCATGACTAACTCCACAACGGCCTTTTTGATTGTTGTAGCTTTGCAAAGTTCTTCAATCCACCCTTGGATGAGCTAAAAGTAGCTTGGCACACAACCTTAGGCTCACAAATGTCGCAGCAACTCCTGTTATGCGTGAGTCTCTCTGTCTCTTTGATGACAGCAGTAAAATATATCTATTATATGCTCAGGAACCCTACTGCATGAATTCCTAGAAAGCCAAGTCATCATGGGCTGAAAATAGAATTGAACATTCAGTTTTCCCAAAGCTCGATATATCGAGAGGTGTCAAGCTAGGTATCGAAATTTATTAAATCTTCTATTTTATGCTCAGGAACCCTAGTGCATGAATTCCTAGAAAGCCAAGTCATCATGGGCTGAAAATAGAATTGAACATTCCGTTTTCCCAAAGCTCGATATATTGAGAGGTGTCAAGCTAGGTATCAAAATTTATTAAATCTTGATAAATTGATAGGTATTGAGCCATGTATAGAAACCTGCAAATACAACTTTTCTTGAGCAGTCTTGTTTTTTCAATCATACCAGTTGTTATTAAACTTGTTTATCCCAATGAGGTCTTCTTGAATACACTAGAAACTAAGACTCAAATACACAAAAAGTGTGTTTTGTTGAAGGATGTGCCAATACAAAAATTTATGACCCTTAAAATCTTGTTCATTTTCCCTTAGATATGATACCAATAGTACCATGATTGATGCAGCATGTGATTGTACCTAGTACACAAAAGTTCTCTTTTTATAGAATTTGAGTTAATTGATTAATTAGGTCTTACGTACCCCCCCCCCCTTTATTTATAGATTTTGGTTGTAGTTTTTTGAATATATATAGACACACACACACACTAGTCACTAACCCATGCTATGCATGGGAATAGCTACTGAATGAGTTCCAAGAAAAAAAAAAAAAAAAAAAAGAAGCAATTATTTTAGAGTTGGAGTAGTAAGCAAAAATGCATGAAATTTTAAAAAATAATAATATTGAAAAAAATAGCACAAAGTTTTATTAGCTAAGCAGAAGAAAGTAATATTGTTTTATTTATTAGTTTTTTGTGGGAAGGAATAAGAGACAAAATGTTGCGTCTCTAATTTAGTTAGTGTTGTATATATAGGTATATACAAGATAGATTGTAATATATATACCAAAATGTGCCTAATGAAATGTCATAACCCTTCAAATTGGATATATCAAAAGGTGCATAATGAAAGGTGATAACCATTCATATTAGATATATATTAAGGGTTCCTATTGAATGAAAATATGCTTATTGACCGAAAATGTGTCTATTAAATAAAAATGTGCCTATTGAACTAAAAGGTGCCAATTCAATGAAAATGTGCCTATCGACCGAAAAAAGGTGCATATTGAATGAAATAGTGCCTATTGAAGGGTCATAATCCTTTAGGTATAAATAATGGTTCATATTCATTTGATAATTTCTTCCCAACTTCTTTTCTTTCATCTTTCTTAGAAGTAAAAGAAACTTGTGGGTCTTCTCCAAAATTGCTATTTGCAGATGCCAATAAACTTAATTGTATCTTGGGGCCAAATTTGTAGTGACCCTTTAGCAACTCTTTTGTGGGGGCAAATTTTGTCTAAGGATAACATTCAATTGTTCCTCCAAGTCAATCAAATTTTTTGTTTGTCTACTGGATCATTTTGTTATTTCTTTTTTTTTTGGTTAACAGGGAAATTTTATAAACAAACTACCCAGCAGAAAAAGCAGCTGGGTCAGAACAAAGTCTAGTACAAACAGACCCTGAAGAGTCTTTAAACAAAAGTTGGATAATCTCCACAGGCGGAGTTTCCAGCAAAACAAAATCTTGCCCACCTCTAGAACCTGCCTTAGCTAACCCATCGACACAAGCGTTGGCTTCTCTAAAGCAATGACTGATCTTCAGAGCTGGGATTAGAGTCATGATTTGTCTGCAATCATCAAGAATAGGGGCAAATTCAGCTGAAGAGCTTTCATTGCTAGAAAGTAAATAAACAACAGCTTTAGAATCAACATTTAGTTCAATAGCAAGCAGACCAAGTTCAGTGCACAAAGCTAAACCATCTCTGACTGCCCAAAGCTCTGCCTCCATACTATTAGCTCGGCCAATGGATCTAATGAACCCTTTAACCCAAGCACCAAGGTGATTCCTAATAAGTCCCCCACCACCCGCCGGTCCTGGGCAACCTAAAGCTGAGCCATCAGTATTAAGTTTGTGCCAATTAAGGGAAGGAGGCTCCCACCTCACTGCAATCAAGAAAGAGGGTCGAGGATAGGAACGGTTTGAAACACAGCAAGCAAATTCAATCGCTCTTTGATCCACAAGGTTGTAAAAATTTGGGTTACAACTTCCACTTTGGAAACAAACTCTATTTCTCTGAAGCCAAATGCTCCAAATACCCATCAAGAAAAAAGAATTCCACCCAACAAAACAATTCGGACCAGCAACAGTGCTGCAAGAATTAGAATGTAACCATTCATCACAGCGTTTGGAGAAGAAATCAGGTTGGATCAATAAAGCCCTAGCAAGAATCCAGAAGTTTCTCACCACAAGACAATCCCTAAGGGCGTGGAGAAGAGATTCCTCTTCACACTGACATAAAGCACACCACGGGTTTTCAGAGATACCGCGGGAGAAAAGCATACCTTTGACAGGGAGACTAGAGTGAGCACACTTCCACAGAAAAACTTTAATTCTAGGAAGGGTATTAAGCTTCCAAATCCATCTCCCCTCAAATAAAGGCAACTGGACCTCTGTCTTCAAAGCTAATTTATAGGCACTCTTAGTATCAAACTTCCCTAAGGAATTCCCCTCCCAAGATAATATATCCTCCCTAGAAGAGAGAAATCTAAGAGGAGTGGCTAGCAGGACATCCAGCAAGTTGGAAGGGAAGAGGAAAGAGAGGACTGAGAGATTCCACCGCCCATGATCAACAACCTGGCTGACAGAGAGCTCTTCCTCAATCAAAGGCAACGGCCCTTGAATACAATTTCGTAAAGGACCCAATTTATGCCACTTGTCATACCAAAAAGACAAGGAACTATTACTGCCAATCAACCAGTGAGAACCGTGCTGCACAAGGGATTCACTCTTCTTGATAGCAGCCCAAGTCCGAGAGAAGTTTTTCCTATCATTTCTACCTTGTCTAACATACTTCCTCTTCAAGGTTTCAGCCCATAGCTCTCCCTTGCTATTCTTAAATCTCCAACAAAGTTTGGCAGTAAGGGATAAGTTTTTCTGTTTAGCCGCTCGGATGCCCAAACCACCATTCTCTTTAGGCCTAACCACTTTCTCCTAGCTGACAAGGTGAAGCTTCCGTTTCTCAATTGAAGAACCCCAGATAAAATCTCTAGAAAGCTTATCCAGCTTGTTATGAACCCTAGCAGGTAGCAACACTCCTTGCATCACATAAGCCGGGACAGCTGTAGTAACCACTTGAGCAAGAACAACCCTACCGGCCATTGAAAGGAGACTAGCTTTCCAGCTAGCAAGCTTACCTTGAACTCTCTGGATAATAAAGTCAAAATCTTGAGATAAGGAGCCAGGGTGCTTGATTGGAAAACCAAGATAGTTGCCCAAATTAGGAGTGGATCGAAATCCGAGCACCTCACAAAGTTCTTCCCTAGTGTGGGGAGAGAAGTTAGGGGAGAAGTACACCCGGGATTTAGCAAGACTAACCTTCTGCCCAGACATCTCACAAAAAGAATCCAAAACATCCTTAATACTGGCACAGTTCTTTAAATCCGCCTTTGCAAAAAGCATAAGGTCATCAGCAAACATTAAATGCGAGAAAGCAATCCCAGACCTTGAAACTTTAAGAGGATCCCAAAGCTGAGAGGAGCATTTATCTTCAATCAAAAAACTTAGCATTTCCATGCACATGATGAAAAGATAGGGGGAGAGTGGGTCACCCTGTCTTATGCCACGAGAAGGTAGGAGAGGGTCAAGCTGACCACCATTGAGAAGGACCGAGATAGAAGGCGAAGCAACACAACTCATGATTAATTTAATAAGAGGATTAGGGACCTTAAACAAAAGGAGCATGTCTCTAACAAAGTTCCATTCTAATCTATCATAGGCTTTCTCAAGGTCAATCTTGATAGCCATATACCCCTCCCTACCCCACTTCAAACTAAGGGTATGTATGAGTTCCTGTGCAATAATCATGTTATCCAAGCCCCTTCGCCCCGGAACAAAGGCCGATTGCAGCGGAGAGATAACCTGATCAAGGAAAGGGCGAATCTTAATCACAATAAGCTTTGTAATGAGCTTGTAAATGGTGTTGCAAAGGCTAATAGGCCGGTAATTACCAATACTCTCAGGTCCTTGGCACTTCAGAATCATGACAAGCAGAGTTTGATTCAAGTAAGCCGGCACAGAGCCAGAGCGGAAGGCCTCAAGTACTACCTTACAAACTGCCTCCCCCACCACAGGCCAAAACTTTTGGTAGAAACCCGCATGAAGCCCATCTGGCCCGGGGGCTTTAAAAGGTTTAAAAGACCAAAGAGCAGTTTTAATATCCAATGGAGAGATACCCTCAACCATACTACATCTAGCTTCTTCCAAGAAATGGGCAGTCCAGTTAGGGATAATCCAGACAGATCGAGGAGCACTAATCTTATCAAAACAAAATAGATCAAAGTACCCCTTTCTGATTACCTCCGCAACCTCCTCCTCCTCCTCAACCCAATTACCCAAGTTGTCTTGAATACAAGTAATACGGTTCCTCTTCCTTCTCACTAAGGTAGAGGTATGAAAGAAAGCTGTATTCCTCTCACCTTGAATCAACCAGTTGTACCTGGATTTAGTTGCCCATAACTCAGCTTCATAATCCTCTATATTTCCAAAAAATAAAAAATATTGTTGAATTCTAATCTTCGTTTAGCAGAACTGAAACGAAGAATTTTTAGACGAATTGAGAGACTTTTTTTTTTTTTTTTTTAAATCTTCTTGATTACAATCTACGGATATATGGCAATCGAAGTTTTTGTTTTTACCAAGGAGTTGTAAACGCAAGATTGTTGGTTTATTGGGAATGGACAAAAAGGAAGTATGTGGTGGAGATGTTGAGATGCAGAAAGTGTTTTTGTGCATGTTTAGGATAGGAAGGATTTTTTTTTTTTTTTTTTTTTTGAGAAATAGGATATGAAGGATTTTCATATGATATGTTCTTTTTATCTGTAGCAGTTTCAAAAAAAAAAAAAGTTCTAAAATAAATAGTTATTTATTAGAACGTTGCTTATTTCCAATTTATATTACACTAGTGACATAGAGGTTGGGACTGAAAAGTGAAAATATCACTGAAACGTTATTTTTATTCCACCAAACGAAAGGCACAATGTTTTAGTGTTTTTAAATGTAGATGTGATACTAATTTGTGTAGCCACGTGGTGCAATAAGGTGAGGTCAACAAAAAGTCAAATGTTTCACTTTATATATATATATATATATATATATATATATATATATATATATATATATATATTATGAAAAGACAATACATGCACACAAGTTTGTTTAGAAGAAGATAATAAATTAAATTAGGACTTGTTGTACTATGTACATCTCCCTATTACACACAAAGTACACATAAGTTCTTTTTTAAACTAAAATCCTGACTTCAAGTAACAATTCTAGTTAAAAAAAAAAAAAAAAAACTTGTGTGTAAATTGTGTGCAACAAAGAGTGTGCACTAACAATATAGCCTTTAGGAATAGTTTGTCATCATATTTTTGTTTAATTTAGTTGTATTTGTAACTATAAAAATCAAATTATATATATATATATATATATATATATATATATATATATATATATATATTAATTAGAATAATTATGTGGGAAAAAAAATATTATCTTTCAAGAGCTTATGAAAACAAATGGATTTTTCAAATTAACTTATATGTGTGATAAATTACAAAAAAAAAAAACAATTCATACATTAATTTATACTGTTGTTAAAGTGATAATGACACTAATCAAACTAATTACCGCATCATTTTGTAAGCCTTCAGAAAATAGTTGATAACGTCTTTAGCATTTTCCGTGAATTGGCATGTGTGGAATGATTGGTGTGACTTTTATCATTTTTACTAGATCCTAATAATTGGCCTATGCTAAAAAATTCCTGCATACTAAATCTATTGCTATAAGTGAAAAATATATCATATGAGGTGAGTAAATAAATTTTGGTATCTGAAGAGTATAAGTCAGGGATGACGGATCCATTTAAATAGGCCTGACGGTACTAGACTTAGTGGACGGATATGAGACACATGGACGCAAGGTGAACGGATCCTGAGGCCACGTGACATCCACATGACTTAAGTGGCCTCCAAGGAATCCTAAATGGAAACAACTTGCGTCCCACAATTAACCCTAATAAGTAGAATTTTTTAATAGGAAAATGATTCCGTAATATGCGCACATTTATGATGATTTTCCCCGTAAGGAAATACCATCCTGCGCAAGGAACGAAGGTCGGTTCTATACTGCTATAAAAACCCAAGGCCCTCAGGAAATAAGGTAAGCATAATTTATCCAAACTCTAGCACTCTAGAGTGATGAAAAGTTTTCTAACTTAACCTTCAGAGGGTCTTTGGCCGGTACTGCACTGGTACTCTCCTAAGGTCTTCTTGTTCTATGTTGTGCAGGTGTTGTCTTGAGCATGTGAGGACTGTGCGACTTATTGATGATTTTTAGCATCATCAGTTGGTGCCGTCTGTGGGAACAACAGGAGATAAGTCATACTTACCGCTTCCCGGACAAAAATTTACATGGTACTTACTCGTTCGATGGCAACCACCACCAACAATTAGGGTAACGAATTGCGCGCCACGACTCTGGAGAGATAAATCCAAACTCTCGCAGCAGCAGTGGAACGTCTCACCAAGCAAAATCATGACCTAGAGGAACAACTACACCAAAAGAACGCAGCGCTGAACTTGGGTTGCTTTATTGAAAAAGAATGATCTAATTAGTTTTAATTGATATATTTTAACACTATTTTGTTACTCTAAAATTCAAATTAAAAAATAGATATTAGAGTTGAGCCTGTGAAAATAAGTTAACAATTTAAAATCTCTTAAAAATTTTACTCTTTCATTCTCTCTCTATCAAAGTTAAAATTAGAATTAATAGTACAAAGAGAGATAATGACCATCTCAAACATGATGTTTATTCTTATACTGATTATTCAAATTTATTTTTAGAATTAAAATTTTAAAATACATTTTATATGTAGATGAAAATAGTTCAATTAACATATTAAGATATGTGAGAAGGCTAGACAATTTTTCTAATGCACGTGTCACTTATAAAATATTAACTAACAATACATATTACATTTGCGTATATTTATCCAAATTAAAAATGATAAAATCCTATTGAAGATAGAATATGACACAATAAATATTAAGTGAATTACTGATGTTACCAATTGAAAATGCAATCTTTGTAGAAGTTAAACGCTAAACCACAATTAGTAGCAATTTTGTATCTCAAAAGGCAAGAAAAATCAAATTTTAAATTAAAAAAAAAAACCAAAAATATATTATACAATTAATATTTAAAATAAGAGAAGTCCCCACTAAACATTATTGCAAACTCCAAAATGTGTTGTGCTTGTCTTAGATTAGGCCCTATTATTGCAAACTGCAAATTTAATTGAGGTTTGAAATGAATCTATTTCGAATTGAATTGAAGTATTTGATAGAATGTCAGAAACAACACTATATAGAATTTGCAAGTTTTATTTATATAAATTAATTTATATAACATGGCTAATATTTCATGATTTTGGCATGATCACCATTATATTAATGCAAAGAAATCAATTCAATTGAGGTTAAAGTTTTTAAAAACACAGATATCAAATTGATGTTTTTACAAAAAAGTGTTCAATGAGAACCACCGTTGAGATATTGGAAGAAACTAATAATTGTTCACATTAAAATGTGTCACATCGAAAATCATTACCTTGCACCTTTTTTTTATTTTTTTATTATCTATATCAATTTTCTTCTTGATGCCAGATCAACACTTTTAAGGTAGATCATGAAACTTACCTTTGACGTATAATGTTAAATGTGTATAGTCTTTTGAAAATACACTTCATCAACGGGCAATTGAGGGCAATCATGTTTTTTAAGTTTAGGAAAATTACTGTTCTAACAAACCCTTCAACAACCTTGATATAGTCTAGGAGCAGCTCACAGACACCTGGATATGCTTCATGCAATTCAGCATTGACAGCCCTGTGGGTCGGGTCCTATCATTAAAAAAGAAAAGAAAAGTCATTATATATAAGTCCAAAATTGCATACTATTTTTTATTTAAATAAATACAAATAAAAAACATACCAGAAGTGCTAGTATAACCTGAAATAAATCTCACATTTCAGGATGGAACCTTTACTCTCTGATTGCTGGAGCCTTTTGAAGCAAATTCCAAACAAACGCATGCTTCATATCTACCATGAAGCTAATCAATGTGCAAATGTTTTGGCCAAGCTTGGAGTACAGGCCAGCTCTCATTTTATTGTTTTTTGTAACCCACCACTTGTGGTGGAGAATTTATTAGCTTTTGATAAAACTAACATGTTTTATAATAGACTTGTTAACTCTTAAGTTTAATAATATATCATGGTTTACCCAAAAAAAAAAAACTCTCACATTTCCTCGTGAAACGTGGGAAAGTATTAGCATCCGTATATATTCTCTTGTGATAATTTTTATTAGTGTAAACATTTGTGCAAGAAGCAGCCACCCTACTTTGCTATTGGCAAAAAGAAAAATTGAAAAGGAAAATATATATTTTATTGAAAATTGAAAAAGAGAACATTTTATTTTGATCATTTGTCATTAAAATTTCTTCTAGTACAACTTGTCTCACAAAATTAATAAGAGAATGACGGTGATCAATACTTGAATTAATGATGGTTAAGGTATATATAGTTTTTTAATTTTTAGTCTATAAATAATCACTTATGAGTTTGCCACAGCTCATAAATGATCTGCTAATAACATTTGTAACAATAATTTAGTCCATGCTTCAAACTTGCAACAATTTTATAGTATTATTCGTGAAAGACTATTGTTATTTCTATTTGTTAAAATTGGGTATATTCCAATATATAAACATACACGGAAGTGAAAAAATTAGGTTCGGATTATACTTCTGCATATCAAAATATAAATCTTACGTAATATCCGAATGAATATTGTGAGGACCAGATTTGAATCCCTAGTCCAAAGGATAAATGAATTTAGCCCCCAAAAGTTCAATACAATGAATTTGTAGAGAGTGAGTTGGGAAACTAGGTTTTAATGAATCGGTCAACAAATAAAATGGATTCAGATGACAAGAAAATGTAAATAAGCTAGTTTAATCTAAAGAAAACAGTCCTCGGCACAGTCCGAGGATATCAGTTTTTATATATTGATTCTCAAGTTTGATTACAAGTTCAATTCTTTATTGCTACAGTGTTTCTCTTTCTATTTTTCGATCCTCCTTTCCTCAAGGGTCTCTTACATTATATGTCTCCCTTTGAATGATCTTGGCCCTCCACTTGTCGATCGTCCAAGCCACTACTTGAGTGCTTGTCCCATCGGACACCCTCACAAGCCCTCTGTGAATTGGGGCGACCAAGACAGCACTGTTCAGGGATCCTTTCCACATAAATGCGGCCAAAAAGTTAGCTGCAAAACATTCAAATGCGGTAGTAGCAGCTTTTTCTTAGATATTTCTTGGCTCCCATTTGTCCTGTACATTCGCAGTGCATATCCTTATCAACAGAACTTCTTGGAACATCATTTTGGACGACAAAACACACTTTTTGACCTCCACCTCATTTAGCTGAGGAGATACTCCTCTTCGGCCTAACTCTCGCAGCCTTTACAGTCATAACTCACTCGTGAAGTTCAAAGTCTTACTTCTTCCTCACCATTGATCTATTCTCGGATCACTATGCCTCTTTAAACAAGGCCCAAGGCCCAATACATGTTTGGGTCCATGTCCTCACAAATATTTTAAAGAATATAAGAATATTTTTCAAAGGCGAGTTGCTATGATAACATAGTAAAGGTGAAAATTATCTTTCCATGATCTGGTGGAAACAAAAGGACTATCTAATCCTTGTTATTGAAAGGGTAAACCAAAGGAATTTCTAATCTCATCTTTTAATGGCAAAAAGCAACCTTTGTTTATGTGAAAATCCAAGAACAATGGCATGATTTAGGGAACATGAAGTCCTTGAGTCATTCAGATGCGAATATTTTTGAAACATGCTTATGGGAAATTATCAAGAGTCATTGAGTCAATAAGAAAATATAGTTACGGTGAAACAAGAAAATCAACGTGAAATGATGAAAACCAGTAGTGAAACAAGACAATGTGGACCTAGACACCTTGAATTTAGAAAGATACATCCAAAAAGCGCATAGCTCTAGTGCGAATCAATATGTTTGCCACGTAGATGGCGAATCAACAAAAAAACAAAGATGTATCAACTACTTTGTGAGCAGTGGCGGAGCCACACACAAGAGTGGGGGGGGCCAAGGCCCCCCAAAATTTAAAAAAGTTATTTTATAGTATATATAATATTTACATTTTAAAAAAATGTAGCATGTAAAAATTGAAGTTGACCCCTCTCAAATTTTGAGTCATTTCAATGATGCCCTTAAAAGAAAGAGAAATTATATTAAAATCATATAATTTAAAAGGTTTAACAAATTAAACTATGTAGAAAATGATAATTTTTTTTACATATCTAATAAAAGAAATACATGACTTTTATATGCTCATTAAAATTTAGAAGATGATAAATTCTCTTAGTAAATTCATTTGTGTGTGTGTGTGTGTTTAGAGGTTTGTCTTAATTGATATATTCGCATCACAACTTGGCCCCCCCAAACCAAAATTTCTGGCTCCGCCCTTGGATGTATGATTTTTTTTTTTTTTTTTCTCTTCCCTGAATAAAAAAAAAAAAAAAAAAAAAAAAAAGGGAAGTTCCGATCCACAAGACAGTAAGGATAATTCTACGCGTATTACCGGAGTTTTGATGTAACTTTCGTGGTAAGTAAACACTTTTATTGAAGTGTCATCGCTAGAATTACTCAACTCTAGCTAAGCATCACATGAGATAACAGGAGGAACCCTAACCACCAAGCCACAAGTGATGATTAAGGGAGCATGGATAATGATCACAAAAAACCAACCATTTTGGGTACCAACGCCAAAGGGTCCAATCAAACATACCGCAAAGGACAGGGTTAAAATGTCATCCTCATATCACTATATATCAGGGCCATTTCATTTCAATGCACAGCTTCTGGTCCTCCTAAGGCCGCCTACAAGTTAACATATACTTCCAATTTGGCAGACAAATCCTCGAATCTTGTTCCAAAGTCCAATATAGCCGTTAAAAAAGGGTTGTGAATCTATAAAAATTAACCGTTATAATTATTATTATCTTTTGCCTCTCTTCCTCTTGTAAGCATTCCGGTACGGCTGATTCTCATCAACTTTTGTCAAAATATTGCTACATCTTTGCATGGTATATGTTCAACAAACAGCTCATTTTGATGAGTATTAAAAGTAAACATTGTTTACATAATTTTCTTTTAGACCCGAGTCCGTTCCGAGTTTGTCACTAAGATAGTTTATACTTTATATATTCAAACTTGATTTATTTTATTGTTGATTAAACTCAAACTTGTTCACAAGCAATTTGATAGACTTATTTATTTCTCATTTATAGTAAATATCACAACAAAACTTTTTACCTTTTTTTTGCACAAATTTATACTAATATTTAATAACTAACTTACATTTTTTAAGTTAATTAGATAGAATGCTTTTAGTTCATGAATTTTTTTTTAAAAATAGATTAATCAACCATGTCTTGTTATGATTATATATAATTTTTACTATAAAATGAACTATTTATATTTTCAACAAAATACAAACATTAATTTGATTTTTATTATTTTATTTACAAAATTTACACAATCTATACATGAATCGATTTTCATACTCACAAACTTATTCATGAATATATGATTACGTTTAAACTTTGCTCACTTGATAATAAAGCCTAAATTTGGATTTAAGTTTGAATCATTGGTTAAATAAACAGCCAATACAACGTCGGGTCAAGTGGCTGTTTAGCACCGAACCTAATCTAAGACATGTGAACACATTTACTACTCATTAAAACTTACAAAAACCCAATAATAACAAAAATAGAATTGGAGAAAAGATGGAGATAGTTGAGTGAGAGAAGAAAGACAATGGAAAGAGATGAAAAGGAGAGTTTTCTCATAGAGAAAGATAATAAAACCTATTTAAATGGAAGTAGAGAAAAAAAAAATTGTTGGTGAATGTATGTGAAAAGTGGATTAATTAAAATAAAAAATTACTTTTTAAGCTAAAAATCAATAGGAGTGCTTTAGAGCATGTTATATTCACTCGGAAAAAAGAAAAATTTACTCTTTTTTTGGTTCTATCTACACTCTCATATTAAACCAAGCCCTACTTTCATTTATTCAATTTTTTGGTGCAAGTACCACTTTATTTATGATTTTTATTCTCAAAAGTTGTCCAAACTTTCAAGCGCATTTGAAACGTTATTCACAAGATTTTACAGCACTAAATTACTTGTGCCCCCACTCCAATTAGCTTCCTTGTCACAAAAGTAGAATCAAGTCCTATGATAATATCAAGAGTATATATATGACAATGACACAAGAATTATAATTGGGTAATTATTATATTAATTTTAAGATGATGAGATGGTTTGTGATTGAAAAATGCAGGAACTTCAAATTATGATAAATGAAATTATTATTAATCTTTAGAGAGAAAAAAAAATTAGAAGAGTCTCTAAGCACTCTCAAAAGCTATTATAATATATATATATATATATATATATATATATATATATATATTCCTACACTTATACTCTCATTAGCATTTGTGCAATTGTGCGTGTTAAAAGGTTAGTAAATACACGTACTCAACGGCCAGTAAATATATATGCACTTATACTCTCACTAGTAAATATATTTACGCATGCTTAGAGTCTATAGTAAATATATATACACTTTAAATAAAGTAATTGTTGGCATCGTCTATATGATAATATGATCCCATCAAGTTCTTGCTCCTGACAAATACATGAGGATAGTGTTGTTTGCACCGTTGCACGCATGTAATTAAATTTTAAAAGCGATTGGGTGACAAACTTTACTTTCAGTCACGATCAAAGATGGTTTGTGGATAGTAGTATTTCTGAAGCCAACAACAATAAAAAAAAGCTTTAAGAGCTCCTTCATTATTTCCTCAAAAAAAAAAAAATAACAATAATAATAATAATAAAAAGGAAAAAGAAAGAGCTCCTTCATTAATAAGATTCATTTTACGTGTCAATAATTTCATTGGCGCACACTCACGAAATTTTTCAAATAATTATGAATATGCCGGGTCCTCAGTCCCCACACAAACAGAGACACTGTCCCATTGAATGCCAACCTGGAACTTGTAATTTTGTCCAAATTGCTCTATATTAATTACATATATTGCCCTTTTCTTTTTTTCCAAGCAATACATAAAATTCCCTTACAAACTGTTTCTTAAATTGACGTGAGTTTTAATTAGTTCAATTAGCAAAAGTATTTTGTATCAAATAAGAGTTTTGTGCTTTAAATATTGTTTACATAAAAAATTAACTAATATCTTGGCATAGAGTTCAAATTATTATATGCCTTCTTCATAAGACAACTGGAAACTCTATAAATTATAATATGGTGGATTGAAGTTAATACTTCTAAATTTTCGTCATGCTTGAGACCGTTGAGTTCATCCTATTGTGAAAAATGGGATGCATGATATATCTTCTCCTTTTATTGTGGGAATATTTCCTTTCTATTTTCATCATTAATTATTGGGGTTACCGGAATATTTCAAAATCAACAAAGGTTAAATGTCAAAGAGAGGAGGAAAACTGTGGGTGATATTTTTTACTTTGCAAAATGAATTATGATTAGGTCAGTCAAATTGCATAAATTGATGTACTCGTTTGGTTTCATCATCATAATTTATCTACTTAGCAGTCTTTAGAGGCATTGGACATAGTGTTCTTTAAGTAATTATCGGTCTAAAAGCAGATACTCATTAAGTGTTTCTAAATCAACTTAAGTGGTTTCTCCCAAAAAAAAAAAAAAAAAAGTCAACTGAAGTGAAAGAAAATTGGGCATAGAATCATAGATAAGCCTAGAATGACAGAGCCAAGAATTTATATTTAGGAAAGCCAAATATAAAATTAGACAATTACTTAGTATTTTTTTGTGTATATATTAATTATATATGTACTAATAGTAATGTATATACAATTTAATAATCAAAACTCAAAAGTGTATTATTTCTAAATTATTATCTCCTAAACTTGTCCATGAATCTAGATTTTTCAAATTAAATTATTGGCCTTTAAATATAATGACTAAAATTTTTAAAAATACTAATAATTTAAAGATTTTTGAATAAAAGACAAACAATCATTCAAATTTCAATATATATATATATATAAATCTATAACTACAACCACACACATGTTATATTATTTCATATATAAATTAATTGATAAAAATAATATATTTTAATCATATACATTTATAATGTTATGATATATTGATTATTTTAATATTTTAAGAACAAATAAACATATGAGAAAAGTCAAATCAAACAAAATGAAAAATAAAATAAAAGTACATGGTAAAGTGCGAGTAGCTTACACACTTGCCTTTGTAGGAAGGATTTTAACCCCACACATGGTTATCTAGTAGAGGAGGAAAATTGTTTAAAAAGTGATTTTTTCACAATATTTTTATAACAATTTCACAATAAATCCTAAGTGATCATTAGTTGTTACTAGTTCTAATTTTAATCTACAACTAAAATTATTTTTTTGCGCACTTGTAACATCCAATAACAACTTACTACTTAAGATTTGTTGTAAAAATATTGTGAATATAACATTTTTTTATTAAAATAACTCTACTCGATATACATACATATATATATATATATATATATACACTAATTTTTTTTTCAAATATTTTGGGGCCAAGGCCCCTTCAAGTCCCAATGTGGCTCCGCCACTGAAAACGCTACAAAATGATCAAGCTAGATATTGCTGCAACCATAGAGCAAAATGATAGTATTTCGGATTTCCAATCAAAATATATAGCTCGAGGTTGTTACTTGTTAGTTAGCAGAATTTAAAGTTTGCCAATGAATCATTTGAAACGATAAATTAAAGTACAATTAAAGGTGGAATGCTATTTTCATTTACCAAAACTATTCAATAACCTTAATTAATTCCATCGAACCATTAGTTTAGTTTTTCAAAGAAGGGACTTTGTATTTAGGCTAAAATGCAAAACTCATCATCTATGTTTCATTAAAATTCATTTTAATTCTCTAATTTTGCTTTCATTCATTTTAGTCTTTCTAAGTTTCAAGTTTATTCAATTAAAGTCTCTCCATCAGATTCTGTTAAATGTTGCGATTAATTGTCCAAATTTTTAATTGTTTTTCTTCAAAAATTTTAAATTAAAAAAAATCCAATTAATGATTAAAAATACTTTTCAGATTTTTTTATTATACATTAATAGAAATTGATGGAAAGACCGTAATAATTCAATAAACTTGAAATTTAGAAGACTAAAAGGAACAAAAGTAAAATTAGAGAACTGAAATGAATTCTAATAAAACTTAGAGGATGGATTTTGTATTTTAGTATATCTATTTCGACATTTCTTACACGCTAAAAACAATGAAACATACCATATGTAATCTAATCTTATAGTAATTCTTCTTCGTCCTTTCTTATAGGGCAAGTACATGCGACATAGAACTGTTCTCAAATACAGTAACCAAAGCATGTGGGTGTCAAATTAATGGTGTTTAATTAATTAAGCAAGAGTCTGTGTCTGAGAGCAGCATATTTAACGACACATTAGGTGGAAAGTTACGTTGATATTCACAAGCAATCCGGTCAAGACAAATGACCTAGAGGATTCATTCGAAGCTAATACAATTTCTTGGGATAGCTTTTGCTCTACTTAAGGATTTCATTGGCTGCGTGTAACCCAAAAAGAAAAAAAAAATTGGGTAAAAATCGTTGTTGAAACTTGAAACTTTGTAAATAAATTTCAATGTTGTCTCATTTCAATGCTATATACGCAACTGGTAAGAATATTTCTTTCTGATTAGGAAACTTGTGACAATGAAACATTTGCAGTTTTCTACCGACTCTTGTTTGGCGGTGAACCCCACTGTGTCTTGATGCAAATGGGATGATGTACTTTCAAAATCATCAATAGTTTAGCTTGTGTAGGTAGCAAATACATTTAAGTTTGTTGTGGGCTGTGGTGGTGGCGGTGGCGGTAGCTGTGATGGTTGCGGTGGTGGTTGTGGTCATGTGCAATGGATATATTATTTTATTATAATGAATATATTATTTAATTGTAGTAGATATCTTATTTTATTGTGATGTTTATATTATTTTATAACGTTAAAAGCTAAAATAAATCTATTACTGCAGCATGTGTGTAAGTAAAATAAATAAAGTAATTTTTGATGGAACTAAAAAACTAAAATTTTAACTCTACTGTTGTGGATACTCTTAGGCATGATCTATAAGTAATGAATATTGGACTATGTTCTTGTTACCTAAAGAGCACACCACAAAATTTGGCATTGATACATCATGTTCTTGTACTCACAAAGCTGATAACAAACACTATGATTTCATTCTGATATAATGATTGAGCTGCTGCATTATATATGTGTGTGTGGTTATCTCATTCTTATATATCCTGAAGTTCCGTTTATACCCCTAGAACAACTTGCTACTTATTTTAACCACTATTCTTAACCAAGTGATTGCTTAATCCAATTCAAATTTCAAGCAATAAATCACAAAATACGCACACATGGTATGTGATTACAGAGGGAAACTCGTCAAGGACAAAAACTCTTCGGATATTCTAGGAAACGAAATTCATTATAAAGATAGTTATCTAACATAATGGCTTAAATAACCTCCAATTATGCAAGTCCAATCTCTTGAACACTTCAAGGCCTCTTGAAGATTTTAATAAGTCTCTGAGGTTCTTAGCACTCCAAAGTTCTTAAGGTAACACGGTGTCTGAATGGATTTTCCTCTCAAATGTATTCAATGGGAGAGGGTAGGATTGTAGGAAGAGGTTAGGAATTTTCAAATCTAGTCTCTCTTGGCTATGTGATTGTCTTCCTCCTAAATTAGGGCTTTAAAACCAAGTTTATGTGTGTGTAGGGTTTGGGATTTGAGACTTCAAATGGCTACAAAAATCCCATTAAAAAGTTTAGGTTAACGCCTAGCTAGTGCTAGGTGAGCTCCTTTGGAAGTCCACACTAATGATCTCGTTTGATTTAGGTATACAATTTTGAAACTTAGTCCACACTGATTCAGTTTAGTTGAGCAAGTTTCATTCTATTTGAAACTTGCTCAACCAAACTGTATACCACCCAACCAAAACTCTCCAATATAGCACTTTAGACAAAAACTTAGAGCATCTCCCTTTTTTACACTTAACTCACTTACAATTGAAATAAATTAAATACATGAAAAAAAATTTGCAGTTACAATTGAATCTTTTGATACATAATTTTGCCAACATTAATATAATCCTAACATTTCTAATACATACAACATATTATTGAAAAAAAATACTGAAAGAAAAATAAATGACTATTATGGTAGTGCTTTTTTGTTTTGTTTTTTTTTTTTTTTAATAATTCAATAATTATAGTAGGGAGGGGAGATTTAAACTCTAAATGTTTCTGTTGAATAAAACACTAAATAATGGTTGGTTTGCAATGCTCATGGTTAGTAGTGCATTATAATTTCATATTAAATTGCATCAATCATTTTGAAAATTTACTAGTACTTAAAAATAAAAGAAAAAAAGAAAAAGAGCACCACCTCGTAACTTTTACAACCCTCTCTCCTAAGTCCTAACCCATAATCAACCCCTTCAAATTTTATTTTGTGAAAAACATGCTATGATTATCCATTGAAATAATAATTGAGATGTAGTCTAATATTTGTCATGTTGTCATACTCTTGTACTTGTACTCCTGATGCACGAAGCGTATTATTGATAAAATACAAAGATAAAAAGGGGTTGTTGTGATTATGATATAACATTATACTTCACATCAACTTGCATAGTTGCATCAGTAATTCCGTTATATAATTGGTAACTTATAATATTGCTCATTGTTAAGTCACAATTATTTTTGACGATGGGATTGTTAAGACTCGTTTCAATAGCCATGTTGACTGGTTTAAGTTGTTTCCATGTAGTATCATTTCTTTGTCAATATTTTTGACATATAATGTAAGTTTAAGTTTTTACCATGCATACTTCAAGAGAGAAAAAAAAGAAAAAAAAAGTACTTTTTAGTTTTTATGTATTAGCATTTGTTTGTTAATATCTAATTGACTTAAAATGCAAAGTGCCACAGCGACATGCTAATTGCTAAAATTGTTTGACACACATCGTCCTACTTAATGAAAGGACCAGCCTCATCTTTCTAACTTGGTAACTTATATTAGCGTTAATCACTTGCTTGACATGCACAACTTGACTTCCCAAATCCAATAACCGACATTAAACTTGACTTGCTATTTAAGTTTACAGTTTTGAGTTTTGACCTTTTCCTGATCAATCCATCTCAAAGTGGCCATATTAGTCTCTATGAGACGAGAAGATATGCGTTACATTTGACATGTGCAACATATTTGTCATAGTATTTTGGTCATGTTGATCTCACGCTGAATGCAATATTGAACATATATCTCAAATCATCTGGATTATACACAACCATAAATACATGGGTAACACCATGAGGGTATCCAGATGGTGAACTCATTAATTTGAAATGTAACATAAATTATAAGATCTCAAGTTCAACCTACACTAACGGCCTATAGGGTTTCTAAGGTAACTCTTGGACATAGAGTGAAATGGTCCGACAAAATACATGGTCAGTTCTTAAACTTTAGTTACTAAGCACTTTTGGTATTTAAAGTTTAACAAATGACCACTTTTGTCCTTCAAGTTTTAAAAATGAGTATTATTAGTTATTTCGTCAACTTTTGTTAGTTTCTTTACCGATGTATATAACAGAGCATTAATGTTCATTTTTTAAACTTCAAGAACCAATAACACCTATTATATAAACTTGGAAAATTATTAGATACTCTCAAAGTACCATAAATGCGTACTCCTTCTCTCACATAAATGATGAGTCTCACTATAAATTTAATTAATAGGACCTACTAATAAGCATTTATGACACTCTGAAAATACATAATAATTTCCCTATAAACTTTTTTTTTTTTTTTTTTGGGAGAACCAATTTCCTTGTAAACCTCGTGAAACAATAACTCTCACATAAAAGCTTGGTAGATAAAGACTAGGGAATATTAATGTATTTTTGTCCAAATATAATTTATTAAAGCCTACGGTTGGAAAATTCAGAAGCAAAAAGCAGAGTGGAAAATTCATAATTTATTGCCGTTAAAGTTACTCACACTACAACAGTGGCAGTTCCGTAATAATAAGTTACACCGAACCCTGAAAATAACAGCTCTCGCTTTTTTCCCTCACTATTTTGCCTCCTTTTCACTTTGTATCCGTTGAAACCCCACTCCCTCTTTCTCTCTCCCTCACTGTGCAAATGACTTTCAAATCCCTACTAATATCTCCAACCAATGTACAATTTTTAATAGTTCTCTCTCCAACCAAACACAGAACTCTCAAGTCTCATCTCCCAAACCTCTAAAGTCTAAACATTCTTAATTCTCTCACACTTTCTCTCTCTTTCCCGAGAAAAAAAAGCTCACACCTTACGGTCTCAGGCTCTTCAATCGCCGGCGACAATGTCGGACTCCGGCGAATACGCACCCTCCGACGGCTCTATCCCCAACAAGCTCACCTCCAAAACCTCATTCCTCAGCTTGAAACTCTACGTCGTGATAGGGATCCTCCTGCTCTGCGCAATCTCAGTCTTCGTAGCGATCTTTCTCTTCATTCGCTTGAAGAAGAATTCCCGAAACCGCAAAGTCAAAATGCGCGTGAAGCACAGCTCGGGGCTAATCCCGCTGGTCTCCAAGGAGATCGTGGAGATCAAGGCGTTGGATCGAAACATAAATTCCGAGAAGGTCGAGGTCAAAATCGGAAACAAGGATTTCAAAGAGCCAGAGGAGATTAAAATTGAAGTTGACGAAATTGTTAAAGGAGGCAAAGGAGGAGGTGAGAAGAGCGGAGAGAGTGACGCGTCCGGCGGTAGCCGGAGTGACGTGTCGGTGGAGGCCGAGAATATCGGGTGGGGCCGATGGTACACCTTGAAGGAGCTCGAGGTTGCGACACGTGGATTCGCCGAAGAAAACATCATCGGAGAAGGTGGTTACGGCATCGTTTACAGAGGCATCGTCAACGACGGGTCGGTTGTCGCCGTCAAAAACCTTCTTAACAACAAGTACGTAAAACGTAGTATATATTTTCCATGATTTTTTTTTTTTTAAAATATTTTCTGTCGAAACAAACAGAGAATTAGTAGTATATTTAAGTTTGTTAGATCCAAATTGTAAGACCAAGTTTCTGTTTTTAGATTTTATGTTTTAATCAAATATGGTTTTGACTTTCATGTTCCGTTTTTATTTTTAATTTCTTGTAGATCCAAAGGTTGTAATGTATAACGTAGATTTTGTTTTGTTCTAATTTTCTAATTAAAATTTTGACTTTAAAAAATTGTCAGTATTTCTTTATTTGTAACAAGAACAAGTGGAAGTAAAATTTGACCAGAGCAGCTTCAATGATTCGATCTGGACCGTGATGTTCTTCTGTGTCGGTAAATAGGTTGTCTTTGCAGCGGAGTACTAGGAAAAAGCAAATGGTTGCTAATTGCTTTGTTCCTCTTTTTTATTTGGGATGAGTATCTTTTTTTATTTCTTTACTCACTTTTGCTCCTTTTCATCTACTATATATTTTATTCATATTCATAATTGCTACTTTTTTTAAAGCTTACTTATTTTTAATATTATTATCTGTGCTTTTGAAAAGGACTTTAGTTTACACGTATTAGAAATTAGTCAAGATTCTGCTGAGAATTAATCTTATCAAAAATATTGAAGAATCCGATTTCATTTTCTAATATTTAATGAACTTTGCCTAGATTTATAAATTTTTTAAGATCTTATATAAAATTGAATTTGATATGCCCATGACGATTTTGAGTAACTTTTAAATTGATCTCTGCTATGAAGAAAATTGAGAATGTGAATCGTTGGATTGATAGCTAAACAAGAGCACCTTTTTGTCCATGTTTTTGAAGGTTTGAGATATAATCTTATGAATTTTCACTAAGTGCAAGTTGGTCTCTGTAATGAATGTTGCTGTACATTGCTTTCGACTTATCAACATTGAATTTTATCGTTTGCTAAGGATGCAGTTTGTAAATATAAAGATTTTGATTTTGATCGATTGATTGTCAATTTCATGCACTATCATTCTGTTAACTCAAATTAAAAGGTCGTACCCATTGCACAAAACTCTCACTTTTGTGAGGTATGTTAACTCAAATTAATTTATTTTTTAAAATTCCTGGGTTAACATTCATATGCTGTAATCATTTTGTATGTAGGGGTCAGGCGGAAAAGGAGTTCAAGGTGGAAGTTGAAGCCATAGGGAAAGTAAGGCATAAGAACTTGGTAGGTCTAGTCGGCTATTGTGCAGAAGGAGCTCAAAGGTACTTTCCACCTGCCCACAAGACATCTTTTATTGAAATGAAAATGAGATGGAAATTCCTAGTAATTACCCTCTAATATGTTTGTGCGAACTTTGAATGACCATTCAGGATGCTTGTGTATGAGTATGTTGACAATGGCAATTTGGAGCAATGGTTGCATGGTGATGTAGGCCCAGTTAGTCCTCTGACCTGGGATATTCGAATGAAGATTGCCATTGGAACTGCAAAAGGGTATGATATTCCATTCACTTATTTAATGTCATTACGATTAGTGAACAAGCAAGGATAAACTTGTATGGTTTTCCATCATCTTATGGAGTAATAATTTTCATGACACAGCACCCCACCCCCCCCCCCCCCCCCCCCAAAAAACAAAAAAATAGTATCAAAAACTATGGAATTTCCTGTCATCTTTTGCATTATAATCTCACCTCTCTCAATTAGTTCAATATTATTTACTTATTTTGTTTCTTTCATGATGAGATCAACTTATCTATGGTGCTTATTTCTGTATCAGGCTAGCCTATTTGCATGAAGGATTAGAACCCAAAGTTGTGCACCGTGATGTAAAATCCAGTAATATTCTCCTAGATAGAAAGTGGATCCCAAAAGTGTCAGACTTTGGACTGGCCAAGCTCTTAGGATCTGAAGCAAGCTATGTGACTACTCGTGTTATGGGGACCTTTGGGTTTGTTCTCCATCACTTACCCAAATAAATTTTCAACATGCATTTTTAGCTGGATGATATGATATTGCTCTGTATTGCTAATATTGACTGCAGATATGTCTCTCCCGAGTACGCAAGCACGGGTATGCTTAATGAGGGGAGTGATGTGTATAGTTTTGGGATTTTACTCATGGAGATAATTACAGGAAGAAGTCCAATTGATTATTCCCGGCCAGCTGGGGAGGTGAACCACGTTTAGCCTTAAAGAATCCATGTCTTAAAACTTCATACTGTCAAAATTCTTAACCACATTTCCACTAAATGCATTTCAGATGAACTTGGTGGATTGGTTTAAAGGGATGGTAGCAAGTCGTCGTGGAGAAGACCTTGTGGACCCCCTGATTGAGGTTCAGCCCTCTCCCAGAGCTTTAAAGCGTGCATTACTGATTTGTCTTCGCTGTATAGACTTGGATGCCAATAAGCGTCCAAAGATGGGGCAAATTGTTCATATGCTTGAGGCAGATGACTTCCCTTTTCGTTCAGTAAGCCTTGTTCTAGACCTCTATAATCATTAACTAACTTTAAAATGTTATGTCCAGCTGATGACCAATATAGTTCATTTCATATTGTTAAGCTACTGTTTTATTGCTTTCATAAGCTCAAGTGTTATTATAGTCACATATTATTCGACAAGGCAAGCATATTAAATATCCTGTTGTTAGAAATGTCTGTTATTAGTTTTCAAGTTGCAAATTGTTTATCTTCCTTGTGGCTAACATTCTGTTGTTGGGCACTATAAGTCTATAAATACATCACAATGAAATCAAATCAAAGTTTAATTATACATGAGATGGCATTTAAAGGAATTCGAACATCTAGTCATTAGCATGGCATAGTAATGATTTGTGATGCTGATTTGGTAGCATATAATTGATGCCTATATATTAGAGCACTTGAGCTTGAAACAGTGCTGAAGATTGTCACTATAATAACCGCATTTAAATTGATGTGTCATATTCTCAACACAAAAGAGTTACACCCTCTAAAGCTGATATTAGATTTCTTTTGCATCAACCCAATGCTTTTCCTTTCAGGTGCTCTCTAATTAGTTATTTGCTTCATCATCTGCAGGAACTCCGATCAGCCCGGGAGAAAGATCCCCACCCCTCCCGTGCAGATGTTGTGTCCGCTAAAATTACATATCCATCCAAGAATGGTGGGGATGGTGATAGATGGAGATGATCATTGATTGCCAATAGAAGACATGGTGTAGTCCCTGAGGTCAGATTATTTTGTACTATATTTTTCCTCTAGTTTTCAGAGAAGAAATTACGAAGCCTTGGATGTGCATAGTTTTACCTTTCTCTTTTTTACTTAATCTGATGCCTTGATATATTCTGGATTACATTGAAGCGAGCCTTGTAAATATTTACTTAAATACGTGAAGTGAGTTTCAAGATTTTTTTTTTTCTTCATTTTTTCTAATTATAAATATTAGTATAGTGGGGCATCTCTAATATGCATGATATAATGATATATCACTATATCAGCCAAAATCGATTTGGAATTTCAGTGAAAAACTGTACTTTAAGAAATTTCTTGCACCCTTTGGTGTATTCAGATCCCAATTAAAAGTTAATTTTAAAAGCAACAAAGCACAAGATCACTTAATTTTCTGCTCCACGTGCCCATCTTCTCCTGGAGCTCTTATGAATGTTGAAAAATGGTTTGAACAGCATTCATTGACAAGTGAAGATTCCTGTTTGAAACTGAAGCAGAAGAACTTTTGTTTCGGCCTGATTAAGACATACTCTAATCAGATTAATAAACTGTAATGATATTAACAATATAATTCATAGTGCCTTGAACATACATATGATTTTTTTTGTTTTTTTTTTTATAAGTTATTTTTGTTTTTTAAACATATAAAAAATGCTCCAAAACTTGGTTACTCAGCACTTAACATATGATCACAACGCGATGCAGCTTTTACGCTGTCGCCAACATTGCAGGACTGCAATCAGTGGTGGAGGGGAGAGGGTATGGGTTACTGTGTGAGGAAGGACGCATAATCCGATGCAGACGATGCATAAGATAATTATTTTCTTTTGTGAGAAAACATAAGATAATTACTTAATGGCTCCCTTTAGGATTTTAAGAAAAACTATACTCACTTATTTAAAAGTCAAATATGCCATTTAGTCGCATTTTAATATTCCTATGTCATATGTAAATTACTCAAATACATTAATGGATATTAATTTAAAAGCAGATTACGGATATTTAAATTTCAAGGTTTATATTACCCATTGACGCATATTTTAATTGCAATAATGGCAAAAGTGTTTAAGATCTAGAAGTTAATATTCAATCATTGATCTTAGATCCTGAAATTGTAGATTCTAAATCTTCTAGAAAGGTTCAAAGACTCAAAAGAAAATAGATATTGTCTCCTTTTATGGTAATCCTGGATTGAGACCACATATATTTAGACACTAAAAGTATCAAAACAAAATTTAAGAATAAGATGAAAATTAAAACAATAATAACTATTCACATTGATTATTTGAAAATTTAGTATGTATCAATTATAAATGATTATGCCAAGTGTATTATAGCTTAAGTAACATTTCTTAATATTTTTAATGAAAACATTTAAGATTCAATCTCCATTTCTATTATTGTAAGGTGTACCAAATGAATTTTATATATAAAATGAACGGAGAACATAACTTCAACCTTCCTTCGTGGAAGTCCAAATGACAAAGCTTTATTAAATAAAAACTAATTCATGAAAGAAAATATTTGTCTCGAGTCAAAATAAATAAATAAATCATTTTGATATAAATTTATTATATGTTAAACAATTACATTCATCGAAGTCATATGTTTATGCATATGTCTGTCCGCACTTGCATAAGAGCATGAGCACTGGGGAATGCAAATGTCAAATGTAAGGAGAATTTGGCATTTCATGCCCCAAAGTGCTCAACATCAAAGAATGTCAAACCTAAGTATTGCAATTTTTTTTGCAATTGTGCTACAGTATTGTAAAAAAATAATAATAATAAAATAAAAAATAAATAAATTTATCTCTGTCTCTCTCATCTCTGAAGGTTCACCAGACCGCAACCCACCGCTCAGCTAACCCAACACCACAGAACATGGCAAAACCCAAAAAACTCATATCACAATCGGATCACAACCAACACAGCGAAACCCAAAAACCCACGGATGCTGAGCACAGTGACACCATCGAGCACGGCAAAACCCATATCACGCCATTGAGCACGGTGAAACCAACGCAACAATGCCATCGAGCACGATGAAACCCAAAAACCCACCGAATCACAACCAACACGGCGAAACCCAAAAACCCACCGAATCACAACCATTGAGCACGGCGAAACCCATATCACGAATTCATGATCCACAATTGGAGCACAATCAAACCTAGAGAGAGAGAGAGAGAGAGAGAGAGAGAGAGAGAGAGAGAGAGAGAGCAGACTGAGCACAATCAAACCAAAAAACTATTTTTTATGTTTGTTTTTGGACTTAAAAAATAATATTTTAATAAAATAGTAAAATAATAGAGTTTGAAGATGATAAAGAAAGTATTGTAAAATGATATGATATAAATGATAAACTAACTTTTTAAAATAATAAAAGAGAATAGATTAGCATTTTCTGGCCTGAATTATCTAATAGTTTGTTGCAACTGTCCATTTCTTGTGTTGCAGCCTTGCAGGCTGTAGCAAGTAGCGACCACCGGTCCACCATCACAGTATCACAGTACAGGTTTAAGTACATCACAGGCACAGCATGTGTGCTTGTCTCCTACAGTGGGTGCAATGCAGTTCTCTTACGACTGAATTATTAATGCTCATGACAGGACTCTTTTTTTTTTTTTTTTTTTTGGTAAACACATTACTCATGAAATCATACAAAATAACAATTCTTGTTGAAGATTTGTAGCGGTGAGATTTTTCTCTTCAGTAGGACGATACCAGGACAGTCATGCGAGGAGCCAGCACGTGGGAATATACTTAAAAGGTTATCTTATGAAAGGCAATCTTCAATAATTTTTTGCTCTTATAAACAATGTAGGATTTTTTATACTTCCAATGAAAAACTGCATATAAACTTCATGAAGAAATCAATAGAGCTTCTGGTCAAAAAACCCATGCAAATCGACAGTTTACTAGCTTTGTTCAACTAGGGAATAGAATAAGGTCAGTTTAAATGAAGGGAAAGTAGAATGAAGTTAGCTAGAAATTAGTTAAATTGGTCAATAGAATTTATTTTACTAATAATTTTTTTCGTTAATAAAACAGTATTTAGAGTATCACATCATTTATATATTTTAAATAACTTTTCTTTTTTTAAGAAACAAATATTTTAAATAAATTAAGCACTAGAAAAAGCTCTAAATTTGTGCCTCTTCTTTTCTTTAAGTTAAAGGCCAGCAAATAAGCGGTTACTTTATTTTATTTTATGTAAAAACCTTTCATTAAAATGGCAATCAAAATTCAGAGCAAAGGTCAAGAAATTATGCTTGGACAGTTGGACAGGAACATGTTCAATATCTCTCAGAACTTGAACAGCAATCACATGGGGTGATTCCTCTAGCCAGACCAGTGAGAAGAATGTACGTGGTCAAGTTAAATTCTAAAAGTTAAGTAAGTTATTTTTTACAAAAATAAAATCAATCTTTGGGCCGAGCTGGATTAGACTGGGCTATAATGTCAAGTCCAAGCCAGAGCCGGACTTGAAATTTTAGTCGGGCTGATGAACATCTGCTTTAGCTCAAAGACTTTCATGCGGCATGCCTGGCCCATAGGCCATGACCATCCCACCTGAGATTGAGTTGAGGTGATGCCAAAATCAATCAAGCTCTAGGTGTGAAGGGTGAGAACAAAAGGTGGTGGTTATAATAGAGTTTTCATTCTGGTGTTTGTCTTCAGAATTCAGATAAACATATACGGTACCTTACCTATCAAACAATTAAAATGTCACATACCTGTGGACAATTACGTAGCATCAAAAGAACTCAAATTGCTTACCACCTGTAATTAATTGCTAAGAGGAGCAGAGATTGCACCAACTCCTATTCAATTTCAATTATGATTATTCTAACCCTCGGCTCAAGCATTCATTCTATTGCTTGGAAGTTGGATTTGGAAGCCTCACTAAAGGAAAAGGAATTATGTCGAGACAGCTTATTTTAAAACCCATCTATGCTTTGGTTACGGACAGACCAGAATGATAGATGGAATTATTAATCAACGGTATTGGTAGCTATTCTTTTAAGTCAATTTAAGTAGATCTGATCTGAGATCTATAATTTGTATGACACAATGCACCAACATGACTGCACGATCAACCGTGTTGTCCTTATTCCATTTTACTGTGGAGGATAAGGACCATTTACAATTCTTGCTGTAGGGGCCAGTGCATGCATGACAGTCATTATTTATTTCAGTGATTTATGGCAAGAAAAAGAAGATGCCATTGATTGTTCTATTCATAATTTGTCCTCTGCGGTATTGTGAGAGACCGCGCCCCCGGCCCGCTTTTTATGAGATGTGTTGGGCCAAACCCACGTGAATGGGTGGAGTCGTGTTATTGCCTCTCAAAATGGAGGTTCGACTAGTTATATTTTCCCCTTTAGATTAAGGGTTTTACAATGGAGTCGTCACTTATTTAATTATTGGAAAAATAAGAAAACCATAATTGAAAGATTCCTCATTTTATTAATTTGAAATTTAATTTACATTGATCATAGGAAAATTACATGGCTTTGGTCCTAGATACAATCTAAGATAAAGTACATGACTTTGTTTCCTAGTTACAATCTAGAAATTGAAAAATTACATGGATAAGCATTTGATCTACTAACCCTTGATCTAAGCTCGGAGGCTAGGTTACAAGGTGGGAAGGTGTTAGGCACCCACCTTACCCGGTGAAACCGGTTTTCTAGACTATGGTGGCCAACATTCATATCATATCATCCAATATGTCAATCTACATGTTAAATTTAATGTGTGTGCACGTGATAAACCCTAATTCAATTTATTTAGCATTGCATTTGGATTGAAAAATAAATTCTAGTGAATGTGTGTGGATGGTGATAACCTAGATTCAAGGATTTGAAAGAATTATGAAACAAACATGTTTTTCATATTTTTGATGTGGATTTAAGATCAAAATTAGTGTTTATGCATGAACATGTGATGAACAACCAAGAACATATGAAGAACAACTAAGAACATTCAAACATATTCAAAGGAATTTAAATTATTATTATCATACTTTAATCTTAAACTCTCATCATAGCAACACCAAACAGGTTAGGGAAAGGGATTATACCTTCATGCAATATCCATATGGTGGAGGAGGAGACTCTTGGTAGAGGTCCTAAT
The DNA here is from genome assembly GCA_023055345.1 of Quercus wislizeni. Classification (NCBI taxonomy): domain Eukaryota; kingdom Viridiplantae; phylum Streptophyta; class Magnoliopsida; order Fagales; family Fagaceae; genus Quercus; species Quercus wislizeni. The sequence continues at coordinate 36,171,570 of JALGQJ010000005.1, read as the reverse complement.
GGTGGAGGAAAAGAAGAGTTAGGAGAGGAAGAGTGAGTCTCACTCAATACCTTGAGTCTCAGGAAGACCAAAATATGACAAGACTACTCAACTTCACTAGAACTCAAGAGAGGAAAAGAGATGGGGTTTTTGTGTCTTGGAATGAAGGAGAGGGGTGATTTATATAGTAGTGGTGGAGAAAATATGAATGGAAGGACATTTAATGAGGGTTGACAAAGAATCATGAACCTAGTCCTCATTTTAGCCTTGGGGGAAATCTGGTGTATTAAATAGAAAGATTGGTGGGAATGAGGAGCAAGCCAAGTTCGGTTTTCCCGCAACTACTGTAACAGCTTGTAGAGCTAACTTCGAAAAATCATATCTAACTCAATTCTGATCGGAATTGTCTCATTCTTGTGCTCAAATTGAAGCCCCGGATGTCTAGTTTCTGGGAAAATTAACCTCATTCACAAATTCAAAATATTTTGAGAGATATGGATGAAATGGTGAGCAGAGGTCATTTGTTTGAAAATGGTTTCAGCACAATTAACATTAATAGGTCCCAAATTAGCTCTCAATTAACATTAAATGACTTCAATCACTCCCATTTCAGACTTAATTGGTTCTAAATTTACTCTAATTAAAAGATAATTGCACAAATTACTCATTGAATAATTAATGTTTAACTATCTAATTAATTAGGTGTATGCAACCTCACCATAAAATGTAGTCCTAACCAATCAAATTATGACACATCATTGATCTCAAATTGATTACACTTATAACCAATTGAAATCAATTGTTCATAATCACATATAGTTGGACTCAATTTGTGATAGTGCATCTTAGCCATTAAAACTTGATTTGATGATAACTTTCAATCTGGTGGTCTGATTAGAGCTTATGACCAGTCGATTTGATCGTTACGACATCAAGATCATTTTGGTGAAATGAGATTAAGGATCTAATGGCCAAAATCAAGATGCATATTCCCAAGGCAAAATTACCCTTTTACCCTCCATGTGAGGTTAAATGCAGGTTGCAAAATGGGGTGTCAACAGGTATCTAGATATGAATTATGATGGCCTTTTCCAAATTCGTTTTACTTTTTCTTCCATTGGAGGATAGAAGATATGTGGGTTACTATCTTTATATATGTGAGTAGCTTAAGCTATTCCATTAAGCTGGCTGATTTTTTTTCCTAAGCTATTCCATTAAAAAGTTTATTGAAGCTCTACATTAGTTTCATTCCTTTATCCTTTCTTCCCTAGATTTTGAAGGCTACCTTAAATTCGCTCCCTTGCTGGAAGTTCTCTTTTTATTACAGGAATGTAAATTTTTAGTATCACAATTTGGCTCGTTGGGCTACTCAGTGTAACTGGGATGGACCTATTCCCATCTTCTCTCTACCTTCTTGGGTTATTTCCCCCCCCATATAACAGAGATGGATTGAGATAATTTTTTGTTTCTTCTTAATATATTAATATTTATTCAGCCAAAAAATTAAATAGGTGGAATAGAGAATTTTGACGAGCACAAGTATTAGACGTCCAATAATTCATGGGGAGCTTGTAACTAAAGATCAATTAGTAAGATTGCTCAAAGGCACCTCAACAAGCAAGTTAGTGCATAGGATTATAGAGTAAACACATGACGAAGTATTCAGAAGATAGAGTGCATGTAGTTCTTTATGGTGGAGTGGCATTATTTATAGAGTTCATGGGTGGTGGGCTCTTCCCTAGGTTGCTAAAGAGGAAACTTGACGCCACACCATCAATTCATGATGCTTGAGGAACTTGGGTGGTGGGCACCTTTCCCATGATTGTGAGGGAAAAAGTTCTATCATGCCACATTAAATGCAATTACGATAGGCAAATCATAATAAATGTGAGATGTTATAGAAAATGTCTCTCAGTTCATTTTTGTGTAACGATATTAGAAGTCAATCTTTATATAGACTACTCACAATTAGGCATGATACAAATTAATCTAGATTGATGGCTTAATCGGTTTATGGTGTGGTTTGGCTAACCTTGACCATTTGCACATAAAAGTTAAAGGTTGAACTTATAAGTTAAAGCCAAACAGACACTCAATAGTTGAGGGAGGGTGAATTCGAATGTGGGTGTCTCCACCTCTCTCTTTTTTTTTTTTTTGGATAAATAAGATAGATTTGCAACCTATGACATCTCCTCCATGAGAATTGCTCTTTATTATCAGGTCAAAACCCTAATCAATTTTTGTTCAAACACCCAAATCACTTATTCGACAACAAGAAGTTGAGCTACCTAGAAGCCAAACACAATATGTGCCTTGAATTTTATCAGGCAATAATAAAATTCCAATTCAATCATTATTGAATTGGCAACACACAACAGACTTCACCAGCTCCCACTTTTGGTATATAGAAGAAGAAGAAAAAAAAAAAGTAATTGTAGTGAACAGTAACTCCATGATCAGGGATCAACAAAACTGAAGCAACACCACCATAGTAACACACTTCTTTTTTTTCCAATCCAGTCACAAAAAATGTACACTCAAAATTCAAAACCAACCAATAAGTAATAGTTTCTCAAAACCCTAACTCCTTCAAATTACAATAATTGAATTAGAATCCACCTTCCCAATTAGAGAAAAAGAGAGAAAACAGAGACCGACTTGCACCAAGAAGAACGACCACCTTCCTAATCGGGAGAGCCATAGCTGATTTGGTACTGTGGGAGAGAGTCAGTGAAGTAGTAAAGACTAATATGTGCGACAACAGTACGACATTAAATAATGAATCCTCCTCTCTCTCTTTGAAATTTAGAAGAAGCAAAGTGTAAGCATGAGTTGAAGTTGAAGTGACAAGAAAAGAACTCTCTCTCTCACTGTTTTAAGAATCATAAGTTTTCATTGGGGTTTAACTAAGAAATAACAATATGACATATTTGCTATTTTCCAAAATATTAAGGGAAAAATTGATTGATTTTAAAGTTTAAGGAGGAATTGTAAACTACCCCAAACATAGAGGATGAAAAGTGTTTTTATTTTATGTTTTTTTTTTTTTTTTTTGGGTGTGTGTTTGTAAAACTATGTGTTTTTAGTTAAAATGATGCGTAAGAAAAAAAATACAAAAAATCAACCCAAGAAAATTGTATGTGAAATAGTGAATTTTAGCTTAACAAAGTTGACTAAACCAACACAAAATTTCTAAAAACACAACAGAATGGCACAAGATTTTCTTAATACCTTTATAATTTTTTTTATATCTTATTTTGACTTATAAAAAATTGACAGCTCAGTGGTTTTGAAAATATTGTGACAACAACAAGATGTCTTAACATTTTCACAAAAGAAATGCAATTTCCATGACATTTTCATAACAAATCATAAGTAGTAGGTTGTTGCAGGTTGTTATTAGTGGGCAAAAAGGTAGTTTCATTGGTAAGGTTAAATTAGAACCAATAAAAATTTACCACCTCTGATTTGTTATGAAAGTGTTATGAAAAATATAGTGGATGTAGCATTTTTTTTTTTTTACAATACCTTTATTTTTAGTTATAGTTGGTTCTAGTATAATATTTCATTACTTTATTTTGATCTATAAAGAATTAACACCTCAACAATTGGGAAAATATTGTGCCAATTTGTTGTGTTAATATTTTATTACAATGTGAAATAGCGCAAATTGGACAAACCAAAAATAATATAGCAAATCTACGATACCCATTCACACACCAAAAAAAAAAAAAAAAAACGCTAGCGAAACAGTGAAAATTGAACAAATCAAAACTACTGTAGCAAAACTAATGTACCTTTTTCCATTCACTCTTTCAATATATAGAAAGTGTTGTGAAAAATGTTTTTGATGTATCACTTTTTCTTTTTCTTTTTCACAATACCTTTATTTTTAGTTGTAACTGGTTCCAGTATGATATTTTATTTTGACCTATATGGAATTAACACCTCAATAATTGTAAAAATATTGTGACAATTTGTTGTGTTACTAACTTATTATATATAAACGGGGTAACTAATAGTTCATATGTCTATAAAAAAAAATAAAAAATTCAACTGACGATGTTACAAGAAAAAAAAAAAGGGGGCCAGTGAACCGTGCAAGTTGGATAAACCATAAACATTGTAGCAATAAGGATTTGCTCTTTTTGTACATAGATAGACATAGATATTACCGGTTTGGTTAGGTTAAAAGGGTGAAAATTTCAACAAAATATTAGAGCTGAGTAGGTATTGTTCATTAATTCATGTTCCATACCTATGCGTGTGTGTATATATCATATAGGTGGATCAAGTAATACTGTTTATTTAGAACCCCAAAATTAACTTTAGCTTAAAAAATAAAATAATAAAATAAAATAAAATAATAAAATTAAAAAATTAAAAAAAAAAAACCTTTTGGCCTCATTGGTGAATCCTACACGGCTACACCTTACCAAAAAGGGTGCATGGATGTGGTGTCTAGGTTGCCAATGAGGTCGGATTGGAAGCTGAACTATAGTAGTTAACTAGTAATTAGTAAGCCCCAATTTTCCCCGTCTCTCATTCTTTTCTTTTTCTTTTTTTTTTTCTTTTTTCTTTTTTTATTTATAAGATAGAAAATCAACTCTAGCATAACCTAAGTGTATATGTGTGTGAACTATGAAACTCCCTCCTGAAGATTTTAACCCTGGTCCTTGCCCCCCAACACCCCACAAGTACTTATACTTGTGAAGTGATCATCACATCAAGGGTGTGCGGTAATCCCGTCTCTCATTCTTAAATGTATTTACATAGTTGGGACAAATTAATTACTAATGTGAAAGTATCTAGGTAGGGCAATGTGAACATAGAATGAGACATTTGATACATGAATGTCGCAAAATTCAATCCAAAGGCAGTGGTGGCTCCAGAAATTTTTCTCAAAATGTTCCTTAAGAAGTATAAATTATACAATCTAATAAAAAGATAAATTCATATATTGACAACAACAATAAAAAATAAAAAAAAAACACGCAAATACATAAAATTTATATTTACCTTCTACGCATTTTCATATTTTGAAATCGTTGCATGATAGTCTTATTATCAATGCTACAAGCTACATCTCTTTCAATGTATACAACCAAGCAATTATTCATCCAATGAATGTAGAACAAATTATGAAGCAAAATTTAATTTTATTGGCATAAAAAAAATTGAGAGTGTTCTCCAATTTTTTTTAAAGGGTAGACAAATGAAATTTTTTAAATTATTATATAAATTTTTTTTTTTTTCAAGTAGGGTGGTCCTAGGATCACCCTTACCTTAAGGTGGCGTCGCCCCTGTCTAAAGGTCAACATCTATGTTAGGTGAATGTGGAAAAGAATGCCCTTTTCACATTCCCATGCTTTAGTCCATAGACGACAAGTTTCTCAAATTGTAGCAAAAAATTGAGCACTCAAGTCAAAGGTTTATAAAACAAACTACATAAAATTACAAGTTGCAACTATCAAAAAGCATTGTAACAAATGGGGTACTCAAGAAAAAAGTTTATAAATAAAATTTTAAAAAATTAGGGTAAATATTATATTCTAAATCCTATAGTTTAAGGATGTGACAAATTAAACTTCATAGTTTTAAAAGTAAGAAAGTAAACTCTGAGATTTTAAAAAGTAACTAACCAAATCTCTTAGTTAAAAAAGTAATAAATTAATCTGAATCTATTTAATGGAACAACATTGTGTTCCCAAAAATTATATGGGTATAATTATTTTTTTTTTAATGCAAATTAGAAAATTGCCCAAATCTCTAATAAGGTCGAGGCCACTAAACTTCATTCTCACTTATGAAAACAAAAAAACAAAAAAATTTAAAAAAAGGAAAGAAAAATTGTGTTAGTTTGGGAGTGCGTGTTTTCATTAGTTTATTGGGTTTAAATAATAAATTGAGCAAAAAAAAAAAACACACTTGTACATAAAAAAAAATTTGTAAACTTTGAAAAGAGTTGTACATAAGTCTATAAGCTGAATATACCGTTCAATTTTACCATACCGCTCAACCAAACAAATACCAAACAGAGTTGCTATGGACAGAAAAAATTCACTGAAATAACTAGTGCCCATAAGCTGTTGCACACAAAGTTGTACATGTATAATGGCAAGGAGTAGTTTTTTAAACTGAAATCGGGACTTGCAGCGTGGAATAGACATTGACTAACCCATAAATAGATAGGATGGGGTAAAAAAAAATCAGAAACTTCGGTGCGGAAATACTTTTCTGAGGATTTTTCCTTGTCTTTTTTTTCGGTGAAATGGAATATATTAAACAAACTAAGAAGAACAAAACAACTCAGGGCAAAGCCTGTTCAGGTACAACCCTTTAAAGTCAGAATCTAACAGCTTGACTAAGTCCACAGGCGGACACATAAACATAACAAAAGACTTCCCTTGTCATTTCTTCCCTTACAATTTCTCTAATATACCAAAAGACTTACACAGCTGGCATTGACCTTGTGCTTTATATCATGATGATCTAACAACCTACTCTACACAAAGAAGACTGGCTTGTTTGTTCTCTAATTTGTTCCTTCAATTTCAATTTTTCAAATGGGTAGTGGCAATCTCACTAGGCTACTCTTGCAGAAGATCTTATGCAGCAGAAGGAAACTTCATTCTGTGGCCATAAGAATAGCTCATGCAGATGATGTAAGGCCAGGTGCTCCCCATGCTATCCACACGTTTAATTGGTGTGCCTCAGTGAAAGAGAAGTTGAAAAATGATGAAATTCCTGGAGAGAGCAACTGTGTCTGCATTTACAAGGTGCCTCCAAACATATGTCTAGTGAAGAAGAAGGCATATGAACCCAGTATTGTCTCAATAGGTCCTTACCACCATGGAGAACCACGGCTACAAGCCATGGAAGAGCTCAAATGGCGATACTTTCATCGTCTCTTTAATCCAAAACAGCAGCATGGAGTAGAATTAGAGCCCGTGATGGAAGCAATGGAAAAGTTGGAAGAGAAAGCTCAAAGCTGTTAAGTGATGAAGTTAAACTTAGCAAAGGCCAATTTGCTAAGATGATGCTTATAGATGGCTGCTTCATCATTGAACTCTTCAAAGAGCTCAATCAGAAGCAAAATTTCACACAGCAGAAATTGGATATCGATGAGGAGCGTTCCTTAATCAAAAGGTGGATGCTACCAACTCTGCGTCGTGATCTAATCATGCTTGAAAATCAGCTCCCCCTGTTTGTTTTGTGTGAACTATTCCAGTCAATTACAAATAGCAGTAGTTCTACAAAAGCAACCCCATCATTGCAAGAGCTTGCTCTTCGCTTCTTTAACCCTCTCTTTCAAAGAAATCACTCGGGTACACAAGAAAATCAAGGAAACCAACCAAACTTAGATGAATCTACAATGAAAGGGTTTGAAGGAAAGCATTTTCTTGATCTTTTCCGCTCTAGCATCCTCCCAAACCTCCCGGAGAAAGATGCACGAGGTAAGCAAACTCACATGATGCGCTCCATATCAGAGCTAAAAGGGGTTGGTGTTGAGATTACCACAGCTAAAAATCATCAGAGTCCATTGGATATAAGATTCGGGAAGTGGAAGTTGAATATGGGAAAGAAGCTGACAATTCCTCCTTTATACATTGATGATCATAGAGGCACTTTGTTTCGAAACATGTTGGCATTTGAGAAATGCCATCGGTTTTGCCATCCAGATGTCACATCATACTTGTTTTTCTTTGATGGACTCATTAATTCAGCTAAAGATGTAGGGATTCTTCATTATAAAGGGATTCTCTACCATTCACTGGGGAGCAATAGGGAGGTGGCAAAACTTGTCAACAATCTTTGCAAGGAAGTGGTTCCGGATAATGATGAGTCCTATTTATATAAGGTTGTGAACAATACCAATTCTTACTTCAATACTTGGTATGCCAGAAAAAGAGCAGTATTAGTGCACCACTATTTCAGCAGCTGGCTTGTGGGTATCTCAACTTTAGGTGCAATCTTTGCTCTTTAATTACCTGACCCTTATTCAGACAGCCTCTGGAGTTGCTAGTGCTCTGGGTCCCTTGCATGACAACAACTTCTGTTCATATATAAGAGATTCCATTTTACTTCCATTTTCTGGTAATCCTAGCACGTACCCTAAAGGGTCCAACTGTAGGGGAGATTAACCAAAGCGACAAGTGTTGCGAATGTTTGTGTACTTATTTGGAAAATTTGTTGAAAGGGATCGATGAGACGAAAAATGATTAATAATATCATGTATTTACTTTCTTTTTTTTGCTGAATAATATCATGTGTTTACTTAAAAAGCCCTTTCATATACTTTCGAATTCTGTATACCATTAACTAGACCAAGTTTTATAGTCTAATACTAAAACGTGGTAACATTAATTATTATCTCCATAGAGAAGAGAGAGTGAAGGGAAAGGGACCACAGTATGGGCTCACTTGAGGTTTTGGATTGGAAAACACCAAGCTTTTCTATTTTTTTAAGGATAGGTATACTTTATTGAAAACAAGAACACCAGTATAAAACAAATAAACTATAAGAGGACAAAAAAAAAGTGTAAATAAGTTGCATATTCAACACTAAAAACAAGTAGCATAGAGGAAACCCAGGAAGACTCCTACACTAGATAACTCAAATCCTACCACTGTGTTCCTTAAAAACATAAAAAACCACTCACTAGTTGCTTCAAAGAACTTAATTTAGCACTGTAAGAGTTTGTTTTAATCCCTTAAACCATATTGTTTAACCTAATTTATTAACCAAGTGATTATTTAGAAAAAATTTCAAATCTAGGTTAAACACAAATAAATCATATCTTGTAAAGATGCAGAAAAGTAAATAACACCACGATATAATTATCCAGGAAAACTAATGAAACTAACCGTTTCAAGGTAAAAATCTGAGGAGGATTTGACTTAATTATCATCAAGGTAAACCAAATTCACCATAAGAGAATTGAAATTTTTATAAAAGATTTAACCCTAAATCTAATAATATCTCCAGTAGTAACTTACTGACATGACCACGTGTAAACTCTGAATCCACGGACTCCTTCTCTTCTTGGATTTACAGCAACACAAGCACATCCTTACTTGTGACTTTGAGACTCCACTCAAAGGTTTCAGATCACCTTCACTTGTTGATCTTGATGCAGCAACTAGTTCTACCAATCCTTTATTGTAGTTTAAGCTCCAATAGAATCTTGTGTAGTTAAAAGGTACAGAACCTCTCAGATCTCACAAAAAGTAACACATGAGTCTTCTTCAACACACCCAAAACGTGGCTAGGGTTTCCCTTTTATATGCGGAGAAGTTTAAGTGAAATCCTAAATGTTTTCGCGGGTTTGGGCTTGTTTAAAAATCTGCAGAAAAATTGAGTTTGCGATTTTCGATCGGTCATGCTTAATTCTCGATCAGTTAAGAAAGGCAAAACTTCACTTTTCTTTTCTGCAAATAGCTGGACTTCAAAAACTTGAACCACCCTTATTTAACCATTGTCTAAACACCTAAACTAGACATGTTTTGTTCTCAATTTGCCAACACAAAACAATATTGATTCTAAATATTTAATTCTTAAATCTTTAGAACCTAACACACTGATTTCTCCACATTGTTGCAATATTCAATTCTCCACCTAACATCCTTTTTAATTAGATGAAGGAGAGCTTATGTTGCAATTATGGATTCAAGCATTTCCTTGCAAACAAATGTGTTAGATTGTTGGAAAATATATGAAGATCGGTCAAACTTATTAACAAAATTATATAGTTCTAAGGATATTATAAAAATCAAACTAGCTTTGTAGAAACTCATTTGTTGTTGAACTGTAGCACGGAACCAAATTCATTGTCCTTATATATGGCACAAATTCAAGTACTATTTGGACTTTCATTGGTGTTTGCAATTTAAGATAACCATCAAGGGATTTCGTTTGTAAGACTTGATCTGATTCAAGCCAAGGTAGAAATTTGCTAACCTTGAAGCTTGGATAAAGGCGCACTAGTTGCACCATAATCAAATGTGTTGGTGCAAATACAATAATAATGGAAATAACACAAAAAGAAACTGAATAGTATTTCTGAATATTATTAATTTAAAAAGAAAAATTATATAACACTATTTGGAATGAGACGCGACACTCGCTCTCTTTAAGAAGATTCAAGCCCTTGATTGGTTAAACATTGTAATCGGTGCAAACCTTCTCTGACTTGTCTCCCCCAGGATACAACAGCCCAATAAGTGTCGTATGGCTAGAACAACCTCTACACAAAGTATTCAAGCCTAAAGCTCCACCAGAAAGAACACCCTTCCTTGCGAAGAACCTCCACCCTTCTCCTTCCCCTTGCGCATGTATCTAACCCAATATCTGAGTCAATTCATATTAGCTCATTAATCACCACAATTAAAAATAACAAAATAGTCTTTCTCCTTTTCAATGTGAGATTAAATATTTTCACTAACTCCTCATCTTTCATATTCACTCCCATATATTTACAATTATGTTGTAATATTTATTCATTTTAATTAATTAATATTAAAATGTTCCAACAAAATGTAATGGGATTAAAATCTTTAATGGTGTTAATACCTATTTTCGTGACACATTTTTTTACAAGCCCAATTTAACCAAGCTCGACTTCCTTATAGGTTCAATTCATGTATTATATTTTATTTTATTCTTTTAAGCATGACCCAAGTCCATGTGACTTATGGGGGAAATTAAGAAAGTGTGGTTTGGAGTGTATGGGTCAGTTTCTTTCGAATCTTTTGCATGAGCCCAAACTAAGTGTGCTAGCAAGTGGACAAGGGACACTAGTAGCACCTCAGGCTCACCGAGGAGATTTTGTACCTAAAATTTCCACCTCAAAAAAGTTTTTATACTCGCGCTGTGGCCTAAAGTTTATGCCCTCATCTATTTTTACCTTTAACCCATTCTTGCTGTAATAACTAATAATACGTATGGAGCCCATTCAGTCATTTTTTTATTAATTTTGGCACGTGAGCCCTTAAAACCCATGAGTAACTGACTTGGGCCCTATTTGTGCCGTATTTTTAGTGGGCTTTTAAAAGATAAATAGCTACCACATAGCATAAGTATTGGACCTCAACAAACACTACTTGGATGAAAATCATCGGACAAAATATTGGGCCTCAACAAACACTTGACTACACCGATGAAAAAATTGAGCCTCAACAACGTGGGCTTAATTGTGGGTTTTTTTTTTTTTTTTTTTTTTTTTTATAACAATAAAACAAAAAAAACTATAACTGCCTTATTTCCCCCCAAAAATCGGGGAAAGAAAACTCACTTCCTTTTGTGTTGTCTATACTCTATACCAGGGGGCCTATTTGTTATTTAAAAGAATTGGTGTGACTGTGACTGTGACAAGCCTGGATATTCAAGAGCCCATGTTAGGTTAATGATAAGTATTATGTGCGGTGAAATAATTTTTCATCACCCCTAGATTTTTTTTTTTTTTTTGTGATTGGAAAATATAGTAATCCCAAATTATAATAAATATTCTAAATTAACCCTTATCCAAAAAATAAAAGAGGCTCTGAGCATGCGCTCTGAGACTAATATTGGGTTAAATGAGTGGGTTACTAATTAAATGGGTTGAATTGGTAATAAATAATTAATTTATATATAAACGAGTCATAAATGGATAAATGGGTAATTATACACCCAACCCATTCATGACTCAACCCATCCATTTGCCACCCCTAGCCATGGCAAAGCCCATTAAACCAAACAAAAGTTACAACACACCATATATGCTAAGAATTTAACAATTTTTTTTTTTTTTTTTGTATAATTCAAAGATTTCCATTGAAAGAAACAAAGCAAATACAACACAGTAACCAAATGAACAAAGATATTTGGACTTTAGCTAATCTAGTACAGTAAGGGCAAAACTACCATAACTAATATCTATTCAAGCAGAAAAAAAAAAACAAAAAAAAACAAAAAAAAACAAAAAACAAAAAATTAACAAATCCAAAACAAAATTATTAGCTGAAAGAAAGTAATTTGAAAAAAAAAACAAAAGGCAGAAATAGAAAACATAAAGTGAAATAGATGTTTAGCTAGGGTATCATTGGGCATATACTCTGCCACAAGTAGTCTCTCATCGCCGTTGCAACAATACCCTATCAAATTCACTAGCCTCTTGTGCCTCAGCTTCCCAACTCCCTAAGCTTCCTCCTACAAAAACAAAACAAAAAATAAAAACCAAAAAAAAAACCAAAAAAATAAGAAAATAAAAAACAAAATCAGAAACCCTAGAGAGTGAAAATTGAAGAAGATGAACGATTTTGGAGCTTATGAGAGGTTAACAATGACAGAAGAGTATAACAGAATAGAGAGAGAGGGAGAGAAAATGATCTTTACTAAGCAATTGAAAAATCATTATACAAGCTCAAATTACAGAGAATAACTTAGTCTCTATTTATAGGACTCAGATTAGATAACCTCTAGAACCTTTAATCTAACAGACTCATAATCACCTTTGTAACAGACTCTCCATGATTTCAGGATTGACTATTACCATGATAGTTGTGAAGCTATAGCTCATCTTCAAGAAGCGCACAGTGATGACCATCAACTTGTACACAGAGGAAGGAAGAACAGAGTCTAAAGTTCTAACATTAAAGAAGCCTTAAAATGGCACCGTTTTACTAAAACTAAATGTCATCATTTTCTATTACAACTTAAGAGGCACATTTAATACAACGACACCGTATTGTACTAGCCGTTAGAAACTAGTAGTTGATCTTCTTCTTCTTCCAATTTCAATCTTTGTTTTCTAGTTTCATTACTCTCTTTAACATCCCCCCTCAAAACCATAGGGGTTTATAGACACCATGATTTTGGACCGAAGAAAAAGAAAATGGGAAGTAGACACGCTCTTAGTAAACACATCAGCCAATTGATCACTAGTGGTAATGTATTTAACTTGAAGATCACAGCGTAAAACCTTTTCACGAACAAAGCGATAGTCAACTTTCACGTGCTTGGTACGAGCATGAAAAACAGGGTTGGAAGCAATGGCTAGAGCAGAGAATGCCAGAGACATTGTCACACCAGAGCTTCGGAGGAGAAGGGAGAAACAGACCAAGATCCTTTAACACCTGACGAAGCCAATAAAGCTCAACAGCAGTGGAAGCCAAAGCACTATATTCAAACTTTGTGGAAGACCTTGAAACAGTGTCTTGCTTCTTAGCACTCCAAGTAATAAGATTGTAGCCTAGATAAATAATATACCCAGTAGTTGAACGTCGATCAAAGGGGTCCCCAACCTAATCAGAATCTGAAAAGGGAGAGAGAGAAATAGGGCCAGGTCTAAGGTAAACGCCAAAATTGAGAGTACCATTGAGATACTTTAGAATGCGTTTAGCTGCAACCATGTGAGCATCAGTTGGAATAGACATGAATTAACACACCTGTTGGACAGCAAAGCTTAGATCAGGGCGTGTGAAGGTTAAGTAGTGTAGGGAGCCAACTAAACTCCTATATTCATGTGGATTAGAAAGAACTAATCCCTCATGAGTCACCAATCTGAGATGAGGAGCACAAGGAGTGTGAGCATGCTTAGAGGACTGCATATTAAGCTTGAGAAGAAGGCCCTGAGCATACTTAGACTGACTGAGAAACAATCCCTTGGAAGTCCGAGTGACTTGGAGACCAAGAAAATAATAAAGAGGGCCCAAATCCTTCAATATAAAGGCAGTACCAAGCTGAGCAATCAGGGAAGACAAAAACTGAGGACAATTGCCAGTCATGACAATGTCATCAACATAAACCAAGAGGTACACAACCAACTTCCCTTGTCTAAGAAAAAACAATGATGAATTTGCAAAAGAAGCTTGAAACCCCATATGTAATAATTAAGTAGAAAATCTCTCAAACCAAGCTCTAGGAGCCTATTTGAGGCCATACAGAGATGTCCAAAGCCTATAAACATGGTTGGGAAAATTGGGATCAACCTGGAGGCTGAACCATGTAAACCTCATCCCTCAAGAAGCCATGAAGAAAGGCATTGCTTACATCCAGTTGCCTAAGAGGCCAATTGAATTGAACAGCCAATGAGAGAATGATTCTAACAGCAGGTAGTTTGATCACATGACTGAAAGTCTCCTCAAAATCAACTCCATACTGTTGGTGAAAGCCCTTAGCCACCAACCTAGCTTTGTAGCTAGAAATGTTGCCATCACTGTTGTCTTTGAGCTTATAAACCCATTTGCACCAAACTAAATTCTGAGAAGATGAAGGTAGAACCAAAGTCCAAGTACCTTGTCTTTGAAGAGCAGCAAATTCATCATCCATAGCTAAGCACCACTGAGGATACTAAGCTGCAACTTTGTATGAAGGAGGCTCAGTAATTGTATAGTCAAGCTTGGAGACAGATTTGATTTTACTATGCTTGGCAGCCTTGACTGTAGAAACAGCTAAAGCAGAATGGTCAGATAGAGACTGATCATGAGAGAGCTGGGCAGCAAGGGCTTTAGGCTTAAAGATACCATCCTTGGACCTAGTGATCATAGGATGAGTGTTGATGGATGAAGGAGTTGGAACAGGTACCTGTGGGATGACACTGACATAAGGGACAGATAAATGTGAAACTAACACAGAATTGGGACTAGATTGAGTGATGGGAGGTGAAGGAATAGAAAAGAGTTGATGAGGACTATGAGGAAGGGATAGAGATGTAGATTGAGGGGTAGAGGAAGACTCAGGTAATGATATAGAAGTGGAACTAGACTGTGTACCAGATTGGGAAGTAGGAAAGGAACATGACTTAGAGGCAGAGATTAAGGAATGTATAGGAATCTGTGAGGTAGGATTAGAATTTGGACTAGTAGGTAAAGACTGAAGAGTATAGAATTCAGACTCATTAAACAAGACATGTCTTGAAATATATATCCGAGAAGTAATAGGATCCTAGCAAATATAGCCTTTAGTAAAAGCTAGATATCCTAGAAAGATACATGTGGTTGTGTGTGGTTGAAGCTTATGGGTATTGTAAGGTCTTAAGAGTGGAAAACAGACATAGCCAAAGGTTCTGAGATGGGTAATATATGGTTTTGATAGGAAAAGAACCTTCTAAGGTGATTGATTATGGAGATTAGGTGTGGGAAGCCTATTGATAATATAAATAGCAGTAGATACTGCATAAGACCAATAAGACTAAGGCAATTTAGAGTGAGATAACATGGTAAGGGCACACTTTACAACATGTCTATGTTTTCTTTTAGCCATCCCATTCTGTTGGGGTGTATGAGGGCAAGAAAACTGATGTATAATCCCATGAGAAGAATAGAAGAGTTTGAAAGCATTAGAAGTGAACTCACCTCCATTTTCTGTTCTCAAAGTTTTAATTTTGGAGTTCAGCTGATTTTCAATAGTAGCTTTAAAGAACTTAAAAACATCCAAAACATCAGACTTGTGTTTTAAGAGATAAAGCCATATGAATTTGGAATAGGCATCAACAAAGAGAACATAATACTGAAAATCATTTGTAGAAGTAACTGGAGCTGGACCCCAAACATCATAATGGACCAATTCAAGAGGACTAGAAGCATGAAAATCAGATGTAGGAAAAGGAAATTGATGCATTTTACCATTAAGACAATGTATACAGTGAGATACAATTCCATCACTTGGTAAAGGACAAAATACATCAATAGAAGAAAGTGCAGTACTAAGCACCTTATTACTTGGATGACCTAACCTATGGTGCCACAAAAGCCATTTATTTGATCTATTTACATGGAAAATAGAAGATGACTGAAACTGTGGAAAAGATGAAGTTTGTGATGATGCAATGGGATTGACAGAAGGTGACTTGATGAAGTTCTTTGAGTAGATTGGATACACTCCATTCTCACTCAAGCCCTTGTAGAGGAGTCTACCCATAGGAATATCCTGAATTTTGAGTTCATGAGCATCAAAATGACAAGAATAGTTATTGTCAAGACAGAATTTGTGTACTGAAAGAAAATTCATAGCTATCCTAGGCACATGAAGGACATTTTTAAGGATGAAGTTATGATATTTAGTAGACAAAGTTCCATTACCTATATGATTGATAGGGAGAGACTGACCATTGCCCATAGTGACTTGTTCAGGCCCTTTGTATTGAGACTGAAGAGAAAGGTTGTTAAGGTTTGCAGTAAGATGATCAGAAGTACCTGAATCTGCAAGCCAAGGATCTTGATTGTTTGTGATGGCTGCATTAGAAGCACTAGCCACGGCAGCAAGCTTGGTAGGAGGATTCTTGCCTTGAAATGCAAAATCCATCCTATGATAACAATCCAAAGCTTGATGGCCTGATTTCCCATAGATTTGGCAAGATGGACGATCAGATTTGTAATTCTAGGAAGCAGTTGAGCCTTGATTCTGAAAATTCTGTGGAGAAAAATTCTTAAAGGGATGAGTATGGTTGGCATACTGTCGACCACCATTGTGATTAAACCTACCTTCTCCTCTGCCTTTATTGAAATTATTCCTACCCCTTCCTTTTCCAAAACCATGATTCTAAGACTGATTCTGAGAGGAGCTACTAGCCTTGCTATTTGAGGCATTTGAGGCAAACATTGCAAGAGAGTGAAGGACTAAATCTGAGTAGTCAGCTATAGCTTACTCTTCACTTTGCAACATAATATCAAGTTGCTCATAAGTGATAGGATCACTCCTAGTCCGAATTGCTGAGCAGAAGTGAGCAAATTCCCAAAGAAGTCCTCTGAGCACTATACAAATCAATTCTTCATTGTCCACAACAACACCAACAGCCAGAAGTTTATCTTGAGAATCTTGATTTTCTACAAGAAGTTGTTTACATAATCATTACCTTTCTTGAGACTTTGCAACTCAAGCTTAAGGTTCAAGATATTTGCTCTAGAAGTGGAGGTGAACCTTTGTTCCAGAGTACTCCAAACTTCTCTTGAACTTGTGATACCAACAACAAGTGAGAAAACCTATGGTGACAAAGTAGAATTAATCAAGGAAAGCAAAGCTTTATCCTTGATCTTCCAACTTGGAATCAGGATTCACAACAGAAGTTGCATTTCTTGCACTATCAAGCACATAAGGTTATGGTTTTGCAGCAGTACCATCAATGTGCTCAATCAATAAATAAGCCTCTAGTAGTGTGACTAGCTGATGCCTCCATGGAATATAGTTGGTGTAATCCAACTTGATTGACATGAGGTTTGACATATTTGATAGTAATAGCAATGGAGATGGTGATTGTGAAAAGGATTGGGTTGTGGAAATTGAATTGGTGCGTATAGATTGAGTTGTATCTACTGAAGTTGAAGCCATGGATCTTATGGCTCTGATACCATGAATGATTTTGGAGCTTATGAGAGGTTAACAATGGCAGAAGAGTATAACAGAATAGAGAGAGAGAGAGAGAGAGAGAGAGAGAGAGAGAGAGAGAGAGAGAAAATGATCTTTACTAAGCAATTGAAAAATGATTATACAAGCTCAAATTATAGAGAATAACTTAGTCTCTATTTATAGGACTCAGATTAGATAACCTCTAGAACCTTCAATCTAACAGACTCATAACCACCTCTGTAATAGACTCTCCGTGATTTCAGGATTGACGGTTACCATGACAGTTGTGAAGCTATAGCTCATCTTCAAGAAGCACACAATGATGACCATAAACTTGTACATGGAGGAGGGAAGAACATAATCTAAAGTTCTAACATTGAAGAAGCCTTAAAACGGCACCATTCTACTAAAACTAAACATCATCGTTTTCTATTACAACTTAAGAGGCACATTTAATACAATGACACAATATTGTACTAGCCGTTGATCTTCTTCTTCTTCCAATTTCAATCTCTGTTTTCCAATTTCATTACTCTCTTTAACAGAAGAGATGGTGAAAGAAGAGAGTTACGGTAAACTGCTTGTGGTCAAGCCAAGCTTGCTTGGTGAATTTCTTGACGGCGATCCAGCGGTGTTGGTTGTGGTTTTGGAGGTGACCTTTGTAGACAACATTGAGGGCTTTCTCACCGCTCTCGGAGACGATGTAGAATGAGTTGAAGTTGTTGGTGGCAGCTTTGAGGTCAGAGAGTGAGAACTCGGAGAAGCCAGGCGTGCCAGACATGGCGAAGACGACAGCGTTGGTGCCGTTAAGCAGGGGAGTAGCGGAATGACTGTAGAGGTTATTGCTGTCATCGTCGTTGTTGTTGTTGTGGTCGGAGAGTTCTGAGATGGAGAAACTTAGAGAAGAGAGGGGAGAGAAAAGAAACAAAAGACAGAGGAAGAAGAGAAAATAAAAAAAGTAACGGCGTTTTTTTTTTTTTTTAAGTTTAGGGACAAAATTGTCTTGTAGGATGAAATTGGTAGGTTTTAAAATGTTTTGAACTTAGTTGGCATTATCACAAACCTCTGGGGTGGTTTGTGGAATTTGCCCATATTTTTAATAACTTAGCACTAGAAAATGCTCTAAATTTGTGCCTCTTCTTTTTTTGAGTTAAAGGCCAGCAAATAAGTGGTGACTTTATCTTATTTTATGTAAAGACCTTTCATCAAAATCCAGAACAGAGGTCAAGAAATTATGCTTGGAGAGGAACATGTTCAATATCTCTTAGAACTTGGAAAGCAATCACATGGGTTGATTCCTCTAGCCAGACCAGTGAGAAGTACGTGGTTAAATGCTAATAGTAAGTTGTTCAAGCCTGTGAAATATATACGTTTTTACAAAAATAAAATCAATCATTGGGCCGAACTGGATCAGTCTGGGTCATAATGTCAAGTCCAAGCCCAACCAACCTTGGAAATTTAGTTCCACTGATGAACACCTGCTTTAGCCCAAAGACTTTCAGGCTGGCATGCCTGGCCCATGGGCCATGACCGTCCCACCTGAGACTGAGTTGAGGTGATGCCAAAATCAATCAAGCTCTAGGTGTGAAGGGTGAGAGCAAAAGGCGGTGGTTATAATAGTGTTTTCATTCTGGGGTTTGTCTTCAGAATTCAGATAAAATATATACAATACTTTACTTGGATCAAACAATTAAAATGTCACATACCTGTGGACCATTACGTACAGCATCAAAAGTAGTCAAATTGCTTACCCACTAACCCACCTGTAATTGATTGTTAAGAAGAACAGAGATTGCACCAACTCCTATTCAATTTCAATCATGATTAACCTAACCCTCGGCTCAAGCATTCATTCTATTGCTTGGAAGTCGCATACTGATTACTAGCGAAAAGGAATTGTATCGAATCAGCTTATTTTGAAACCCATATATCTATGCTTTGGTTACGGACTGACCAGAATGATAGATGGAATTATTAATCAATGGTATTGGTAGCTATTCTTTTAAGCCAATTTAAGTAGATCTGATCTGAGATCTTTAATTTGTATGACACTGTGCACCTACATGACTGCACGATCAGCCATGTTGTCCTTAATTCCATTTTACCATGGAGGCCACAAGGACCATTTGCAATTCTTTCTGTAGGGGCTAGTGCATGCATGACAATCATTATTTATTGCAGTGATTTATGGCAAGAAAAAGAAGATGCCATTGATTGTTCTATTCATAATTTGTCCTCTGCGGTATCTAGATATGATGGCCTTTTTCCAAATTTGTATTACTTTTTCTTCCATGGGCGAACGGAAGACATGTGGGTTATTATCTTTATATGTGAGTGGCTTAAGCTATTTCATTAAGCTGGCTGATTTCATAAGCTCTCCTTTGTCACGTTCGAAGGAGACTCCTAAAAAGTTTATTGAAGCTCTATACATTAGTTTCATTCCTTTATCCTTTCTTCCCTAGATTTTGAAGGCTACCTTAAATTCGCTCCCTTGCGGGAATTTCTCTTTTTATTACAAGAATGAAAATTTTTAGTATCAAAATTTGGCCCGTTGGGCTACTCATTGTAATTGGGATGGACCTATTTCTATCTTCTCTCTACCTTCTTGGGTTATTTCCCCCCATATAATAGAGATGGATTGAGACCATTTTTTGTTTCTTCTTAATATATTAATATTTATTCATCCGATAGGTTCTAGTTAGCTCAACATGTAAAGTTTTTGATGGTTGTATAATCATAGGTTGAAACTCTCTCAAAAAAAAAATATTTATTCAACCAAAAAATTAAATAGGTGGAATAGAGAATTTTGACGAGCACAAGTATTAAATGTCCAATAATTCATGGGGAGCTTGTAACCAGAGATCAATTAGTACGATTGCTTGAAGGCACCTCAACAAACAACTTAGTGAATAGGATTATAAAGAAACACAACAAAATGACTAAGTATTGAGAAGATAGAGTATGTGTAGTTCTTTATGGTGGAGTGGCATTATTTATAGAGTTCATAGGTGGTGGGTTCTTCCCTAGGTTGCTAAAGAGGAAACTTGACACCACACCATCAATTCATGATGCTTGAGGGACTTGGGTGGTGGGCACCTTCCCACGATTGTGAGGGAAAAAATTGTATCACGTTGATTTAAATGTGATGCTACACAGGATCAGTGGGTTGAATGCTCCGGCTTCGGTGGGCTACAAGTGGTGGCGGAAGGCCTGTAAAATGAATACAAAATCAGAAAGGAGGCCGGAGTGAACCGACCAAACACCCTCCGATGGCTAAGTTAATCTCACCGAGATAAAATTCTAACTTATTTCAGGAGTTAAGTGTTCAAGAGATTTTTTACCATCGTGTTGTTCAGACCGGTCCTTTATATAGGGAGCTTGGAGTAGTTATTTCCTCAGTAACTTCCCCAAGATTCACGGAAGCCAGAGAGTTCGGACATAACTTCCTCAACGGCTAGGAACCGCTAAGGGAGGCTAACTGCTCGAGGAAGTTAGGGCGACAATCAAGAATTTATTAACCGCTCAATATGTCGGATTTTCCTAAGTGTTGGACATTCGTCCATCCACTGTGCAAAGGGTTGAATCATGCAAAGTTCCTTGAACATCGTCCATGGAAACGTCTATGGACGATTTCAGTATCGTCCATCCATGGACAACATCCTTGGACGACCTTATTATCGTCCAAGGGAGACCGTTAGTCACAGCTTGCATTCTCATTGTCAGTGATATTTCGTAGTCTCTTTGGGTGATTTCTGGTTTAATTTGGTCCTTTGGACGTGGACGATCCTTATGGACGAACAGGAGATGTATTAATTTTTCGCTATCCTATCAGTTGCCCCTTCGTTCAAAGGGTCGTCCAGGATATTGGCGTAATTTAGAGCTAATCCACATGGGTTTTTGCGAGCCACGTGTTGCAAAGTCATTGGTTGACTTTCTGTGTCCTCTTGTCTTTCCAAAAAAGTGCCACACGTCCATTCCTGAGTGGTGCGCGTCGTTTCACATTGCTGCGTCGATTGAGTTTTCTGACAGCATCGCCACGTGTCACTCACTGAATGGAGGGTGTCACTTCGTTGTCCCTACTTCTGGGCCCTATATATATAGTGCATTCTCTCTCTTACCCCTCACCTTTCTCATAATTTCTCCTGTGCCATCTCGTCCAAAAGCCTCGTCTAGTCTTCGTCTTCTAGTCTCGTCAGGTATTTCCTCTTCTCTTCCTTAGGTTTTCGCCTTAATCCTTTTTCCAAACAATTATGTCTGGGTCTAGTAGTAGTCTAGAGAGAGAGATAGACGAGTATCAGGACGTCTCATCTGGAAGTGGAGGTAGTTATGAGAGTGGTGAGGGTAGTACAAGTGGTAGTGGTAGTAGTTCCTCAGACGAGCATTATTTGTCTGGGATTCCTGGTTTTTCTTTAGAGGAATTCCAAGAAATGCAACGTAGGACGGCTTCTGGGACGGGGGCCAGCTCGTCCAGAAGACCACCTAGCCCTCTTCCAGATGTAGAGGAGGAAAAGGAGGGAGAGGATGTAATTTATAGTTGTGTCCCTGAAGTCGCGTCCACTTTAGACGAGCTTAAGTTGAAAACTCTTGTAGATAGATACCAGATTCCTAAGGAATTTAAGCCTCGTCTTCCTAATGAAGGGGAATAGTGTTGTTCCCCTTCTTCTGGTTTAGGTGTATATACATCATATCTTCTAGCAGGTCTTAGGTTCCCTTTGAATTCATTTTGTAGAGCCCTTCTCCATAGGTTGGGTATTGGACCTAACCAGCTCAACCCCAATGGTTGGAGGATGATAGTTGTCATGCAAGTGTTATGGCGTGAGGCGTTAGAAGGGAATCGTCCAATTACAGTGGACGAATTCCTTTACTGTTATAAGCCCTTAGAGATAAAGAAATTTGCCGATTTCTACCAGTTCTCGTCTAGGGCCCCCCATTTTAGTCTTATAAAGGGCCGTAGTTCTTCTGACAGGCTTTGGAAGACTGAATTTTTTATTATTTCTGGAGATTGGGCTGGGGATCCAGTAGATGTGAATAGTTCCCCCTTCCCTCCTTTTACCAATCCCCTAGGTCGTCTACGTCCTGAAGGTATGTATTTCTTCTAGAAAAATTCTTTTTTTTTTTACTTATTCGTCTAACCCTTCCTTCTCTTTTTTGTATTGATGCAGCTGTCGTCCGTCCCCATTTGGACAAATTTTATTTAGATCGTATTGACCGAGTACGCTCCTTCTCTGACAGGTCCTTCCACGGTCTAGTGACTTTTAGTCGTCTAGCCGCTTGAGGACTTGGCCCTATACCTACTGCAGAGAATCTTGGGCACGAAGAGACCACTCGATGAAGTAAGTGTCGTCCACTTCTTCTTCTTTTTTTTTTTTTTTTTTTTAACCCTAAGTTCGTTTTCTTTGCCATAGGAATAGCTACTATGAAGGAAAATAAAGAGAAGGCTGTTACCAGTGGTGATGAGGACGTCCAAGTCCAGGACGACACCACTCCTGTCATCCAGAAGCCTCATTCCCAGACAGGGAAGAGGAAAACCATTTCTAGCTCTGTGAACCTTGGTAACCTTCCAAGTCGTCGAGGTTCTAAGAAGCCAAAGCCTAGCAAAAATCCTCCTCCAAAGGTTCCGAAATTTACCTCTCAAACGGTAGATCTAGACGAACCAGTGATCAACGTGGTGCCCGTCCAGACCATTCCACCCGTCCAGATTAATCCTCCCCTTCCAACTAAAACTTCACGCAGAACTCATCCCTCTGAGCTGTCTAAGGAGCCTCCTAACTTGGTGTTGGACGAAGGCTATGCGTGGAGGACGTTCAAAGGGATTATCACTGACAATGAAGTGAATTCATGTTACAACATGTCAGTGAAAGACTTTGAACGATCTGCCATTCATGACCTTTTTAAGGTATATAAATTCCACTCACTTTTGCTTTACCTCTTAGTTTTATATACTATTTCTAACTTCCCTTCGTCTAAATGTAGGCCATGTCAAAGTTCTACACGGCGTCCACCCAGGCTAAGGAGTTATGTGAGGAGGCTAAGACGTCTAGAGAGAAAAATAAAGAGCCGAACAAGGAAGTTCTTCTGAAAAAGGGGGAAGTGATTAGACTGACTGAGGATCTTAATCGCTTATATGGAGTAGAGATGAAGCTGAAGAATGAAGTTGAGGAACTCAAGGCAGACTCTGTGGAGAAGGAAACTCGCATTGTTCACTTGGAGGGTCAAGTCTCAGGGTTCAACTCGTCCTTGGAGAAAGCTCGTGAAGAAGCCGTGGCAGCTTTTAAGAAGTCTGACGAGTACAAGAATCGTCTAGACAGTCATTACGCAGCTAGCTACGAGGACTTTCGTGCTGATGCCAAGAAAGCTTTCCCTGACTTAGACTTTGATTCTCTAAAAATTCCTCTTGCCACTGAGAGTTCTCTACTTCCGACAAGCTCTGAAGATATTAATGTGGTGGACGATGCTTCCAATGAAATGACCCAGGATGCCACTGCTATCAGCAAGGACGTTTCAGAGTCTGGTGGGGATGCTGCTAAGGACGCGCCATAGTGAATTTGTTCCTCTTAAAAAATTTCCATTATGTCAAAAAAAAAAAAATTTTCTTTTTGGAAATGCCCGTTGTTTTGGGCTTTACCTTTTTCTTTTTTTTTTCTTTTTTTTTTTTAGAATTAATTCAAGTACAATTTTTTCATCCAAGTTTATGGACGAGGTATACATTATCTTTATT
Organism: Quercus wislizeni; assembly: GCA_023055345.1. Taxonomy (NCBI): domain Eukaryota; kingdom Viridiplantae; phylum Streptophyta; class Magnoliopsida; order Fagales; family Fagaceae; genus Quercus; species Quercus wislizeni. The sequence continues at coordinate 36,147,547 of JALGQJ010000005.1, read as the reverse complement.
GGCTTTTCATAACCAAGGGTTTTTGGACGATGGTCGTCTACCCTGAATTTTTATTTATTTCCATTTCTAAAGTGTTGAACATGTGGTTTTTGTAAGACTTTATCTTCGTCTTTAATTATATGAACGAATTTCTTTGTTTACATCGTCCATGCTAGAACAATCTTACATGTTCAATATTTTGACCATTCTTTAGATGGTATTTATTTTGCTAGCTTTATTCGTCCAGAGGATTGACTTAGCTATCATTATCTCTCGTCCATAGGTTGGACGATTTTTTTGGTAGTCTTAAGTAAGATGTTGCCAGCATTTTGCTCGTCCAAGGATTGGATTGTTTGGCTGGTGATATACTCACAAATGCTGTACATACATGAGCATTTTGACTCGTCCATATGTTTAGACGAATGTAGTTAAGGTTTTATCTCGTCAAGCGCTTAGACGGATGTACCTTAGTCCATTTTTCTTTGCTTTATCCTTATTTTAAGGAAAGCTTATAGACGCTATACCCCTGCGTCCAGAGGTTTTATACGTCTTTGGCTCTTGCCTTTTCACAGATCAGTTTGAATGAAATCACACAAAAAATAAGAGATTTTCACAACGTAAAATACACTGGAAATTCATACTAGATGTGCGTACATAAACATCGTCCACAAGCATGGCACATGCTTAAAAGCTGGTGCCTTAGGGAATTAAAAACAACTTGCACAGACTAAGTATATAACTTCGTCCATACCAACTCTGTCCTAAAAGAGCGCAAAAGTCAGAAACTAATGCGTCCATTCAAGGACTTATTTAAAACACACTAATAGTAGCAAACATAAACAAACATGAGAAAAACACAACCACTTCGTCCGTCAGTCTCGTCCATGGTGATGCCCGTCCAGGTTGACTTCTTACTGGTAGTACCTCCTTAAATGCTCAGCATTCCAAGGGTGTTCCAGCTTTTGTCCATCAAGGGTTTCCAAATAGTACGATCCCTGCCTTTTGAAGTTGATGACCCTATAAGGTCCTTTCCAATTAGGCCCCAGCTTTCCATGAGCTGGGTTTCTGGTTGCCAAGGAGACCCTTTTAAGGACGAGGTCTCCAATGCTGAAGCGCCTGGGCTTCACCATTGCATCATATTGCCTAGCCATGAGGTTTTTGTATCTTGCTGTTCTCTGTTCTGCGTCCATTCTTACCTCATCAATAAGATCAAGGTTGAGGCGGAGTTGTTCTTCATTCTCCTCGTCCTGATACTTCATCACCCTGTGGTTAGCCACGAGCACTTCCGCAGGTATGACTGCTTCACTTCCATAGGCCAGTTTGAAGGGAGTTTCCCCTGTGGGGGTCCTCACAGTCGTCCTGTAAGCCCATAGAACTCCAGGTAGCTCGTCTGGCCATACTCCCTTTGCCCCCTCAAGCCGAGTCTTGATTATTTTCAGCAAGGATCGGTGTGCTACTTCTACCTGTCCATTGGCCTGTGGGTGGGAGGGTGAGGAATAATGATTGTTGATTCCAAGCTGTTCACAAAAATCCCTGAAAGGTGTGTTATCAAATTGTCGTCCATTGTCGGACACAAGCACCCTTGGTACTCCGAACCTACACACAATACTTTTCCAGACGAAGTTCTTAACATTCTGTTGTGTGATTTTCGCCAAAGGTTCAGCTTCTACCCATTTGGTGAAGTAATTGATCCCTACTACCAAAAATTTCATTTGTCTGGTTCCTGTTGGAAAGGGACCCAAAATATCCAACCCCCACTGTGCAAAGGGCCATGGGGCCATCATTGGGGTAAGGTACTCCGATGGTTGTCTAGGGACGTTACTGAATCGCTGACATTGATCACAGACCTTGACATATGCTTTAGCATCAGCTTGTATGGTTGACCAGTAATATCCTGCACGGACGACCTTGTGGACGAGTGATCTAGCTCCGGAATGGTTGCCACACGCTCCTTCATGAACTTCTCTCAGTACATAGTTCGCTTCATCCGGGGCTAGACACCTTAGGTAAGGTTGGGAAAAACCCCTCTTGTATAACACCTCGTCCATTAGGACATACTTGGCTGATTTGATTCTTAGTTTACGGGCTTCATCTCTTCCTTGTGGGAGCTTTCCTTCCTTTAGGTAGTCAATTATTGGGGTCATCCAACTTTCTTCGCCCCCTATCTGTTGTACTTCTGGAAGATCTATACTAGGCATGTATTGGACTTCCTCAATCTCGTCCACCAACTTATTCACTGAGGCTTCCTTTGCTAAAGTATCTGCTTCCACATTCTCTTCCCTTGGAACATGGACGAAATGAACCTCACTGAATTTCTTGGTAAGGCGTCTCACCTTATTGAGATATCTCTTCATCCGTTCTTCTTTGGCTTCATATGTTCCATTCACTTGACCCATAACCAACTGAGAATCTCCTCGGACGAGTACTGACTCCGCCCCTAAGGACTTAGCCAATTCTAGCCCTTTAAGGAGGGCTTCATATTCGGCTTCATTGTTGGTTGTTTGATAATGCAGACGAACCTTGTACTTCAACTTATCCGCTTCTGGGGACTTCAGAACAACTCCAATTCCACCAGCATGTAGCGTAGACGACCCATCCACATGGACGACCCATGTTTTGTTACCTTCTATCTCGTCCAAGTCATCATGGCTTGGGGTAAATTCTGCAATAAAATCTGCTAGAGCTTGAGCTTTTATTGTATTTCTTGGTTGATACCTGATATCAAATTCACTAAGTTCGATAGCCCATTGAATCAGTCGTCCTGCAGCTTCCACCTTGTTCATTGCCTTCTTGAGTGGATGATCGGTCATAACAATAATTACATGAGCTTGGAAGTAATGCCTCAACTTCCTGGAAGCCGTTATTAAGGCAAAAGCCAGTTTCTCCATCAGTGGATATCGTCTTTCTGCTCCCCTCAATGCTCGGCTTGTATAGTATACAGGCTTTTGCACCTTCCCTTCCTCCCTGACCAACGCTGAACTTACCGCATGCGGGGATACTGCTAAGTATAAGTATAAATCCTCACCTAGTATAGATAGACTTAGCAGCGGAGCGGTGGTAAAGTAGACCTTAAGATCTTGGAAGGCTTTTTGACATTCGTCCGTCCATTCGAATGCCTTCCTGAGAATTTTAAAGAAGGGTAAGCATTTATCTGTAGCCTTAGAAACAAACATGTTCAGTGCTGCAACTCGTCCTGTTAAAGACTGGACTTCTTTGATGTTCTTTGGAGGTTCCATGTCCAATATTGCTTGGATTTTATCCGGATTTGCTTCAATTCCCCTTTGTGAGACCATGAATCCGAGAAATTTCCCTGAGGAGACCCCGAATGCACATTTGCTTGGATTCAGTTTCATCTGATGTCGTCTAAGAGTATCAAAGCTTTCCTTTAGGTCGTCTAGGTGCTTCTTCTCGTCCAAACTCTTGACCAGCATGTCATCAATGTACACCTCTACATTCCGTCCTATCTGTGGACGGAACATTTGATAAACCAACCTCTGATAAGTTGCGCCTGCATTCTTTAATCCGAAGGGTATCACCTTGTAGTAGAACAACCCTTGACTGGTGACGAAGGATGTTTTCTCTTGATCTGCCTCGTCCATCTTTATTTGATTATACCCTGAGAAGGCGTCCATGAAGCTCAGCAACTGATGACCTGCTATTGAGTCTACCAGTTGGTCAACGCGTGGCAATGGATAACTATCCTTGGGGCAAGCTTTGTTCAGATCAGTGAAGTCTACACACATTCTCCACTTGCCATTTGCCTTCTTAACCATCACTACATTGGCTAACCAATCTGGATAATAAACTTCCCGAATAAATTGCGCTGTGGTTAACTTCTGGACCTCTTCCTTGATAGCATTCTCTCTCTCAGGAGCAAAGACCCTCTTCTTCTGACGAACTAGCTTGGAAGACGGGTACACATTCAAACGGTGCGTGATAACACTTGGATCGATACCCGGCATGTCTTCATGACTCCATGCAAAGACATCAATGTTCTTTCTTAAGAACTGGACGAGCTCTTGCTTCGTCTTCTCCTCCATACTTGTTCTAATTCTAGTAAACTTCTCGGGGTTACCCTCTTCCAGGGGAACATCTTCCAGTACCTCAGTGGGTTCAGCCACAAACCTTCTTTCTTCTATGCTCATCATCTGCACCTGCTCGTCTAAAGCCATCATGGCTAAGTAACATTCTCTTGCTACCAACTGATCTCCTTGTACTTGCCCTATCCCATACTCCGTAGGGAATTTGACTGATAGATGGTAGGTAGATGTTACTGCCTTCCAACTGTTTAAGGTTGGTCTTCCAATAATAGCATTGTACGAGGACGAACAATCCACCACAAGGAAATTAACTGACTTGGTTATTTGCTGTGGGTATGTCCCCACCACTACAGGCAGTGTAACGGTGCCTATAGGCTGCACCTTCATTCCTCCAAATCCTATCAACGGTGAGCATGCTGGACGAAGAAAGTCTCGTCCAAGTCTCATCTGCTGGAAGGCTGGATAGTACAATATATCCGCTGAGCTCCCATTATCCACCAACACCCTTCTAGTTGTGTAATCTACAATGAGTAAGGTAATGACGATTGCATCGTCATGTGGGTGATGGATTCTCTCAGCTTCCTCGTCACTAAAGCAAATAGTTGGCTCGTCAACTCCTCTCGTCTTTGTGGATCGTCCAGAGAGTTGAACATTCTGTACCACTTTAAGATACGTCTTCTTTGATTTGGAAGTTTGTCCGGCTGAGGTTCCTCCGATAATGACCCTTATCTCTCCTAACGGGGGCCGTGATGACTCTTCCATCTTTGCCTTCAACTTCTCATCTTTGTGGTCCCTTCCAACAAAATGTCTCAATTTTCCTTGTCTGATAAGATTCTCAATCTGCTGTTTTAAGTCAAAACATTCGTCCGTGTCATGCCCATGGTCCCTATGGAAGCGACAATATTTATTTTTATTGCGCTTATTAGGGTCTTTTTTCATCTTCTCTGGCCACTTCAGGGAAGGATCGTCCTTGATCTACATGAGCACCTAATCAAGTGGGGCGTTTAAGGGCGTATAATTCTGATTCCTTGTTGGGGGGCCTGCCTTCCTACTATCCCTGTCTCTCTTATCTTCCGTTCGTCCCTTCTTTGGACGAGGACCTTGTTCGGAGTGACGTGCAGGATTGGTTTCCATCTTCTTAGCTCTCTTCCTATTTTTGGCTATAATTGCGTCTTTTGCATTCATGAAGTTTTGGGCCGAATGGACAAGTTCGGCCATGGATTGAGGCTCCTTCTCGTATAGCTTGTGGATGAATAAATCAGAATTAACCCCGTTATGGAAGGCCGCCAAGAGTAACTTGTCGTTAACCTCGTCCATAGTTAAGGCTTCCCTGTTAAACCGAGTAATGAAGGAGCGCAAGCTTTCACTTTCTCCTTGTTCTATGGTTAACAGGCTGGACGAGGAACGTTTGTGCCTCTGCCCTCCGATGAAATTGTTGACAAATAACTTGCTCAACTCTTCAAAAGAACTTACTGTATTAGGGGGTATTTTGCTGAACCACACCCGCGCTGGCCCTTTGAGAGTGGTAAGGAAGGCCCTACACATAATCTCATCCGGGACTCCCTGAAGGTGCATGGTAGTCTTGAATGTTGCAATATGATCAAAGGGATCGCGTGCTCCATCATACGAATCCAATGAAGGCATTTTAAACTTTTGGGGCAAAGGGTGTCCGTTGACGGAAGCCGTGAAAGGAGAATCTGTTCGGTGGACTAACTCTTCTACTGGGTTCGTCCTTCTCATATTTTCCCTCATCTCAGCCATAACCTTTCTCATTTGATTCATCTCCTTTTCCAGTTGTGGCACCCTTCTAGATGTGGTACCCCTTGATTGGCTTTCTGGTTCAGCGTCTCCCCTATCTTCCTGACTTTGGGCCTGACCTTCAGCATACCCTTCATGGTGTTGCTTCTTGGAATTAATCTCCCTGATCAATTCTTGATTCCGTCGTGTTAACTCCGCCATAACGGCTGCCATAGATGCATGTGTTGAACCGAGGATTGTGGCATCACTGGGGCTGACTGACGGTCGCGTTGGGGATGGCTTGAAGCATCCCTACTCTCTTGATGGCCTGGGTTGGTAGCCCTTAACCTAGTTCGAACCACTCAACCCTTTGTCTAGGAAAGACAAACAAGTGTAATATGTCCTCCCCACAGACGGCGCCAACTGATGCTACACAGGATCAGTGGGTTGAATGCTCCGGCTTCGGTGGGCTACAAGTGGTGGCGGAAGGCCTGTAAAATGAATACAAAATCAGAAAGGGGGCCGGAGTGAACCGACCAAACACCCTCCGATGGCTAAGTTAATCTCACCGAGATAAAATTCTAACTTATTTCAGGAGTTAAGTGTTCAAGAGATTTCTTACCATCGTGTTGTTCAGACCGGTCCTTTATATAGGGAGCTTGGAGTAGTTATTTCCTCAATAACTTCCCCAAGATTCACGGAAGCCAGAGAGTTCGGACATAACTTCTTCAACGGCTAGGAACCGCTAAGGGAGGCTAACTGCTCGAGGAAGTTAGGGCGACAATCAAGAATTTATTAACCGTTCAATATGTCGGATTTTCCTAAGTGTTGGACATTCGTCCATCCACTGTGCAAAGGGTTGAATCATGCAAAGTTCCTTGAACATCATCCATGGAAACGTCTATGGACGATTTCAGTATCGTCCATCCATGGACAACATCCTTGGACGACCTTATTATCGTCCAAGGGAGACCGTTAGTCACAGCTTGCATTCTCATTGTCAGTGATATTTCGTAGTCTCTTTGGGTGATTTCTGGTTTAATTTGGTCCCTTGGACGTGGATGATCCTTATGGACGAACAGGAGATGTACTAATTTTTCGCTATCCTATCAAAATGCAATTACGATAGATGAGTCATAATAAAGGTGAGATGTTACAGAAAATGTCTCTTAGTTCATTTTTGTGTAACAATATTAGAAATCGATCTTTATATGGGCTACTCACAATTGGGCATGATACAAATTAACCTAGATCGATGGCTTGATTGTTTTGTGGTGTGGTTTGGCTAACCTTGACCATTTAGACCAAGGAGCCAAGCTTAGGGTGTTGTTTGGCTGAATACTAACAAGATCAACATAGTGGCCACTGGTCAATCTACAAGTGCAATTTGAAACTTCTCTCTTGGGGCTAGGACAACAAGATTTGACTTATTTGGACTAAAACCATTGGACCAGTCCATGTGCCTGCGTGTTTTAGGCTTGTGTGATTTCCCTCTCCAATGTCTTTTTTGTTTGTTTTCCTTTTCCAACCCTAAAACCAAAAGTACAATCTATCTCCAACATGCTTGCAATAGCTAAATAGACAATTGACAAGTGATCATAAAGAACATAGTAATTTGTGGTGTTTATGTATATATTTTTTGATTTGCACGTGTGCAATGTTTTAAAGTAGTAACTTTTGTTATCTTTTATAATGGATTGCTATATCTTAAGGAATATCTTAGTGTTTCGAATTGAAAGTTTGAAACATTTAGGATTCAAATCCTCATTCTCCAATTATCAAATTATCAAACATGAAAAACAAGTCTATTTTACTCTTCAAATAGCACATCTACTCCTATAATATGCTACAATATATAAAGAAAAAAGAAAAAGAAAAAGAAAAAGAAGAAGAAGAAGAAGAAGAAGAAGAAGAAGAAGAAGACATTTTCTTATATATCAATAATTACCTAGCATACACTGAATTCACTCATATCTAATAAACTTCATTATGAATAAGATAGTGGACTAGGACTAAAATAATGGTTTTTTTAGGAGAAGAAATTATGTCTTTTGATAGAAATATAATTAATCTTACATTGACCATAATGAGAAAGATAACTCTCATTAGCACTTGACTTTCAATCAATGCCGGGGTCTCATCTATACATAATCCATGCTACAAAATCATCCACACTAATCTCTTGATTACCAACAAATGAGCACCGTGATTAGCTCATATTCTATATGAGTCATCATGCTGCTTCTAAAGTAACCAGGCAAGATTCTTGAGTCCCACACTCCCATTTACAAGATGGTTGGTGTTAGAGCTGTCTTCTTTGATTACACATTAAACTCCAAAATGTATCATTAAGAGAATGAGGACGAAACATTTAAACCAAATTCTCTTATAGTTCATATTAAATATAAAAAATTCAAAGATATGATACTTTACAATCTCTTAATTTTCTAGGTAAAATGAATAAATTTTGGTAAGTCAATTAATTGGGTTTTTTTTTTTTTCTTTTTCTTTTTTTTGATTGAAATTAATTGGGTCTTTTTGGTTTGCAAAAAAAAGTTGGGGTGGCTGAAGCTTTAAAATGGATAGGGTATCGCTTAGGTTCCACGCTAAATGCCATGGGCCCTAACCCATTCAATCAATCTCTCCCACGCTCCCATTTTTCTGCATCCACCGTCCAATCTCTTAAAACCAGTTCTCATTTCTCACTAGTGGTGTTCCACAGCTCACGAACCCCCTTGATTCCCTCTCAAACTGCCACGTGTCCCCTCACATTCTTTCTCTCTCTCTCTCTAAACCCAAACCCGCGCCAAAGATTAGAACCGCCAAATCAAAATCCCCTTTTCAGTTTTCACCTTTCGGTGTCACAAAAATTAAAAATTATTACTTAAAAAGCAGAGGGAGAAAAAAAAAAAAAAAAGGAAGCAAATAATTAAAAGCCACCTCACAGTCTCACAGAGACAGTGTGTGCGTGTGTTTTTTTTAAGATAGAGAAAATCTCAGAGAGAGAGAGAGAGAAATGGAGGAGAAGCTGATAGCTCGGCTGGAATCGGCGGTGGCTCGGCTAGAGTCGCTGTCGACCGGGTTCGGGTCGAGAGGTTTACCCGCTTTCGACGACGACACGGCGGCGGCGTCATCGTCGGATCCGTCGATTTTGGCGTTCGACGATCTGATTTCGCAGTACTTGGGTAGGGTTTCGAGCGCGGCTGAGAAAATTGGGGGACAGGTGTTGGAGGTCACGAATGTGCTGCAAGAAGCTTTCAATGTTCAAAAGGAGCTTCTTATCAAAGCCAAACAAACTCAGGTCGGTCACTCATTTTCTCCAATTTTTTTGGTACAAAATTGTTGAATTAGAATTTTCTTGATGCATTTTCAGCTTTGCACGGTTTGATTAATCGCTTTGAATTTGTATATTTGATGTTGAAAATGGCAGGTTTTGTTTTTGGGTGATTGTGATATAAACAAAAGAGTCAAATTGAATGAAGTTGATTTTGGCTATTATGCATGGATAGCATTATCATAGAGATCTCACAATCTAGAAATTTAGTGAACAAACTTGATTTTTGGCTATTTTGCATGGATAGCATTTTTATATAGATCTCTTATTCTAACCCAAAAAGAAAAAAAAGAATTGTATAGGTATTTTATATTTGTTTCTGATCTACGTGAGTTTTGATTTCCCCTGTTGATTAATCATGTTGATTGGCTGTACTGTGAACGGTGATTTGGGTTTTGGAATGTTTGTGAGCTGCTCAGAAACCACATTGAGCATGGCCACATAAGTTAGATTCAATTTTTGAGGTTATTGGTTCTAAAAATTGTAACGGTGGAGCCTTAAAATCGTATTGGGTAGTGTAAATTTTGTATGGTAATTTTTTTTTATTCTGGCAATTCACACGGAAGTCTTATGTTGATGTGAGTGCTTGGTACCTTGATTGTTGTTCAATAGCTGCTGAAAATAGTGGAAATGATACTAGGAGAAATGAGAGGTTATGTGGGTGCTATCTATTTTTTCATCTTTAGCGATGCTATTGCTGATGAGTTAACTGCATCATCATATGGGTTTTATGCCAATGAGATTTAGCTCAGTTGGCACTTTTTTCTTCCATGCGATGAGTGGAGAGTGAAGTCCTGGGGTGTAAAATTCACCAGGATTGTGTATAACTTACCAATTAAATAAAATAAAATAATCTTATAGGTTTATTCTTATTTTGCAGAAACCTGATCCTGCTGGGTTACCTGAATTTCTCAAGCCGCTGAATGAGGTGATGGTAAAAGCAAATGCATTGACAGAAGGGAGGCGATCCGAATTTTTTAACCATTTGAAGTCTGCTACTGATAGTCTTTCGGCATTGGCATGGATTGCATTTACTGGAAAAGACTGTGGTAAAGGGAAAGAGCAGATGATTTCATTTCATATTCTTTGAATTCTAATGTTTATGCTAAGAGCAGATGATTACATTTCATATTCTTTGACTTCTAATGTTTATTTTTCCCTTTTCAAGGTATGAGCATGCCTATTGCACATGTGGAAGAGAGTTGGCAAATGGCTGAATTTTACAACAACAAGGTAATCTATATGTTTTCGGGTACCCAGTAGTTTGCTTTAAAATGCTACCATGAACTGCTCAATTATGATATTTGTTACATACAAACAGAGGGATAATTAACTGCTGTGGAAGCAAAAATTAGACTTAAAAGAAAAAAAAGTAGTCCATCCTCATTCATTTTCTTACATATTCTCTGCATCTAGTGAATATTGATTCATTATGAAGAAAATAATTAAGAATGGAAAACTTAATGTCTATTGGATTTCATTTGTTGATGTTTAATACTTGTATTCCACTTTGGGAATGTACTGTGGTCCAAAATGACATGGCCTAGTTGCACACATTCTTCCCTGTCATATTTAATCACACTTAATGTATTGGATTTATGAGTTAAAATTTCCAGTTGTTAGGTGCTGACATGTTTTGCTGTGAAAGTCAGGTTCTTGTAGAGTATAAAAGCAAAGACCCAAATCATGTTGAGTGGGCCAAAGCCATCAAGGAACTATATTTACCTGGCTTGCGGGATTATGTTAAGAGTCACTATCCATTGGGCCCAGTTTGGAGTGCTACTGGAAAACCGGCTGCTGCTCCACCAAAAGCTCCTACACCTGGAGCCCCTGCTCCTCCACCTCCTCCACCAGCTTCTCTTTTTAGTTCAGAATCTTCTCAGGCTTCATCATCACGCCCAAAAGAAGGGATGGCTGCTGTTTTCCAAGAAATTAGTTCTGGGAAGCCTGTGACTTCAGGTTCTTTTTTACCTCCCTTTTTATCCTTTCATTATCTTTTGTTTTCTATGGGCATTCTGACCAATTGTAATCTGGATTTCCAACATCCTAGGTTTGAGAAAGGTCACAGCTGATATGAAGACAAAGAACCGTGCAGATAGAAGTGGTGTTGTTAGTGCTGGTGAAAAGGGTCGTTCAAATTCGCCTTCATTTTCTAAAGCAGGACCACCAAAGTTAGAGCTTCAAGTGGGTCGTAAGTAAGTATGCTGATCTTCTTTATATTGTTTTCTTTATGTAATGAATAATTGCAGTAAATAATTTCACTATTACATCAATGCTGTATCTTCTGGCAGGTGGGTTGTTGAGAATCAAATTGGGAAAAAGCAATTGGTTATTGATGATTGTGATTCAAAACAATCTGTATATGTTTATGGATGCAAAGAGTCTGTCTTGCAGATTCAAGGTAATTTTACTAGACTCATGAAAAATGTTTTTTTGTTACCTGTCTTGAAAGCCATGAGGTGCTCATTTTTATTTGAGCAATCTGCAGGGAAAGTCAACAATATTACAATTGACAAGTGCACTAAGATGGGAGTTGTATTTACGGTTAGTATTATAATATATGAAAAATAAAATAAAAAACTTAAATTTTTTTTTCACCAACCAAAAAAAGTAAAGAACTTTTTAGATTAATGGAAGCAATAAAAAATATTTAAAAAAAAAAAAAAACAGAAGAACAACTTTTTTGATTAATGGAAGCAATGCATATTGAGGTATATGGATTAATTTAATTGTCCACTTGACAATGTAGGATGTCGTGGCTGCTTTTGAGATTGTAAATTGCAATGGGGTTGAGGTGCAATGCCAGGTATCCTTATTTCACCTAATAAATGATTTTATGATGTCAAATTGAAATCCAATTATATTATTCCAAGATTTCAACCTAATAAACATAGAAAATAGATTTTGATCGAGAATGATATTAATGCCTGGTATATGATCTTAGTCGTTTACCTACTATGTGGCTATTATAGGGATCAGCTCCAACTATTTCAGTGGACAATACAACAGGCTGCCAGTTATATTTAAGCAAAGAATCTCTTGGCACATCTATAACAACAGCTAAGTCTAGTGAGATCAATGTATTGGTACCTGGTGCTGAGCCTGATGGTGATTGGGTATGTCTCCTGGTTTCTTTTACCCCTCTTAGTTGTTTGAGTTTCTGAATTCTTAGATTGATATGTTACTTCTGAACACCCCCCCCCCCCCCCGGGCGCATGCGCGCGCGGTTGTGCTTGTAAACAGTTTTGTTAGGAGGTAGTGTTCATGGTTCTTGATATTGCTGTTTCAAAACATAATATTGTTTACTGTTGACTGTGCAGTTATAGTTTCATTTTGACTGAAAGTTAGCTAGAGCAGGCGTGTTGTGGTATATGTGATATTTTGTTTGTAAAGTGGGATGTTTGTTAAACAGCTCTGGATTGGCATTGATCAATGTTACCATAGTTTGATTACAATTTGATTGCTGAAATTGAAAATTAAACATAGTGGGTTGTGGAAGTTTAGAATGACATAATGAGTCTGAAAATCTGATATATTTGTGTAATAAGACTCATAATTCTTTTTGGAAAGTGTTTAGGGAAAAGTTCTTGGTGATCAAGGGACACTTAGGTGCATTGGATATTGGCCAATACGTACTCCTTGTTCAAAAAATTAAAAAAAAAAAAAAAAAAAGGGTTAAAATAACTTTAATCTGAAAATCTGATATATTTTGTCTAAGCTGTTAATCTTTTTTTTTTTTTTTGGGGGGGGGGGGTGGGTGGGGGAATGTGTGCTGGAAGAGGTCTCTAGCAATCAAAGGACACTTTAGGTTCATTGGTATTTGGCCAACACAACTCCTTCTTGAGGACTATAGTTGTGAACACTAGCTATTGGTAGTCTTTGCATGTCAAAGTAGCTAGCATAAGACCTGTCAAAAAAAGTAGTAGCATAAGGATTCGTGAGAGTAAACAGAAAATCTTGGAGATTGTTTCTTGGGGTGGTCCTATCTCCAAGTTCTTTCTGCTGCATGTTGAACAAATGTAGTCAGAGTTGGTATGGTAACGATTCTGACTTGACTATGTTAAAGGCTGTTACTAATGTTGATAAAACCTGCATTGACTGGTAAGGGTGAGTAAAGAGTGTAGGTTAGATTGTATGGCATATAGTGTCAGTGTAGTCGTATCTGTCAGGCATCAACTGGTGTTAGTGAAATAGGATTTCTCTTGGCACTAAGTCTGAACGACCTAGTGTTACAATCTAATATGTAGTCTGCTGGCCGTTTATCTTCCCATAAACTATCTGCATCAAATGGAGAGAGCATCTATGCTTATTAAGTGCATCAATAAAACCAAGAGGGAAGTAAAATTAAGTTTCTGTTCCTTGAGTTCACTTTAGATCTCTTACCTCTGTTCTGTTGCAGGGGGAGCATTCTCTGCCACAACAGTTTGTTCATACATTTAAAGACGGCCACTTTGAAACTACTCCAGTCTCTCACTCTGGAGGGTAATCGGAACTATTTTTAATTGCCAGTTTGTGATCCTATATCTTATTCCTTGGATGTTCTGGCGGCTTCTTTTTCTCTTTTCCTTGATTCAATTTCGGTCGGTATATAGTTGTTATACATTCATGGTTTGCTGGTTATGCTGTTTTTTTTTGGATTGGTTGATCAAACCATTGGATTTTTTTTTTGCGTGATTCTTTGGCTAAGTTTGTTTCCAAATGTGTCTTCTGAAATTTCTGAACCTGCCATTGTGCTGTAATGAGAATTTACTGTAATCTTTTGCGTTGTCAAAATTTCTTAATTAATTATGTTTCATTGCTCTTCTATTTTGAGTGTATTTGCAATTTTTTTGAAGCTAGACCTGAATGAGGATCTACTTAATCAAACCAAAACAAAAAAAAAAAAAAACAAAAACAGTTGTATCTGTGGATTTGGAAACAAGTTAGTTCAGTTGAAGTGCATATAAAAAATTAGTAGGCCTAAATCAAGTGTAGTCAGATGTGAAATAAGAAATTATTTTTTAGAATTTAAGATACTTGTTACATTTTAGTAGTATTATCTTAGGCTTTGGTCTGGGTTCTGGTGTTTCAAGGTCAAAGATGTTTTTTCCGAGTTTCCACGCAACATGATTCATTATCTAATCTGTCTTAAATTGAGGGATTACTTGTTTGGGATTGAGGCTCTTCCAAACTTGAAATGGGATTCCTCCCAGGAATGTAGCGTCAGTTATCATAAAATGATATTTATTTTTACGCTCCACAATTCTAGTCTTACTAAGAAGAAGAAGAAGTTAGCGTTAATAAAATAAGTGGTTAAACTCTTACGAAGAAAAAGTTAGTTTTAATAAAATAAGTGGTCAAAGCCAATAGTCTTGTAATTCAATAGATTCAACTAGCAAGTGTTTCTAAAGAAAACATCCAAGGTGATCTCCTCCAATTATTGTTGTATCCAAAAAGAGAAAAAAAAAGAGGAAAAATTACAAATGTTTAAATGTCTCTATCAATGACTAAAGCCATTAAAAAAAGAAAAAGAAAAGAAGCTTGGCTTAAAAAAATAAAAAAAGCGGTTGTATTATTTTATTTGATCTCATGTCTAGGTCTAGGATGAATAATCAACTCTCCAAACATAATAATGTATTTATAAACAAATTTGTGAATACGAGACTTGATTTGATTTGAGTGTATGTAAATACATATATGTATAAAATATATTTACATGGATTGATGATTTTTTTTAATACCAAAAAAACCATTAATGACCAATATTAATCCAAATATTTCAAATAAATTTGGGTCATCTCAAATTACACTAATTTTCCTTTTGCTTGCTTGTTGACCAAAATTGGGTTTGGAATTTCAATCGACTTGATATAATTGAGATGGTGTTTGAAAGTGCATTAGACAACATTTAATTATTGGTGTGTTTCGAAGACATGATTTGGGCACTTAGATTTGGATTTGGTTGATTAAAATTCAAATATCTTGTTTAAGAAGTTAAAAAAAAGGGTTAAGGATTTGGATTTAACAAATCCACCAAGGATATTAATCTTTTAAAATGCTTGAATTTAAAATAACTCTTAAAATTAATGGATTAGAAATCAGGGCATTTTAAATCTGTTAATTTAAAATCCAAATTCAAATTCATATATAAGTTTCCTAACACAACCTTAAGAGTTTTGAGTAGATAAATTCCAAATGAGCAACTCACTCGCCAAAACTTTTTTTTTTTTGGGGGGGGGGGGGGGGGGAGGAGATGGGGGACTTTATGCAAAAAATTTGTGTTGCTAACAAAAATCATTTTAGTCTAATCAAGTATTTTCCTCACCCAAACGCCTAAAAATGAGAAGAACATTTTCTAGAAAATATTTACACCAAACAAATGTGGCGTTAGTGAAAATGATATTTATAGCCAGCCTTACCCACATTTAGTTTTCACTTTATTGTAGTGGAAATAGTATCTAGTTCTTTCATTCTTTGGTAGGATTTGTCTTGTTTACTGGTCATAAATACTAGAACTTAGTTTTATTTCCAAAAAAAAGAAAAAAAGAAAAAGAAAAAGAACTTATCCTGACATTTAACTTGAAGCTCATTGCATTTATAGTGGAAATCTCATCTTGCTCCTCAGTTTGTGTAGGATTTGGCTCATTACTAGTCATAACTCATAAGTTAAGACTAAGAGTAATGGAGAGAATTTAAATATACTATAACTTTTTCCGACATTTAATTGCCCAGGACACGGAGAGCAACATTTACTTTAAAGAAACTAAAGACATTTAAATACATTTTTTTTTTTTTTAAAAAGCATAGATATTAAAAAAATTTACTTATTTAAAATAATTTTTTTCTTTTTTTTATAAAGATAATTGAAGTATTTGAATTCCAATAGATAACAAATACAGATAGGAATTAGACAGTTGAATACAAATGGGTGATGAGTGTAAGGACCTAAAAAGTTTGTGGCGCAAGCCCACTTAGAGTAACAGGTCATAGCCTTCAAACTTGGCCCTAAATCAATAAAATTTGTAAGAGATGGGAAAGAACAACAACAATGAGCTTTGCCCGAGGACAATTATAGGTAAGAATCGGATTTGTGTTCAAACATAAACGGGCATCAAACTTTACACAAAAACTCTCGAGGAGGCAGGATTCACGAAGAAAAGTGATTTTGTTCCCCTTTCTTCTTTAATGCACTCCTCTCTATCTCCCTTTTCTTCATCCCCTTCTCCCAATGCTCTTTCCTTTCATTATATAGCTCTCTTCCATCACATCCTCACCATCCATTTCTACCTAACCCCCCCTCCTTTTCTGACACTTGTTACCTTTCACATCTGAAAAAGATGGTGGCAGGAATCTACTTAGCTGTGGTCTGCACTGTTTAATGCAGCTGATAAAGCTGTTGTCTTGCAATTAATGCAGAGGCAACAGGCTACACCAGGCCTAAAGCTTCCTTACTGCCCACTGTCTTCCACTCTCTTCTGACTCTGGCTTCCCTCAGAATGCTCTGGAGTACCATGATTCATTTCCTCCCCTCCTCGTGCAGCTTCTTCCTTTGAGCCCGTGGCTTACAGCATCTTCGCATCATTACTGCGAATCTTCAGCTTCCTCCTCGGTCCTTGGCCCAACAATGCGATCCCTCAGCGTCCTCCTCAATCCTTGAGCCAATATGGGGACCTTTCGGCTTCATCCTCAGTCCTCGAGTACCCACAATGAGAATAACGATTTTTTTTTTCTTTTGTATGTGAGATAGTATTACTGTTTTAACATTTTTTTTTGCTTTTTTATAGAAAAAAAAACTGAACTAAAGGGTATATGTAAGGGCTCAAAGATCAAATAGCCCCAACCCACTTAAAATGGTGAGGTTTGTCCAATTCGACTAGACCCAAGTCAATATATATTTGTAAGAGAGTAGATTAAATAAAAATGATGGGTTAGCCCAAAGACAAAAACAGGGAAAAAAAACTAAGGATCACAGATTGAGTGTATAAATGGCTTATTACAAATTCCCCGAGGAGGCCAACTGTTCATGCTCTTCCCTCAATCCTCTTGTTCTAATGTCTATCTCCGTTATATCTTTTTTCTTTCTTTCTTCAGCCATTTTCATCTAGAAGTTCCCTTCCCTTATATACTCCTCATTCTTTCGCATCTTGGCCCCTCATCTCCACCTACCCAAGCTGAAGGTGATAGAAGGAGCTGCTTAGCTGTGAATTCCACTGTTCAGGTCACTTCCTCATCAATGAAGCTGATAAAACTATTGCCAACCATTTAATGCCGAGGCAGTAGACTCACTCCCACTGGAAACTTCCCCTATCTTCCATGATTCTCTTTCTACACCTTATCCTCTTCATCCTAACCTCCCAGAAGTCTTTTGTCTCTTCTCCTCTCCTTCGGACTCAGGATACCTCAATAAGAACAACCACAGCTTAACGTTCCCTTCCTCATTCTTTGAGCTCCCACAGTATGTTATTTTAGAATGTGTATAAGGATATTTTGGTACACTAAAAATTGAAGAAAACAAGAAAATCCTCTTATTAATATATATATATATTATTAATATTTTTATTTTTAAATTTATGAAATTGCTATGTGCCAGCTTTCATTATTAATTAATACTAGCTTGTAACCTCATGCATATGCATGAATATACTTAAAATATATATATTAAGATGTAAAGTATAATTCTTACATATATAATTAAATATTATTGATAGTCATTTTTTTTTAAAACTCTTTAAAAAGGCTTGTAAGAATATTATTAGGTAGAAAATGTAAATTGTCCATTTAAAATAAAAAAAAATCTATGTTCATGGTGGGTTTGTGTGATTGTGTCTGAAATTGTAATTTTAAGATAGATTTGCTTGATTTTGATTGCTCGAATTTATTTGTCCTAAAGTAAATGTATTACAACAATACGTTTTAGGTTATTGATATTGTTGGGTTCCTTAGGATAATGGTTAGAACTCTAAGCCATATGGTCGTGATTGTAAGAAAATGTTTGCTCTACTCTCTGCCCTCTACAGCACTCTAATATGTAACATTGGTTACACATTGTTGGGTTGGATATTCGATTTAGGATGTTGATTATAATGACAAAATTTTGTATAACCTTATACACATTCTTATGCAGTGATCACATGGCACTTCTTAAAGCATTTGAAGGATAAAAGGATGCAAACCGTAATGAAAAGAGTCCTGTCACCTTGCAAATGACAGAGGATATGAGAATGCAATTTGTAGATCTATTTAGCATTGGCTTTGTAAACAAATTGATGAGTGCTAATGTAAGTTCTTTAAGATTTTCAAATTTTAAAGCATTTGATTTGCTAAAATCTTATGGTTACTGAAAACTTTCACGTGCATCGCATGGGTTAGCGACTAGTATATTATATTTATATAACAAAAGTTGGGTTTAGACGCCGTGGTTGCGCCAAGTGGCTTCACCAAATTACATTTTTTTTAGATTTTTAGATTTAAAAATATATATAAATTTTTTTCTCCTATAATCTCTAAGTTGATAAAAATCTTAATTTGATTACAATCCAAATTCTTCATATAATCCATCCAATCCTTATCTAATCTTAATTGGATTACAATCCAAATTCTTCATCTAATCATTATTTTTTAAGTGTAGTGTATTATATATAAAAAAAAAAAGCAATAACTTTTTTTTTTTTTTTAATTACTACACTACACACTCTAATGCATCTTTAATTGTAGATTTTTTTTTAGATTTTTAGATTTTAAAAAATAAATATATATATATATATATATATATAATTTTCTTCTTCCTATAATTTCTAAGTTGACAAAATTTTTAATTTGATTACAATCCAAATTCTTCATCTAATCCATCTAATTCTTATTCAATTTTAATTTTATTACAATCCAAAATTTTCATCTAATCCATTTAACAAACAAGTTTAAGTTTAAATAAGATTCTTATTCTATTTGTTCTTATCGACTTATTTGGATAAAGTAACAATAAGTATTGTATCAATTTTTTTTTTTTAAATAACAATTTTACTTTCAGCTTAATTTAAATGTCAATTGTTGTTTTTTTGTGTGTGGATAAAGTATCAAATGATAGTTAATATATATTAACATAACAAGTTTAAGTTTAAGTAAGACTCTTATTTGAATAAAGCAGCAATAAATATTGTATCAATTTTTTTTATGAAGTAACAATTTTACTTTTAGCCTAATTTAAACGTTATTTTTTTATTTTATTTTTTTTGTGTGTGTGTGTGTGTGGATAAAGTTTGAAATGATTGCTAATATGTATTAATATTAACGTAAATATAACTAAAAAAAATCTAATTTAGGTAAAAAAAAAACTAATATATATATATATATTTTTTTTTTTTTTTAAATAATGACAAATGTGGGGCCGAAGGATTTGGCAACCCTAGCCCATTTCATATCAAGCCCAAAGCCCCATGCCGAGGAGGAAGAAATGTCCGAGGACGAACAAAGAAGTTCTAAACTGCCAGGAGACGTTGCAGAGGAAAATCCTGTCCTCGGTAAACTGAGGTCACGGAAGGATAAAGCGGCACGTCCTTGAAGACAGCCTCCCTGGGCGTCCCAAGCAAAAAGGACTAACACAGTGGGCTAGCCATGGGTGTATAGTGGATGAGCAATTTCAGGAGAAGCTGTCACCTCCGCATTAAATGTCCACAGCTGACAATCTGGCCGCATTAATGAGGAAATGACCCTTGAATAGTATTGCCTTGATCGCTGCAACTCACAACAAGTTGAAGAAGGCGGCAGATGAGACAATCACTCAAGTAGCAACCTGTATGATCAACAAATGGAGGGCCAAGATCAATGGAAAGGAAGTATATAATGTAAGAGACCTTTTAGGAATGGGGGATTAAAAGATAGATTGAAGAAAGACGATTGCTGTTTCTACCACTCTGGAAAGCTTCTGTAACTAAGCACCAAAGAACCAAGAAGAAGAATCAGTCCTCGGATCAAGCCCGAGAACAAACTATCACTCTTCCCCCCACGTGTTTAATCATTACATCTATCTATGATTATGTCCGGTTGTTGAAACCCTCACTAAAACCCAGTTCTTGAGCCCATTCTCTACCAAATTTATTGTATCAGGCCCATGGGATTTGAGTTTATTCACGTAACAATAGAAGTGCTCAAACCTTGACCCTACAATTGGCGTCGTCTGAGGGAAGAACTTGTGTGCTAGTAAGGACAACAATTGAGCATGGTAGGATCAGGCCCTTATAAAGTAGGCTCCCATTAACCTAAGTCGGCTAGATCCCAGTAACAAGGCAACTTCCCAAACCCTGAGCGTGATCAAAACGAAGAGAACGAAAGGTTTCGAGAGGGGAGCGTAAACACCACTCAAACTAGCAGAAGCCATTCTCGTGTGGCCAGTCACATATCCCAGAGACAGGATAATGAACAGGCCATGCAGCGAGAGATAAATGACTTGAAGAGAAAACTGCGTCATGCACAACGAAGGCAATCTCATCCTAGCCCTGACACGCCTCATGATAATAAAAACGATGATGACTATAGGCAAAGATCAAGAACCCCCCCAAGCGAGACTTTCTCTCATGAGGAAGAGCATTACCAGAGGCACAAATGCAAAAGCTCATCTCCTAGGGGCTTGGGACACAATGCCATGAGCAGGGCACTGGACCAGTTCTCTAAATCACCTTTCACACATCGCATAGAAGGGGCTACGCTCCCCCGGCAATTCCAGCAACCAACCTTCACCATTTATAACAACAATACAGACCCCGTGGAGCATATAAGCCAGTTTAACCAAAGGATGGCAGTCCATTGTAAAAACGAGGCGCTGATGTGCAAGGTCTTCCCATCTAGCTTGGGACCAGCAACGATGAGGTGGTTTAATGGCCTAAAGGCGAATTCCGTAGATTCGTATAGGTAGCTAACCTAAGCCTTTGGTTCTCGTTTCATTACAAACAGCAAACTTCTTCAGCCCTTGAGCTCATTGCTGTTGTTATCCATACGTGATGGAGAAACTTTGAAGACCTACTCGGGCAGATATTGGGAGATGTATAATGAAATGGACGGCAACTTTGACAATGTCGCCATCAACACCTTCAAAAACAACCTCCCAGCCGAGCATGGCTTGAGGAAGTCTCTGACTAGCAAACCTGCCATCAGTGTGCGCCAATTGATGGATCGGATTGATAAGTATAAACGAGTAGAGGAAGACCAACTGCAAGACAAGGGAAAAGAGAAGGTTATCCCTCAGGAGAGGAGGGATTTCAGGTCGGATCGATATAACAGCAATCGCTCGAGGAGAGATTTCACAGGACAATCGGAGACAACCAACGCACAGACTGTCAGCGTCGTATTCTAAGAATCGGTGCATCAGGTGCTGGAGAAAATCAAGAACAAGCCATACTTTAGGTGGCTGAATAAGATGGCGGGAGAATCCATGAAACGCAATCAGAACTTTTATTGCCAATATCACCAGGACCATGGACATACCACGGAGAACTACAGGAACCTCTGGAACTATCTGAACCAGCTGGTCCGAGAAGGAAAGTTGAAGCACCTTCTGCATCATTCCAATGGTCATCAAGGCCAAACTCACGAGGAACCCCAAAGAAATGCTGCCCTGAGGCCACCCGTAGGGACGATTAATACAATCCTAGCCGCACCAGGAAGAACGGGCACATGCCCCTAACGAGTATTATCCGTGGCCCAGCTGCCCGCCGAGGAGTTCCAACCAGAGCCGAAGAAGGCCAGAGTGAATTCTTACCCTACCTTGAGTTTTTTAGAGGAAGACAAGATTGGAACCACCCAGCCCCATGACGATGCACTGTTGATCACTCTCAGAATCGGGGACTACAATGTGAAAAGAGTGATGGTGGATGGTGGCAGTGCTGCCAAGATTATGTACCTCGACCTCTATAAGGGGTTGAAGTTAAAACCGGAAGATTTGATGCCTTACAGCTCCTCTTTAATGAGCTTCGATGGGAAGCTTGTTATTCCAAAGGGCATGATTAGGCTGCCCATCCAAACCGGCCCAGAGATTGTGGAGGTGAACTTTATCGTAGTGGACACCTATTCTCCATATACAGCCATTGTCGCTAGGCCCTAGCTCCATACCTTAGGAACGATTGCCTCCTCCTTGCATCAGAAGGTGAAATTCCCGTTAGGGGACTAGGTCCTCGAAATTCGTGGTTGCTAACCCACAGCAAGGCAGTGTGTGGTGGCTGCCGTTTCACATCGGCTCAATGTGGAGTCCTTGGCCTCTGTGGAAAAGGAATTATAGCAATCAAAAGCCCCGGTGCCGCCTCTTGATATAGCTTCCGAGGGGGCAAAATGCGAAGATCTAGAGAAGGTGGTCATCGGGGGTGACTCGGAGAAATTCTTTCAGATAGGGGCTCAGCTGCCTCCTCAGAAGAAGAAGGAGTTGGTTGAGTTTCTCAAGAGGAATATTAACGTGTTTGCATGGGACGCCTGCGATGCTCCAGGAATTGACCCAGCCTTCATTTGCCACCACCTCAACGTCAACCCTACCATCACTCCCAAAAAGCATCCACCCCAGCGCCTATCAAGAGAGCATGCTGATGCGATCAGAGACGAGGTGATGAAGCTTAAACAGGCAGGGACTATCAAAGAGGTTTTTTACCCTGAATGGTTGGCCAACACCGTGGTAGTCAAGAAGAAAAATGGAAAGTGGTAAGTTTGTGTAGACTTCACAGACCTAAACAAAGCCTGCCCAAAGGACCCGTTCCCCATGCCTCAGATAGACCAGCTGGTGGACGCGACAGCGGGCCATCCTCGGATGAGTTTCCTGGATGCCTTTCAGGGCTATCATCAAATACTGCTGGCCCTGAAGGATCAGGAGAAGACAGCCTTTGTGACGCCTACTGGGAACTATCACTACAAAGTAATGTCGTTTGGCCTGAAGAACGCAGGTTCCACCTATCAAAGGATGACGACGAGAATGTTCGAGCCACAATTAGGCAAGAACATTGAAATCTATGTTGATGATATGGTAGTAAAGAGTAAGATGGTGTCCGAACACTTGGGAGACCTCGGCAGCACCTTTAATGTCTTAAGGAAGCACAATCTACGCCTGAACGCTTCCAAGTGCTCTTTTGGCGTGAGATTAGACAAGTTTTTGGGCTACATGGTTACTCATAGGGGGATTAAGGTCAACCCTGACCAGATCAAGACCATTAATGACCCAAAACCACCGCGAAACGCCAAGGAGGTTCAAAAGCTTACTGGGATGATTGCCGCCCTAAATCGATTCATTTCCAGGTCGGCAGATAGATGTAGACCATTCTACCTCTTGATCAACAAGTGGAAAGGATTTGAATGGTCCGAGGACTGTATCGTGGCCTTCCAGCAACTCAAGGAATACCTATCGCGGCCACCTATCATGTTTAGTCCCGCGGCCGATGAAGTCCTATACGCATATATTGCTGTGGCTCCTCATGTTGTGAGCTTGGTACTAATACTAGATGACAACGGCCTCCAAAGGCCGGTCTATTACATGAGCAAGTTGCTACATGAGGCTGAGGTCAGATACTTACCCTCGGAAAAGGCAATACTAATTGTGGTCCATGCTACGCGAAAGCTTCCCCATTATTTCCAAGCCCACACAGTGGTTGTTCGTACTCAATTGCCCTTGAAGTCCGTACTTTGGACTGCCGATTACACTGAAAGGATTGCCTTATGGAATACGATTCTGGGAGCTTTCGACATTAAGTACATGCCTCGGACCTCAATAAAGGGCCAGGTCCATGCAATGAGCTTGGTACTAATACTAGATGACAATGGCCTCCAAAGGCTGGTCTATTACATGAGCAAGTTACTACATGAGGCTGAGATCAGATACTTACCCTCAGAAAAGGCAATACTAGCTGTGGTTCATGCTACATGAAAGCTTCCCCATTATTTCCAAGCCCACACAGTGGTTGTTCTAACTCAATTGGCCTTGAAGTCCGTACTTTGGACTGCCGATTACACTGAAAGGATTGCCTTATGGAATATGATTCTAGGAGCTTTCGACATCAAGTACATGCCTCGGACCTCAATAAAAGGCTAGGTCCTAGCTGACATGGTGGCCGAATTTGCTGAACCATTTGTAGAAATAGTAACAGAACAGCACAACGTGGATGAAAAATCGGTTGGCGTAATCTCCGCGCCAGGAACCCCATGTTGGAAGGTGTACGTTAATGACGCAGCAAATCAAAGGGGATCCGGAATGGGGCTAGTCCTAATATCTCCTGAGAAGACTATCATAGAAAAATCTCTAAGACTTGGGTTCTCGGCCACAAATAACAAAGCCAAGTACGAAGCCTTGTTACAAGGAGTGGCCATGGTATGAGAATGCCAGAGATGAGAGGAAAGATAGTAGAAATGTTCTCGGACTCAAGACTGGTAGTAGGTCAAGTAAAGGGAGAGTTGGAGGCCAGAGATGCAATGATGCAAGAGTACCTAAGCCGGGTCAAATGCTTGTAGCCAAGCTTCAATCTGTTCAATTTGTCACACATTTTCAGAAGTGGAAACATCCACGCAGATTCATTGGTCATGCTTGCTAGCTCCTCGGCAGGGGAGCTCCCTCGAATTATTCTCATCGAGCATCTGGATAGAGTAGGCGAGGTTGCGAAGGACACGATCCGTATCCATGAGCTCAGAGTGGGTCCTAACTGGATGGACCCCATAGTAAAATTCCTCAAAGACGATATCCTGCCTGAGGAGAGGTCGGAGGTTGAAAAAATACGAAGAAATGCCCCTCGGTTCTGGTTGTTCGAGAATCACAAGCTGTACAAGCGCTTCTATTCTGGGCCGTATTTATTATGTATTCACCCTGAGGCATCGGAGCTACTGCTTGAAGAGTTGCACGAAGGGATCTGTGGGAGTCATATAGGAGGAAGATCTCTGTCGCACTGAGCCATTACTAGGGATACTGATGGCTAGGAATGCAGAAGGAAGCCTTGGAATATGTCAAGAAATGTGACCAGTGCCAAAGGTTTGCCCCGAACATCCATCAGCCAGGAAAAGTTCTCAAAACTTTGTCTAGCCCATGGCCGTTCGCCCAGTGGGGCCTAGATATTGTAGGCCCCTTCCCCAAGGTAGCAGGAAATAAGAGATATCTGTTGGTCGGCACGAATTACTTCACCAAATGGGTCGAAGTTGAGCCACTGGCTAACATCAGAGACGTAGATGCTAAGAAGTTCATTTGGAGAAATATTGTTACACGATTCGGGGTCCTTCGAACCCTTATTTCAGATAATGGACTCTAATTTGATAGCAAGGCCTTCAGAAGATACTGTTGCGAATTAGAGATCACAAACAGGTACTCTACCCCAGCTTATCCTTAGGGAAATAGGCAAGTTGAGGTTGTCAATAAAGTCATCGTCAATGGGCTTAAGAAAAGACTGGATGATGCCAAGGAGAGATGGGTAGAAGAGCTGCCACACGTCTTATGGACTTACCGGACCATGTCGCGACGATCAACAGGAGAGACGCCTTTCGCCATGACCTATGGGGCCGAGGCTATAATCGCCCTAGAGACAAACTTCCCAATGCTGAGAACGAATTCCTTCACTCCATGCGACAATGATGAACTACTGAGGGAGAGCCTAGATCTAATCGAGGAAAGAAGAGAAAAAGCAATGATCCAATTGGCCTATTACCACTAGAAGCTCAAGCAGGGATATGACGCCAATGTGAAGTTAAGGCCATTAGCACCAGGGGATTTAATGTTAAGGAAAGTTATGGGTGCTGCCAAAAACCCATATTGGGGAAAGCTTGGACCCAATTGGGAAGGACCATTCCAGATTACTTCAGTAGCAGGAATAGGTGCATACTACTTAGAAGACTTAGATGAAAAAGCTGTACCTCGTCCATGGAATGTAAATAACCTGAAAATGTACTATTATTAACAAAAGCATTTCTCTAATTCAAATTCTTAATCCGCTATGATTATATGTCTTGTATTTTGACAAAAATATAAGTATTAGACAGAATTAAGGTCTTGCATGGTCCTCAGACTCAAACCTATGGGGAAACTAGTTACTTCCAAGAAGAATCTAAGTACTAGACAGAACCAAGGTCTTGCATGGTCCTCGAACTCAAACCTATGACGAAACTAGTTATTCTCAGCAAGAACCTAGGCGGTCGCTATTATTATCTTTTATGATTATGGTGGGATCTGAATAAGTGATATGCACTCCATAATAATCTGGTCCTCGCTCTCCAATTAAGGTACCAATAAATGAATCTATTCTCCTTACGTAGATAGATAGGCAGGATTTGGAGGTGAGTTTTAACAAGTCCACCATCAGATTAGTTATTCTTTTGAAACCTCCCATTATTTTGAAATTTCTAGAAAATTAAGGAACAATAGTGTGGGAATGGATCCTCGAACCACAGCCTTAGAAGAAGTTAATGAGATCAAAAATTTGCACAAATTACGAACATGGCCTAAACACGCGCTCGATACCTCGGAATTGGGGTTTTAGGGCTTAATTATAAGCATGGTATATATATTATCAGTTTCACACATGGGATTCATACTAACAATGATAACAAATAACAAAAAGCGCGTAAGACAAAAAATAGAAGAAGGGAAATTTCATTCATTCAATAAAGCCTCATTACAGCAAACCCCTATGTTCCATAATAATTAAAAAAAAAAAAAACAACACCGAAACAAAAACAAAACAGGAGCTACCCTGGGTGGCCTACTCCTTTGGCCTGGTCTCGGCTCCTCCCTCGGAAAGCTGAGCAAGAAGGGTCTCGAGATCCTTGGAGCCCTCGTCAAGGGGAACAGCCTGAAGGGGCTCGACAAGAAGAACTGGATCCTCGGCATGGGAGGCCTGAGCATCACCTGTGGACTCTATAGTCTTCTGGGGTGCATCAGGGTTCTGGCCTTCACTCGTCTCAACCGCACCAGAAGGCTCGCTTTCCTTGGCTGGCTCCTCAGGAGAAGTTATTGCCAGAACAACTCCAGATCCAGCAGCCTCAGCCTTTTCCGGAGCATCCCTAACCTCGGAGCTGGAAAGGGCAGCTTTCCTAATGGTAGGGGGGTAGTACACATGCTCCACCTTCCACAAGTCAGATGAAACTTCAACCCCAACTTGCTTAAGGGCCTCATTCCAAACCTGGGAACAGTAGAGCCTGCATATCCCAGGGACTTGAGCCTTGAGGGTGGCCTGGGTCTCGGCCACTCCCAAGTCATAGGCCTCCTCCTCGGCCTTCTCCTTGGAGCTCTCAGCCTCCACCCTGACGAATACCGCCTTTTCCTTGGCCCTCAAGGCTTCGTCCCTGGCCCACTCTGCAACGTTTTTGGCCCCCTCTACCTCGGCCAGTTTCTTCTTCAGATCGATGATCTGTTTCTTGGCAATCTGCAACTGGTCCTCAGCCTTTAGTAGGCACCTCGTCTGATCCTCAGCTTGCTTTTGGGCACTGGCCAGGCCTGATTCGGCGC
This sequence comes from Quercus wislizeni, assembly GCA_023055345.1. NCBI lineage: Eukaryota > Viridiplantae > Streptophyta > Magnoliopsida > Fagales > Fagaceae > Quercus > Quercus wislizeni. The sequence goes on along the minus strand of JALGQJ010000005.1, from coordinate 36,120,033 downwards.
TATCCCTGGCCCTAGTCATCTCCTTTAAGTCCTCCCTCGCTTTCAGGAGGTCAGCCTCGGAGTTCTTGAGGGTTTGAGTAGCATCTAGGCACTTGTCATGCTCTTGCTCCAGGGCTTTGTTTTGGTCGTTGGTTGCCTCCTCCAACCTATAGGTAGCCTGGACAGCCTGCCAATTAAAACAAGCACGCGATGAGTAAGGAACCAAGGAACAAGTATCATCGAAACCACAAGTGTTGGGAGCCTTACCATTCCCAAGTATCTCTTGATGCTGAGGAAGACTTCTTGCCTCCTCAGACTCCCCAGCTCGGCCATATCATCATGGAGTAGTAGAGATCTCTCCAGCGCGTCGACCATTTAGGCGCCTTCCCCCCCCCCTTAAAGTCCCTCAGGGAGGCACTGTCCATCAGGGGCTCCCAATGGAGCATTGGGGTAGGAAGCCAGGCCTAAGGCTCAGGCTGTGTGGCGACCTCCTTATCCTGGCCCTGGTGCACGATCTTCATTTGCTTCAAAGCTCGTAGGGCTTCATCTTCCTCTTGAGAGGAGCGGGATCTCCCCTCATCCATAGGCTCCTTACCCTTGGAAGCCTTCTTCCTTTTAGGATCGGCGGGCTGAAGAGGAGGAGGAAGTTTGGATGGCTGCGATGGAGTGAATGATGACCTGGTCTAGGAAGGTTGAGACTTGGGCGGAGGAGGGGGAGGCTTGGGCTGAGATTTCCCCGAAGCATCCTTCCCCAGCTGGCCGTCGATTAGGTCAAGAAGGCTGGTGGGAGGCTTCCTCTTGAAACCCATTTCGGCCTGTGAAGAGGTCCCTTGGAGATTCGTTTCGGACAAGCTGGGGTCGCCCAAGTCACCAGAAGGATCCTTGGACGGATCGAATTGGTCAAATACACCAAATTCGTCCTCTAATTGGCCCAATTCAATGACTTGCTCTTCGCCTTCTGCCCCTACTTCCTCCGTCTCTACAGCTTGTTGGGATGAAGAGGAGCCTGCCAACGTAGCACCCCCTTGAGTAGAAGATCCTTCAAGAAGTAAGAAACCATGCTTCGCTACGGTAATTCTATGAAGCCACGGATCTTTGGCTTTGATCATGTATTTCGGAGCCGAGAATGACTTTTGAATAGGATCGTACCCAAGGATCTTTTGAGCAACTCTGACCTGGAAGTCACCTTCTTTCACAAAGACCTCCACCTTAAGAATGGTCTCCAAATCCACCCGGTTAACCAAGTGAAAATGACGCTAAAAGGCGTGAGGATCTGCAAAAGAGAAAGCACACCCCCATTAGCAACCAAACAAATGCCAACTACAACAACACCAAGGATCAACCCTCTCCTACTCAAATGCCCAACTTGGTGTCCCCTCCTGAGTTAGGCAGGGAAGGCCATCGTGCCACGCCCCTAACACAATGAGAAAGTCTTTATTTAGCCATTTGCTAGACTCGGTGAGACATTGAATGAGCCGAACCTTGTCATCCTTAGCTTTCATATAATAGGATTTACTCTTAAGGTGTTGGAGGTTGTAGCACCAATTTACGTCATGATGGGTCAACCTCAACTCCATCTTCTCGTTTAGGGCGTCCACGCAGCCCAAGATCCTAAACACATTGACGACACACTAGATGGGAGCTAGTCGGAAGTGCCTAAGATAGTCCTTCATCACTGGCCCCATAGGAATCCTCATACCCCCTTCTAGGAAGGCAATTATAGGAATCACTACCTCACCCTTTTGCCTCATAATGTGCCACTCACCTTCTTTACAGTACCTCAAATCTACGGTATTGGGTATTCTGTAATCAGCGATGAATTTCTCCATCGCGTCTTCCGACTCAACCAACCTCTTAAATCTACCCATCCCTAGGATCGACTAAAAACTCAAGGAGGGGCGAAGGAAAGAAAGGGATAGGAAGAGAAGAAACTTAAAAGAGAGAAAATACGAGTTAGAGAGAGGAGAAAACTTACAGAAGTGAGGAAAAGCTCCTCGGACAGGCTTTTTATGCTGAAAAGAGGCGTAAGTTTGGCTGAACACTTGACCAAATTCAAGGTATATGCGCAAGAACTCTTGAGTGTAAAAGTAAAGAGACAGATTAGTTTGAATGGGTATTTATACCCCCAATTAAAATAACCGCATGAATTTTCCCGCCCATAAAAGCTAGAGAAATCTCCACCGTTGGATTACCATCACACCATCTAACGTGGGGAGCACAGAGCGGCTAGAATTTAATGAGGACGCGCCCCGGACCGAAGCGCCAAAAATGTGCCTTAGGCAAGTGAAAAGGCTTTGACACTGACGGAGGATAAGACCTGACAAGCCATGACGGGGGCCCGAGGACATCAAAACTCTCATTTCCGTCTGAGGAGCTGGACATCAAGATTTTGAGGGGTTATTGTGGGGCCGAAGGATTTGGCAACCCCAACCCATTTCATATCAAGCCCAAGGCCTATGCCGAGAAGGAAGAAATGTCTGAGGACGAACAAAGAAGTTCCAAACTGCCAGGAGACGTTGCCGAGGACAATCCTGTCCTCGGCAAATCGAGGTCACTGAAGGATAAAGCGGCACGCCCTTGAAGACAGCCTCCCTGGGCGTCCCAAGCAAAAAGGACTAACACAGTGGGTCAGCCATGGGAGCATGGTGGAGAAGCAATTCCAGGAGAAGCTGTCACCTCCGCATTAAATGCCCATAGTTGACAATCTGGCCACATTAATGAGGAAATGACCCTTGAACAGTATCACCTTGGTCGCTGCAACTCACAACAAGTTGAAAAATGCAGCAGATGGGACAAGCACTCAAATAGTAACCTGCATGATCAACAAATGGAGGGCCAAAATCAATGGAAAAGAGGTATATAACGTAAGAAACCCTCTAGGAATGGGGGATCAAAAGATAGATTGAAGAAAGATGGTTGCTGTTTCTACCACCCTGGAAAGCTTCTGTAACTAAGCACCGAAGAACCAAGAAGAAGAATCAGTCCTCGGATCAAGCCCGAGGACAAACTATCACTCTTCCCCCTACGTGTTTGACCATAACATCTATCTACGATCATGTCCGGTTGTTGAAACCCTCACTAAAGCCCAGTTCTTGAGCCCATTCTCTACCAAATTTATTGTATTGGGCCCGTGGGATTTGAGCTTATTCACGTAACAGTAGAAGTGCTCAAACCCTAACCCTACAACAAATTTTGCAAAAAAGAAAATGACCAATTCAAATCCACATAAGTTTGAAGAAAAGCATACAAATTTTGTTTCATGATATTGACAAAAAATAATATACCAAAAAAAAAAATCATCTTATACATTCCGAAAACAAACATATTTATTGCACTCTTTTAACAAGTTATTACTTATATATATATATATATATATATATATATATATATATATATATATATATGCATTTCATAATACCTTAATTTCACACAATATGAATTTATTATATAACTTAAAAGTAAAATATTTAATTATTTTTATTATCAATTCTATTATCTAATTTTAAGTAAATTAATATAACTATTTACATGTGAATTTTGATTAAGCTGTGCATCGCATGGGCATAATACTTGTCTATATATATATATATATATATATATCCGAAACCTATAAAGCTCTCACAATTTTCCACGTTAGTACAATATTTAAATAAAATTATTTTTGTTTAGTCCAAACTTAGTAAGGAGTGAAACTCTATCTCTCTAACAAGTCCAACTTAAACTCAAATTCATCATTATCATTTTTTTTAAACAAAATTATTTTTGTTTAATCAAAACAACTTAACAAGGAGTGAAACTCTCTCTCTCTAATAAGTCAAACTTAAACTCAAACGTTGATAATCTATATAAAAACATAAATTCTGATAGGACTTAAAAAAAAAAATAAATAAATAAACAAAGAAAAAAAGAGACTCACGTTAAAAATAGGACTAAAAAAAAGGGTAAATTGCAAAATACACCCCTAACATTTGGGGTTGCTTGGATTTTACATCCTGAAGTTTGAAAAACTGGATTTTACACCCTGAAGTTTACTTCTATTAGCAAAATCAGACCTTCCGTTAGTGGTTTGCTGATGTGTCCGTTAAGTGCCACATCATATTGTGACATTTGCTAGTTGGACCACTTAAATAGTGACATGTGTTATTAACTACTTAATCTCTTTAACTAAAATTAAAATAAATCTATATTTTTTTTAGCATTTATTTTCAGGTTATTCGAAATTTCCCCAAGAAAATCAAGAATCTCTTTCCAAAGAAACATTGAAAAATGACAACATGATGCAAAAATCCAAATGAATCTACCCATAGACAAACAAACAAACAAAAAAAAAAACCCAGCATTTTCTAGGTAACCAAACAGAAAATTTCCCGAGAAACTCAACACAATAATTAATGAGCAAAACCAACAACCAAAATACTTAAAATACAATATTTTGGGCATTCAAAATTTTCTCAAGAAATCAAGATTTTCTATCCAAACAAACACTAAAAAAATTACAACTCAAATTAAAAACCCATTCAAAAACACATAAACAATTTCAACAGGGCACATATCAAAACCCACGGATCTACAAGCCCTCATTTCCCAAACCCAAATGAAATTCTCAAGCTTTCATAACCTAATCACCAAATCAACCAAAGGATAAAACAAAAAGAGTGAGAGATCGGCGGCCATCAGTGGTGGAGACCCCGTTGACTTGTGCTGTTGTGTACGATGGTCGTACTCTTGAGGTTTCGACATGGCTGAGCTTAAGAGAGAGACCTGCAAGATTAGAGAGATAGAGAGCCAACCTTCTGTGGCTCGTGGTGGTCGATGGCGGCGGCTGAGGCTTGGTTGCATGAAGCTTGGCCACCAACACTCAATCTGCTCCGCTACTGACTTAATCTCCTCTTCACTCTCTCTCCCTCTATCTATGATGAACACATCAGTTTGTGGTTTATTGATATTTTGTTGGTTTGATTGTTGCTGTGTGAGAAGTTCTTGATGTTCGTAAAATCTGAACGAACATTTTCTAATATTTTCTCTAGCTACCAGCAAAGGCTTAAGTTTAATGGAAAGGAAGAAGACATTAAAGAAAGTGAACAATTCCCATGAGAAACCCAGCATGATAGTTGCTAAGGAAATTAATTATTTTATTTTAAAAAAAGTTTTTATTTAATTATTTTTAAAAAGTTTTTATTTTATTTATTTAAAGTTTTAAGTTATTTATCTGATGTGGATTTATTATGTCCATATGTCATATGTTAATTGAATCAACTAGTACACTTCATCAATTTATGTGGCACTTAACGAACAAGTCAGCAACCCACTTACGGAGGGGCTGATTTCGCTAATGAAAGTAAACTTCAGAGTGTAAAATCCAAGCAACCCCAAACATTAGGGGTGTACTTTGCAATTTACCCAAAAAAAAAAAAAAAAAAGACTTAGGTGTGTTTGAGTGGTATTTGATTACCAATTTGCCACGTCTGGGTTTTATATTTACCCTCTCTTCTATGTATTTGGTACATGTACTGATGTACTATTTTTTGCTTGTATTTTCATTCCTATTTTTTATTTTTAATATCCTTCTCAAGTTTATAATTATCTTATACTTTGTAAAAGTCCTTTTGCACATAAGGTAGAAGTCATGTTCAAAGTTTAGCTCATTGAAAGAGAGGTGGCTCAGTGATGATCTCCCTCTTAAGTTTCTTCTTGGTTGGTTTTTTTATTTTTAGCAGGTGATCTTTGCTATGCAATCTTCTAACTCAAAATTTCAAAGCTATGAACTTTTAGTTGCTAATATTTTAATATTTTATACTCTTATTGCCATGATTGCATTAGTGGAAATTCAATTTCATTCTAGCCAAGCTAAATAAGGTTGCTGTAATGTTAGCTTTATGTCGAATTTTTTATATTGTTATTAATGAATTGTATCTTTTATGTTGAATTTTTTATTTGCTTTCATATGTGCCTGAGATTTTCTTTCTATTTTATTCTTTTGTTATATTTAGAATTGATTTTCTTTTGAGTATTTGGATTAATCTTCATATTTATATTGACATTGTTTTCGTGAGTTTGGTTTTTGGGTTGAAATTTCTACTGATTATTTTTTTATATTGTACATGGCAGATAAAACATTTCTATTTTTTTGGAGAAAAATCAAAATTGCAACCTATGTCTTCTAGACTAGGGACCAATAAATTTTTATTTGGTATGTTATCTATAAATTTGTTGAATTTGGTTTGGTTTTGAAGTAGAATTTAGGGATTCTATAAATTTTGAAGTTTTAAGTCTTGGGGTTTTTGGTATTTGTGTCTCAGTAGGTTGATTTTAATTTTTCACCTTAAATGCTTTTTATTTAGGTTCATGTGATTTTTTGTTTTCTTATTAAAAGCTATGATTTTTGGTTGATTAATTATTTGTTCGAGAAAGATATATTGCTACTCAAATTTGAAACTTGGTGTGTCTTCGTCATATCATGGTCTTTGTTTATATATTTGCAGTTTATATTAGTTTTGAGTGTGTGTGTGTGTATATAACTATTGGGAGTTTTGCTTTATTAATTTAAGAATTGTAAATTACCTAATTTGTAGGTTTCGGTAACTATGCACTTGCAACTCAATAACGTTCAATGTTAGATGACACTTCTAAACTATGGAAAAGTATAGAAGTTAAATATTTCTTCATTTTTTTTTTCTAGAGTCAATAGTTTTTCTGTGCACCACACGGGTTAGCAACTAGTATATATATATATATATATATATACACACGTAAAATATGCTTTGAAGAGGGTTTGTACAAGTGATGCTTTAACTGTTTAACATGCTTTGGAGAGGGTTTGTACAAGTGCTTGCACCAAAAGTATTATCTTGGATTTCCTCTCGCACTAGTGTCATCATGTGGTGGAAATATATATATATATATATATATATATATATATATATATATATATATATATATATATATGAATGAAATTCATGATCTCCCTGCAGGTAAGCCAATAAGAATAATATTAGAAAATGATCAGAAGTAAGATGCAATAATTCTTGATGCACTTTTTTAGTATATCATGATAATAGACTAATACTAGTTATGTGCTTATTCAATTTGATGCATTATCATTTAATCAACTTATATATAAATCTCATAGTAACTGATAATTTTGAAATTTGATTAATTGAATTCATTTTTATTAGTATCATGTTCATGTCTTGGAAGTTTGAGTTTTACCCAAGTAACAATGGGGGTTACCATGTAAAGCTCTCCAAATTGATATCAAAATGCTTTGGCACATTTAAGGAGACATGTTCTTTATAGTAAAATCAAGACATGCTTTCTACCAGTTCATAAAAGAATAAAATTAAAAAATCAAGACATGCTTCCTTGAAGTATGGATTGGACCCCGCAAGTGCTAAAAATGTGTACTTAACAAGAGCATCTTTGAGTATTTGACTATTCCATTAGGCATGTGTAGTCTTCCATCTTACACACACACTGTAATTGATGCATTATTATTTAATCAACTTATATATAAATCTCATAGTAACTAATAATTTTGAAAATTTGATTAATTGAATTCATTTCTATTATTATCATGTTCATGTCTTGGAAGTTTGAGTTTTACACAAATAACATTTGGAGTTACCATGTAAAGCTCTCCAAATTGATTTCGAAATGATCTGGCACATTTAAGTAGACATGTTCTTTGTAGTAAAGTTAAGACATGCTTTCTTACCAATTCCTCAAAAAAAAAAAAAAAAAAAAAGTCAAGACATTGGTTACCGTGTAAGCCCTCCAAATCGATGTTGAAATACTTTGGCACATTTAAGGAGACATGTTCTTTATTGTAAAGTTAAAACATGCTTTCCTCAAGAAAAAATAATAATAAATAAATAAATTCAAGACATGCTTCCTTGAAGTATGGACTGGACTTCTACCCTATAAGTACTAAAAATGTGTACTTCACAAGGACATCTTCAAGTATTTGACTATTCCATTAGACGTGTGTAGTCCCCCATCCTACACACATTGGGGTAATTGATGCATTATTATTTAATTAGTTTATATATAAATCTCATTGTAACTAATACCATAGGGGTGGTTGGTCTAGTGATTATGGGCTCACTCCTAAGGGTTTGGGAGGTGGAGGTCCCAGGTTTGAATCCCGTTGTAGAAAGTGCTTTGGAAGTTTCTTTAGGTGAAAGAAACCAACTTAGGTCGCCTTTCTCTACCCATTTTTTTGTTATTAAAAAAAAAATAGTAACTAATAATTTTGAAAATTTGATTAATTGAATTCATTTCTATTAGTATATCATGTTCATGTCTTGGAGGTTTGGGTTTTACACAAGTAACATTGGGGTTACCATGTAAAGCCCTCCAAAATTGATGTTCAAATGCTTTGGCACATTTAAGGAGACATGTTCTTTATAGTAAAGTCAAGACATGCTTTCTTGAAGTATGGACTGAACATCTACCCTACAAGTGCTAAAAAGATGTACTTAACAATGACATTTTCGAGTATCTGCCTATTCTATTAAGCATGTATAGTCTCCTATCCTACACATACCGGGTAATTATAAGGAAGAATTCCTTAGGGGGTGGTCCTGATATACCGACAAGAGGTTTTGAATCTAAGATCTTATAGATATCATGAGGTCTTATAAACTACTAAGCCAACACCTAGGGGTTGTTGGAGAGGACCTAATTCTTATCTACTTTCCTTGCAAAAACTAGAAGGTCTTATTCTTATATTTTATCCCTACAGATTTACGGTATTTCTAAAGAATTGTTTCAGTCTAGAACTCTCTTTTGGAAAGCGTCAAAGGCTTTGAAAGTCTTTGTTCCCACACGCATTGTTAACCTCTCCAATTGATGCATAAATGCATTGCATTTTAAAACTTCTGTACCAACTACCAAGTATAGGACTTCTGTTAATTTTGTGGTAACTAGTATTAAAAACTTGAATCATTTCTTTATGTAACACCCAACTATGACCAAGAACCTTCTTGAATCCTTGTAGCTTAATGATTACACAAAATTTCCACCCCCTTTTTAAATTATTATGAGATAATGACCAGTGAAAACGTTTGAAAAGTATTATATATTTGATTATTACTCTTCCAGGTTAGGATAGTAGGTTACATAATAGAACCTATCATATATGGTCCCATAAAAAGCTCTCCACAAAGAATTTCATTTCCACGCCTTTATTCTTATCTCTGTTTTTTCCTTTCAGTCTTTCTAAACAACTATTCTTTTCTTCTCTCTTGTGGAGAGCTTTGGCACATATAAAAATGGTTGTTGACTTCATAACGACTTGGAACTTGGGAGTCTTTGTTCCCATTGCCACCGGCTATGTTTATGTGCAGTTGAGTTGCTGAGCTCCACCAAAAACAAAAAGGAACTCATCTTTTATTAGGTAGCCATTCCAAACCCAATATAACACAGCCAGGTGGAGCAAGTCACCATCTTAGAGTCCCACACAGTCAAGTCTAAAAAATTAGAGGTCTGGCTGGGGTTAGCAATGCATGGAATTGTTGTGGGTAAGATGGGATATGACATTGCAAAAAAATGAAAAATTATTGAATGTTTATGTGTCGGTTTACTAGTACTAGTTGGTAATGTGGTAGCTGAATCTGATTGGTTTGTATCAGCAAAGAAGGAAAATGTAAAAGTGATGAATGTGGCCTCCTCTCCTCTTTGTACACCCCTAACTTGAGTCACAACCACAGGATTACTCTCTTTTGAGTCACTGTTCCCTCTCCCACTTAACACGAACAACCAAAAAAAAATAGAGTACTACTAACATTAAAGTTGAAAAAGACCGTTCCTAGCTAATATAAAACTTTTTGAAGCATTTTATAGCCAATCAACTTTTGCAATTGATGTGAACTTTGCAGTTTAATGGTATTGTTTCATCTAGAACTAAGATTCAAATCCCCTATAATAATAATAATAATAATAATAATAATACCTTGTGCAATTGATACATTGAATTGGGCTTTTTACTTTTTATCTACTGAAAGGATCCTTTTTCCGTTGTGTAAGGAAATTTCTAGGACATAAATTATTACTTAAGTGTTCGATTGTTAGAGGTAAAAATGCAAAAGAAGAAATGATGAGTCTCATGCAATAAGTGGTTGATTGAAAATTGAAAGTGCTCACTACTCACAATCATGAGTCAACCATTTTTGCATATTGTAAATTTTAGTTGTACCCCTAAATTTATTCAATAATTGGGTAATTGGGTCTAGTGGCGGTTTTAGAAATTTTTTTTAGAATTGTCATTAAAAAACGTAAATTATACAAAATCTAATAAAAAGAGAATTTCGTATATTTGACAACAAAAACACACACACGCAAACACATAAAGTCTTACAATTTCCTCATACAAATTTTCTTATTTTAAAATCATTACACCTCTTTCAAAATTTTAGTTAAAATTTTAGACCCACCCTCTAATCCTATCGTTAATAATGTATTTATAAACAAATTTGTAAATATGAGACTTGATTTGATTTAAGTGTATGTAAATACATATATGTATAAAATATATTTATATGGATTGAAGGGTCGCAGTAATGACGTAAAGATGTTGTAAGCCACAGGCCCAAGGGAAGAAGCTCCCCAAGGAAGGGAGGAAACGAATCAGGGTACTCCGAGGCATTCAGAAGGATGTAAGGATCAGAAGAGAGTGGAAGATAGTGGGCAGTAGAGATGCTTTAGGCCTAGTGTAGCCTATTGCATCCGCATTAATTGGAAGACAACAGTTTTATCAGCCGCATTAATGAGGAAGTGATCTGAATAATATAGTTCACAGCTAAGTAGGTTCCTGTCACCACCTTCTTCAGATGTGAAAGTTAACAAATGTCGGAAAAGGAGGGGAGTTAGGTAGAAATGGATGGTGAGGATGCGATGGAGGAGAGCTATATGATGAAAGGATAGAGCATTGGGGAGAGTGGGGAAAAAGAAGCAGAGAGAGAGGCAGAGAAAGAGAAATAGAGAAGAGTGCATTGAAAGAGAAAGGGGAACAATATTATTTCTTAGGTGAATCTTGCTTCCTCGGGAGTCTTTGTGTAAAGCTTGATACTCATTTATACTTGAATACAAATCTGATTCTTTCCTATAATTTTCCTTGGGTAGAGCTCATTGCTATTATTATTTCCCATTTCTTACAAATTTTATTAACATATTGCCAAGTTTGAAGTCTACAACCCGTTACTCTAAGTGGGCTTGGGCCACAAACTTTTTGGTCCTTACATATGAACATATTTAAAATATATACATTAAGATGCACAATATAATTCTTACATATATAATTTAAATATTATTGATAATCATTCTTTTTTTTTTTTAATTCTTTAAAAAGTCTTGTAAGAATATTATTAGGTAGAAAATGTAAATTTTATATTTAAAAAAAAAATCTATGTTCATTAATTTTAGATTATTTAGTTTTCGTATGCAATAACTTATTTGGATGGATATTTATGATATGGTCCCATATTTGACTCCAAAATTAATAAATAAAACTCTCTCTAAGAATAAATAAGTTAGGACACATGACGCAAAATTGGACTTCAATTGTAGAATCTAATTGAATTTTTTCTTTACCTATTAATATATATATATATATATATATATATATATATATATATATTTCCCTTTATAGAATCAAAAAGAACGTATACGTAAAATAAAAACATGCAAAACGTGATGCTTTAACTGTTTAACATGCTTTGGAAAGGGTTTGTACAAGTGCCTGCACCAAAAGTATTATCTTGGATTTCCTATTGCACTAGTGTCTTTCATGTGGTGGAAAAGAAATATATATATATATATATATATGAATGAAATTCATGATCTCCCTGCAGGTAAGACAATAAGAATAATATTAGAAAATGATCAGAAGTAAGAAGTAATAATTCTTGATGCACATTTTTAGTATATCATGATAATTTACTAATAGTAGTTATGTGCTTATTCAATTTGATGTATTATTATTTAATCAACTTATATATAAATCTCATAGTAACTAAAATTTTTGAAAATTTGATTAATTGAATTTATTTCTATTATTATCATGTTCATGTCTTGGAAGTTTGAGTTTTACACAAGTAACATTGGGAGTTACCATGTAAAGCTCTCCAAATTGATATCGAAATGCTTTGGCACATTTAAGTAGACATATTCTTTATAGTAAAGTCAAGACATGCTTTCTTACCGATTCCTTTAAAAAAAAAAAAAAAAAGAGTCAAGACATGCTTCCTTGAAGTATGGATTGAATTTTTACCCTGCAAGTGCTAAAAATGTGTACTTAACAAGAGTATTTTCGAGTATCTGACTATTCCATTAGACATGTGTAATCCCTCATCCTACACACACCTGGTAATTGATGTATTATTATTTAGCCAACTTATATATAAATCTCATAGTAACTAATAATTTTGAAAATTTGATTAATTGACATTTCTATTAGTATATCATGTTCATGTCTTGGAAGTTTGGGTTTTACACAAGTAGCATTTGGGTTACCGTGTAAGCCCTCCAAATTGATGTTGAAATACTTTGGCACATTTAAGGAGACATGTTCTTTATAGTAAAGTTAAAACATGCTTTTCTATTTAAAAAAAAAACAGTCAAGACATGCTTCCTTGAAGTATGGAATAGACTTCTACCCTGTAAGTACTAAAAATGTGTACTTCACAAGGACATCTTCAAGTATCTGACTATTCTATTAGACGTGTGTAATCCCCCATCCTACACACACTGAGGTAATTGATGCATTATTATTTAATCAGTTTATATATAAATCTCATAGTAATTAATACCACTGGGGTGGTTGGTCTAGTGATCATGGGCTCACTCCTAAGGGTTTGGGAGGTGGAGGTCCCAAGTTTGAATCCCGTAGTGGAAAGCGCCTTAAAAGTTACTTTAGATGGGAGAAACCAACTTAGGTCGCCTTTCTCTACCCATTTTTTCATTATTAAAAAAAATAGAAGCTAATAATTTTGAAAATTTGATTAATTGAATTCATTTCTATTAGTATATCATGTGTGAGTCTTGGAGGTTTGGGTTTACACAAGTAACATCGGGGTTACCATGTAAAGCCCTCCAAAATTGATGTTGAAATGCTTTGGCACATTTAAGGAGACATGTTCTTTATAGTAAAGTCAAGACATGCTTTCTTGAAGCATGTATTGGACATCTACTCTGCAAGTGCTAAAAAGGTGTACATAACAATGACATTTTTGAGTATCTGCCTATTCCATTAGGCATGTATAGTCCCCTATCCTATACATACCGGGTAATTATAGGGAAGAATTCCTTAGGGGTGACCCTGATACATTGACAAGAGATTTTGAATCCAAAATCTTATAGATATCACGAGACCTTAAGAACTACTAAGCCAACACCTTGGAGTTGTTGGAGGGGACCTTATTCTTATCTAATTTCCTTGCAAAAACTCAAAGGTCTTATTCTTATCTTTTATCCTTACAGATTTACGGTCTTTCTAAAAAATTGTTTCAGTCTAGAACTCTCTTTCGGAAAGCATCAAAGGTTTTGAAAGTCTTTGTTCCCACACGCATTGTTAACGTCTCCAATTGATGCATAAATGCATTGCATTATAAAACTTCTATACCAACTACCAAGTATAGGACTTTGTTAATTTAGTGGTACCTATTAAAAACTTGAATCATTTCTTTATGTAACACCCAACTATGACCAAGAACCTTAGTCTTAAATCCTTGTAGCTTAATGATTACGCAAAATTTCCACCCTCTTTTTAAATTATTAAGAGATAATGACCGGTGAAAACGTTTGAAAAGTACTATCTATTTGATTATTACTCTTCCAGGTTAGAATAGTAGGTTACATAATAGAACCTGCCATATATGGTCCCATAAAAAGCTCTCCATAAATATTTTCATTTCCACACCTTTATTCTTCTCTCTTTTTTTCCTTTCCGTCTTTCTAAACAATTATTTCTTTTCTTCTCTCTTGTGGAAAGCTTTGGCACATATGACATATAAAAATGGTTGTTGACTTCACCATGACTTGGAACTTGGAAGTCTTTGTTCCAATTGCCTCCGGCTATGTTTATGTGCAGTTGAGTTGCTGAGCTCCACCAAAAAGGAACTCATCTTTTATTAGGTAGCCATTCCAAACCCAATATAATAACACAGCCAGGTGGAGCAAGTCACCATCTTAGAGTCCCACACAGTCGAGTCTTAAAAATTAAAGGTCTGGCTGGGGTTAGCAATGCATGGAATTGTTGTGGGTAAGATGGGATATGACATTACAAAAAAATGAAAAATGATTGAATGTTTATGTGTCGGTTTACTAGTACTAGTTGGTAATGTGGTAGCTGAATCTGATTGGTTTCTATCAGCAAAGAAGGAAAATGTAAAAGTGATGAATGTGGCCTCCTCTCCTCTTTGTACACCCCTAACTTGAGTCACAATCACAGGATTACTCTCTCTTTTGAGTCACTATTCCCTCTCCCACTTAACACGAACAACCAAAAAAAAAATAGAGTACTACTAACATTAAAGTTGAAAAAGACCGTTCCTAATATAAAAATTTGAAGCATTTTACAGCCAATCAACTTGGGCAATTGATGTGAATTTTGCAGTTTAATAGTATTGTTTCATCTAGAACTAAGATTCAAATCCCCTATTATAATAATAATAATAATAATAATAATAATAATAATACCTTGTGCAATTGATACATTGAATTGGGCTTTTTACTTTTTATCTATTAAAAGGATCCTTTCCCGTTGTGTAAGGAAATTTCTAGAACATAAATTATTACTAAAGTGTTTGATTGTAAGAAGTAAAAATATAAAAAAAGAAATGATGAGTCTTATGGAAAAAGTGGTAGTTACTAATTTGAAAGTGCTCACGACTCACAATCATGAGTCAACCATTTTTGCATATTGTAAATTTTAGCTGTATCTTTAAATTTATTCAATAATTGGGTAATTGGGTTTAGTGGCGGTTTTAGAAAATTTTTTTTAGAGTTCTCATTAAAAAAATTTAAATTATACAAAATCTAATAAAAAGAGAATTTCGTATATTTGACCAAAAAGAAAAAAAACACGTACAAACACATAAAGTTTTACAATTTTCTTATTTTAAAATCGTTACACCTTTTTCAAAATTTTAGTTAAAATTTTTCTTAGACTTTTTTTTTGTAAGAACTTAATATATTGTTAAGTTAACCAAAGTGTAAAGACAAAATTTGACTACAAACTAAGTTGTAGCACAATGTTACAACTCTCACGAAACAAATTAAAATTTTTATATATTTTGAAAATCTAACCGTTGAATTGTTCTTAAAACACATATTAAATTTCATGTCAATCGGATATTATTTACTATTTAATCTATAAACTTATTTTTTTATGTATAATTTTAGACTATAAAAACTCGATATTTAAACATATAATTGATGAAATAATTATTGATTTTTGATTATCTTGAAATTTTACAAATATGAAAAATATAAGAAGAAAATATAATTAAATAGTGAATTTTTTAAAATTCACATTCAATAAAAAAAATATATTAAATGAAGTTATAGTTTTAGCCTATAACTAAGTTTGTTGTCAAATTTTACCCAGACTTTAATTATGTGACTTAAAAAAAGAAAAATTAAGTTGTCACAAATTTTTTTTAATATTTATTATTTTTTCCTGATCGCGTGGACTCTACGTGGAGCCACCAGAGATTGGGTAAGTAACACTAATAGCCTACCCCTCCAAGATTCTCAGTATCAAACTCTCAAATTCTGAAACTCAACAAAAGCTCACTGTAAAAACTTTTCTACCCTCAAATATTACCATACCACAAACAAAACTAAAAACTCAAAAAAGCATTTCAAACGTGCACACCAATCCCAACATACCAATCTCCACAGTCCATAACAATTAACAAACACCAACTTCGTGGCACACAGTTCTTCTATTCCAACTTTGCCCCTTTCTCTCTTACTGCAAATTGCGAAGGGCATACGAAATTACGAACCGTGAGAAAAAAAAACACACACACAGACACGCAGGTCCCACTCCACAAAGTCCCTTCCAGCTAAGGTTGTGGAAAATTTTTCACTTTCACACAGACCCACCCTCTGATCCTACCGTTATATATATACCTCACTCGCTTATCGTTTTCTTGCAAAACACTCACATCTCTTTCGGTTTCATACATTTGCTTTGCTTCACAAATGATGGCGACGCTTTCACAGCTCTCACTGCTACTCTTTCTCTTATTCTTCACCACCGCCTTTTACTTCGCAGGTTCGTTATCTCCAAAATTCTCTATTATTCCGTTACTTTTGTTTTTCTTTCCTCCTTGGATTTCGACAAATATTTTTGAATTTCAGTGAAGTGAAACTTAAGCTATTATTTTTGTACTAATATATTTAGATAGGAACAACAACTTGGAAGTTGTAACTGAAATCTGAAAACGAATTTTTTAGTCTTTCCAAGGCGAAATTCACACGTGATCACACGAACACCACCGCGTCAATAAACGACGTCGCTTTGGCCGTCCGTCACTCTTAACAGTTTTGTTTTTTTTTCTTCTCACTCGCCCGAGTTGACTCGTTCGAGTTGAAATTGCGTTATAACTCTTTGTGTTTTCACTGTAACAGAGTCTCAGTCATTCGTCGGAGTGAACTACGGCCAAATCGCCGATAATCTTCCACCGCCGGCGGCAACCGCGAGTCTCCTCAAATCGACGGCGATCGGAAAGGTTCGACTCTACGGCGCCGATGCTGCGATCATCAAGGCACTCGCGAACACCGGAATCGGAATCGTCATCGGAGCCTCCAACGGCGACATTCCGACGCTGGCTTCCGATCCGAAAGCGGCGACTCAGTGGGTGAACTCGAACGTGTTGCCTTACTACCCGGCCAGTAACATCACGCTCATCACCGTGGGGAACGAGGTCGTGACCTCGATGGACCAAGGCTTGATCCCGCAGCTACTTCCGGCGATGCGAAATGTCCAGAATGCCCTCAACTCGGTGTCACTCGGTGGGAAAGTGAAGGTCTCGACGGTTCATTCCATGGCCGTGTTGACTCAGTCCGATCCGCCCTCGTCCGGGCTGTTCAACCCGGTTTTCCAGGACGCGTTGAAGGGCTTGTTGCAGTTCCAAAAGGACAATGGCTCTCCATTTGCGATCAATCCCTACCCTTTCTTTGCGTACCAGAGCGATTCCAGGCCTGAAACGCTGGCGTTTTGCCTTTTCCAGCCCAACGCGGGACGAGTCGACTCGGGGAATGGAATCAAATACCTGAACATGTTCGATGCTCAGGTGAGTTTTTATTTGGGCTGGGCTTACGGCCCAATATATTTTCTTTTTTATTTATTTTTTAAAAGGTTGACGTGTAAGTCAACAAAAAAAGATTACTATAGGACAACCTTTGCATCGCACAACCTACGTAAAATGTTTTGTTTTATTTTATGATTTTTTATCCATGCTTGGCTTGCCGACTAGTCCACTACTAAACTGTCACTGACGTGGACTTTAACGAGATTTTGCTTATCCTAAAAAGAAAAAACCTTTAAAAAAAACTATAAATTTTACTAAATATCATTTACAACTTTTAGGAACTTAATTTTTGAACTTCATGCGGCAATAAATAGAGTTGGTGGGTATTAAAGGAATAATAAATGAATGTCTTTTTTTTTTTTTTCTTTCTTTCTTTTTTTGCGGCTATTAGTAACATATCAATTAGTAAAGATTATATAGTCATCTAAAGTAGTTGAGAATGTTAAGTGTATTAAAAAACAGAGATCAAATTCTCTTAAATGGAAAATTATACAATATTTGGGACCATTTTCTTTCTTCTCACATAAATAGTAAATTTCGCAATAAATTTAATTAATGTGATATACTGTATTTATGAAATGTGAAGAAATATTGAATAATTACTCTCATTTCAAATTTTAAATGTCACTAATATTTAAAAAAATGAAATCGTAAATAGTGGAATGACTTTTTCCATTTTACTTGAAATAGAGAGGATTTTTATCCATCAAAATTAGTTTAGATTCTAGTACTCCTAATTTGCTACCTTAGTTATATTTTTGTTAGCCTTTCTTGCAAAATTGTTACTCTTGGTATCCATGGTAATCCTTTGTTTATTTTTTCATGAAACCATGTGACCGTTGGGGTGCAATTGATGTGACATATTGAGCTAGGTAATAGTAATAGGCTGCACGTTGCAAAGTTGCAATAATGGAAGATAAGTCCTTCCAATATCTCAATTATTATTGGTTGTTGAAGACTGGATTATATGCGGAAAAGTCACCCCTCTTGATCGTTTCAAAGACTCCAAAAATTTTCACCATAGGGGCCACCAAATGTGTAATTTCTATGGTGGACGTGTCACTGTGATTTTAACACATATTGTGGGCCCTTAAGCTCACTTGTAAACTGTATCTTACATTCAGGAGGTAGTGAACTTTGAAGAACAGCTAGGATTATAAGGCTATATTGTTAATTATGTGCTAAACTTGGTGCCCTTTTGGTTTCATAGTCTAATTATTGGTGCATTGCATATCAGTTGCGAGCTAATTGAGTTTTAACTACTTTAATCAATGCTTGAAAGCTGATTGATTGATTATCATTTGACAATGTGCAGGTAGATGCTGTACGTTCTGCTTTGAATTCAATGGGATTTAAGGATGTTGAGATTATGGTTGCTGAGACCGGTTGGCCATACAGTGGGGACAGCAATGAAGTAGGTCCCAGTGTGGAGAATGCAAGGGCCTACAATGGGAATTTGATTGCTCACCTTAGATCATTGGTTGGGACCCCTCTAATGCCTGGGAAATCCGTGGATACATATATCTTTGCACTGTATGATGAGGATTTGAAGCCTGGACCAGCTTCCGAACGAGCATTTGGTCTTTACAAGCCTGATCTGACTATGACATATGATGTTGGTCTTTCAAAGACCAGCCAGGTGAGAAGCAAACTTTTATGTGAAGAAGTAACTTGCAATTTATTAACTTAGTGGAGTGCCTGAGAAATACTAGGAGTTTTGATATATGCGCACAAACAGACAAACACTTGATGAATCTAAAATATAAATTTAGCTTATGAAGTGGACTAACAACCAAAGGTAAAAAAAACCAACAAAACAATGCGGGAGTGACACATGGCTAAAGGAATAAATATGTTTCTCTTTAGGCGTGTAAAAATCACATATGTTGTGGAAACAACTTCCACTAAAATCATAAAGAGATTGCTTTTTAAAATAGCCTTCAAAGCATGACCCAAGTTTCGGAAACTTTTTTATGATTTTAGTTTTGGTCATCAATGTGTTTTCTTAAGGGCTAGCAATATGTCTAATTTGTAGATAACTTGCACATGGTAGCTAGTTGTAAGCTTTTAGAAAGCAAAGATTTCATCCTTATTAAAGAGTATTGGTGTAAAAAAGTAGAGGTAGCGACCTAAAGCATGACTTTCTGATCTGGAAATGGCTCCATTTTTAACATATGATGCACAAATGGTAATGCTTAAGAATATTTTGCATAGTCATGGATTGTGCATGTACTGGTTTAATCATTACTCAAGACTGTTGGGGTTTGTGAGAAAGTGAGCAAATTTTCTGAATAAGAAAAAAATTATTGACATTAGTGCTACTTATGAAAATTTTGGGGGATCTTATTACAGTGTCTCTAAAGTTGCAGTCACATTCACATATCTCTTAGCTCTTGCTTTAACATGAATCATCTCAATCTTTACGGTTTGGAATATTTACTGATGTTAAGGAATTCTATTTAATTTCCTCTGTAATTTGTCTGTGTGTATGGGATGTAGAAGAAACAGAATCCCATATATGCATTTTTAATCAATATAATGTGTCCTAACATTGCTTTTATTTTTGTGTACCCTCAGACTCCATCCACTCCATCAACAACTCCATCCACTAGTCCATCAACTCCATTACCTAAACCAACAGCAACTGGCTGGTGTGTTCCTAAGAATGGCGTTTCTGATGCTCAGTTGCAGGCAAATCTTGACTATGCCTGTAGCCACGGCATTGATTGCGGTCCCATCCAACCGGGGGGTGCCTGCTTCGACCCTAACACTGTATCATCACATGCTTCCTATGCCATGAATCTCTATTACCAAACCATGGGAAAGAATCCATGGAACTGTGATTTCTCACAAACGGCAGTCCTTACATCCACAAATCCTAGTAAGTGTTCTTTATTGCCATCTATATCCTTCAATTTTTTGAAACATAAAAGCAATGGTAACCTATAAATAAATAAATAAAGCAATGCTAAAATATTGAAAATTATATCATGATCCATTTGCATGCATCTTGTGTCATTGTTGGGTTTGTGTCATGTGACTTAACTCTTAAGATGAACGTGGAAGAATAATTCTGGGAATATAGTCAATTTTCAATTATAGTGATGGGACTTTAAGACAAAGGTGTGGTTCTTTTTGTGGGTTCAGAGAACAACTTTTGATATCTGATGACCCTTTTCTTCATGAGTTTAATGGAATAGGACTGGATGCTAGAGCATGGGGCCAAGGGCATGATTCTTTTTGTGGGCTCAGTGTGCCTATGGCTACGATTACATTATTAGAAATATAAAAGAGAACAACTTTTGATATCTGATGACCCTTTTCTTCATGAGTTTAATGGAATAGGACTGAATGCTAGAGCATGAGGCCAAGGGCTTTCAATTTTTGTGCTATATTCCTGCCCTATATACTTTAAAACTAGCTTCTTTTGTAGAGACTGTGTTTTTGTAATTTGAGTTTCCCCCAAAACATTCCTTTCTGGTTCCTTTTGTCATTTGCTAATCCTCTTAAGTTGTATTTTCTTTATATTTATTTATTTCTTCTCTCTTTGGTTGAAGGTCACAATCCTTGCATTTATCCTGGTGGGAGTACCTGAAAGGCAGCGCAGTCTCATTAGATATATAAAAAAGAAGATTTTGTTTTTGCAGGGATTTATCAATAAATAAATTAATCAAATTTGAGGTGTGCCTTTTAATTCTACCTTTAATTGTAAAGGATTACTACTTTAATTTCGGTTTCCTACTTTAATTTGGTTGTATATTAGTGTAGCTCTCAGTCATACTTTAAATCTTTTCTGATAAAGTAATGTTAGCTTAAAGATAAGTGTGAGATAAAAGTGCAATTACGTCATGAGGAACTTTAGTGGCTAAAATGAGTCTTATTATAAGTTTGTGAACTATGTTTCAAGCCATCAATAATTTTACCTGTCCATATTCGAGGGACATGGCAATATGCAACGAACATTTTCTTTTTGACTTGGCGGCTAAGCCACATGGTCCATCAAGATGATCCTCATATGAAAGAGCAAGAATTTTTCTTGCTCATTAGAAAATATCATATACAACAGATGCATGTAAAACTCTTCCCAATATGCATGTATGCATTAGTGATTTTGCATATATTCGTTACATAAGATACCACCTCCAGCTCACTACATTTATACACATTTTGTATAAACTACAAAAATATTTAAAAATTGAGTTTCTTTTCCTCTTCTTTTTCCATTTTTTGTCCTTTTAAGTTCCATTCATTTCCAAGTATCTTGATTACACGTTCATGATCCCTTCAACAATATTTCTCTACCTAGTAAGAGGTTAGAGACTTAACTTGCACTAGAAATTGTTTTGGGATGCCTAAAAGTACAGACAGTTTCAATAATTTGGAATGTGAAAAAGAAAAATAACAGCAGCTTCCATTATTCCTGCAGCCCCCACAATGTCAATAACTTAAAAACATATCCAGTAAACTCATATGTGAACATGCCACGTGTTTGATGTTGTGACTTTTGTTTCTTTACGTGATAATAAGACCATTCCTAGAGAGTAATTGTTTTGGTCTGAAGTGTAATTATAGCTTCTGGTCTGATAAAACGTAGTAATCGATCTGCCATAGTGGTTCCTATAAATAACAGCATTATTGATGGCTTCTGTACCATTTTCCTTTTGCGAGTGGCCCTCTCGTTTATGCTATAGAAAAAGACGAACTAGCAACACAAACACTAACAAGAACAGAACAACTCGAAAGAAAACAAACACAAATTCTGTTTATCAAGAATTTTTCTCGAAATCAGGAATACAATCAGATGGGTTTGGTGTTAAGAGGACTTTAAACCAAGGATTGACCCGAGATTGATGGAATTGGAAAAGTACTATATAAACAATGCAATTAAATTATTGAGCAACTTGCATTTACCGAAAGATACACTATAATGGCTAGTAAAAATTCTCTTTCCCATTTTTAGTGTTCCCTGTTATGTGATACTTTTAAGTCCCATGGTTATTACAAGGTACCCAAAGCAAAAGTGTCTCAAGTCAGGTGGTGGATTCATCGGTGTCATGTTAGACTTCTCATATTTTATGGAGCTGTTAGTCGAGCTTATCCTCGTGTTCATCTTTTGCTTTCTCAGAGCATCCACATTGACCTAGACAAAGTTTTAGGCAAATAGCAAATCTTTACTTGAGCAACTATCTTTTCTAATTTAGCTACTCACTCTCAAATACATCCTATGTGTGCATTTGGATTCAACTGAATCCTGCGTCCACGTTTCATGTTTTCCCCTCTTTTTTTTCTTTTTTTTTTTTTCCCTATGCATGAATAGTAATCTCACATGGGTTTACTGTGCAGGAACAAAAATTATTGTTCACACACTATTTATCACTATTCACAGTACTGTTCACACACTAAAACATATTAAAAATGAGTCTCACGGTACTATTCACACATTTAAAAATTATTTTGCTACTGTACTTTCAGTTTTCAGTTTCAGCAACAATAAGTTTAATCCAAACGGACCCTATATCTAACGATTTGTTTATTTTTATCCATTCTATTAAAATACTATTTCTTGTCCACTTATTGCACCTAATACAATTGCTTTCAATTGCTGAAATTGAAAGTTAAAATAAGCAAATTTCAATCTCAATTTTTAAATAAAGAATATTAAAAAGATAAAAAGTGAAATAGTAAATTATTTTTGTGAGAGTAGAAGGGGTGAATTGCAAAATTCATCAAAGATTGTGGCCATGATGGCCCACAAATCAGCCGAACTTATATTTATTAGGTTGAGTATAAGAGAGAAACTAACAATGGAAGAGAAAGAATTAAAGACATTAAAAATATGTTTTTTTGACCAACTTTGTACTAACTACAAACTAGCCTAATGCATGTTTTCTTTTTTCTTTTTTTTAGTTAGCAAAATTTTAGTTTAATTCTCTTACATAGTTAACAAAAGTAGTCTTTTAAGGTGACTTAGTAATTATTAAGTATTCTTAAAATATAGTTGAGATAATACTCCACGCTAATAAAATATAAGTCCCTTAATACAATATATATATATATATATATATATATATATATATATTATTTGGATTGTGGAGTAAGTAGTAACACATTGTTGTACTATAGTAATATCTAATAATTTTATCAAGTATATATCATTTTTAGCCATGGGTTGTGCCAACTCCATGGACACGTGGTATTGCATAGTTCTCATTTCATTAAATCGTTCATGCTATCAAATTATTAGGTCAAACACAATTCTCTCTCTCTTTTTTTTTTTTTTTAAGAAAGAAACACGTGGGTACTTGCCCCGCCATTAAGCAGTGTTTGTCCGCTTTGGGGAGCCAAGCCCTCACGGATTTGTCACAAAAGGGTGGAATCCTCGGGATAGACGGATCTTCGGGCCAAGGGCTTTGCCTTGTAGCCTTTTACACCACATCTTTGGAGTCCCACATCGCCTAAGTAACCCTCCCACTCATGCTTTATATGCTCTTGGAGCTTGCATGAGTGTACCACTACTACGCATGTCTTTTAATGTGAGTACTTGCCCCGCCATTAAACAGTATTTGTCCACTTTGGGGAGCCAAGCCCTCATAGATTTGTCACGAAGGGGTGGGATCCTCAGGATGGACGGATCTTCAGGCCAAGGGCTTTGCCTTGTAGCCTTTTACACCACACCTTTGGAGTCCCACATCGTCTAAGTAACCCTCCCACTCATGCTTTAGAGTCCCACATCGCCTAAGTAACCCTCCCACTCATGCTTTATATGCCCTTGGAGCTTGCATGAGTATACCACTACTACACGTGCTTAATGGCGGGGCAAGTACCCACAAAACACAATTCACTTCCTCCCACTCATGCTTTATATGCCCTTGGAGTTTGCATGAGTGTACCACTACTACACATGCTTAGTGGCGGGGAAGTACCCACAAAACACAATTCACTTGATTATTGAAGTCCATTCATTAATTTATTAACTATCACGTTAGACTAACTTAATTACATATTCATGTTTTTTTTTTTTTTGAGAAACTCACATATTCATGTGTTTTATTGTGATTGGTAAATTATAAATACTACATTTAATAACCCTGTGCATATACATGAGTATATTTAAAAATAATCATAATTACATATATGTGTGTGAACAACATATGCTTATTTTATTTTAATTTATCATTTTACATTTAAATTCAATGAAGGGTGCTATAGATAATACAAATAGTTAAACAATTCTCCATGGTTACAATAATAACACTCCTCTCACATAAAATTCAATTCATGGTATAACACATTATTTAAGTGAGAGATACACTATTATTGTACATTAAAAATATTGTATAATTTTTTTAATAAATAAAGTATATTATATCATATTCTTAGGTGATAAAACATAATCAATCTACTTACTTAAATGGCATCATGTTTTTTTTCTAGATGAAAAAAAAAAGAAAAAAGAAAAAAGGTTTAGAAGGAAGCATTTCCTTGATAGTAGATACACATACTCACTCCTTTCCTTTTGGTTTATGCGGAGGATTTGGCTTTAATTTGATCACTTCCTATTCACTTTGGCTATTTGGGGAACCGAGTTGAATGAATTCAAGCCTATTTCAAGGGGAATTAATCCACAAAAAGATATGTTTCATTTTCCAAGGGTTTTTAATGGTCCGAGAATAAATTAAGAAATTTAAGATACGTCGAAACATTAATACTACAAATATATTTCTCTTGTACATTTAAACAAGAAATCCATTGTCGTCCAGCGGTTAGGATATCTGGCTTTCACCCAGGAGACCCGGGTTCGATTCCCGGCAATGGAACTTTTTATTTTTCATTTCAAACAATTATAATTTAATTCTCCCTATTGCCCCCTCCATTACAATTATAAGTCCAGCGGTTAATACACCAGCATTTTAGCCAGGCCACCAAAGTTCGATTCTCAACAATTGACATCTTTAACTATTATATTTTACTTTTTCTTTTCTTCATGCATTGCAATTATAAATCATTTTAAATATTAGTAGTGACTTCAATGTTAGGACCTTTTTTTTTTACACCCAATGTTTAGGACTTTAGGAACACTATTTAGCATTACATAACATTGTGAGACATTAGGCCTCTTAGTGTCTTACTGGTAAATAAAATAATTAGTGTAGTGCTATCTAGGCATATAAGTTCTGATGAACATGTTGCAAAAGCACATTTATATTCCTGATATGCGCAATGGGTTACACAAATTAAATATTGTTCTTAAGGAATAACTCATTATTAACACTATGATTACCAAAGATTAAAAAAGAAAAAAGAAAAAAAGAAGAAGCAAATTTAGTCAATTTTATTATGCCATGGGTTGATCGATTACGCCCAGCTAGTTGAATGGGTATACCCGTGTGCCAAGATGCTACAAAAGGTTGACTTCGAATCTTTCTTTCGTTGCGGACTTGTTCTTATAATGAATTGACTGGTTCTGGACCTTCTGGTTGACATTGTATCTCTGAAGTTTTAAGCGTAATGTGAGGGTCCAAAAGCTAGCATAGCCATGCAATAAGCGTGTCGAACCTAGCAATATCTGACCTGCTCTGCTCTCCTAGTTGCGGTGACTTGGCCAATACCATTTGGTTTTTTTTTTTTTTTTTTTATGAGACAATACCATTTGGTTTAACATCAAATATACTCTGCACTTCAATTCTCCAATAATCGAGATTTTTTAAAAAAAATAAAAATTTAAGAGTTTCAACCTATAACGTCCGCTTCTAATAATAACTCTTTATAATCAGATCAAGATATTAATTAGTTTTTGGTAAGCGAAGATTAAACCTCAAATTTCTTATTTAACCATAAGAGACTTTACCAGTTAAGTTTCTAAAGTGGAACATGCATTGGACTCTCACTTTGGCAAGGGTGATATTTGAGAAAATTTATTAGGTATTTTTAGAGTATTGTGACTTGATGCTTTTTTTTTTTTTTAATTATACATTCATGATATACAATAGGATAAATTTAATTAGTGAAACCTATTATTAATGTAAAAGAAGGGAACACCATATTACCATATTCGTAAAATACCTAAATAATTTCTCGATATTTATAAAGGTAATAACGATAACCTCGATCAACAATGTGTTATAAATTACTTACATTCAATTTTATTTGTGGAATGCATAGAAAAGAAGATTAATAGATCTTTTATCTATATTAATTTCATTTTAGGTAAAACAATCATATATTAAATGGTTGCTATAAATACTAAGGGATTGGAATAATGATTTCCAAGCATCATGTGATCTATGAAGTGTGTAGTTGAAATTTCCTAGCTAACACCTTGAATGTTATTAGGCGTGTGTGAAATGTAGGTAAAAGAAAGCTGAAAATGATAAATTGGTAGGTAATTGCTTTTGCATAAGACCGCTATTGATATTAGTCACCAATTACAATTTATCATTCCAAATGTTGTTAAAAAAATGTGAAAAAAGTAAAAAAAATTTGTAGTTTAACTAATTGACATCTCTTGATGTTTTTAACGAAAACATTCAAGATTCTAACTTCTTCCTTGAACTATCAAATTATATAAAATAAAATAAAAAATGTTGTGGATAAGATTATTATTACTTATTTTCTTTGTGGGATTATTTTAATAGAGGCAAACTTGTGTTTGTCCTCTTCCTTGACTTTTTTTAATTTTTTTTTCTTTTTTTTTTAAATTTTATTTTGACAACTCCTCTTGCGTGACTTATTATGAATCATTTTGCTGATGCCATAAGAGATTACATCCACCCCAAACCATATGCAAAAGAAAAATTTTATTTTCCAAACAGCAGTGTGAAATTGACCATTTCACATGACATCTTACAAAGTTGAGTTTTTTTTTTTTTTTTAAGAGAGAGTTTTAACCTATGGCGTCCGCTCTTGATGATAGCTCTTTTATCATCAGACCAAGACACCAGTTGGTTTTTGGTGTAGGCAGGCTAGATCTCTTATTCAACCATTAGAGATTTTACCGGTTGAGCTAACTGAAATCCATAAAAATTGAGTTTTTTTAATATGGACAAAAAAAAAAAAAAAAAAAAAAGAGAGGTTACAATAGTTCTCCGTGATAGGATTAATTTTGGACTCAGATTTCATAAATGTAAACTACTATTATATATTACTATGTTAGTACTAATTTATTCAAAGCAGCTTACTGAGTCTGACTTCTTCAACCATAACAACAACCACAACATGTATCAAATGTGAACATTTTTGGGTTTGTTTGAATTGGAAAAACAAGGTAGTTAATAAGTCTACAGTGACGTTTTGCATGATCAATTATTAAAAAAGAATATGATTTTACACAAATTTTGTGCTACAATTCTAATCAATTATAAGTAGGTTTGTATTTCAAAATAAATAAATAAGTAGGGTTGTAAATGAATAAAACTATTTATGATCCGTTCGAGTTCCACTCGAAAAAAAGCTTATTTATATTCATTTGCTTAAAAACAAGCCAAATTTAAGTACTAAGTTTAAGCTCAATTATTTAATGGGTTAAGCTCAAACATAATAATATGTTCATAAAAAAACTTGTGAACATGTGGTTTTAATTAAACTATATGTAATATTTTTATAGTATACTTGTCTTAAGAAATATTTATATAAACTTAAAATTAGATTGTATAAGTTTGCCAATAAATTCATATGAAATTAAATTATTACTTTTAGATTATTAACGAAATAAATAGTCTTGTATAGTAAAAATTCATAGAATTATAAGAAGGTAAAACATTTTTAGTCATAATTTCACAATATATAAGAAAAAAAAAAGTTAATCAAGTAACTCATGATAGCTCAACCTCATCTTATTTGATGACAAACTCGGCATGTTTATAAGTCTATATTTAGTTACTCATAATTGACCATTTCAAAATTAATAAAAAAGAAAAAGAAAAGTAAAGGTGACAAGAATTGCGACAGGAGAAAAGTGGTGGTCACAATCCGAGTCATACAGAGAGTCCGAATACTATATAAAATTCCAATCGTCAAATGTGATACCAAAGTGGGACCAGGTGACACGGTGTCAAGCACCCAACTAATCTAGGCTGTGCGACACGTGGAAGGATGTGGACCCGGCGGCGTCAGTCAATTCAGTCCTACGCATTACTCATCACCTCACCATCTCTTCTCTCTTTCTCTCTCTGAGAATTTTGATCAGACTCTCTCTCTCTCTCTCTTAAGCAGGAGAGCCCCCACAGGCCACAGCTCTCTTCACCTTTCACAAACAAAAGCCACAAAATTTTGTTTTTTTGGATAATCTCTTTACTAATCTCTTACACGCAGTTCCTCTCTCCCACCCAAATCGAAACCCTAAAAGGCTAAAACCCATTCCGTTCCTTAATATTCAAACAAAAATGGTCGTTTTTAGTTAGTTAAGAAGTTAGTTAATTGTGGGTGGCGGTGGTGGTGGGAGAAGAATGTCGGTTGCGGAGCTCAAAGAGCGCCACGCGGCGGCCACGGAGACTGTCAACACTCTCAGAGAGCGGCTTAAACAGAGACGCCGTTCGCTGCTCGACACGGACGGTGTGCCCAAATTTCTGTGCTCCTTTTTTTTTTTTTTTTTAATATAGTTTTTGCAATGTTTTTTGGTTTGTGTGTTTCTTAGATCTGGTTGGTTTTTGTGTGGAATTTGTACAGTTGCCGGGTACGCTAGGTCGCAGAATCGGACTCCGGTCAGTTTCGGACCAACGGATCTGGTTTGCTGTAGAACACTTCAGGGTCATACAGGCAAGGTATACATAGACGTATACGTATAAATCTTTGTATTAGTTGTATAATTGTATTTCTGGAAATGGTAATTAAATTACTAGGATTCGTTTGGGATTTTCAAATTAGGGGATTGTGTAGGAAGTTGAGGATGAAGTGAGTTAATGTCATTGAAATTGAATATATATGGGAAGTGGGTGTTTCTTACTTATATTGTTCAAAAAGGAAATTGGTTTTTTTTTTTTTTTTTTTTTTAGTGTGTGTGTGTGTGTGTGTGTGTTATATAGGCACCCGATGGGTCTTGAACCCACTATCACACCCTCCACCTAAGCCGGGACGGAGATGCTAGTTGAGCTAGTGCTTATTGGCAATAAGGAAATTGTTATTGTAAAATGAAGGCATTAGAAAGCCCCATAAGCGCCAAGAGCCTTGTAGCTCAACTGGCTTATCCTAGTGTTTCCCACGAAGACATCCAGATCCAAATCTCCCCTCGCCCCATTATATATATCTAAATATTAATATAAAAAAAATGAAGGCTAGGCTCAACTTTATTTGTTGGTTTCTTGGCAACCCAACTTTTAATATTTTTACATGGAAGATATGACATAATAATGCACACATTTTTAACCAACTCTATGATTGGAATATTTGTTTTTCTTTTTATGATTAGTTAAACATTTCTGCTATTGGCTTGTAGTTTATGACTGTTTCTCTAGTTTCTAATTACCGCTAACAATGTTTAGTAACCGGTGCCTATCTCCAGCTGAGAACGACGTGTTTGAAAACGTATTTGATTACTATCATAGTGATGCCACTTCACAAAGATGGGGATAAGCGGGATTTATAATTATTCATAAAATATTTACAGGTGTATTCATTGGATTGGACTCCTGAAAGGAACCGACTTGTTAGTGCATCTCAAGATGGCCGATTGATAGTGTGGAATGCTTTAACAAGCCAGAAGACTCATGCCATAAAGCTTCCTTGTGCATGGGTCATGACTTGTGCCTTTTCACCAACAGGCCAGTCTGTTGCCTGCGGTGGTCTTGATAGTGTATGCTCCATCTTCAACCTGAATTCTACCACTGACAAGGATGGGAACTTACCAGTTTCAAGAATGCTTAGTGGGCATAAGGGCTATGTTTCGTCCTGTCAATATGTTCCAGATCAGGATACTCACCTGATCACCAGTTCTGGTGATCACACATGTGTTTTGTGGGATATTACTACAGGCCTCAAAACTTCTGTTTTTGGAGGTGAATTTCAGTCCGGTCACACTGCAGATGTACTAAGGTATAGGAGATTTTGAAACTGCTGTCCTAAATTTTATTTTCATAATTTTATAGGAGATCATATTCAATGCCACGCACCCCCCCCCCCCCCCCCTCTTTTTTAAAGCTTTGAAAGTTGAAGCGTCTGCAAAAGTAGCAAATAAATATTAGCATAATTGCTCTGTAAATTGGACTCAAGAAGAATTTGTTTCTAATAAAGGAACTTGCTTGACTACGTGTATTCTTTGCCAAGAGGCTTGTGGCTCAATATCATTACTCAATTGCCCCATTCTGCCCCATGGAGACAACCTGGTTCAAATCCCCCCCTCCCCAATTGTGTATGCGCCCATTTAGTGCTTGTGAAGATAGGCAACCAGAACTTTCAGAATCTTAATGGGAGGCTAGGGTCATTTACCCTGTAATTTTTTACCTGGAATTTTATTTTTTATATCTATTAGTGAATACCTGTGTAGCTAATTAATTGATAGTCCATATGTCCTCTAGATTTCCTAATTGCACTTGAGATTCTTCCCCTTATCTTTTGTTCATAGAATGACAATATTGCATCCGTATTTTTATGTTTTGTTTAAGTGATGTTAAGGTTAATGAACTTAAATATGTTATTATTCAAAACTTGCTAGTGGTCTTTAGACCAAATGGAACTGTTGCCCCACGTGCATAAGTGGTGGAGAGGGGGTTAGATCCATTATGAGTGTGAGTGCTACATAGCAAAAAAAAAAGAGAAGAAAAGAGTGTGTGAATACTGAATTGTATCATTGTATGTGCCTACTGTGTTAACGTTCTAGGCTTTATTTAACTTTGTTATTGTTTTGCATTTCAGTGTCTCAATTAATGGAACAAATTCAAGATTGTTTGTCTCTGGTTCCTGTGATGGGACTGCTCGTTTGTGGGACACTCGTGTTGCAAGTCGAGCAGTGAAGACGTTTCATGGACACGAGGGAGATGTTAATACTGTGAAGTTCTTTCCAGATGGAAATAGATTTGGAACTGGTTCAGATGATGGAACTTGCAGGTTATTTGATATCAGAACTGGGCACCAACTCCAAGTATACTATCAGCAGCATGGTGATAATGATGTCCCACATGTGACCTCCATTGCATTCTCTATATCAGGAAGACTTCTCTTTGCTGGATACTCAAATGGTGATTGCTATGTGTGGGACACGTTATTGGCAATGGTATTTTGTGCATACTTTTTTGTAATTCTTTTAGGCTATAGAGTGCTTATCATTGTGAGCATGAAGTAGCCTATTTTATCAATAAATTTTATTACTTACATAAAAAAGGGTACTTCTGTAGCTCAATGTCAATTAGAATGTGCTTATATTTCCACCGTGGGCTAGTTTGATTATTCAAAACTTCTAAGAATGAAGCATCTAATTTGCAAGTTTAGCCTCTGTGCAGAAAGGAAAAAATCTATAGAGGGGTTATGAGAATGTGAAATCAAGTGGATCATTTGCAGGGCTTGTTAATAATTGAATTGCTCTAACTACTCACTTGCTTTGTGGCAGGTCGTCTTGAACTTGGGATCTCTCCAAAATTCACATGAGGGCCGGATTAGCTGTTTGGGTTTGTCAGCTGATGGAAGTGCCTTATGTACAGGAAGTTCGGATACAAACCTAAAGGTTAGTCTGTGTTTAGACTTGGATATGTTACTTCACTTAGGCTCCATGATGCATGAGACAGATTATCACCGGCTATAGATTTCCTGGATGTGGTTCATGTGCTAAACTAAATAAGTTTTCTTGCCTGCTAAAGTTTTACAAATACTTCCATTTTCAATTTCAACAGATGATTCAATACTTCTTTTTTCAGTTTCTGTATCTAAATTGTGAACCCATAAAAATATTTGAAAGAAAAATGTAAAGAATAAAAATTTGACATGGCAACTTGGAGAGAGCTTGGACAAGTGAAGAAAAATCTATGCATGGTTACACATGAAATTAAGTCTATTTGTAACTTCCACAAATGATTTTTTTTTTTTTTTTAATTTTATTTAAATATTATTACTAATTTATAATATGTGGCAGCATAAACTCCTGAGCATGGTTATCTGAACCTTTTTTTTGTCTCTTAGGAGGAAGTGACTGAATCTTATTATAGTACCTAGTTTTGTGGTGGCACTTTGTCAAATTATTGTCAGATTTCATAAGTATGCTATAATGTCGGCACATCTGGAATTAACACTGAATTATAATATTGAATATTAGAGAAACAATTTGTTTCAAGGATTGATTGATCCAAGCGTTCTGTGTGTATGTCAGCTAAAATTTGTTATTTCTAGTCATGTTGTAGCACTTCACAGGTAATTGTCTCATATTATTTTACTATTACTATGTAATATAGTTCTCTCTTTTAGGTGGTTGTTTTCGTGTTTTTATTTCTTTTATCGGGGAATACGTGCATTTCAGTTAGTGTAATGAGCGTTGTTTTAACTACTTATACTCATCTGTCTTTTAGTCTTCCTGATCCTTTTTTCTTTCTTTATGCCAGATATGGGCTTTTGGAGGCCATAGGAAGGTAATCTGATGCATTGAAGGAGAAAAATCTAACTTCTGAGTTTCTCTTTCCCGGGTCCACGGTTCTCATTTTCTTCTCATACCATTGTATCCTGGTCCTGGTAAAATGTTTGAGTCTACTATTTTACTAGGGTTTGAGAAACCATAATCCTGTAATGTTTGTTGTAATTTAGAAAAACAATCTGTGGAGAAAGAAAAATTATTCGGTTGAGAACTTGAGCTGGAGGGACCAGTATTTTTTATCTGCATGCTGTCTCTGATCGTTGTTTGCCCTCCTTTCTACCGATCAATGCGGCACCCTATATATATATATTCAATCTTTAATTTTTCTTCTCTTTGGGTTCTGGGCAACAAAGTATGAAATCTTGGCTCCAATTGTGGCATTTTGAAAAGTGAAAACCCTTCATGTGTATGTGCGTTTCATGGGCAATTCCAAAAATGGCGAAAAACCATTTTTCGTTCCCAACAGCAGGAATTGCACATGTCTGAGCATGAAACATTCCTTTCTATGAGTACTATAATGATTGACAATCCTCAGCATACTGATTTAGTCCCCTCATGTAAACCAGCATCATGAACTGGACTGGGCTGTACCCAAAAGATAATTTGCTAGGAATGTCTAGCTCTCTAAGCTTAGTTTTAACGTAGGAACTAAACCGAATCCTACCTACCGATGGGAAGAGTGCAGGTTCAAACTCGGGGCCCAAATTCCCTTGGAAACTATTTGTAGCAAAAAAACAACACCGTACCCAACCAGTGTGAGTACAATACAATCAGAATTGAATGCCCAATGCAACCATTTGCCATGCATAGGAGTTACAGTTATTGGGTGAATTATAAATCATTTGCAAAAGGTTAGTGGTACAATGCTAAACAAAAGGTATATCAAGTATGAACCTAAATCCATATATATAATTATATCATAGGAGTTGTTTGGGTTTTGTTGTCTATGGTGGCGTGGTGTGGTGGTGGTGGTTCTGGAGAGTTTTGTTGTCTTTGGTGGGGGCTGATTTGGTTGGTTTGGGGTTGTCTTGGCTGATTTGGTTTTACTGTTGGTGGGGCTGCGTGTGGTGGTGGCAGCTGGGTCTTTGGTTGGTCACTTGGTTGTTATTAATGGTGGTGGTACAACCTAGAGAAAGATAGAGAGACAGGACACAATGCAGAGAGGGGATAAAATATGTATTAATATGGAGTGACAACGAACATCGTGTCAAAACCATATTAAAAGAACCTTAATCAAAATTTCAAATACATTTTAGAAGAACCATCTACTCTAACATAGCAAAACCATATTTTATCCAAAAAATAATAATAATAAAAAAAACCATAAAATTAAAAATTAGAATGTGTTATGCCTATTCATTATAGTGAATTCGTCTTTTATTATTATACCATTTTCTCTTTCTATATTTATCATGTCTAACTTCTTTCGTATTGTTTTCATAAAACTATTATTATCTTGTTTTTCTATTCTTTCTATCTCTTTTCTTATTATTCCTTTCTTTATTATACCTTTTTCTCTTTCTATATCTATCATATCATCTTTTTCTTGTACTATGATATATTCTTTTTTTTTCTGTCAAAATTGTTTTTAGTATCCTTAAGTCATTTCTATTATCATCTTTTGCATATGTCATGTTTATAGGTATATCAGTACTTAAGCTTCTATTTTGTCTATTATGCCAATTATCTATCATGGTTTTTACTGAAAGTGATTTATGATGGAGTTCAAAGTCTCTTTCTCTTTCTTTTTCTAGAGGTGAGTCTAAAGACTTCATCTTTTCTCAGTATTTTTAGAGAATCAGTTGGAACAACAGTTCAATATTTTAAGAGAATCCTAGCACTAACAGCAACAAACACATCAATTTCGCTGAAAGATACCACTTGAGAGTTGAAATTAAAATTTCTTGCAAAAAAGGTCTCCATTTTACAGAATTTTTGTACCGCCTCTTCAATATGTAAACTTTCCAGGCTTCTAGTGTATTATTGTCAAGTAAATGGCAAAAGCTCTTCAATATGTAAAATTTCCAGGCTCCAAGCATATCGCTGTCAAGTAAATGGCAAAAAGGGCTAAGAATAGCGAGTATGAACAATATTAAGATACAACATTGTTGACTGAGTTCGTTCTACATCAAATATGAGTATAAACCATCAATGAACATTTAGTGTAGAACCAAAATTTTATAATAAAAAAACACTACAGTAGAGAGAGAGAAACATGTCATTTGTTAGTGTATAGCTTAGACTAGTTTAGCCCATTGGGCTTAGCCCAATATACTATTCTTGTAGTTTACTCCTTTTGCTTGTACTGCACACATACCTGGCCTATATAAGGCTCTCTATTGTACATTATTATACACACATTAATATACAGACTATTCAGTCTTTCTCTCTCACTTTATATTGTTAACATGGTATCAGAGCCATTCCTCTGACTTTCTGGTTCCTGTGGATATCTCCAGCGTTCCTCCGTTGCCCTCGCCTTCATCCAGTCGTCACTGTCAGAAGCGAGCCACCGCCGTCACGCCCACAGTACCTGAAACACTCGGATATCAACGTTCTGTGCATTCAACTGCCAAACAACAGGCATAGAAAGACAGAACGGCCAATCCCGAGCAAAACCCAACCAAGAACGGCCAGAAACTGCATCACACGCGCCTCCACGCGCCGGCTGAAGTTTCTGCCTCACGAGCACGCGCCGCCACGCGCCGCCACTCGCCGCAGGTAACTGCCACGCGCCTCACGCGCCCCACACGCGCCAGTCCACGTGCAGTCACGCGCCACACGCGCCTATTGCTGCTTCTCTTCCTGCCACGTCAGCCCTTGGTGACGTCACACATGCCACGTCAGCACACGTCAGCCGTTGACCGTTGACTCTGACCGTTGACTTTGATCGTTGACCGTTGACTTTGACCATAGTCAAAAATTTTCAACCGGACCTGTTTTGCTCAGTTTTTTGCATAGATTCCGATTTTGAGCCCCGTTTCTGCATTTGAGGTCTCTAAATCCCATTTTTTGGTCATTTTCTTCATTATGGCTCAACAAAATGAACGAGATATCATCCGTCCTATCACTATTATGTTGGATGGTCCTACTAGTTATCATGCGTGGTCTCAGAATATGACTATCTTTCTCAAGGGTCGTAAATTGTGGAGATATGTGACTGGTTCAATTCCTAAGCCAGTACCAAACCCTACGTCCAAAGCCACAACTGCTGAAGAGTCTTCGAAGACTGCTGTTACAACAGATGATTATGAAGAACGCCTAGAGGAATGGGAGAGTATTCAAAGTAAGATCTTGTCTTGGTTTATTAATACCTCTATTCCCTCTATTCATAATCTTCTTCTTCGTCTTGAAACTGCTGAGGCTGCTTGGAAATTTTTGGCTGATCGCTATAATTGCACTAATGATTCAAGCTTGGAGTTCCACATTGAATCAAAGCTCTATCAAATGCGTCAAGAGACAGGTCAGTCTATTTCTGATTTCTATTCTCAGACTTCTACTATGTGGGAACAACTCTCTACTGCAGATCCTCCACTGGTGTGTTCTAAGGACATTGAGCTCTTTGTCAAATATCGGGATCGTCGTAAATTTATGCACTTCATGATGAGTTTACGTGAGGATTTTGAGCCTACTAGGGCTTCTCTGCTTAGCCGGTCTCCTACTCCTTCTCTTGATGCTGCAGTCAAGGAGCTCATTTCTAAGGAGAACCGTCGGCCTACTTTTCACATGTCATCATCTGATCATGTATTGGCTACACCCTCTCCACAGCCTCCCATTGCTACATTCACTACTCCTCCACGAATAAACCCTAGGCGTCCCAACTCTCAGCCTTCCAAAGGTACTCGCTGCGAGTTTTGTCGTGGCAAAGGTCATGACATCTCTGTTTGTCGCAAACTGCAGAAATTTGTGCAAGAGCATAATAAGGCTTCTCTTCCTCTGGCAGCTATTGTATGTCCTTTAGATCCATCGGTTCCTACAGGTCCATGTTTGACTTCCTCACTTACTACGGCTGATATTGAGGCAGTTGTTCAACAGGTTTTATCCCGCACTTCCACTGCCCTTTCTGTCACCTCAGGTAAACAACCTTGGTTCTTTGATACTGCATGTTGTAACCATATGACTCCTAATGAATCCCAATTTTCTGACAAGGAACCCTTAGAACATCCAATCACCATTTACACTGCTGATGGAACTTCTATGCCTGTTAGTCATAAAGGCACAATCTCTTCTCCTAGACTATCCCTTAATGACACTTTTCATATTCCAAAGTTATCCCTTAATTTGCTTTCTGTTGGTCAACTTTGTGAATTAGGCGTAGATCTTCTATTTACTAATCATGGTGTGGATGTGCAGGATCCCCGGACGGGTCAAGTGCTTGGGACAGGCCGTAAGGTTGGTCGCATGTTTGAGGTTCATGACTTGAAGATTCCTTCACAAGTTGTTTCTGTAGCTGCTACCACTACCACCTCCTCACCTGATCTATGGCATGCTCATCTTGGTCATCCATCCTTATCTCGTCTTCAGTTGTTAGCTTCTCAAGGTCATTTAGGTTCAGTTCAGTTTCAAAAATTTGATTGTACTTCCTGTCATTTTGGCAAACAAACAAAATTGCCCTTTAATAAAAGTGACTCATTTTCTTCTGCCCCTTTTGATCTTATACATTCTGATATTTGGGGTCCTGCACCTGTTCCTACTGAGGGGGGATCTAAATATTTTGTCATATTTGTGGATGATTTTTCTCGATATACTTGGATTTATCTGCTTCACCATAGGTCTGAACTTGTGTC
The DNA here is from genome assembly GCA_023055345.1 of Quercus wislizeni. Taxonomy (NCBI): domain Eukaryota; kingdom Viridiplantae; phylum Streptophyta; class Magnoliopsida; order Fagales; family Fagaceae; genus Quercus; species Quercus wislizeni. The sequence goes on along the minus strand of JALGQJ010000005.1, from coordinate 36,082,402 downwards.
TATTTACCAAACATTTCATAAAATGATTGAAACACAGTTCAATCGCACCGTCAAAGTCTTTCGATCAGATAATGCTCAAGAATATAATGATAAATCTTTCTTATCCTTTTTAGACAGTCATGGTACTCTTCCTCAGCGGTCTTGTCCTTACACTTCTCAACAAAATGGTCGTGCAGAACGAAAACATCATCACATTCTTGATGTTGTCCGCACCCTTCTCATTTCTGCCTCTCTTCCTGAGCGCTTTTGGGGTGAGGCTGCACTTACTGCTGTGTACACCATTAATCGTATTCCTTCACCAACTACACACAACAAATCACCATTTGAGCTTCTTTATGGTCAACCTCCTGACTACTCCTCCCTTCGGGTTTTTGGTTGTGCTTGCTTTGTCTCTCTTCCTCCTCATGAACGAACAAAGCTCTAGCCTCGTACTCGTCTCTGTTGTTTCCTTGGTTATGGTGTGTCTCAAAAGGGGTTTCGCTGCTATGATCCCATTTCTCATCGCCTTCGTGTCTCCCGTCATGTTGAGTTTTGGGAACATCGTTCTTTCACGAGTCTTCAGCAGTTTCCTGCATCTTCTTCCTCAGAGTCTCCCATTTTTATTGATCTTTTCCTCCCTCTCTATCCTGAACTTGTGGAGGATTCTTCAACATCGGCTGCCTCTCTAGACGACTCATCTCCGGTTCTGTCTCCGGCATATGACCCGCCTGTCTTGGATCTTGTGGCACCACCCTATCCTGAGTCACCTGTTGGTCCTGAACTTCGTCGTTCCACTCGGGTAAGCATTCCTCCCCCTTATCTTACTGTTTATCACTGCTCTTTTGCTCTTGCCACCCTCTATGAACCTCACACCTATCGTGAGGCCCATACTGACCCTCTTTGGTAGCAAGTTATGAACGAAGAACTAGATGCCCTTCATAAGAATAACACTTGGGATATGGTTGATTTGCCTCCTGGTCAGTCTGTAGTAGGTTGTAGGTGGGTTTACAAGATCAAGACCAAGGCTGATGGATCTGTTGAACGATACAAGGCTTGCCTAGTTGCCAAGGGCTTTACTCAGGAGTATGGTATTGACTATGAGGAAACATTTGCTCCTGTTGCTCGTCTTACATCTGTCAGATGTCTCATTGCTGTGGCTGCTGTTCGCCGTTGGCCTCTTTATCAAATGGATGTGAAGAATGTTTTCCTTAATGGAGACCTCCATGAAGAAGTGTACATGCAACCACCCCCTGGCTATCCACATTCAGGCAGCCAAGTTTGTCGCCTTCGCCGTGCTTTTTATGGCCTTAAGCAGGCTCTTCGAGCTTGGTTTGAAAAGTTTAGCTCGGTTGTTACTCAGCAGGGTTTCACTTCGAGTCCTCATGACACCGCTCTCTTTGTCCGAAGATCCTCTGCTGGTATCACTCTTATTCTTCTTTATGTTGATGATATGATTATTACTGGAGATGATTCTGCAAGTATCCGCTCTCTTCAGCAGTTCCTTAGTCAACATTTTGAGATGAAAGATCTAGGCACTCTCAGCTATTTTCTTGGGCTTGAGGTTACCTCATCCTCTGATGGATACTATCTTTCTCAGGCTAAATATGCTTCTGATCTTCTCTCCAAAGCCGGTATCACCGACAATAAGACTATTTTCACTCCTTTAGAATACAATGCAAAGCTTACACCTTTGGATGGTGAACCTATATCCGATGCTACTCGCTATCGTCAGTTGGTTGGCAGTTTGATCTATCTCACTGTTACTCGTCCGGATATTTCACATGCCGTGGGTATGGTTAGTAAGTTCATGGATGCACCTCGTTCTGTCCATTATGCTGTTGTTCTTTGGATTCTCCGATATGTTAAAGGCACACTTTATCATGGTCTGCATTACTCCTCTCGATCTTCCCTCGAGCTTCATGCTTATTCAGATGCTGACTGGGCAGGTGATCCGACTGATCGATACTCTATCATAGGTTTCTGTTTCCTGTTAGGTACTTCTCTTGTCTCGTGGCGCAGCAAGAAGCAGGATGTGGTTTCCCGTTCCAGTACTGAGGCAGAGTATCGTGCCCTTGCCGACACCACTTGCGAGCTTGTTTGGCTTCGCTGGCTCTTGGCTGACATGGATGCTCCGCAGCCCACTGCCACTCCTCTTTATTGTGACAATCGTAGTGCTATCTACATTGCTCATAATGATGTCTTCCACGAACGCACCAAGCATATTGAGATCGATTGTCACATCACTCGCCAGCATCTCAAGAAAGGAAATCTCAAGTTGTTCTCCATCTCCTCTGCTGACTAGCCTGCTGATATCTTTACCAAGACTCACCCGCCTGGTCGTCTTCGAGATCTTATATACAAACTCCCGTTGGCTTCCTCCTTGCCACCGCGAGTTTGAGGGGGGGATGTTAGTGTATAGCTTAGACTAGTTTAGCCCATTGGGCTTAGCCCAATATACTATTCTTGTAGTTTACTCCTTTTGCTTGTACTGCACACATACCTGGCCTATATAAGGCTCTCTATTGTACATTATTATACACACATTAATATACAGACTATTCAGTATTTCTCTCTCACTTTATATTGTTAACATCATTGAGCACTAAATTATATATGCAGACAACAACAAATAGAAACAAGAGAATAAAATGTTTTTGTTCCTGCTCTTTGATTCTTTCTCTGATTCAACCGACTCTTCTAGCATGGTTGTATAAAAAAATTTATTAACTTTTATTACACCGCTCTCCTTCTCCTTCATTTATTCTCTAAACATTCTCTCTCTTGGGTAGTTTATAATATTTTATTAGGATGTATGTAAAAATAAGAATGAGGATGTTGAGTGTATTATTAAATAAGTTGGTAAAATAGATAAAATAGTGTTTTAGAGTATAAAATAGGTATATTTTTACAAACCCGAATGTGAATGCTCCAACTCCATAGATTTTTTATTGAAGAAAAATTAAACCCCGTTAATATTTTCCATTAAAACCTAATAGATTTAGTGTCTATTTAAAATTAGTTTATTTAACTTTTTACTGAAAGTGTACTAAAATATATTTGTACAGTTGTACCTTAAATTTTTTTAGAAAAAGTGAGTTTTAAAAGATAAAAACTAAAAGCTAAAAGCTAACCTTAGCACATGCATATTACTCGAATAAACTCATGATACTAGTTGAAAATATGTAAAATAGTTCCTTAAAAAAAAAAAAAAAAATTTAAATAGGGGTACTAGCTACTGCACCGATTCTTTTTATTTATTTATTTTTAAATTTTATGAGAGCTACTTCACCAATTCTAATCCAACAACTCAGACTCAGCTGATGTGAAAATAGTGTGCACAAGTACAACAAAACTCTTCTCTAGATTCACAGTTTAAAACTGAACTAAAATCTTTTCATCTGGCTTTTTAATTTTTTTTTTTAATTTTATTATAATAGTGTTACAATTTTTTATTCATTTTAATTTGAGATTTACACGTTTTCTCATTAATATTACGAATTTAGAACTACTAATACAATTAAGAGTGTCATGAGACTATCTTCAAAAATTGAACAAAAATTACACGTTTATTTTGTAGCACAAAAAAAAAAAAAAAAAAAAAAACCCTGTGTTTTTATTATATATATAATTTTTATTTTGAAGATCTAATTTATAAGTGGATAAAGTAATCTGAAGATCAATAAGAAAGTGGTCTTATTTTTTAAGCAATGTTTCATATACACAGCAAATCATAATTAATAACAAAAATAGAAGCAAAAAAAAAAAAAAAAAAAAAAGATTACAGATGTTAATTAAGAAACCAGCTGTCAAAATAAGAACTTGACAAATCTAAATCGAAGGAAAGTACAAATCTAATTGGATCTTATTTTCCTTATTGGCATTTGAAAGTTTGGAACTTTGTGGGTTTAGCGGATGAATGAAGAAAATATGGGATGCACAATCATGAGCCACAATTCCTTGTTCTTTTTTTCTTTTCTTTTTTTCCCAAGAAATAAAACCCATTGCCTCCAACTCTCAAAGCAAATCCCAAAAATGAATTTAATTTGCTAAATCAATAGCTAAATACCAAACCCAAAATCTCTAGTATAATAGAACAAAGTTTATGTTTAAATAAATTGTTAAAACAACATTCAGAAACCAAAATCTATAGGACAGATTTAAGGAAAAATGAATGAAGAATGTGTGTGTGAGATTTAGAGGACCAGAGTGAAGCAGAGAAATCCAAGGGAATCACCCTTCTTCGAATGCAGGACCCAAAGACAAAGATGTGATTTCTAGTCTTTTTAAGGTGAGTGCATGCATGCGTGTAGAGTAATAAGAGTTAACCAGATATGGTGCAACTGAGAAAGAGCGTTGATCCTTTTTAGTGTGGTTTGACTTGATAGAGACGAGTCATGAGAATGGGTCTCAGCAATTTGGTTTTTTTGTTTTTTTACAAGTTTGCCACTGTAACTCAATTCTTATAGCTCGAAAAATTACAAATTGTATTTTCAGTTTTCACAAATTTAACTTAATTTTTTGAGTAATTAGTTATAAGAATGGAGAAAAAAACTAAACCAAACAAATAAACTTGAGGTCGGGGCACATAATTTGGAAATTGATTGATGGTTTTAGCTAAACCAAACCTAGCCTAATTCTCCGCACGCCAGATTCACCATTCAAGTGCTCATGCACCTTGTATTCTTTCTTGTTTTTAACTTGGTCAGAAGGTTTCGTAAGTAATCATAGTCAAAGGATTACTTTTCGTGCAACAATACATTTAAATTTAATTAGGGTATGTTTGAGGACAGCTTATTTAATTGAAATTAAAAACTTTTTGTCGAATGTACTGTAGATAAAGCTAAAAAATAACTGAAATAGTATAATAAAACCAATAAATATTATCAAAAAGTGTAATAAGACCTATAAATAATAACAAAAATAAATTAAATAGTAAAAAAAAACTGATTTTTTTAAGTTAATGCCATTCGCAACTTTAGTTCGGCTATGATTATAGCTAATACGATTATAGAAATAACACCAATAACATAAAGGATTTAAAGATCTAAGATTATTCTGCAAAAATTTACGGAAAACCTTGCACTTTGGAAGTATGTTGTTACAACAAGCCGCTCTAGCTGCAGGCAAAATAATTTGAATTTTCAGTAAACAAAAAGAAAAAGAAAAAGGGCAAGTTATTTGAATATAAACAAAATTTGTAAAATATTCTAGCCGCTAGCCACAATCTCGTGAATGGCATCACTGACACCTTCATCCTCAGATCTGACTGCCAATTTCATTGCCACATCCTTTGGGCCATCAACCCCAAAGGAGATTCGTGCAAGCACCCTCACATTGCCTATATAAACACCAGATAATAGGCAAGTGTGTGATCTCGAATTGTTTGGGACTGCCTCCGTGCCCTGAACAACACAATCAATAAATAAATAAATGGAAGATTAATTACATCAGCTTCTTCGGGGGAAAATTGCAGTTAAACAAATTTGATGTTTATAATGACAAGCATGAGAGCACAATTTTCTTTCTTAAGGAACTGACTTACACCCCAATGGACTGCAGAGGAAATAAAGGGGAGATATGAAACTAAAGCCTCAGCTTGTCATGACGTAGCCAGCCATGGTGGTGAAGTTAAGCATTGCCATAATATAAAGTACTACTCAGAAAACTTAAGAGACACTACTTAACACTGGATGGCCATTAAAACATACCCAAATTCTAAACATGTCATGGCCAACTTATCTGGCAGATACTCTTTAACAAACCAGATGCAATTTTGGGAGAGCTATGTGGAGAGGAAATGATGAGATAAGAATGGAAGACCCTGCTGTTCCCCTGTTCCATTCCGTTTCACTATATGCATTCTACGGTTTTCTACCCATGTTTCCCTCATTAATTGATCAGAAGTTACATTTTTTATCCCCTATTTCAATTAAAACAGAAATAAAAATTGTAAAATTTTATAGTTCTTTCCTTTCCATTCTTTCTTTTATAAACTTCCTACAATCTTTCATTTCTTTTGTTTATGAACTCCCAAACATGGTGTTAATTATTATCTCATATTTTTTGTGCCACCATAGAAAAGCTCATATCATCAGCTAATTCCATAACAATGACTATGAGATTGTTATAACTCTGACATGTTCCATTATGAGCAAATGATAATGCAAAGTATAAAATCCCAACTATTTACATACCTCACAGGGCTGCATGCCAAGAAGGTTGATCACAGCACTTACAGCTTCAGCCAAGCTCTCCCTTGGGCCAAGGCCGTATTCATCTACCCGCTCAAAGTCATCACCCATACTTTCCCATGCATTTCTGAAATTGGAGACCCCCACTTTCAACATGTAATCAGCTGCTACAACCTCCAGGTCCTCTAGCTGGTATTCATCTTCAACACCATCATCCTCTGTCTCACCGGTGGATGGATCAACCTAATAGTATCGCCAAATGCATAAGTTAATAAAACAACTATGATATGTTCATGATTGACATAAATTTTCCATATCCCATCCTTCAAACACGCTATAAACTCTCTGTTCTCATTTTGATCATGATAACTTAAAGAATCTATGAATGGAAACAACCTTAGATACTGCACAAGTAGTTGTTTTAACCAAACAAAGTAGGATACTGAGACTAAAGATCTACAGCTATCAACAACCACTAGAAAATAAGCTTCTTGAGTCTTCACAAAGCAAAATTTATGAGATTGTTTTCTATGTTTTTGCCTAAATGAGATTAGCACATAAAACCCATAAATTCTACAAGGAAAGAAAATAAAACCAATATGATGTTACTAGATAATAAATATCAGACTTAATTTTAGAGGCAGCAATAATATTTTTTAAAGCACCAAGAGAGGGAGAGAGATGCCAAGCATCTTCATGAGTAATGGGAGTACTTGTACCTCTTTAACAATGAATTTTAACATATTTGAAAATTTGCCCACAGCTGGGACTCCCTCTGGCTTCTCAAACGCCACGAAGGTCTGTCCAGGTGTATCATATGGAAGAGATCTAATAGGCTTGGATAAAACTTCAGCGAATTCCTCTGCTTCTGAAGAATCCACGATGACAGTCACCTGACAGGAAGATGAATACCAGATAAGATGGGATTCCCAAATAGAATTGATAACATTAAGTTCCGCTTTCGATAAAATAGTCATACATTTTCTAGTAGTTGATCAGGAATTGTATTTGTGCAGTTGTATTGGAACACCACATTGCTATCAAAGATATGCTTCACGGCATTCACAGAGTATTCTGTTTCTGCTTCAGTCAGTTCAACAGGTACAGAAGACTGGTACAGACAAGAAACACAAATAATCCCAAATCAGAAACTCTGAAACATAAGTAGTAAAGAACTGATAAAAAGAAAACCTGGTCATAGTACCTTAAAAAGCTTCCCAAAGTTTGCAAACTCAGGAATAGAGGAGAGCAGCTTTTCATAAGCATCCACAGTGGATATAGGTGCAGCTGGAGGAGCACCCAATCCAGTAGGCTTTTTACCTGGAGCTTTCTTCTCTGCTAGTGGTTGAGACTTGATCTCCTTGGGTACAGAGTTAATGTCAAAAGGTTCTTCTGAAGGCTCCTGTATCCATTTTAAACACATTAGATAATAATCTTATCAGCACATAAGTAAAAAGAAACTGGAGAACACATACATAAGTTTTCAAACTTGTCTCCAAATTGACCAGTGGGAGATCCAGTGACCCAAAGAGGAAGTCCTTAACATCTTTGTCAGTTTCAACAACTGAACCATCACCTCCAAGGGTATTTATATAAAGTGTTGCTCTATCACGAACCTGTGGAAATGTCAGCAAATATAGCCACTCGATATAATCTAAAGGACACAAGTTCTGATAGGTTCAATATTATACAAAACAAGAACAAAAATAACAGAAAATCTTATTTGATAAGTTAAAAAAGGACACGAACAGATGCAAAAACAATACACAAATTTTACAAACTAAAAATACAAAGGAACAAAGTATGCCACACGCTGGAGAGAAAAAAACATAGAAAAACCCAAGAAATTGAGCTATTATAAACTCACCTCGTCATCACTGTCAAATAGGCATCGTCTCAACAGAACAAATATGCGGGGCTGAAAAGGAATATGTCAAACATACATCACCAACAGTCCAACCAATACAAGTCATTTATGAGCAAAAGTCAGGTAAATAATACCTTCAATGAATCAACCAGAGCACCAAACTTTGCCAATGTGCTCACAGCACTGGCCCGAACTGTTGCATTTTCAAGATGTACTCGATTGTAAATGTACCGTATATATTTGCTGGGATCTGAAGTTTTTGGCCCTTCAATCCCCAGAAAATGGAGAATCTAATAACATTCAGATCAAATGAAATTTAATTGAGGTTAGATGAAAGAAGAATAGCCAAGGGCTCATTGTGTAGCAAATGATAATTAAGTACAATGCCACCTGTGTGGAAAGATAGGTGAATTCACAATCTTCAATGAACTCGCAGAGATGAAGCAACCCACTCTCTTTTGCATCAGGAATATCTCTTATGAGGATCACAATTGAATCTACGATTGCCTTTTTGTACTCAAATCCTCCTTCCTCTCTGAGGATATTGCTTAGGAAGTTCATCCTTAGAGAGAGAGAATGAGAGAGATCAGACAACATGAATCTAGATTACTGAAGAAAAAGTACTCAACAATATGTCCAAATAACAGGTGCATCAAATAAAACCTAAATTTCCAAAAAAGTAACATAAAGCATGTAACCTATCACTCACAGAGATCTGTACTTCAATGGAAACTTCAAACACAACGATCTTATGGCTTCCACTACAACAATTTTGAACTCATCAGCAATATCTGACATAAAATTTGTTATTTGCTTCATGAGGCGGTCCACACTTGATTCATTTCCTGTCTTCAAAAGTGTGGTGATGGCAAGAGTGGCAATGCTTCGGTTCTGATCAGAAATTAAACTCTCCATATCAATGTTGCAGTTGGTGACAGCCATTGGATGTGTCATTGCCACCTACAATAATTTCAAAACTATATTAACGTCTTTGGAAAAGGAAACATCAAGTTAAACTCCACATAAATGGAATAACCATGATAAGATAAGCAATAGAGTTGAGATTTTAAAATAACATGATTAAATATCTCTGGCTCAAAATACACTTCCTCCTCCCACAAGATTGGGTGAAGGATGACATTGTAATTTTAGGACCCACCACGTGCATGTGTAACTTACCAAATAAAAAATAAAAAATGTGATTGCTTATCTCTTCAAGTTGATAATTATCAGTAGAATTTCATGTCTTTTTTATTTATTTATTAAATTTTACGTAATCTACCCACAAAATTACACAAGAAAACAACGTCCCTCCCAACGCAGAAACTGTTTTCACCTTTTTTTTGGGGTATTCATGTGACCAACAAAGACATTAGAAAAAAGGGGAAAACATTTAGAAGTGCAGATGAATAATTTATAGGAGCAGAGAAAAACAGTAAACCTTGTTCAAAGTGCGGACAGCAGCAAATCTCAACACTGGCTTGGAAGAGCTTAAAAAGAGTTGAAGAACAGTAATTGCCGGAGTCAATTCTCTACTTGTGACACCATTGAGCTCTGTGATTGCTCTGGCAGCCTCAAAAATCACCATTTCAGCCTTGTGGCGCAGGCAACCCTCAAGAAAATCATAAAAAGGGCGGTCCCCTGTTTGTGTGCTGCCTGACTCACGGATAACCTACACATGGAATATTTGATAAAGATGAGGGGAAAAAAACAAGAAGAAGAGATCCAAACATTGAAAAACATTAGAGAGCAGATATAAACCTGACTAGTATAACGAATTAAGAGGCATTGGGCCAAAGGAGAGCGAACAGTTCCTCTTGTCAAGCTGGTAACCAACTTGCTTACAGCCAGTCGATCATTCTGCCTTATCTGCAAGTTTAAAATCACGGGGTTATATAGCCCACAAACAACCATGAAAATTACATTTTACACTTGCACACATCTAATCTAGGCATGCAAAGACAAATAATTTATAACACCCAACCATTTATCAATCTTATTTTATTTTTTTTAGAAGTACCTATCTATCTTATTTTATTTCTTTAATAAATAAAAATATTAAAGGAAATAAGGAACAAACAAACAGGCACTATAAGATAGATGTCTCTTACAACCAACTGTATACCTAATAAAGCAAGTAATTACTTTGATAACCATGTGATCAAATCACTAGACATTTGGTTTTAATCTACCAACGTACTCTACTATCTCAATAAAACCCTGAACATAAATCAAAGCAATAATTCAGCATACCTGATGCAGCAAAGCCAGCGCATGAAACTGTACAAGGGCCGCCCTTGATTGAACAGCTTCCTGAACCTCATTACTCCACCTCTTCACAATCTCCGGGTTTGTCTGGCCAAAAGAAAAATGAGACAACAAATTTCTCTTGAATTCTTCCTGTGTACTAGAACTGTATCCCTTATTGTGCGACATTTTCTTTATCACTGATTTTTTTAATTAGTAATGGAATTTGTTAATTTAAAAAAAAAAAAAAAAAAAAAAAGAAGGAACAATGTAGGATGAAAAAACATATGAAACTGACTACTAAGAACAATTCAATTATAACTACTTATTAAAAAAAAAAAAAAAAAATTATACCTGGAGCAAATGAATACCACTAACTAGGGCTGCACTTGCAACAACAGGATTCTTGTCAACAATTGCTTGTTTCAAGTAACGCTCAATCTGGGTCAGAAGGGTTCCATCCGTTATCCGACAAAGCACACGAATAGCATTTGCCCGGTACATGTCAGTCTTGCTATTCATGTCCTTCATGAGGGAGCTTGTCACAATAATAACCTTTTTACAATAAAAGAGATAAACCATTCAGTTACCACCTTAAACAAAAAAGGGTGTACATAAAAACCAGAATAAAACAAATCTCTAGAGAAGCAACCTCATCTGCGGAAGGAGAGAGCTCCTTTATCATCAAATACACCATTCTCCTTAACCCTATATCTCTTGACTGGAAAAGTTTAGTCACAGCAAAGAAAACTTCTGTTGCTTCGACCTATAAATTTTGACCCAAAAAAAGACATATCATCAGGAAAGGATCAGCCATACAATCACATAATTCTGCATGTTCAATCTAGCTCAAAGTTTCAAGATCCATCAAGTGCGTGTGCAATTATCAATAATAAATAAATTCACGCGCCAAAAATAATTCATTCAATCATTAGAAAAATAGAACGAATCACCAATAACATGATAAAGAAGCATGGATTTTTGAAGGAAATAAAATGCCAAGTAAACAAACACTACCTTTGTGAACGATTCTCCCTGATTCAATAGGTACAAAAGCTTTGTAATAACCTGAAAATGAAGCAACACAACAAACATAAGGATCGTTTTCCCGAAAAACAAAATGCAGTGCAGCAATAGAATTCAGTCCATGCAAAGCGAAAAAAACCTGAGAGCATCTCCTAGGATCTAGCTGAGGGTCATTGAAAACCCTAGCTTCTTGTAACACGGCACCCTTCTCGATCCCAAGAAACGGAGAGTACTCCGCTGTAAATTAACACAACAACACACAATTAGCACCAAAGTTTTCTCATTTGAGCTAGTAAATTTCCACAACAATTTAAACGGTTGAGATTGAATCGCACATAATAGAATCTTAAGCTATAAGATCTAAATTACTCAGCAAAGAGAAAATACTCAGATTTGATAAATTTTCACCATAAACATTGTGATTTAAGCACAGAAAAAATTCTAAAACGAAACTAATCAGATCAACTAAGGTTGAACCAGATCAACATTAAATTACGCAATTAATAGCTAATCCTTTTCGAGTTTTGATCTCGAATATCGTAAAATTGATTCGTGATTTGAAATTGAAATAGCAATGAGGAAACGGATCTGGAAACCTAAATCACTGATCTAACAGATGCTATATAGAAAATTTAGAATTCAATTCAGTAGGCTTCAACGGGAAAACCATTTCTGAAAGCGAAAAAGAGAGATAAGGGATTTTGAAGCATTGCGAAGAAATCAAATACCTTCGTCGTCACGATCATCGTCTTTCTTCACTAGTGGCTGAGCCATTTCTCTCTCTCTCTCTCTGCGAGTCTCAGAGCTCTGGTGTGTGAAGGCTTTGAAGAGGGCTCGAAGTCGAAAGTAAAGAATGCTGTGTGTGTGTGTGTGTATCGTGTAAAACACAATGTTAAATTGGGCTTTTTTTGGAGTTAGAGAATGTGTTAGCTACGATCTGGTGCGGACGGAAAATTGTTGTATATGCGGTTGTGAAGATATTGCACGAATCGAAGTGCACCACGTCAAGAATGGGGAGGTATTGAATGTCTGAAGTGCCCCTGATTTTTCAGTGAATTTACGTGGGATTCGATGGTTGATACCCTTTGCAAGATCCAACTACCGGGCGGGGGTGACAGAGTACAGTATTTCGGGTGTGAAATGTCTGTATTGCCACATATATATCCTTTTCTTTCATTAATCAATTTCAATTCTGAAAATGTCCCTCATTTATAAAATAAGGAAAATAATATTTTGATTGTTGATGCTAGAAACTATGTTAGAAATACAAGTTATTTTATAAAAAATTTTACAAATTATTGATATGGTAAATAGTTATTAGTAAATGAAAAGTAATGTTATTGGTGGGTTTAAATAACAATCAATAAAAAATTGGTCATATTAACAATTTGTAAAAAAGTTGTAAAATAGTTTTTGATAGATAAATTGTAAAAAATAGATAAATTTCCAATTTAATAAAGTGGGAAATCTAACTCACCAAAAAAAAAAAAAAGGTAAGAAACCTAATCTTATTTATCAGAAATTTATGGGGAATTTTTTTTAAAAGAACTATATTTAAAAATAAAAACTTTAGTCGGACCTTTCTGTATTTGGGCTTGGGAAATAAATAATCTACTCACCATCGAACTAATCCAAACACACATCCCATAAAAATAAATAAATAAAAAATCTAAACACACATAAATATTGTTTGGTGAGCTCCAGTGCTCTAGTCCCATGAGTTCTTGAGCCAATTTGAAGGTATAACTATATTTTTTTTCATACATAGACTGGATAAATCATATTAAATTTAATAATGATTTTTTTTATATATATATATAAATAAACTTCAAGTTATTGTAGAAGTAACTTTAGAATTGCATAAAATCTTGAAATTAAAAGAAATCATTTTAAACATGCAATCAAACAAATAGTTGTAGTCTTTAAAATTAGGAAAAAAAATTTCATTCCTAATCTTTCACACGAATTACTTTGGTTAATTGTGCAAATCGAAAATTTAGGGGAGAGGAGTGGGGGGATTATAATTTAGGTGAAATATTATGATATTAAAGGGTAATTTCTCCTAAAAATTATTAAGCCGATTCTTGTTGCCACTATAACTAATATTTATTAGCGTGTAACTCATGTATACACATAGATGCATTTTAAATTAAACACATTTTTTATCATAAAATATAAATTATTAGTCAAATTAATTATTTAAAAAAAAAAAGTAAACGTAAAGTCATGTGTTAATATTCCTATCTAACTTTAATACTACTTATGATCATTTTTTTTTCTTCTAATTTTTAATAAGATAGAACATACAATGGTCTTTGTTGTGTGGTAATATGTGATTGGTTTTTTTTTTTTTTTTTAATTTTATAGTTCATTAATATTAGACTTTTCTTTCTCAAAAAAAATTAATATTAGACTTTTAGGTGGTGTTTGGTATAGGAGAATCCACATTACTCCTAACATCCAGATTACTAGGAATGTGATCCCTTGCAATTTGAATGCCTAGGAATGTAACTATTTTTATGTTTGGTTTAACTGAGAATCTAATAAGCATCCCAGGAACATGAGATTATAATATTTAGTTTATTTCAAAGAATTTTAAATGAATTATTTATTTTTCCCATACTATCCTTAGATTTGCAATCTTTTATTTTTATTTTTTTTAATCTTCCTCCAAATAAATAATGAAAAAAAAGGAAAACTATAAATTATGACATATACATTAAAACTACACTCAAACATTTCAAATGACAAGTACAATACAAAAATAACTATTTAAATTCTTACTTTCATGAAAAATCTTGTTAATAAAAATAAGTAATTTATTTTACTTTAGCATCTAACCAATCCCAAGTGATTTGTTTTATATTTTATCTCCATTGCTTAAATAATAAAGAAAAAGGGTTAAAATTATCAATTTATAATAAAAAAAAATACAATTTCCTTTAAGTTTGAGAATTTAGATACTTACCTGTATTAAAGGGAATTCACATTCCTACAAAAAGGGGGTTGAGAGGAAATCTAGATATCCTTGGCATCTGATTTTGTAGTATGATTTGCAACCAAACATGAGAATCTTTAAATATTCTTTGAAATCCTAAAACATTACCCCATACCAAATGCCACATTAGTATTTTGCACTCATTAACTCACTTGGCAAAAAAATTAAAAAACTTAAGTTGACATATGGCAAAAAATTAGCCCTCAATTGAATTCTAATTTGGAATTTAATTGAATTTTCTCTAAGTTTTGGTTTTAATTATATATATAGATTAGTATTCATTAATCTCTTTGGTATATGGAAAAAGAAATACCAGAAGGTAGTAGGATTCTTTTTGATTCAATTGATCATGTCCATTTCATGGTAAAGATTTAATATTTAGAAATCTAAGAGGATGTATCATGTCACATACTTTGAAATTTATTCCATGAAATAAAAACTAATAGTAAATTTTAAATTGTAAGATACTATCTTTATTTGGTATTTGTGGGAGGTCAGAGGACCGAAGAAGACTAGAACATGAAATATCTCGTACAATACCACCCATAGAAGTATATCTGCCCCGAAGATTTCACTGACCCAAGGATGAGAGGGGATACAAGATATTGTTTCATAAAAGCCCGTGAAGAAGAGAAAGGACCTTTAGGGGGCAAAGATGGTGGGAGGAAACTTCCTAGGAAGGTATACCTCCCCCTTTTGCATTGAATGCCCTGCAACAACCTTATCAGCTGCATTAATAAGAAAGTGACACCTGAACAGTGATTTCATAGCTAGTAGCCCCTTCTACTACCTTCAAAAGAACTCTGATGTGACAAGTATCCTAAGAATAGTCATGAGGCACACAGATGGAGGGCTGAGATGTAAGAAGGAAAGATATATAAGGGAGGGGGACTTCCCAGATAAGAGGTTGAACATTTTTTCCTAAAAGATGGAGAGAAAAAGATAAACAAGGGAAATTTTATGTAAGGTCTGGAAGGTTCATGCATAAAAGCCCAACCTTTGAACAAACCCAAGGGGAGTACTATTCTTAATAAATACTTGAATTACTTCTCTCTATTACTGTGTACTCTTTGGCCTTAAACTTGTACTTAGTTTTGGATTGCACCTGAGCTTTTTTCCCACTCTCTGTAAAAATTTATTGTTTGGGCTTGGTTTGAAGGACAAAGCATCACTATTCTTAGTGGGCTTGAGCCTTCATTTTCCTAGTACCTATAATATTAGTTTAGCATTTAACTTTTATGTACAGTTTTTATTTTTTATTTTTTCTCAAAATTTTAAAGTACAAGTATATTTTAGTATACTTTCAGTAAAAAACTAAATAAATTGATGCCAAATGCACACTATGTATACTCTTAGAATTTTTTTTTTTTAATCAAATTAATCAAAATGAATCATCTCTAGACAAATCTGTCAAAGCAATTACAAACTACCATATGATTCACTTCTACATGTTCGTCTCAAAATATATATTTGTAGGACGACAACTCCACCTTAACAAACCAAAAATGTCACTTCTATAACTATTTTTAAAATATGAAGGACTTGGCTTAGATTTATTTTAATGGAGTATTGGACCCAATCTTTGCCCGCATATGGATTGTGTGCAAATGTTGTCTTGAAGAGCCGGGAAATGCACCAAACTGCAAAAGGTTCAACCTGGATCTTGGGGTAGGGAAGGGGGGGGGGGGGGGATTGGATTTAATACAATAAGCACATATTTTAAGGATGGCCTTTAAAAAAAAAAAAAAAATAGTTTGGTTCCAAGGAGAGGAGAAAGGGAGATTAACTAGTGGCATCTCCTTCATGAGACATAGTGCCTGTTTTGGAACAATTTATTCAGCTTTTTACTGAAATTTTTTTGCTGAAAATGTGCCAAAGTATATTTGTAACTTAAAAAAAATTGAAAAAGTAAGAAAAAGCAGAAAAATGTAAAGTTTTAAAAAGTTGTATAAAAAAATTAAAAGCTAAAAGCTAAAAGCTGGAGTTGATGCTAAACAGGCTTTATGTCTCAGCTGATTGTAGTCCAACGGATGGCTCAACATTTTGGATAATACAATTGCAACTACTGAAATTCACTTGTGATCAACTGACAATCATCATGGTAAAAGTGTAACAGAGAATATTTATATGAACTGCAATTTAAGTTCCGTAAGAACCAACGGCTAGTATAGGATAAGCAAAACAATAGATGTTGATCATAGAGCTTGTCTTACACCATGGGAAAAAGTTTCCACCCCAAAAAAATGCTCCAATAAGACGAATAGAAGCCTCTTCATCCTTGTTGACGAAATGCACAACCACATCTGCCTCTTTATCCTTCTTTAGTTTTGGTTTGAGCAAGATTAAATCCAAATTGTTTAACAACTAATGTATAGAAAAGCCAACCTTTAATAATTTTCAGGGTATTGTTCCCTTCAGCTAGCAAAACAGAAGACCTGTGTCAAACTTTTGATGGCATTTTTCTCAATAAACTAGAAGAAAATACTCCCTTCATGATCTTGCAATTCTTCAGCAGCAGCCCAAATTTGTATAGGACTAATTGGTGACAATCCATAATCAAATGGTTAACCTTTAAAGAGTATTGCTCATTAACTGTAGAGTGTTACTGTTACAGCTTTTGCAATATAGAGGTTTAACTGAAAAGCTCTTTAGCGTTATGAGTATTTGGCAAAATTCCATTGAATATTGAATTCATGAATAGTGAACTCAATCTAGAGCTAGTCTTACAGCTATTTTCAGTAAGGACCTCCTTAAAGCTTTTTAAGGAGTTTTATAAAAGCACTTTTCAGTCCTTCCAAAAGCCAAACCAGACAAGCCCCATCTGTCTCAAAATTGCTCACCAATTCCAAACCACATTTATATCAATCATCTTATATATCTTAGTACATAAATGAGCTACCTCCAAATACATTGTTTTACATAAGGTTCAGTATCAGACTATCAGTAGTCCGTACAAACAAACAATTCCATTAATGATCATGGCAACAAAACATGACAATGTAAAGTAAACAGTATTCACTAACAAGTTCACTAATAAACAGCTGAAGTTACGAAACCCGTACGACTCATGATGCAATGCTGAATGTTATGTCTTGAACATTGGTTAGAGCCTTCGATGTATCTGGCATTTTACCATCATTTTGACAAAGAATATCATGTTACTGGTAACCCCAATTTTGGAGAGTCTGGACTCCAAAAGGATCACACTTTATCGTCTATTATTTTGAAAGTTAGAGTTTAATCTGTGACTGTGCCTTGCTAGAGCGACCACTGCTGCTTGAGGAGGAAGGATCGAGCCCATACTCGCTTGTTGCACCATATTCACTGCTCGCATATTCCTGGCTGTTAGTGTTCGGTGCCACCTTCTTAATCTTCTTCATGTCTGCGCTGTATGAGCCAGCATCATATTCAGAGCTACTAGAGCCAAAGAATCCACTGCTGCTGGGTCTCATTCCATCAGTCAAGTCTTCATGTGAGGCATCGCCTTCCAAGGTACGTACAATCTGTCCCATAAATATTTCATCAATACCAATCCTTTCCATATCAGTTAACTCAAATTGATGTAACATTAATGTTAGTTAAAATATTGCTAGTCTGTGGTTACAAATGTTGAATAAGCCTAATACAGAAACTGAAAAAGAAAAAAAAAATTGTACAATGTGAAGGATATGAGCAAAAGAAACCAATAGAAGTTATTTAGACAAGTATAAACTGACATGGATAACAATTGGGACAGATGAGAAAGAACCATGTCAGAATCTTGAATTGAACATGAAAGAAAAAGTAAATCCAAGTACAATTTGAATTCAGGTTGCTATTAGGATAGAGCAAGGCCTAGAAGGTCCCATTAAAAGTCAATGTGATAATTTGATTGAACCTAATTATTGTTTCTTGAACTTGTTTACAAGTACACATCATATATATATACACACACACACACATGCATACCTGGCTCATTTTGGGTCGCCTTCTTGAAGAATGCCTTATGCTTGCAGCAGCACATGCCACCATGCGTGCCATTTCCTGGGGGACATAATTGTTCTCCATAAGACGGTCTGCCAGCTCGTCATAGTTCCCATCCTGCATTGCTCGGGCACAAATTGGTCTGGCCTGTTGATACATAAATGAAACACTATGAAAACATCGGAGTAAATTACTTTTTTGTAATTGGATGATACAACAATTTGTAAGACTTAAGTAACAAAATTAATTTATAGTGTCCTTAACATCACTTGTTATAAAAGCACACAATGGAAAAATAGCTAAATGCTTTTCTGTTAAGGGGAGTGTTCAAACCCAGTCTACTAAGCTGTCCTCCATGTCGCCGGAGGGATCCACAGGACGCCTTCCAGTTATCAGTTCCAACAGCATAACGCCAAACGAGAAAACATCAGATTTCTCAGTTAGCTTGCCACTTGATGCATACTCAGGAGCCAAATACCTGCATTTGTAAGATAAAATGATAATCCCAAGTCAACAAATTACTATCAATTTTCATTCTATAATCTATACTGAGGTTGTATTTAGTGTTGGTGAAAATTTTATCCATTAAATGTTTTCAAAATGAACGTAAATTGTAAAGGAAAGTGGTGGTTCCAAAAATGAAATTTATCTTTATTAAGAATTTACCCAAATGTTCCCATGACGCGAGTAGACACATGAGTATAGTTGTCTTGAGTTAGCTTTGCCAATCCGAAATCCGCCACCTGATTAAGTCATGAATTAACTTATATCAATCAGTTGATAACAATTAACAGATACAAACATTAATACGGCGTTAAATTTAACAATATTGCACATAGCTTTGCTTAATTCACAGATACAAGCATTATTAATATTATACACGAGTATTTCTTTGCATGATATTTTTATATGGATTAAGGCAATAAATGTAGCAATATTGCACATACCTTGGCTTCAAAATTATGGTCAAGTAGAATATTGGAAGCTTTAATGTCCCGGTGGATAATGCGAGGGTGACCTACATGTATCAAGCATATTAATATGAGAGATTAAATGTAAAAAGTATTCTCAAATATATCACATTAAATACACTTTTAGATTCATAATATTTAATCTCAACTATAAAATTGATCCATTTCCTAATACTCCATATGAGAGGTTTCTTAGGATAGATCATATGGGGTTTACTTTTATGTGAGAACGAAATGCAGTCGATAATTTAAAGAGTAAGAGGCTAATGTAAAAGTCACTTACAATCTTCATGCAGGTAAGCAAGCCCTTTGGCTGCTCCTAATGCGATTTTAATTCTGGTAGCCCAATCCATGGTTGGGACACCCTTCCCTGCACATGATATGATTTCAACAGAAAAATCGTTAAACTTGTACCTTTCAAATGTATTTATAATGACTAAAAATATGATATAACATTAACCAAAATAAACTAACATTAATTAATGGGACGATCAGTACTATAAAGCATACCATGAAGGTGCTGATCAAGGTTGCCATTGGGAACAAATTCATAAACCAACATCTTTCTTCCTCCAGAAATGCAATACCCAACAAGTGACACAAGGTGGCGATGATGGACACGGCTAATAATCTCAACCTCAGCTTGAAACTCTCGCTCTCCTTGTCCGCTACCCGATTTGAGACTCTTGACCGCGATCTCTTTCCCATTTGGTAATACCCCTTTATGCACGTAACCAAATCCTCCTTGACCTAATAGGTTAGCCGCAGTGAAGCCCCCGGTTGCAACTGCTAGCTCATCATAGGAGAAGTTGCTCTGGCTGAATCCAAGAGCCACAGAAGGGTGTGGGGGTGGCAATGCTGGACGTTGGGGACCAGAGAAGTTGGAAGAACTCATCTCACTACTATTATTGAATGCCGGGGGTGGCGGGGGAGGCGGCGCTGGCCAATTTCCATGGTTTGCCGGAGGCGGAGTCATGTTAACAGCGTGGTCGCTACGTTTGGATCCGTTGGTCCATGGTGAAGGTGGACCGTTGTAATATTCATGACCTGCACATAACAAAAGTTGTGAGCTTGAGGATTTGGCTTTGAGACAAATTTCTCAAAATTTCAAATCTTTCTACAATGGAGAGGATACTTTTTCAACTTTTCAAAACCCTTTTTTTATTATTTAATAATTGCTGATATGATTAGTGCATAATAAAATATTATTGATAGATATATGTGAAAATGATATTTCAATCACAACTATCACCTTAATAAGTTGTACAAAAATGTAACAAAAATGTAATGAAAAATTTTGTGTTCCTATTATTACTATCATTTTAAGATGGTTGAATGTGCGATTGGATGACTGTATGGTAATGCTTTAAACTATATTAGTATATTTATATGTTTGTCTTTTTCAACCATCCAAACCTCATGAATCTAATAGAGCAAACACCAATTCAAACTTTAATACATCTTAAAAAAAACTCTTTCTTTCCCAAACCCCTGAAAGATAAAATATGTATAACAATAATCTTTTATTTGTTTATGATCAAATGATATAATTATATCAATAGTTTCTTGATCTCTCATCCCCCCTCCCCTCCTCTTGAGGCAATACTTATTGAAGGAAAAAAAAAAAAAAATCAACTAGTTTTGAACGTATATGAGAGATCAATCCTACAAAATACTCTATTTTATGTATCATACTTATCTAATTTAAACCGTTAATATATATCATTATAATAATAGATGAATGATTAAAATTAAATAAGTTAAAAAAAAAAAAAAGTGTACGTACCCCCGCCGTATAATTGAGGTGAAGGTTCAAATTTTAATTTTTTTTTTTTTTTAGCAGCAGTTCAAATTTTATTTGAAATGTATATATGAGAGATAAATTTCATTCATGTCATGAGAATTTTGTTCTCTAAGAATTGAGCCCCATCCTAACCAATTCTTAATGCAGTAAAACTTTCATGAGAATAAGAGCTTGAGAATTAAATACCTTTGGATGGGTGAGAAGAAGGGTAGTAATGAATCTGATCCTCCTCCTTCTTCTTCTTCCTTCTTCTGCATAACAAGAAGAGCAGAAGCATTACTAAAAGCAACAACCCTGCCCCGACCGCAACTCCAATTATGATTGGCAGCTTGGACGAAGAAGAATCCTCGGACCCCACTGCGTCAGAAGAAGTTGAAGAGCTTTTAGGCGGCGGTGGCGACTTGTGTGGTGGTGAGAGCTGTCGTGGTGGAGGAGGAGGTGACCGAGAAGAATTTCTCTGTGAAGGAGGTGGTGGTGGTGGCGGAGGAGGCGGAGATGAAGGTGGTGTTGATGAACCATTGTTACTACCATTGTTATTTGAAGGTGGGGGAGGAGGACTAGTGTCTGAATTTTGTGGGGGTGGTGCAGAAGGCGTGTTATCAGGCGGAGGGGCGGTTGGCGATGGCGGGGGTGGTGATGATGATGGTGGAGGAGATTCTTTTGGTGGCGGAGAAGTGGCCGGTGGAGGCGGCGGTGAAGATGGTGGCGGCGATGATTTTGGTGGGGGTGATGTTGATGGTGGGGGTGTTGCTGGTGGTGGTGCTGGCGCTGGTGGTGGTGGTGGAGGTGGAGAATTTGATGGTGGCGATGGCGGGGAAGGCGGAGAACCTGTTGGAGAAGGTGATTCAGAAGACATTGGTGGAGTTTCCGACCAAGTTTATCATCAAAAGGTGCCGGACAAACCCCACCGTTCCTCCAAATAACGAGTCACCTCTAAATCATACATTCATGCAACAAAGAGAACAAAATCAATGGTAAACAAATGACATCAACAATTTATATACCAAGAAATTAATAACAAACCTATCTAAGAGAGAATTAATGAATGTTAAATACGTTTAAGTTTATAGAATATAAGATACCATCCACAACACAAAATAACACCATCTTAGCCGTGAGGAAAACAACCACATACAATCTAATCGAAGTCATTTCTCAATTCTCATCATTATTTATTTGCATCAACTTGGGTTTTTTTCTTTTTCTTTCTTTTTTCAGAGAAAGAAAGAAGAATTAGGGATTACCTGTTCAGATTTTGGAGAAGGGCAGGAAGACTCTCAAAGGGATGAGACAAAAACGATGGCGCATGCTAATAGTACCAATGAAAGAAACGAAGAAACCGTGTCTCCTTCCACACATCACCTCCTACAAACTAGGGCATCATATATATGAATTTCTATTTTTAACCTAGAGGTTATATTGTGGAATAATTTTGCTATTTTTGTGTTGAACTTTCTGTTAACACAACTTGCATTACATATATATATATATATACACGTTCAGTTTTACACCTACAATTACAATATATACCATTATTTTGGATGGCTATGATTGGTATGTTGCTAATTAATTGTGTGGAATTATAAAGGGACCATATATTGTTAACAAAGCTAACTTCCATTTCTTGAATATTCATCCGGATTTGGACTTTCTGGTTCACGATTAGTTATTACAATTTTTTGTACCCATACATGGCCTGTGCATGCTGTGAAATTCCAGATCGAGTATCGATTATCCAGGTCATTACATGTAATGACCTAGTACGTTAATGCGTCATCACTCACCACCTAACTGGATGCTTAGCAACAAACGGTAACACAAGGACAAAAATTAATTAAGGGAATGTGGTCAAATTCTTACAGTGGGGCAGGTGGTTAAATAGTTGAAAGCCTTTGTTAATTAGAATTTTAGTGTTAGCCTGGACAAAATGGGCTTCTTTCTTTTTCGGACAAATTAATTAGCCTTTTACCCTTCTTTCCAAACTAAATAGGGAAATGTCCCTCTTTTGAAAATCGAGTTAAGCTTTATAATGACAATTTCAAGGACCTATAGTGACGTTTTTAAGGACTTATAGTGGCGTTTTGTAACTTGATATCCATGAAATCGAATTATAGGCAAAAAATTGCCTATAACTCGATTTCATGGATATCAAGTTATAAAACGTTACTATAGGACTCCGGAATTTTTTTTTTTTTTTTTTAAAACTCGATTTTGAGAAAATCGATTTTCAAAAGAGGGGCATTTTCCTATTTAGTTTGGGAAGAAGAGCAAAAGGCTAATTAATTTACCCGAAAAGGGCAAAAGCCCATTTTGTCCGTGTTAGCCAATTCTATGATATTTGTTTGTAATCAAATATCATGGATGTAACTTACTTCTTGTAAAAATTTGTTTGGAGCACCGCCATAAGACCTTCAAAGGATTGAAGATTGCATAATTTTGCCTAAGTGAAGTAAAGTCATGCTCAAGCGTAATCAAGGTTCACTTGAGCAAAACAATAATTCAACCTATATAAGACGTCGCATGTCCCTTGCTTGAGGCTCCTTGAAGCAAGATAATCAACATTTGTTTTTCTTTTGGATGTTTGATTTAGTTTTCTGATGTTTCTAAAAATCTTATTTGTGCACTTATATAAACCTGTTTCTGAATGGTTTTTCTATTAAAGAACAAGGTTTTCTCTTTAACTAACACAATATGTGAAACTACAAAAAATCCTTTCAACGAGTTCACCGCAGCAAAATTTCAAGGTAATTCCCTAGGAGTGTTAGAAATTATCATTCATACACACAAAAAGTTTGTGGATGAATGCTTTTCCTATAATGAAAATTTTCAAGAATATAGTCTTTTTCATTTAAGGGAATTAATGCTTTTTTTTTTTTTTTAGGGTCTGTTTGGTTTGAGTGGAAAAGTGGAATGATAGAAAATGGGGAGAGGATAGAAGAGATTTAGGTTGTGTTTGTTTCGACTGTAAAGGAAATCCGGAAAATATTTTACATCCTTGAGGGTGTTTGGGTAGGCATGAAAATTCAGTCAAACTGAAAATAAATTTCAGTTGACCGTAAAATAAAGTTCCTAACTCTGTAAAACCAATTCCATAGTTATTTTACCTTCAATGAATTTCCAGCCTCACTCAAAACTCAACAACCTGAAGAGAGAGAGAGAGAGAGCACCAGAGGAATTGGACTGCCATGCTAGCTTTGGTCGCCATGCAAACTCCGTCCATCATCTGCCGTCCAGTACCGTGCAAGCTCCGTCCACCATCCGTTGTCCGTCGTGCAAGCTACGTCCACCGTCCCTCTTCTCTTCATCTCTCATTCTTTCTCTTTCCCTCTGACCAACCAAGGTCGAATCTTCAACTGCATGTCACCGATCTACAACCCACCACCCACCCCTGCCGTCATTGCTGCCTCTTGATCGAACCACCAATCTCGTCGCCCAAAGCCCCAAGCTCAATAGTGTTTCTCATGATCTTGCCACCACCGTTACCCATCTCTTTCTCTTAAGCTATCTCTTTCCACCTCTTTCACAACTGGTGTTCTGTCTGAGGAAGGGGGCCAATTTTTTTTTTTGTTCTAATCTCCACTCCACCCCCAAACCCACCCGATCTGACTGTCGCCATCCTCCATCCATTTCGATCTCTCTCCCTCAATCTCTCACTCTTTCTTCCTCCTCTCACCGAGTATATCATGTATATGTTGTGAATAAATGTTTTTATTTTGATTTTTGGTTGTGTTAAGTGTATATTTTGAAATTTTTTGTTATAAAATTTGTTTGGAAGTTGAGAAAATGTGGAAAATTTGTAGGAAAATAACATTTTCAAAATGTTACCAAACACTCAAAATCGTTTTCCGGACTATTTTCCATTATAAAACCAAACAACCGGATTTCATTTTCCTTACAGGAATTCATTTTCCCCTACATTCATTTTACACTTGGAATTCGATTTACATAGAGCCAAACGCAGCCTTAGTTTTCTCCTATTTGTGTTTGGTTGAGAGGATAGAAAAATAGAGAGATAATAAACTTATTTGTTTGGTTGAGAAAAAAAAATGAGAGGATGGAAAATGAAGTTGATATAAATTTACAATTATGTTTTCATTAAATAAAATAAAAAAGTAACACATTTTTATTTTTAAAAAAAATTGTGTATGGACACTTAATTTTTTTTTTAAATAGCACAAGCCAAAGGAAGATGAGCACACACACACACCCAAAAAAAAAAAACTACTGAAAAGTACAAGAAAAGCCAAAAAAAAAAAAAAAAAGAACTAGAAAAAATAAATAAATAAAGGAAACCTATGTGGATTGTGCACATGGGTATTTTGATCAGCTTAAATTGAGCTTTTCTCTTTCCACCCCCCCCCCCCCCCCCCGCGGGCGGTTTTCTCCTTATTTTGGGGAGAACATTTTGGTGGATGCGGAGAGAAAAAACTTGTACCCCACCACTTTTTTTCCCTTCCCCCTCCCAACCAAACAACCACTTAAAATATTATCTCTTCACTTTTCTCTCCTAAATTTTTAAATCTCCCTAAAATCCCTCCAAAAAAACATACCCTTAATATTTTGTTTGTTTTGAAATAAAATATTTTCCCATTTTTCATGTGTTTGTTTGCCGGTGAAAAGTAGTCAAACTTATAAAATATTTTCCATTAATCATAAATTTTTTTTATAAAAAGTTGGAAAACGTTTTACCTTTAAAATATTGGTAAAATATTTTACAAAAACACACAGTGGATTCCCTAAACCCATTTGGTGGCTAGGTCATTGGTCTAGAAGGTTAGGCAGCCAGTGATGGTAGAAGCTACTGCTCTGGCATTCAGTGCAAGTAGTCCGGTGGCCGGAGCCACCGTTTCATCGACAGGTGCCGAAAGTTCAATGACTAGAGTCGTTGCTCTAGTGACCTATGCCATGTCTGAAGGTTGGAGCTAGATGTCCGATAATTGAAGCCGTTGTTTCGGCCATAAGTGTTGTCAGTCCGATCACTGAAAACTTCACTCAACAGCAGTCATCGGTAGTCCAATCACAAGACCTTCGACACCAACAAATTATGTGGCTGAGGTAGAGCAAAAGCCTTACCTAGAAGCTTCACTCTTCTCTTATCTTCTCTTCTCTGTTTATTTGAGAGAGAGAGAGAGAGAGAGAGACTATCCAGCGATTCAATGACCCGCCCAAACTGACTTGAGGCCCAACGAGTGGACTTGAAACCCTTTGTTGGTCGGATTTGGGTCTTTCTTTAACAAAAACCAATTAGTTGGTTCGGGTAGTGGGTTAAGGAATTAAAAACCCCATATTACCCAACTCGATCGATAGTTTCAAATTTTTTAAAAAAAGTTTTTTTTTTTTTTTTTTGGGTCTGTGAAGTGATAAGACAACCCATGTATAGCCTCTACCCTCTCCTCTATGCTCTGAATTCTGAATAATTTAAACTTACAAGCTAACTAAAGAGTACACGCAAAGCCAAAATCAAATCAAACGGCTCAATATCAAATCAAATAAAGTTTCAAACTTTTCAGTCTTCCTCCACTCCACTCTCAGAGTCTCAAGTCTTAAGACTCTCTTAGAGTCTCAACTCTTAACTCTTAACACTCCACGGCTCAATATCATTCAAATTAGAGTTTCAAACTCTTCAGACTTCCACACAAATCCTAGTTGCCTCTCTGTTCTCTCTATGCTCTTCAAACTTTTCAATCCTTCCGTTCTATCTATGCTCTTTCTCTCCAAACCCTAGCTTCTGCCACCACTCGTCTTCCTCTCCAAACCCTCGCTACGGCCGCCACCTCATCACCAGACCGCTACTTCCTTGCCTCACTTTCTTTCCACCATGGTTAAGTCTCAGACTCTTGGTCTCAACTTCTTAGTATCAGGTATTATTTCTTCATTTTTCATCTCTTTGTTTCTCTATTTTAAGATATGAGTTTATCATTTTGTTCAATTCATGTAAAAATCTAAGATTATAGTTATGACTTGTAAGAAATTCTTGAGCCACATAGTTGCATGTGCTTGAGAAGTGAGCATCTATATGTATTTGCTAATGTTAAAATTGTACATGTTATTTAGAGCTTTAAGCTAATATATGTGTAGTAAATTGTAGAATCCTAGAATGGAGTTTTGAAAAGTGAGTGTCTTGTTGGATGTACTGACCTGTGAAATAAATTGTTCATTCATCCTACTAGAGGGGATAGGGATTAAAAGAAAAAAAAAAATCAGGCTGTTGTCAAAGGCCCTAAGGCCATTATAATTGATAGTCCTCCTACTCCTTATATTTATTGGTTTTATTTGATTTTTTGGGTTACATATTTGAGTTTTCACTTTTTAAAGATGAAACCCTGATTCAAAAAGATGAAATCCTAATATATTTTTATTTTGTTTATTTGATTGTATTTTATTGTACATTTGTTTGATTCATTCTGTTTTCCTAACCTAAAAAAATTGAAACCTTAATTTTATACAGGACTTGAAAGTTGTTTAAGTAGGCTACTCTTTTTTGTTTCCTCTTCAAGCTCAAATCCCTAACAGCTAAGGGTTCTCTAAGGTATGGTCTCTCTTCTGTTGTTTCTCTTTTAACTTCTTGTTGTTGTTGTTTGTTTATTACTTTTGTCGTTGCTTTTGTTGTTGTTTTGACTTGTTGTTGTTGTTGTGTCACTAGTGTGTATGTTAGGGTAGTAAAATGATACTAATATCATTGTTTTTGTGGTTTGCTAATGCTCAACTTAAATTTGATGTTGTTAGGTTATGGAACCCACTAGTAATGCACCCCCTTCCCAAGCAGTAACACCTGTTGCCCAAGCTAGACTTGTTGCCCAAGCTAAACTTGCTGCCACTCCAACTACTGCTAAAGTTCCCTCACATCCACCTAAAGATAAATGCAAGGTGAGTAATAAAGTTGTTGATCCTAGTAATAATAAGAGAAAGTTTACTGATTGAGATCATTTTGAAAAAATAGATATTGGAGAGGGTCATGTTAAGGTTGTTTGCAATTATTGTTAGAAAACCTATCTTGATGTTAGTTAAGGGCATGGTACTACTAAATTATTACATCATGTGTCACATTGTCCTAAGAACACTAATAAAGAAGCATTTAAAGGGCAACAAACCTTAGCTTTGAACCCAAAATGAATGGAGAGAAAGGATTTCAGCTTGTGCCAGCAGTCTTTACTGTTGAGGCTTTTAGAAAGGCACTTGTTAAAATGATTATAATAGATGAGTTGCCTTTTAAATGTGTTGAGGGGTATAGCTTTCAAAGATGTTTAACAACCTTACAAGCTAAGTTGTGTCCTAGGGATATCTCATCTAGTCAAACTGTGGTTAGAGATGTGATTAACGTTTATAGTATTGAGAGAGAGGAACAAAGGGAGGCCTTAAAGGGTCGAAGGGTGTGTCTTACTACAGACACATGGACTAATATTCGAAATCTGAATTATATGTCTCTCACGTGTCATTTCATTGATGATGCTTGGAAGTTGCATAAAAGAATTCTGAATTTTTATCAAGTAGAAGACCACAAGGGGGAGAATATAGGTAGAAAGATTGAGATGTGTTTGTGTGAGTGGGGTGTTAATGGCATATTTACCTTGACAGTGGATAATGCTTTCTCAAATGGTGCTACCATTAAATTTTTACAAACAGTAATTAAAGATTGGAAGTGGATTGTTTTAGAACATGAGTTCTTGCACATGAGGTGTTGTGCACTTATCTTAAATCTGATTGTGGGGGATGGTTTGAAAGAAATTGATGCATCCATTGCTAAGGTGGGTGAAGCGGTGAGGTATGTGAAGTCCTCACCAAATGGAAATCAAACTTTTAGGTGTTTTATGGAGAGATTATATATTGAATCCAAGTGTTTTCTTTGTCTAGATGTATCTACTATGTGAAACTCTACCTACCTCATGTTAAATCTTGCTGAAAAATTTGAGAAAGTGTTCCTATGAATGGATTTTGAGAATGATAGTTATTCTTTATACTTTATGAACAATGAAAATAGTGGTGGTTTAGGATCTTCTAGTGGGGTTGATTTTCAAAATTGTACGACATTTGTGGGTTTCTTAAAACTTTTTTACAATGCAACAAAGAAGTTTTCTGGTTCTTTGTATATTACTACAAATACCTTCTTTGATGAAATGTTTGTGATTCAAGAGAATATTGCCCATTTAATTAAATCTCAAAATCATCTCTTGAAAAACATGGCAACTAAAATGGAAGCTAAATTTGAAAAGTATTGGGGGAAAGAGGATAAAATTAATCATCTTTTATATGTTGCTGTGGTTCTTGATCCAAGAAAGAAAGTGAGGTTTTTGAAGTTTCTTTTTCTAAAATTTATGGGGATGAAGTGGCTGGTGAGACGATTGATTTGGTGAGGAAGACCTTGGATAGGTTGTATGATTCTTACTCTTATGTTAATTCACCAAATGTGGTAGTACCAAGTGGGAGTGAGAGGACACACATAGAAGGTGACACAATTGGTTGTACCAATCCACATTCGATGGTTAATTCTCGATTTGAGCATTTCTTAGAGGCTAAGAAGTTTATAGGGTGTAGCAATAAGATTGGAAAATATTTGGCTAAAAATTGTGAGAGTAGAAGGGATATGAAATTTGAGATTTTGGGGTGATGAAAGGCCAATTCAGATAGGTACTAAGTGTTGTCCAAAATGGCTAGGGATGTGCTGGCTGTATTTGTTTCTACGATTGCTTCTGAGTTGACATTTAGTATCGAAGGGCACATACTTGATCTATTTCGAAGTTCACTTTCTCCTCTTATGGTTCAAAATCTTGTTTGTGCTCAAAACTGGCTACAAGCCCTTGTCCCAATTTCTTTTTGCAAATCAAAGGACAAGATAGAGGCATTGGAGGATGAATTTTATGACTTTGGTAATATGTTTAACTTCCAAACTAATTGTCTATTGAGTGTTATTAAATGTGTCATATACTTGAGCAAAATTTAATCTATTGCCTTCATTTTTTCTTTTTCTAGTTTTGAATAAAGCAACAATAGCAGCAAGTTCTAGTTCCTACTCAAGCAAAGGTACTCGTACCACAGTTAGTATTAATGAATGATCACTGACTGAGTATGTTTCTGCACTTACTTATAATTTTTGATGATATTGGTTACTTCCCATTCGGTCATTCTGTAGCTTTTTTTCTTTGTCTTTATATATTATTTATAAATATTTTTTGCCCCTTGTATTGTAAGAGGAAGAAATGTTGCATTTTCTTTAGGAGGCAGTATTTTGGATATATTTTGGAAGCATTTTTGGACAGATATATAGCTTTTCTAACTATACATGAACTCTTGCTTATAGGAAGGAAAACTTAGCATCTATGTAGGCTTTCCTTTCTATAAGTTATGGACTTGTTAACTATAGATAATAGAGTAGTTCTTTACTACTTTAGGAAAACTATATTTTGGAAATACTTATAATATTTCATAATTGTAACTAATTATATATTCTGCTGGGAATATTGTAACTAGCCTACTACTTTGGTGGTTTACTGCCTTACAAACTTGTAGTAATTGCCTTCTCTGCCTCTATAGCTTACTATAAATATATATATGGAATTATGAAGATGTTCTAGTATTTATAGCAATGCTTTCTGTGTGGTTCTGAAAATTTACTTGATGTGTGGAATGGTTGACAGGTTTGATATGTGTTTAGATTCACTTTTATATGCCTGAGTTTTCTCGAGGCAATTTTGAGATACTGCCAAGTGCCCAGGCTCTTAGGCTTAAGCAATTTTGAAAATATTTGTTACTTGTATTGTGTAGATGTTTAACAGGCAGTAAAAAAAATGGTATTTTGTACATTTTTATTTGTTTGATATTTTTCCTAAGGTTTTACATGCTATTGATGTTTAACAGGTGCTAAATAATGGTATTTTGTGTGTTTTTATTTGTTTGCTATTGTGCCCAGGTTTTACTGCTATTCTGTGTATTTTTAGTTCCTAATTGTCAATATTCTGTGTATTTTTTGTTCCCAATATTTGGGGACTAGGAAGTATTAATTTGGACTGATATTGTTTCAAGCAGAGCTTGAAGGCTCATTTTAAAAGGTATTGGGAAATATTAATTTGGACTGATATTGGTTCAAGCAGAGCTTGAAGGCCCATTTTAAAATAAATGAAGTAAAAAAGAGGTCCAATTTGATATGACAAGATTCAAAAACTTTTAAATCCTTGTAATTTAGAAATCTCATTAATTTTGGCCAAAAAGGCCTAAAAAAAATCCATAAAAATCTAAAAATTTGGCCCAATTTGTGGTCTAGACCGGCCAAACCGTTGAATTCGACCCGTCCAACTGATGACCCAAATCGACAAATCCAACCCGTATGTTCGGTCGAGTACGGGTCAATTTTTCAACGACCCAAACCAATTGGGTCGAGTGCAGGTCAAGTCCAAATCTGAGCCAACGCGACCCTTGAACAGCCCTAAGAGAGAGGCTAGGGGGCAAGGGAAGGGGAATTTTGGGTTAGCGTAGGGTTTTCTGCAGGCATGAAATACGACGATATTTGAGCCATGTTTATTACACATTCGGTTTTACACAAATTTATGCAATTTCATACACATAAAAATGTTTTACATATTTCAGAATAATTTTTAGGTACTCTATGTGGAGTATGGTAATGTAGTGCTTTTAGTTTTAGGGGAGTGTGTAAAACTGTGTGCGCAATAAATTTAACCCTTTTATTTTTTGGTTAAGTAATATTAATATTTATACAAATTACGCCCTGTCAATTTCTATTTGAAATGCCAACTAAACTTTAAAACCTACCAATGTTTCGTTTAATTAAGAATCTCAGGTAAACAGTAAATTAGAAGGAAAAAAAAATTCTTGTTTTTAATACTTTCTTTTTTAATCTTAACCTCTCTTCCATCCACCACATCAAAGACAACATCTAACTAGGTACACGTTTCAAAATCTTCTTACAGTTGTATTCTTAATCCTCCAAAATGAAGGAAAAAAAAATCTTTGCTATAAAGGCTAAATGAGAAATAATAAGCCAATTGAAGGAAAAAATTGATGACAAAGGGTCTGTTTGAATTGAGAGGGAAGGGAGGGAGAGTGGAGAGAAGTAGAGTAAAGTTGATTAAAAATAGGATAATTTTAGATCAATTTTACTTTACTCTATTCTCTCTCTATACCCTCAATCTAGACAGACCAAAAGAGTGGTATAATATTGGGCCCCAATATAACAAAAGCTATAGAGGCCCCTTCTCAATTCAACAAAGGCTATAGACTCGTAGTCGTAGAGGCTCCTCCAGTCCTCCCAGTCATCACTTACCACCTAACTTGATGCCTCTAAGCACAAATGCACAATAGCAACGAACAAAAATTAAGGGACTGTGGTCAATTCTTACCAAAGGGAAAGTGATTAAATAGTGATTTAGTACTTAAAAACTATGACTCAATTATTTATCTGCTTGAATTACTTAATAATTTGCGTGATTGAACTATAAAACCGATAATTCCATTGAATTAATTTACAGAGAAATATTTGGATCTAAAATTTATTTTAAATGACTTGAATAAGATATGAAAGAACAAGTTTTTTTGTTTTTATTTTTTATTTTTTTTATTTATGAAATTTATGGATAGAGATTTAAGATTTACTAATATATGGGTTTGAAAATGATTATGTGTAAGAAGTTATTTTTAATCCATAATATCACAACATTTTTTATTTGAGCAAAATCTCTGAAGTCAAATTATCTTGTTTTGTTAAATTTATATCAAATAATTTATATTAGCAATTGTTTTTCAATTCTATTTATTTTAAATTCTCAAGCCAGAACCTTGTAGTGTGTCCATGAGGTTCAAATTCACCCCCTTTCATGGTAAATATCGAATTAAAAAAAAAAAAAAAAATTCGAATCCAAATTCATACTATAATTTTATTGCCATTCATACCTAAGGATAGAGGACAACATCTAAATCTTATCTCAATTGATCATGATAATCAAAATTGTATAAAAGAGGCAAACTGACTAAGAATTGGAAACTTTTGACTACCTCACGAAATGTGTAAACTTGTTTCTAAGTTTTGGGATCGTTTTGATTTTTGTTCTAAAATTTCAAAATTTAGCTTTTAGTTCTAAATTTTGGTAGTGTGTTAAAACTCGTTATTTCGTCTATATTTAATAATGAGTTATTAAATGCTAACTAAGCTTACAGTTATGATAACTATGAATTTTGTTTTTGTGATGAACGTTCATAGATTTTGTATTGTAGGAGTTAGGTACTATGAATTTTGTTTTGTTTTGTTTTTAAATGATTTTTCGTCATTGAGACTCGAAAGCCGAATATGGTTGCACTGGTGATGGTGCGGTGGTGTGATGCTTGTTCTATTATGAAGGCTTGAAAAATCAAACATGACTTTTTGTTATTGAGTCTTGAAAACTGGTTATATGCATGTCGGTATGTTGATGGATCCGGATCCTCTCCATTTCCTTTGAAATGGAGAGGCCTCCAGTTCACGGTCAAGATCATCTTTGCATTATATCAAGGGCCAAAAACGTGCCATGTCATAACTTAACCCACTTAACCCAAACCACACTTAACTACACTTAAACTAGTGGTTGTTTAACTCAACCGGACAAACCACAATTTCTCTCTCACCAAACCCATCTGAACATTTCAAATTCAAACTCTCTTTCTCATTCTCTTCTCCAAGGTTCTCTCTTGCCCCGCCGTCACAGTGCCACCAGTACCACCTGCACCCTGACTTTCTCTCTCGCCCCGCCGTCACGGTGCCCCGACTTTCTCATTCTCATTCATCCATTCATTCATTCTCTCATATTTAGTCTTTTCTGAGTCATCGTTTTCTCTCTTCTCTGAGAATTAGGGTTTTCGATTACTCAAACCTCGAACACACACAAAAAATTCATCTTTGATCATCTTCAGTAAGCTCCATCACCACCAATCTTCGTTAGGGTTTCGCTTTTTATATCTTCTGCTTTGATAATTTCACACTGCAATTCATCTCTCAATTGCAAAGCACAAATTTTTATTTTTTTGTTCAGCTTCGATTTTGATTTTTTTTTTTTTTTTTGCTTTCTTTGAAATCCGATTATGAAATAATCAAGAAATTTTTGTTCTTTAATATTGTTTAATTTGGTGCAAATTTTTAATGCAGGTTAATATTTATTTGGTAAATTATATCTCTGTGTTTGTGAAAGAACCATGTACTCCTCGAGAGGGAGCAATGCGTTTGGGCAACAATCGTATGCGGCTCAATCGGTTGTGTATGGCGCTAGTGTAAGTTTCTTTTCTGTTTATCAAAGCAAAATTTTTTATCTTTAGTTGTGTTTTGAACAAGAGTTTTGTAGGTGTAATGTGGGAAATATGGAGGGATAGGAATAATTCCATATATAATGGTGTGGCGGTATTGGTTATCGAGCTGAATTTGTTGTTTTTTGAGATCATTGTTTGAGTGGTGTTGTGTATTATTGGAACTAGTAATACCCATTTAATTGTAGGCCTTATAGACCCTCTATATTGTTTAGATTGTATATTTTTTAGGAAAACTTTGTGTTTATATCTCCATTTCACTAATGATTATTACCGGGTTCAATTTTGATTATGTAGAATGCTTCACTCTATACGGGCAACCATTTTGTAATTTAGAAGTTCTTGTCCGGACTATTAAAAAAGAGTGCACTTTTACTTGCTATAATGATGGAATTACTAGTAAATGGTTATGAGTATATTGTACCTTTAAGGTAGTTCTTTAACTGCCTCAATAACAAATGCCAGTATCTCTATTTCAATAGTGGTTGTTATTTTTCAAGGAAAGATTTTTTTTTTTTTTTTTCTTTTTTGGCTGTTTGTTACCGGGTTTGATTTTGATTGTGTAGTATGCTTCACTCTATATGGGCAACCATTTTGTAATTTAGAAGTTCTTGTTCGGACTCTTAAAAAAGAGTGTACTTTTACTTGCTATAAAGATGGTTGAGTATATGAATCACTTATAGTTTGTTATAGTGTATTTGCTATATGTGTAGAACTTTCATTTGATGGTATGTATTTTTGTCATAATGCATTTGATTTTTATTTTTATAGAAAATGAGTTGAAGCAGCTAGCAGCCATCTATTAAAAAGTCTGAAGAGAAGGGTATCTGTACAAAAGTCTGTAGAGAAGGTTATAGTTGTTCAAGAAGTCAAGCGCAAGATGTATGCAAAGCTTCATGTACCAAATTTTACACACTTGTTATCAAGAAAAGGTTTTGAAGTATTCCATGACCAATTGAAGACAACATATTTTGAAGCTAGCAAGGCTAATTTTCAGTTTTAGTAAAGATTTAGATTTGATGTATTCGCTTGTAGGACAATTGAGCAATTGCTTTAAATTGATCAATTTTGATGTCACATGAAATTTGATCCAACAGAGTAGACAAGAAAGGAATATAATAAAAAATGAACAAATTTTATTAGTCCTTTGAATATTTCCATATACTGTGTGAATATATGCTCTGATGTAATTTCCTATGGTTTGGGCAAAAAGCAATTAGAATTTATTTATTTATTTAATAATTCAGTATTTCATTGAACTAAGAACATAATTCAGCAATTTCCTTTGGTTTGGGGATTTATTACTAGAAAGTGAGGATTTATTTTGTTTAGTATAGATTTTTAAAATTATTTTTAATTTGTTTATATACTGAAGTTCATTCGAAGCTCATTATAAATGTGATTTTGGGTATCCCTGTTTACCAGCCTAGTTGCATAAATCTATTGTAGATTGGGATATAAGTATGTCATGCGGGCCTCAGTACTCTGGAACCAACTTTTTGCATAGTTGTTTTCTGCCTAATCTAGTTGCCATCTTGCTTTATTGCAATCTAGTTGCCATAAGTGAATATAATGTATATTGCAATATATTTTGTAATTATTGTGGTACACCAAAGACTGTAATTATTTGGATCAAGCTTCTTTTATTTTTGAGTGTATTATATAGTCAACTTGCATATTCAGTTTGAGTGTATTAATGGTTTAGGTTCCATTTTGTTGCTTGGCATACACACATGATGTTTCTGCAGTCTCAAACTGCTGCCTAAAACAGGGCATTTAAATAATTTAAAAGACCATTTACTTGAACATTGTTTGAGTTTTTATGAGTGCACACAAGGCACAAACACTTCACAACAATTCACAACAATGCAATAAATTGGTATACAAGTCATAGATTAATTAAAAAGACCATGTTCCATTGCTTAAGTCTTGGGTTCCATTGCTAAAGTCTTGGATTACAAAAATAATTACACCAAAATTCAGGCATTTTCTCACTAATATATACCAATACATACCAACACAAATTCAGGCCAACACATACCAACACAAACATTCTGCCAAATCCTACCAACATACACCAAAATTATGGCATTTTCCCACTAATACCTACCCACCTAATGACCCATTTTCCCCCCCACCTATTTAGCCAACCAAAAGAAGCATCAAGCAGAGTAGCGGCCCACTTATCATCAGAGACAACCCTAGGCAAATGAGCAGCATCTTCTCTCTTTTCCTGTAGCCTCTGCTCCATTCCCTCTTCAACCAAAATCATGAAAAACAACAATAAATAGTATTAGCAAAATCTGGTCACAGCCAATCCAACACTTGTATTAGCAAAATACTAAAATCCTTGAAAATAAAAATGACTCACTAAAGAAAATAGCTATAAAATTAAAACCCTTGTGCTCTCTAATCTTCCAAAACTAAAAAGCATTTGCACCCTTGTGCTATCATATAAAAAACATACATTGAAGAAAAACCAATTGCATTCCACAGATCAATTTCCTCTTGAATCAATATAACAAGCAAAAACACAAGAACCAAAAGTAAAAAACAAACATCTCTAATAAAGGCAAACTTGAAATGCTTATGATTCCAACTACAACACACATTACAAAAGAAGCACCACCTAGTACTGTATTAAGGCCAACATCACATGTACCTTCACCCATAAACGAGACGATGCTTGAAAAGAAATCGGAGCATCATTGCCAAGAGAAAGCAGAGTAACCCAGCATACTCATAACCATTTCCTTGTAATTCCATCATTATAGCAAGTAAAAGTACACTCTTTTTTAAGAGTCCGAACAAGAACTTCTAAATTACAAAATGGTTGCCCATATAGAGTGAAGCATACTACACAATCAAAATCAAACCCGGTAACAAACAGCCAAAAAAGGAAAAAAAAAAATCTTTCCTTGAAAAATAACAACCACTATTGAAATAGAGACATCGGCGTTTGTTATTGAGGCAGTTAAAGAACTACCTTAAAGGTACAATATACTCATAACCATTTACTAGTAATTCCATCATTATAGCAAGTAAAAGTGCACTCTTTTTTAATAGTCCGAACAAGAACTTCTAAATTACAAAATGGTTGCCCGTATAGAGTGAAGCATTCTACACAATCAAAATTGAACCCGGTAATAATCATTAGTGAAATGGAGATATAAACACAAAGTTTTCCTAAAAAATATACAATCTAAACAATATAGAGGGTCTATAAGGCCTACAATTAAATGGGTATTGATAATGCTTGGATGATCAGTGGGCTGAAACTGTCTTCGACGTTACCAAAGGTCGCTAGCAAGTCCTGAAAACAAAGACTAAAATCAAAGGTGACCGGTGGAGGCCGGCCAAAAATCCTTCGATGGCAAAGTTAGTATCCTGGTGATTTTTGTTTTAAGGAAAAGTGAATGGAAGTTCTGAATGAATCACCTTGTTCGTAGATCAGTGCTTTTATAGCACACCCACGGAACAGTCGTCTCCCTTCATGTAAGTTGACGGTTTTAACAGTAAGTTATAACTGTTTTTGGTACCATATCGTTTGGCCTAGTTGATCTAACCGTCGTTGGCAACGGTTCCCATCAATTTTGTCGATTACGGAAAGGTGTGATGTCCCATGTCTAATCAGTGAAGTCCACCGCCCAGATTACTCAGGACGAGGTTTGGCTAAGGACGAGATCACTTAAAATCTCGTCCTTCCTGTTCGGCTCAGGACGAGTTTTCCTCGTCCTGACTTTCATGAGTTGAGGTCGTAGATCGGGACGACCCATCATGGACGAGTATAGAGTTGTAATTTTTTCCTAGTATCATCAGTTGCCCCCTTGTCCATGGGTCGTCCAGAGATATCTGACTTCTGGGTACCCTGCGACAAATTGGTGACACGTGTCACAATTTAACTCGCAGGAAATTACGTCGATTTGCCTAACCGAGGAAAGTGCCACGTGTCTCCTT
This sequence comes from Quercus wislizeni, assembly GCA_023055345.1. Classification (NCBI taxonomy): domain Eukaryota; kingdom Viridiplantae; phylum Streptophyta; class Magnoliopsida; order Fagales; family Fagaceae; genus Quercus; species Quercus wislizeni. The sequence continues at coordinate 36,044,121 of JALGQJ010000005.1, read as the reverse complement.
TTCATTCATTTGTGTCGTTTCAGATGTCAGGGCCCATTGCCTATAAATAGTTGATTTCCATCGTTACCCCTCTCATTTCTGAAATTTCCGTGTTCAATTACTCTCGTCTTAGAGCCTCTCCTAGAAGTATTCCGCGTCCATAAGTTTCCCTCGTCCTAGATCCAGGTATATTCCTAACTTCGTCCTTAGTTTTCTTATAAACTTTCCATAAAATGTCAATTGTTCTTTCCTCGTCTAGCGATAGTGTAGATAAAGCCATAGACGAGTATTCTGACCATAGTAGTTTTAGTGGGTCTAGTGACAGTGATAGTAGTAGTGGTAGTAGTAGTGGGGGGAACACTACGGACGAGTACGTATCTGGTGTCCCTGGGGTTCTCTTAGAGGTTCTCCAGGAAGGGCTACGGACGAGGTTTGAGTCCGGGGCTCAAGCCGGAACTAGTGCCCCCTCGTCCACAGTTCAGGACGAGGATGAAGAAGTAGTGTACAGTTGTGCTATAGGTATAGAGTCAAAGACAAATGATAGGAAACTGGAATTACTCAAAACATGGTACCAAATCCCAGACGAGCTTAGCCCTAGGTTAGCCGTCCGTGGAGAGTGGTGCTGTCAGCCTCGTTTTGGTATAGGTATTTACGAGGCTTACCTTTTGGGAGGGCTTAGGTTACCTCTGAACAGTTTTGCTAGGGAGTTATTGTCTAGGTTAGGTTTAGGAATTTGTCAATTTAACCCAAATGCATGGAGGTTGGTTGTGTCCATGCAAGTTTTGTGGAGGGAGGTGTTTGAGGGGAACCGTCCTCTCACTGTGGACGAGTTCTTCTTCTGTTACAAGCCCTCCAAGATTAACCAGTCCCTTGGCTTTTATCAGTTTACAGCCAGGGGAAAAGATTATAGACTAATCAAATCCCTAGTCACCTCTGATAGGAACTGGAAGACGGAGTTCTTCTTCGTCTCAGGTTTCTGGGCTGGACGCCCCATTGAGGTTGACAGGGACCCATTCCCTTCATACAATGGGGAACTGGGAAACCTTCGTCCTGAAGGTATGTGCCTCAACTTTATTTAGTTCCTAATATCTTTTACATTTCAAAAATCCTAACTCTTTTTCCTCGTCCTTTACTTTATCAGGTGCTAGACGACCTCACTTGGATAGGTTTTACATTGAGCGCATCCAGAAGGCTCGTCTATACACCGACAGGACGTTCCATTCGTTAGTTTGCCTCCAGCGTCTTGCCACTTGGGACTTAGGTCCTATACCTTCTACTGAAGCCCTTGCACACGAGATTACTACCCGCAGACGTAAGTTACTTTCATTGCTTATATATATATATATATATTTATTTTATATATATTTTTTTTTTCTAAGGAAAACTAACGTCTTTCCTTGTAGGAATGGCAACAATGAAGGAGAACAAGGGCAAGAAGGTTGTGGACGAGGGAGCTAAGTCTCAACCTCGTCCACCCACAGGTGAGAAGAGGAAAAACATATCCTCTAGAGTGGACTTGGGTGACCTCCCCAGCAGACGAGGGAAAGATAAAAAGCACAAGTCTTCCAGACTTCAAGGTGCGAAGTCTCCTCCTGCCTCTAGTCTGGAGCCCCCTGTGCAGATCCTATCTCTTGATCCTGAGCCCAAGGATCCTCCGTCCAGGAAGGTGTCGTCCACGATTCATGCACCCACCTCGTCCACTACTCCCAAGGAAGTTCCTCAACACCTTTTAGGAAACGAGGACTTAGCCTGGGAGAGATTCTCAAGGGTAGTGACTGATGTGGACGTGGGTGCATGTTACAACATGTCCTTGAAAGACTTTGAGCACTCTGGTGTTCATGATCTCTTCAAGGTAAGCTCTTAAGCTGCTTTTTTGTTTTATATGTACATGTCTCGTCTTTAATTAATGACACTGACTCATAAATTTCAACGCGCAGGTCATGTCTAAGTTCATTGCCGCGTCCAGGCAGGCCACTGAACTGGACAGGACGAGGCTGCTTTTGGAGACGAGAATAAAGGAGGTTAAGGAAGAGAGTAAAGTGTGGGCTGAGGTGGCTGCCAAGGCCAGGGAAGAGGCTAAAGAGCTCAGAAACCTTAATGAAGAGCTCAAGACGGATGTCCTTGAAAAGGACACTCGTCTTGACGATCTTCAGAAAAGGAATAATGAGCTAAACACCCTTCTTGAAAAGGCGAAGGAGGACGCAGTTGCAGAGTTCCAGTCGTCCAAGCAATTTACTGACCTGCTGGACAAGAACTACGCAGCTGGGTTCGAAGACTTCAGGCTGGACGCTGCAGAGAACTTCCCCAACATTGATTTCAGCGTCATAAAGCTCAACCTTGGTGCTGCCACTAGCTCTCTCCTTCAAACAAGCTCAGAGGACATTAACATCGAGGACGATGCCAGCACACTACCCCCTCCTGCATGAAGACTTTGTTTTACTTTCTGTTGCTTTTTTTTTTTTTTTTTTCTTAAGGAAATGTAATTCAAGTACATTTGTCTCGTCCATGGTTTTGGGACGAGACTTTGAACAAATTTAGGGTGTTTGGACGTTTATTAGTCCGCCCTTAAAATAATTTGATCAACTCTTTTTCCTTTGTTTATGTGAACGAGAATTTTTCTTACTAAAATATAAGTTCTTGCTCGTCCATAGGAGTAATTTTTATTAACTCCAGTTTTAATTCGTCTTCGAAAAAGCATGACGGGATAGTAATTTTTCATTATGTCTTTAAACTTGTTCACCTTTTCCTCGTCCACATGTTGGATTGTTTTGGTGATATATTCATTTCCCCGTCCGTGTTCTGGACGAGTATTTTTGACAAGTTTTTACGTATGCATTTCATCGTCCTTGGGTTGGACATATTGGATATTTGTTCGTCCATGGGTTGGACGGTGCTCAAATCCTTTGCCCAAGGTTTTTATCTCGTCTTATATTTGGACGAGTATACCTTGTAATGAAGGGCATACTGGCGTTTCACCTCTGTCGTCCAGAGACTTTTCTCGTCCATGGAGTGGCGGATTTGAACAAAAACAAAAATTTAAACAAGAGTAATATGGGGATTATGGATTCACATAACACTATGTATATAACATAAATATTGTTCACAAGCGGGGCACATACTCATAAGTTAGTGCCTTATAGAAAGCTAAGTACATATAAGCAAATCCACCACCTTGTCCATAACCATACCATAATAACAATAGAATAACACTATAGAACACACTGCAAATACATATAATAAACCATCTCATACACACTCGTCCAGGGGAACCTTCATTTAGGCTGGTATTCTACTGATAATACCTTCTCAGGTGTTCAACATTCCATGGATGCTCCAACTTCCTCCCGTCCAGGGCTTCCAAATAGTAGGACCCTTGCCTCTTAGAGTTGATAATTCTGTAAGGTCCTTCCCAATTGGGCCCCAACTTCCCATGAGCTGGGTTCTTGGTTGCCAAAGAGACTTTCTTCAAGACGAGCTCTCCAATGTTGAATCGCCTCGGTTTAACCAGTGCATCATGTTGCCTAACCATGAGATTTTTGTACCTTGCCGTTCTTTTCTCTGCGTCTGTCCTTACCTCGTCTATAAGATCGAGGTTCAAACGGAGTTGTTCTTCATTATCCTTGTCCTGATACATAGTCACCCTATGGTTGGCCATATGTACCTCTGCAGGTATGACTGCCTCGCTTCCATAGGCCAGCTTGAAAGGGGTTTCCCCTGTGGGGGTTCTGATAGTCGTTATGTATGCCCATAATACACCCGGCAGCTCATCCGGCCATACTCCCTTTGCCCCTTCAAGACGAGTCTTGATAATTTTTAACAAGGATCGATTTGCAACTTCTGCTTGACCATTTGCTTGGGGATGGGCTGGTGAAGAATAATGATTTTGAATTCCGAAGTGTTCACAAAAATCTCTGAAGAGTGAATTGTCAAATTGTCGTCCATTGTCGGATACCAACACTCGGGGCACCCCAAACCTGCATAGAATATTTTTCCAGACGAAGTTTTTCACATTTTGTTGTGTGATGCCCGCTAGGGGTTCAGCTTCCACCCATTTAGTGAAATAGTCAATTCCTACAACCAAGAACTTCATCTGCCTGGTTCCAACTGGGAAATGACCCAAGATATCTAGACCTCATTGAGCAAATGGCCATGGGGCCATCATGGGGGTGAGGTATTCCGATGGCTGTCTGGGGATGTTACTGAATCGCTGACACTGATCACACACTTTCACATAGGCTTTAACATCTGCCTGAATAGTTGGCCAGTAATATCCTGCACAGACGACCTTATGTATAAGTGATCTGGCTCCTGAATGGTTCCCGCAAGCTCCTTCATGGATTTCTCTCAACACATAGTTGGCCTCTTCTGGCGACAAACATCTAAGATAAGGTTGTGAAAAACCTCTTTTGTACAGTATGCCGTTCAGAAGGATGTACCTAGCTGATCGAACTCTAAGTTTCCTGGCCTCGTCCTTACCTTCCGGGAGAGTTCCGTCCTTCAAATATGATATTATCGGGGCCATCCAACTTCCCTTATTCTGTACTTGCAGTACGTCAGGAATGTCTATACTTGGAAGATATTGGATTTCATCAAACTCGTCCATAGATTGATTTGCTGAGGCTGCCTTTGCTAGTGCATCTGCGTCCACGTTTTCCTCCCTTGGGATTTGAACAAAGGTAGCTTCTTTGAATTTTTTCACTAACTGCAGTACTTTCTCAAGATATTTCTTCATTCGCTCTTCCTTGGCTTCACATGTCCCGTTTACCTGACCCATGATTAACTGCGAATCTCCCAGAATAAGTACTGATTCAGCTTCTATGGACTTGGCCAGTTCCAAACCTTTCAAAAGGGCTTCATACTCAACTTCATTATTAGTTGCTTGATATTGCAAGCGTACTCTGTACGTCAGCTTATCTCCCTCAGGGGACTGCAACACAACTCCTATCCCTCCTGCATGCTGTGTAGACGAGCCATCCACATGAATGATCCATTTTTTGACTTCCACCACTTCCGACTCACTGTGACTCGGAGTAAACTCTGCGATAAAATCTGCGAGAGCCTGAGCTTTTATCGCGTGCCTTGGCAGGTACTTGATATCAAATTCGCTGAGCTCGACTGCCCACTGGATCAATCGTCCCGCAGCTTCTAACTTACTCATTGCTTTTTTCAGCGGGTGATCCGTCAAGACGTTGATGATGTGAGCTTGGAAGTAGTGTCTCAGTTTCCTAGAAGCTGTGATCAATGCAAAAGCCAACTTTTCAATCTGCGGGTACCGCGCTTCTGCTCCTCTAAGTGCTCGACTGGTGTAATAGACCTGTTTCTGCACTCTTCCTTCTTCTCTGATCAAAGCCGAGCTTACAGCATGCGGGGTAACAGCCAAATACAGATATAACTCTTCTCCTAACATGGATGGACTTAACAATGGGGCAGACGTAAGGTATGCTTTCAGGTCTTCGAAGGCTCTCTGACAATCGTCCGTCCACTCAAATGCTTTTCTAAGAACTTTGAAGAATGGCAAACATTTATCAGTGGCTTTGGAAACAAACCTGTTAAGGGCTGCAACCCGTCCGGTGAGTGACTGGACTTCTTTAACATTTTGCGGAGGCTTCATATCCAGTATTGCTTGGATTTTATCAGGATTAGCTTCAATTCCCCTGTGTGAGACCATAAAGCCCAGAAATTTTCCCGACGACACCCCGAAAGCACACTTGCTGGGGTTTAACTTCATGTTGTACTGTCGGAGTGTATCAAACGTTTCCTGTAGGTCGTCCAGATGAGTTTCCTCGTCCTGACTTTTCACCAGCATATCGTCTACATAGACTTCCACATTCCACCCAATCTGCGGACGGAACATGTGGTTGACCAACCTTTGATATGTTGCCCCTGCATTCTTCAGCCCAAAAGGCATTACCTTATAACAAAACAAGCCTTGACTAGTGATGAATGACGTTTTTTCTTGATCCACCTCGTCCATCCTTATCTGATTATATCCGGAAAAGGCATCCATAAAGCTAAGTAGCTTATGTCCCGCTGTTGAATCCACCAACTGGTCAATGCGGGGCAATGGATAACTGTCTTTAGGGCAGGCCTTGTTTAAATCGGTGAAGTCCACACACATTCTCCATTTCCCATTCGCCTTCTTGACCATTACCACATTAGCCAGCCAGTCGGGATAATAGACTTCTCGAATGAACTTTGCCTGTGTCAACTTCTGTACTTCTTCTTTAATAGCATTGTCTCTCTCCGGAGCAAATACCCTTTTCTTCTGTCGCACAGGTTTGAAGGAAGGATGTACATTCAGACGATGGGTAATGATATTCGGGTCTATGCCCGGCATGTCCTCATGACTCCAAGCAAACACATCAATATTTTTCCTCAAGAAGCATATAAGACCCTTCTTAATCTTTCCTTCCAAATCTGCCCCTATTCTGGTACTTTTTCCTGGATTTTCCTCGTCTAAGGGAATTTCTTCCAATGCTTCTGTGGGCTCTGCCACGATTCTTCTTTCTGCTATGTTCATCGTCTGAGTCTGCTCGTCCATAGCCAGCATGGCTAGATAACACTCTCTAGCGGCCAACTGATCTCCTTGGACCTCTCCTACCCCATGTGCAGTAGGGAACTTAACTGACAGATGGTAAGTGGATGTGACTGCCTTCCAGCTATTTAGGGTCGGCCTCCCAATTATAGCATTATAGGATGATGAACAATCCACTACAATGAAGTTGACATCTCTCGTTACCTGTTGCGGATACGCCTCCACTACCACTGGTAAGGAGATAGTACCGACGGGCTGTACTTTCATTCCACCAAAACCGACCAAGGGCGAATACACTGGACGAAGCTACTCCCGTCCGAGGTTCATTTGCTGGAAGGCAGGATAATACAGGATGTCCGCCGAACTCCCGTTATCTACCAACACCCTTCTAGTTGAATAATTAGCGATGAGCAAGGTAATAACAATGGAATCGTCATGAGGATGATGTATCCTTGATGCATCCTCGTCCGTGAAAGTGATAGCTTGCTCGTCTTGATTCCTCGTCTGGGGAGATCGTCCTGAAAGTTGGACATTTTGCACTACCTTCAGATATGTCTTTTTTGATCTGGATGACTGGCCTGCTAAACTTCCCCCAAAAATCATTCTGATTTCTCCAAGCGGAGGCCATGATGGCTCCTCTACCTTCGTCTTCAGCTTCTCATCCTTGTAGTCTCGTCCAAGGAAATTCCTCAATTTCCCTTGTCTAATGAGATTTTCAATCTGCTGCTTGAGGTCAAAGCATTCGTCGGTGTCATGCCCATGGTCTCTATGGAAGCGACAATACTTATTCCGATTGCGCTTATTGGGATATCCCTTCAATTTCTCTGGCCATTTTAAAGAGGGCTCGTCCTTGATTTGCATGAGAACTTGCTCAAGCGGGACATTTAACGGTGTGTACTGCTGATTTCGCGCTGAAGGGCCCACTTTTTTATTGTCTCGGTCTCTCTTATCTTCTGCACATCCTTTTTTTGGACGAGGTCCTTGGTCAGTACCGCGTACAGGATTCGCCTCCCCTCTTTCAGCTCTTTTTCTCTTCTTGGCTATAATCGCGTCTTCTGCATTCATGAAGTTCTGAGCCGAATGGACGAGCTCTGCCATAGACTGTGGCTCTTTCTCGTACAACTTATGAATGAAAAGATCGGAATTAACGCCATTGTGGAATGCCGCCAGTAGCAACTTATCATCTACTTCGTCCACTGTCAAAGCTTCTCGATTGAAGCGAGTGATAAAGGACCGCAAACTCTCATTTTCTCCCTATTCTATGGTTAACAGGCTGGACGAGGAACGTTTATGCCTCTGTCCCCCAATAAAGTTGTTAACAAATAACTTGCTTAACTCTTCAAAGGAACTTACTGAATTGGGGGGTATCTTACTGAACCACACTCGCGCGGGCCCCTTGAGGGTGGTTGGAAAAGCTCTACACATTATCTCGTCCGGAACCCCTTGGAGGTGCATCGTAGTTTTGAAAGTGGCAATGTGGTCGAAGGGGTCACGCGTCCCGTCATATGAGTCTAAGGAAGGCATCTTGAATTTCGGAGGGAGAGGGTGACCGTTGATGAGTGCAGTGAAAGGGGAGTCAGTCCTATGAACTAAGTCCTCTACTGGATTTGCCTTTCTCATATTCTCTCTCATCTCATCCATGACCCTTCTCATTTGGTCCATCTCCTTTTCCAGATGGGGTACCCTTCGTGAAGTGGTACCTCTTGACTGGCTCTCAGGTTCAGCGTTCCTTGTATTTTCTTGACTCTGGGTATGCCCTTCGACATTTTCGTCACGATGCTGTCTCCTTGAATTAAGTTGCCTGGTCAGTTCTTGATTCTGACGGGTTAACTCTGCCATGGCAGCAGCCATGGATTGCATATGCTGGACAGAAGATGGCTGCATGGCGGGCGCCGACTGGCGGTCGCGGCGAGGATTACTGGAAGCGTCCCTGCTTTCTTGTGGGCCTGGACTGGTAACCCTTGATCTTGTTCGAACCATTTCAGCCCTTTACCAGTGAAAGAACTTATAGAATTTCAAAATCTAAAAAATTCTATGTAATAATTACTCTTCCCCACAGACGGCGCCAACTGATAATGCTTGGATGATCAGTGGGCTGAAACTGTCTTCGACGTTACCAAAGGTCGCTAGCAAGTCCTGAAAACAAAGACTAAAATCAAAGGTGACCGGTGGAGGCCGGCCAAAAATCCTCCGATGGCAAAGTTAGTATCCTGGTGATTTTTGTTTTAAGGAAAAGTGAATGGAAGTTCTGAATGAATCACCTTGTTCGTAGATCAGTGCTTTTATAGCACACCCACGGAACAGTCGTCTCCCTTCATGTAAGTTGACGGTTTTAACAGTAAGTTATAACTGTTTTTGGTACCGTATCGTTTGGCCTAGTTAATCTAACCGTCGTTGGCAACGGTTCCCATCAATTTTGTCGATTACGGAAAGGTGTGATGTCCCATGTCTAATCAGTGAAGTCCACCGCCCAGATTACTCAGGACGAGGTTTGGCTAAGGACGAGATCACTTAAAATCTCGTCCTTCCTGTTCGGCTCAGGACGAGTTTTCCTCGTCCTGACTTTCATGAGTTAAGGTCGTAGATCGGGACGACCCATCATGGACGAGTATAGAGTTGTAATTTTTTCCTAGTATCATCAGGTATTACTAGTTCCAATAATACACAACCACTCAAACAATGATCTCAAAAAACAACAAATTCAGCTCGATAACCAATACCGCCACACCATTATATATGGAATTATTCCTATCCCTCCATATTTCCCACATTACACCTACAAAACTCTTGTTCAAAACACAACTAAAGATAAAAATTTTTGCTTTGATAAACGGAAAAGAAACTTACACTAGCGCCATACACAGCCGATTGAGCCGCATACGATTGCTGCCCAAACGCATAACTCCCTCTCGAGGAGTACATGGTTCTTTCACAAACACAGAGATATAATTTACCAAATAAATATTAACCTGCTTTAAAAATTTGCACCAAATTAAACAATATTAAAGAACAAAAATTTCTTGATTCTTTCATAATCAGATTTCAAAGAAAGCAAAAAAACAAAAAAAAAAATCAAAATCGAAGCTAAACAAAAAAATCAAAATTTGGGTGCGGTATCAAAACAACCCAAAAATCTCATACTTTTTGGAATAGATTCAGATCAAAACAAACCATAAACCCTGCAAAGCTTAAACACCCACCAACTGTTTTGTTTTCAAACAATCCCAAAGCTCAAAACCCAAAAAAAAAAAACACTCAGAGGATAGAAACCAAACTCAACATGACGAAATCAAAAAAAAAAAAAAAACAGTATACTAATTTAGTTTCCTTTGTTTTCCAAGCAACCAAACAGAGCTTATAAAGAAGAAATAAGATTGAGAAAATTTACCGAGCAATGGGTTCGGTGATGTTAGGCTGGTGTGAGACGTGGTCAAAGAAACAACGATGGCTTGGCATACGTTGGTGATTGTGGCAGCGGCGACGGGAAGGTTGACCGAGACGGCGATGGAGAAGAGAAATTGAGAGAGAGCAAAAGAGTGATTTTGATATATTTGAATCTCAGATAAGAATAAGATGGGTTTGCTGAGTTAACCTTGTGGATAGTTGAGCTTTCCAGAGTTAAAGTTTTTAATATTTTAATTGACGTGGCACATCTTAGACCCTAGATGTATTTCAAATTAATCCTGTCCATTAACTGGAGGCCTCTCCATTTCAAAGGAAATGAAGAGGATCCGGATCCTAGGGTTGGGTTTGGGGTTGCTGAGATGATTTTATCCAAGGCTTGATTGGCAGTGTGGATGGAGGTTGGGTTTGGATAAGCAGATGGTAGTGATTTTGGATAGATAGTTTTGGTGGCTGGATTATTCGAAAATGGGGGAAGATTAAAAAAAAAACAAAAAACAAAAAATGGACTAAGAAGGGAAAAAAAAACTTTAATTTTTATTTTTTAATGCTCTCAAAACGATTAAAAATTTATATTTTTAAGTCAAGTTAGTATTTAATGGTCACTCCACATCAACGAAGATCAAATTAAATTGTTATATAAGGTCACTGTTTTTTTTTATTTTTTTATTTTTAGAATAAAAAAAAATGACTCAAAAGTACAATTTGCAATTCTAGTAATCGAAAAAGATAATTAGTAGTGCGCACACGGTATTGCTCACAAGGTACACACATACAATTTGCTCTGAATATAGTTTTCAAGTTTGGAAATTTTGACTTCGATAAGTCACTTGGAATTGTTCAATGCAAAATTGTGCATGTGTAATTTTTTTTCTTTTCTTTTTTTGTTGAGATAATATAGACAGAAAACACAGGGAATAGAGAAAGAGGAAGTGAGAAAGGGGTATTTATTACACACATATTTGAGTGTTCTTGAATCTTGTCTTGAGTCAACTTGAGCAATATTTATAAGGTCATAGTTCAAAATGGAGATCTAAAGGACAAAATCAAAATGACTTAAAAGTACAATTTGCAATTCTAGTAATCGAAAAAGATAATTAGTAGTGCGCACACGGTATTGCTCACAAAGTACACACATATGATTTGCTCTGAATATAGTTTTCAAGTTTGGAAATTTTGACTTTGATAAATCACTTGGAATTGTTCAATGCAAAATTGTGCATATGTGTAAATTTTTTTTTCTTTTTTTGTTGAGATAATATAGACAGAAGACACATGGAATAGAGAAGAAGGGAGTGGGAAGGGGGGTATTTATCACACACATGTTTGACTGTTCTTGAATCTTAACTTGAGTCAACTTGAGCAATATCTAAAACTGTTCTAAAACAAAAATATCTTATACTAGACACATTTTTGTACTCAGTTTGCCAACATACATGAAATTTGAATCTAAACATTTAATCCTAAATATTTAAAACCTAACAATAATAATTACAATTATACAGTTTAAATTATACATTTTTTTAGAAAATGTTAAAATTATACATGGTATTAGCTTACACATTTTTTAAATCATAGATTTTTAAAATATGTAATGGTTTTTGATATTATATACATATATATATATATATATATATATATAAAATTTATAATTTAATTGGATTTAGACTTTTTGGCTTTTGCAACTAATAATTCACTTGCCACAAAAAAAAGATAAACATGCGGCGCAAAATTAGATTCCAATTTAAATCCAATTTTGAATCTAATTGGATTTGGACTTTTTGATTCTTACACTCAATAATTCACTTAGTACAAAAATTAAATATTAAACAGGACACATGGCTTACAACTAAACTCTAATTGAAATTCAATTGGATTCGGATTTTTCGATTTTTAAACTCAATAATTCGCTCAGTATAAAAATTAAAAATTAAGCAAGATACATGACTCACAATTAAACTTTAATTGAAACTCAATTTAGATTCTAATTTGATTTTCTCTTAACTTTGACTATTAACACACACACACACATACACACACACACACATATATATATATATATATATATATATATATATATAAAAGAATGGGTAAATAAGCATGAACAAAAGAGATAATAATGGATAGAACATGCTTTATCTATACCGCACAATTTGGATACTTAATAGATAATTTAGTCAAACTATGCGGTATCAGGATTAACAGAGCTAGCGGTGTTTAAAAAGTAAGTTAGATTTAAGGATCAAATTGTTGAATTTCAAAATGCCTGGACTAAATTAACATCAAGCTAAGTTAATAGTATTTACCCAAAAAAGAAAAAAAAATGGTACTTATTCCGAATAAAATAATTATTCCAATCACAAAAGAAATAGTACTTTTAGTTGGCACAAATTGGATTCTCCCGGTTGTTGCATTCCACCACATTTCTTGGATAAAAAATAAAAATATTATAAAATATATATATTTAAAGGAAACGCAACGCTTACAAAAAGTTAACAGGTCAGTCCAGCTTTTTGGTTCCCAGACTACGAAGCTCCGATTTGCTCTTTAGAGAATTATTCGCATTTGATTCTCACTCACACACACACACACACACACACATACGGAGCCATAGTCGGAAAAATTACAAAAAGACCAAACAGCCCCTCCAAATCAATCTCTCTCTCTCTCTCTCTCTCTCTCTCTGATCGAATCGAATTCCATATCCGTACCATGCCTTCCCGTAGAAGAACCCTCTTGAAGGTCATCATCCTCGGCGATAGCGGGTCTCTCTCTGATTCTCTCTCTTCTTATATGTGTTTGTGTCTCTCTCTGTGTGTGAGCTTCGATTTTGGAATCCTAGGGTTTTAGTTTTTGAGAGATTTTGACGGATCTTTGAGATCTTACTGATTTTCACACAGATTCATATCTAACTCTACCAATTTATTGCCTTTTGGTTTAATTTTGATCTGATTAGAGATTTTTTTTTAGCTAAAATTCTTATTCTGTTTAGTTTGATCTAATTGCTTGTACTGTTACAGGGTTGGAAAGACCTCGTTGATGAACCAGTATCCTTATGCGGTTGATTGTTTTTATTATTTCTGCTATTGAAAATTTTGATTGCATTTTCAATTTTTGTTAAAAATGAAGAGCAATATATTTTTCATGGTTTTGCCTTGACAAATTTTTCTAATAGATATGTAAATAGGAAGTTTAGCAATCAATACAAGGCGACAATCGGAGCTGATTTTTTGACAAAGGAAGTGCAGTTTGAAGATAGGCTCTTCACCCTACAGGTTGACACTTATAATGATGCTGATTATTTATGTTCTTAATTGAACAATGCAAGTTTTAATTTTTATATGCAGATGCGTTTGTTTGTTGTTGTCGCTTGCACGCATGCGTAAATAAGTATTGATTTTGAGTGTGCTTTTTTTAGCGTGGACGTCTTGATTTTGTGAGGAATTTCGTGATTGTAAGCTGAAGATCTTGCTGTGACATCTATAGTTTATGTTTGCATTGTCATTCTTTGCTATTTGTTCAATTTTTTGGGTTCTTGGGTGCGTGACTAAACTCGGAAAGAAATAGGAGATAAATTAGTGGGTTTAGGCCTTATGGTTAGGAGAATTTGTGAATCTAAAGCTTGGAATTGTTGAAGAAAGAATTAGAATTATTGGGTTGTGTTGGGAATTAAATTGTAGTTTGATGAGTTATTTGATTGACTATTTGGTTGAAGAAAGCTTGTCGGACTTTAGCGTTTTGATAGGTAAAAGAAAGCTCTTGATTTAGAGTTGTGTGGGAGAAGGAAAAGAGGAAACTTATGGTGTTCAAGGGTTGTATGAACTGTGTCTGTGGACAATACCACAAGAAAGTGAAGAAGAAAAGAGAGAAGACAAGAAATGGAGAAAAGAACACACGAAGGCCATCATCCCTCAACGCTCAAAACACTCAATATTTTTATTAATCAAATTCATCCACTCTCTGAGTACATTTGAGTACAAAAATATGGAATGACTCTTTCTTGTATTAGTAGTATTATGACTTCTAGTTTGACTAGTTTTCTAGAACGTAATAAGGTTATATTAAATAATATATAATGACACTTTCTCATTATATTCTATACTAGATAATAAAAAAATAAACCTGTGATATCAAAGTCTTGCTGATTGAGGGTGGGAAACATAATTTACTATGAGGAGCATTAAGATCTTGACTGTCTTCAACTTTTTTATTGGAAACAGCTTAACTATGAAGATTGCATAATTCATCACTGAGAATGAAAGATGTTATTTCAATTTTGTCTACAATAATGAAGAAATTCTACTCTCACTTTTTAAATATGTTCGTTAAATTAAATTGTAGAGAGTAAAGAGCTAGAAATTTCCAATAAATTGAGAATGTGATGGATTGGCTATTAATTCCCAGTCATGACTGTAATTTACGATCTTGATGTACTCCTATCCACGTACGCTGCCCGTGTTCCTGGGTCTTTTTGATAATGATATTTCGTTATTTATCAAAAAAAAAAATTCCCAGTCATGACTGTTATGTTTGGGTTCCTCTTTCATTCATTTACAGGACAATTGGTCACTACATAATTCCTGCTCGGATTTTCATTTGATGTAAAAAAAATTCATGTGCTTATAATGTTCAATAATTATAATTCATATGGAGTGCAAGTTATGTCTGTGCCTTGGTTTTCCACTTGTACTGTTAGATATTCTGATGGTACTCTTTCTGTGCCTCTATAATGAAGATTAATTAAGTCTATTCTTTTGTTTTATCAGATCTGGGATACAGCTGGCCAGGAAAGATTCCAAAGCCTTGGTGTTGCCTTCTACCGTGGTGCTGATTGCTGTGTTCTTGTATATGATGTTAATTCAATGAAGTCATTTGACAACCTTAACAACTGGAGAGAAGAATTCCTTATTCAGGTTTGCCATTTGTATTTCTAAACTTTTCAGCAAGTTACTTCATTTACAAATCCTCCTGTGGCTCCTTAAATGAAAGGAAAAAAATTGCAATTGTGGTGATGATATGAGAAACCTTCTGCAGGCAAGTCCCTCAGATCCAGAAAATTTTCCATTTGTTGTTCTAGGGAACAAGATCGATGTAGATGGTGGAAATAGTAGAGTGGTATGTCTTTCCTTGAAATTATTGCTCTCTCCCCCTCTCTCCCTCTCTCATGTGACTTATGTGACTTAGATACCATTTGTGATCAAATTCAACATGTAGCTTTCTGTTGGTTTTCCAGGTTTCAGAGAAAAAAGCTCGAGCTTGGTGTGCATCAAAGGGAAATATTCCATACTTTGAGACGTCTGCTAAGGAAGGTATTAATGTGGAAGAAGCCTTTCAGTGCATAGCTAAGAATGCCCTGAAGAGTGGTGAAGAGGAAGAAATGTAAGTTGAAAAAAATGAATTCTCAATTTTCACATGTACATTGCATGTTTATGAGTACACAGGCATGCAGATGCTCTGCCTTTTGTTCTTCATACTGTTTAGGAATTTACATTTATCATATTGCTGGGCTATTTGTGTTTTTTTAGTAAGTAATATAACTTCATTGAATAAAGAAAACAATACCCTATCAAAAATAAAAAAAAGAATAAAGAAAACAATACAGGAAACCAAAACACACAGGCAGTGTACTAAGGAATCAGAAAAAACAGCAAAAACTATAAAGCAAAGACTATTTGTTTCTTCTTAGCAGACTGAAATTCTCACAATTAGTTTATAAGATTAGTCTAAACATCTATTAGCTACGTATTTTGTGGGTGTAAGATATTAGCTGCATGTTGATTATGTGGACTGCTGAAAGAATCCCTTTCAATCTTTTATCTGTTTCCATGATATTTACATCATCTTTGTCATGCTTAGTTATTTACGATAGCTGTGGGCATTTGTAGATCCATCCTTCTATTTGTTACTCTAGTTTTAGTATTTTACTCTTAACATAAATTGGTTACAGTGAAAATTGGTTACTCTTAGCATTTGTAGATCCATCCTTCTATTTTCATTTCAATTACCATATTAATTACTCATCCATTAGATTTCACTGTCTCATATGATTTCTTTCAGTCAGAACAGAGATCTTTAGCAGACCTTACTTATTCCTAGGATTACGTGATTCCCAAAGTTGAACATGTTAACGCATTTGTTCCAGGATTATGACAAATTATAATATTTCTCTCCACCAATGATCTCTAACTTAAATGACACCTCTTCGGGTTTAAGGCCTGTAGGATGTGCAAGAAGTATCTTATGTTATGTAACAGTTCAATGCAAACTCTTATCACTTGTCTGTGGAACCCACTTGTGGACTCCATATGCAAATATGATGTTACATAGACCTATTACACAAGTTACAACTTTGTATATATGCGACTTATCAAGATACTAATTCTTTCTTTTGTCTTTGCTCTTCTGGTTGGGATTTTATGCAATTATGAAGATACTTGCCAGACACCATTGATGTTGCAAGCAGCAGTCAGCAGCGGTCAACTGGTTGTGAGTGCTAAATATAATGCCTGGATTTTTTTTTCAGTAAAATAAATTTATCTTTAGAAGTCCTAGAAACAATTCCATCCTGTTAAACCATTTTATTTTTAAGTATGCTGCACTGTATATTAGTGTGTGAAACAAATTGGTCCATTTGTTGTGGTTGGATTTGGTGGTTTGTTACCTGTGTAAGTACTGCTTGAATGATCAAGTTATATTATTTATCAAGGTTATTGTTGACGGTCAAAGTTCTAAAGATGATTCCATGGTGTTGGCTATTCCATTCAACTATTAAAGATATCGAATTCTTGTAACAATATGTTCAAACATTGTAATGGTGTAATGGAGTGTGCACCTGAAAATGGTAATTATCAAAATGTCTCTCTCTCTCTCTCTCTCTCTCTCTCTCTCTCTCTAAACCATCAAAAAACAAAAAAAACAAAATCTTTGGTTGATTGGTGGAAGGTGCTGAGTTGGTTTACAAGTACAAGTCTAGATCTTCTTTTTTCCACAGAGAGAGAGAGAGAGAGGCATTAGATCTGTGCTGTTCTTTTTTCCATGGGGCTCCGATGAGAAGGATTGTGGGTCAGAAATAAGGCAGCGGAATTCTACTTTGTGGGAAATTAAGCCCGTTGCCATCGAGCATATAAATGAAGTCTCCTATTGTTGCCTGACCAGATGTCTCTGTGAGATCGTCAGGGCACCCAGCTACATTTCCACAACTTAATATTGTAAATCTGTAATCCTTCTCCGTGGATACTTTCCAGTGGAATGGTGACTTAGATCGAGTGCTGATGCGTCTGTGGTGTTGTATTTCTAGTTCCACTGGCGTGGTAGGCTCGTTCCACGTTTTGATAATCGGAAAGCGAGCTCCTTGTGTACCAGACTACCAGCTAGGTGGCCAGTGTTCAGCGATATGATCATGCCAAAGCCTCAAATTTGGGCGACGTAGTTACACGAATTTTTACAATGCTACTCTCTGCTTTTATGAAAATGTTTTCTTAACAATAACTGGTATGAAATTCAGGCTGGTTTGCTCATTTAACCGTTGATATTGCAAATTTTATTTCACCGTTTGGACCAAAGCTTTTTTATATTAAAAAAAATGACAAAAACTAATCTAAAAAATTTAGGGATGACACTACCAAATAGGTGCAATTCTGATCGATATTCAGGTCAGCAATGAAACCAAATTTAGCGGGGAAAAAATACACAGCAGGAAATTGAACTCTCTTCAAACAGGATTAACACCAGTGTATATAAATTAAAAAAGTATGAGTAATCTATTTGGCACGGAACAATCATTTACCTATACAAGTTGAATTTCTTAAATACTACTGAAGAAGACCTAGCCTTACTAATAAAGAACATCAGCCAAAATTCCAAAATCCTAGCTGTTAGTTACTGAAGTTCTAACCTTCTGAAAAAAATGTTTACTTAAAAAACAAGATAAGCTGGAATATGGCTTAGCAAAGGAAGATGCTAAATTGCTAATGGACAAATCTTCCTCACTATTGTAAAGGACAAGGCATCTGCTGATTTTGCAAGACAAATTGATGCTCGTCAAACAAGCATGTGTGTCACTCATATTGTTGGAGTAAATGCTAATCCGTAAAACCTTGGGTACACCTACAACAAAGCATGGTAGCATTCAAACTTTCAGTTTCAGAATCAAGCTTTCTATAATACTAGCAACTTAATAGTACAAAACATAAAGAGATGGGAAATCAGTAAACTGTTGCCAACTGGCAACAAAAATGACCGGCTTAGACGTAAGTGTATTATACCATATATTAGCCAGAACCTTTTTTTATAAATGAATAAATCAGTAATTAGATAAATATGTACACAAGGGCACATGATGACAAAAACAATTGAATGAATATCAAAAATCTTCATAATATTTGTTGACATGTTTAGTTTTGAAATAGAAACTACCATCTTAACTTGCTCTCTATCAATCTAAATATAGCATTTGAAAAATTTTTCTAGACACCATAGACTAATGACTATGCACAAATCCATATGGTGTTACTTCAAAAAATTTAATAAAATTATGTTAGCTTCAATGAAATAAGTAAAAAATATAATAGGATGCACTTCGCTATCAAAGGAACTAAAATAGATCCAAATCAAACTCTGCACACTCTGTTCATCCAATCCCGCCATTACCTTCAAAGTATCTTATCAATTGCATGGACAGGTGAAAATATGATATTAATAGGATATTCAACATTAGTTCTAATTAAACTTTTTGAAATTTGCATGGTGCTCATGCTAGAGGTCTAGAAACTAGCTTCTACAGGGCTCCAGTCGCTGGAAAATCAGCTCCAAGGTCAAAGGAAATCAAAAGAACATGATCTTAAATTGAATTGTTCATTGAGGTCAGGTCATATCCTGAGTTACTATGTTTGCACCTAGAATTGTCCCAGTGCTTATGGCCCTCTCTCTCTCTCTCTCTCTCTCTCTATATATATATATATATATATCAACAGAGCAAATCGGCTCATTGAACCCTCAGAATCCAAGTTCTCAACTCTTGCAAACCAATTACTGTTTGCAAGTTGGATTTAAGTTGTATTTAGCTGACCACATTTAACAATAATTAAAAAATAATAATAATAACAAAAAAAATGGCTACTCACTTGTAAAACTTGTAGTAGTTTATCAGGGAACAAGAATGGATGAAACTAGTTCACATGCATATTACTTTGTCCCAACTGAAGAAAGCTTATCCTAGCTGGACGGCCGTATTGAACCTCCAGCCATTGAATTGGATGTAAATGGATTTGGAGGGGTAGGAGCCACTGTCCCCATGGGTCTAGACATTGGCGGCCTTTGAGCAGTCATGCTCATTGGGGGCCTTGCAACTGCATTTGCAAAGTTTGTAGCAATTCTATTGGTAGGTAATGATGGTGGCATTGCACCTCTAGATGAGGAAGCTGGTAAACCAAGTCGGGCTGCAATTATCTGTGCCCGCTCATGGTAAAGCCTCTGCCTTGACCTGTCCAATTGCTCCTTTACCCTCAGTACCACATTTTCCATCTCATTAAAGAAACCTAACTTGGTTTCCAACTTATGCAACTGCAACAAATGGAAACACCATACATAAATTTAAACTCCCAAAATCCACAATTAACAGCAAAATGAGAGCTTGTTTGGTTATAAGATTTACCTGCTTTTCTATCAAAAATGCAGCAAGTTGTCGGATTTGGTCTTCTTCCTGGTTTGCCAGAAGTTTTGCCTTTACTGCTGCTGCAGAGATTGCTGTAACTGCAGCACGCTTTACTCTATCAAATTTGCTATCGTCTTTTTTTGTCTCTGTATTCTCGACTTTTTTACCATCTTCAATTTGCTCCTCAACTGTAAATAGATAACAAATTAGGAAATATAATCACAAATACAATACAAACTGCCTGGATACTTGTTCATAAGCTTGCATACATATTCTTGACAGGCTTCAAGAATCATGATATGCCCATTGCTATTGTGTTGCATGCATATACTACCCTACCTTTTCATTCTACTTCAAATTAGTAAGTGTTCTTTTTCTAATCCATATTGTCAAGATCTCTTGACTGATATTGCCAATAAGTCTACCCTTTTATCTATACTATCACACACACAGAAATTTACTTGCTTCATTGTCAACCACTGGATTTGATGTTACTGGTAGTGAAGGTTCATTCTTTTCCGAGGGCAAAGAATCAGACGCCATAACTACATCATTTGGTGCCTCTTTAGGTTGAGAGGGCTCTTCAACTGAATTTGTTGCAACTGGTTGCTGAGGCTCATCCTTTTCAGAGACCAGGGAATCAGACGCCATGTCTACATCTGTTGAAGCCTCAGTAGGTTGGGGAGACTTTTCGACTGAATTGGTTCCAACTGGTTGCTCGGGTTTGTGCTTTTCTGAGGGCAGAGAATCAGACATATCTACATCCTTTGGTGCCTCCGTAGGTTGTGGTGCCTCTCTCACTGAATCTGATGAAACTGATTGCTGAAGTTCTTTCTTTTCTGCTGGCTGAGAATCAGTAATCGAATGTACATCTTTTGCAGCCTCTGCAGGATTAGGCGTCTCTTCCACTGTCACTTCTGATTCCTTCACAGAACTTGGTGGAAGATCCACCTTGGATGTTAAATCACCTGAATCTTTCATAGTACTTTGTTGGTGGTCCTTTTGCACCTCTGAATTGCTTGTTTCATCCAATCTATGTTGTTCAGCATCCTCACAAGAAGCTATAGTATCTTGTTTCTTTGCAGCAACGACTTTTCCTGTGGATTCACTATTCAGAGTTTCATCCGGTACAGAATCTTCAATTTTCTTCTCATTTTGGTTATTAGATAAAACACTATCATCCAACACCGAGGAAGACTTATCCTCTTTATCATTTCTGCCTTCCAGGTTTCCATCTTCCTGAGAATCCCTGTCAACAATTTCAGCACGATAGCAAAAATCTCAATGACATCAAAAGTTACTCAGAAACTTCCAAAGGAAATAAGCTCCAGATAAAGTAACACACCTCCCAGAACCAACTGGTTCTTTCTTGTCGTCAGGTGGATCTTCCAAAAGAAAACAGTGCCTAGCAGCCAGCTGAATGCCAGGAGAACTTCCAGATATGGATTTCAATGAACTGTGGGCTGAAGCAATCGCAACATCAGGTCCTACAAGCCGTGACAGGAACACTGCCTGTAAAAGATTGCAACCTCTAAGAAGTGTACTACAACAAGAGTATTGAAGGCAAAATTGTGACTGGTATGTTTTACATCTTACAATGTGATTCACAAAGCAAGGTATTGAGGATATACAAAATCACATATCTAATCCATACATATGTATTTATGTATAGTTTTGGACATCATATTCAAATTAATTCATTTATCTAAAATGCACTTGAAGTGTTAATATTGAAATTTTTGCAGTACAATGAGGCATTATACATGGGTTGTGGACCAGAAAGATTACTAGTATATCACTGAAATTCCCTCCAAAGGCACCCTAAGAGATGGCCTTAATTTTCTGCAGATATGATAATCATTCAACTTACCAATGCCATGGCAGGATTTCCCACTTCAGCAAACGAAAGTGGGTTATCAGGTGTTTGCGGATAACCAACAGCTTCAAATGCTTCCTTAAGAGCCTTCAGTGCCCACTTTTCACCATCATCCTGATCAACTTTCACATCACTGGCATCTTCTGGTTTTAAAGTCTCCTGACCAACTTTTACTTCACTTGCATCTTCTGGTCTTGAAATTTCCTCACCAACCTTCACTTCACTCGTATCTTCTGTATTTGAAGTTTCCATTGGGGAAGTTAGGGCCTGACCCTCACTAGCACCAGTCTTACTTTCCTTTGTTTCAGGGGCATCTTTAGAGACAGATGAATCATTATTGGTGGAAGCTGGGTCTGCGTTTTCTTTGGAACTGGCATCAATATCATCATCACAATCAAGAAATGTATCCTCGATTGGCATTTGAAGAAAATGCAATATACATTGAGCTTTTGTCTTTGTGGCAACATGCTCTGCAATCTCGTTCCAGTTCTCTTTATAAAGTTCTAGTGCTTCAAGGAGAAGGAGGGTTTCTTGATCAGTCCATTTCCCACCACTTACCCCTGGAACTTCAGCAGGCTCCATGAGAATAAAATCCGATGAGGACATGCCAGTACCAAATTTTCTATTATTAAAGCAATCAGTACATAGATCAAAATCTGCCTGTCAAAGATGAATGTGATCAGTAAAAATAGCACACATTATAGGGAAACTAATATTTAGCAAAATTAAATAAGTATGATAAATCAACATCAAATCTCTCATTATCAAACAGATATGACTAATTTTGTTACCATTCCATGAAAATCATCCTAAAAGAAATTTACATCATCAACTGCTTTGTAAATATTATGCAGCAGATTCAAGGCATTGCATCATGTTCAAAAATCACAATTGGTACACAACCTTCTTCTCCAGTTCTTTTTTTTTTTTTTAAACAACAACAACAATAATAATAATAATAATAATAACTTCTACCAAAAAAGAAGGAATTAAAATGAGTAAAGAGTTTACACTTGAAAAGAAACTATTTGGAATCTACAGTCAAATGCATATTGCTACATCCAAGAGTGTGATACTACTAATATAAAGATCTCCAAAATGACAATTTAAAATTAGCTCAATAATTGAAGATTCCAAGCCATTAAAATTGTTGTTATTAAGTTCTTCTCCTGCTCTTATTTACCCAAGGCTTTTGATTTTTGTCTCCTGAACGTTGGGCTGTAGTCAAATTTGTTGGGATCTCTTGGATTTACAAGAAAGAGTAGAATAAATTATTGATTTTGGTTTATGCTTGGAGTCTTTGACTTCTTAGGAGATAGAATGAGGTTTTAGAAACTTGTGAAGTATGGGACCAAACTCTAATTTAAAGTTCCAAGGGGGAAAAAAGTGCAAAAGTTAACCATGTAAATAAATAAATAAATAATTAAAGAAAATTTTCAAAATGACGTTTGTGACTTTTTAATGCTAAATCATGAGGGGGTGTTGCTATGATACATTCAAAATGTCAATCAACTCAAGCAAGACTCAAAGATCATCAACGCAAAAAATTCAGATGAAATTTTGGGACAAAAACTCTCTGAATGGGTGTTAAGGTGAATAAAGGGATATAGTAAATATGTAGGCTTCTTCATAGTGGGTTTTGAAGAGCAACCTTGGCATTGTTTGAGACTGAGGAAAATTTTAAAAATCCCAAGCTGAGAAGGCATGAGAGGAGTGGCTACTGGGTAACACATGTACAAAAAGGAACGAGAGAATTGAGGAATCTGAACTCATCAATCAATTATGATGCTTGAAGACCTGATAGTAGCCGAATGGGAAAAGTAATACAGGGTTGGGGGCTAGTAACTTACCTTGACTTCCTCCCTTTTGCCAGTTTCACTAATGAAAATGGAGATTGACAAATAATACTTTGACTACAGGGAAAGATAATCCCAATGACGCTCCACTCATTATCTTGGAATTTGACGGGTTTAAACAACCCCGATAAACTATGGTGGTGAAGAACCTGGTGAAGAACTGGAGGTGTGATGTAGTGTCTTTGCTGGAAACTAAAATAGATGAGACTAATGGGAGTAATGTAAGAAGTATTTGGGCAAGCCCTTTGGTTGATTGGGTAGCTTTAGAGTTTAGATGTTGTTAATACAGAAGGAGGGATTCTTATTTTTCAGGATAAAATGGTGGTGAAAAAGGTTAATGTATTTTCAAGGAAGTTCATGGAGTCCTATCAATGGTGTAACATAGTAGATGGTTTTAAGTGGGCGTTTGGTGGGGTTTATGGTCCTAATGGTGAAAGGTTGAGAAGAATTTTGAGGTAAGAGCTAGGCAGCTAACGGGAAACTTTACTATCAACCCCCTTTGAAGACATGTAAGAGGAGAGCTAGGGAGCTAATGCGATGCATGGAAAATATTGTAATGTTTTATGTAAGATGATTTTGGAGAATGTTGCATATTTATTATAGCATAACTGTTATAAAAATTTATTAGTAATGAGTTCATTATAAAAAAACAACAATTATAAATTACACACACATATCCATTATAAGTATTCAATTGAACTAATGAGAAATTAAAAATAAAAAAATAAAAAATAAAAACTTTGGAGGAAAATTATAGAATAGAAGTTTATATAGAATGCGTTTTTCTATTTTTCCTTAATTCTAAAACAAAATACATATTCCAAACACTTACAGTCAATCACATCATTTACAAAACCCACAAATCCACAACGTCTGACCTTAACATCAAAATTGTAATTGCCATTATCACTCAATATAAAATGCAAGTCCCTCTTTCTTGGTTGTTGCTAACTTATACAGGTTAGAATTAGATGAGACAATAATATTAAAGCTAGGTAGGTGTCGCCGAAAAATTGAAGATAAATGAAATCGTTTTTGGTCTATGTGTTTTTAAAATGGGATTGCATGAGGGACTACAAGTATATATATATATATAAAGGGGTAGAAGTGCAAAAAGTGAAAATGATGAATTAAAATGCAAAAAGTATTGTGTATCTGTGAGGGATGACAAGTCTTGAAACATTGAACCAAAGGATACAAAGAATATTTATTTTTTAATTAGAAAAGTCTTGAAACATTGAACAAAATGAAATAAAAAGTCAATATTTAATTTGTTCTTATTTTCGATGTGGCATTTGAGAATATTTCAATTCTCTTTACATAGAATGCGCCACTTGGCAGAACCTCGTACTTTCCCACGTGAAGTCTCTACTCTTATATATATATATATATATATATGTATGTATATATATATATATATGTATATATATTGATGTGGGTAATCTAGTAACTTCCACTTTTTTTTTTTTTTCCTGTAATGGGCTACAATCCGCTGTATTAAAAGCCAATGAGTCTTATTTTGTATTCTAACTTCTAAGCCTTTTCTCTATATGGTTTAGAAGTTCTTAAGTACTTATTTCTTTGTGATTAGTAGTTGTAATTGTTCTAGGAATAGGATATTTAGAGCTTGTTTGGATAGCATAAAAACTGAGTGATATCACTCAGTTTTTATGATCCATCATCCAAAACAAGCGGGTCCCACAGATGACAAATTGCTTGGCTTGGTTTTGGATGATTGTTTCCATCACTCAAAAACTCAAAATTTTGAGTTTGGATGATGGAAACTGAAAACACAATTTTGGTGTTATCAAATGTTTGAGTTATGAGTTTAATGGCAGTTTGGTAATAAAATACAATTAGTGGGACCCATGACAAAGACTTGTTGCAACTCAATAGTCATGGGTGGGCTCTTTTTTCTCTGTCTTTCTTTTTCTTTTCTCTTTCTTCTTCATGCCTTCTTTTTTTTCTCCAGCTTCTTTTAGTTCTTCCTCTTTCTTTCTTTCTTTCTTTCTTTATCTTCTTCATGCATATTTCTCCTGCTTCTTCTTATTTCTTTCCTTTTTTCTTCACCTATTTCTTTTCTCAACTTCATCTTGTTTCTTTCTTTATTTGTTCTTTCAAGATCTATGGGTTTTTTTTGTGGGTTTGTCTGGAACTTTCTATGGGTTTCTTTGTTTATTTCTTTATTTCTTCTTTGTTTTTTTTTGTGGGTTTGTCTGGTACTTTCTATGGTATTTTAATGGTGATTTCAAGTTTCTGATCTGATTTGTGGGTGTAAAGTTCGGACTTGACATGTGGTTGTGGGCGTGAGTGTGGGTGTGGGGTTTGGATTTTGTGGTGTGGCTATGGTGGTTTGAATTTGAGATGTGGTTATGGGTGTCGGTGTGGGGTTTAGATTTGTGGTGTGGCTGTGATGGGTTTGGATCTGAGATGTGGTGGCCGTTTCTATCTCTTCCTCTATGGGTTTGGGTTTTATGTTTGTATGTTTAAGACAGTTTAATTTGTTTCAGATTTGATTTTCAAATATGGTGGCTGCTAGGTAGAGAAATTAAAGAGGAAGATGATAATTGCAGAGAAATATGAACGAGGAATTGAGAGAGAGAAAATTTCACGGGTGTGGACTTTCGTGGTACTGTTACCGTTCTAAATTGTGGGCTCCACAACTTTTGAGTTAAAGCAGTGAAAACCAAACCAAATATTTGAGCCAAACATGTTATTGAGTGAGTTAAGAAAAAATTAGAAAACAAGATATGAGATATGAGTTACAAGTTTGAGTTATGAGATTTGAGTTTTAAGAACTGAGTTTTGAGTCATCAGCAAACCAAACAGGCCCTTAGTAATCCTAAACTTTCTAGAAATTGGTTATTAGGAGTCCCTTGTAGGAAAGGATTTAGTAATTGACTTTATAAATACTTTATTGCAGCCAATAACATTCATAGAGAGATTGAATTTATTAAAATTTCAATAGTTTATTTTAAGCTTTAGTTTATTTTAAGCTTTCAAGGTGTGATTGTTGAAAAATAAAAAAGGCTCTGAAGGTGTGATTGCCTTCTCCTTCCTAAGTGTAATTTCTTAGGAATCCTATCTTTCTTTGTTTTCACTTTCATTCACTGTTTAAACACAATTAGCTATCACACTCATTCAAGATCCAATCTTACTATTACTTAAACTATCAAAACCCTTAAACATCAAACCCTATTTTAAAAACCCTTAAAAATCTCATTAAAACCCCCAATTTAGTATTGAATTCTTAAAGATCCTACATCAAAATTGATATCAAAGCCCATCAAAACCTCTGTTCTACAGTTTTTCTTGGTAATTTACACACACCCAATGGGTCTTGAACCCATGACCTCAACCTCTACCTTTTTTAAGATATATTTTATAACAGAATGGAAATGGAATTAGTGAAACTGTGAAACCCATGCTTGAGACCAATAAAATAAAGAACCAATAAACATAGTAACAAAGCACATCCTCAAATGCATGGTGATTTCACACCTGCCAAATTTTCCACATCAAACAACTGATTTCCAAGCAGCCGACAAATGCTTACTGACCAATTTCTCCAACTAAACAACAGGTCAGTGACTTGCTTTTGTAACACCCACTGAATCCCAAAAGATCTAAAGGGAAAACTCCACAAATCAAATGAAATAGGGCAGTGTAATAGCAAATGTTCGACCATCTCCACTACACCACCCTACTAACGCATTACCATGCTTAATGAGTGAGAATCTTACCCCAAGCCTCAGTCAGAAAAAGAAAGAGACCCGTCGTGGGGCCTTAACACTCCAAATACTCTTCTAGGGGAATGCCAATGCACATGGCCCCTTAATGCATTATAGAATGAATTAACGACAAATTCTCCACTCCTTTTCAATCGCCAACACATTTTGTCACACCCTTCCCTATGTGGGATATTGGATTCAAGAAGGTTGAGAAAGGAAGCTACCAAATGTAACTCCCAGTCATTAAAATCTCGAAAAAAATCTCATATCTAAACTCCTTCCCCCCACATTTTGCCTTACCAACATGGATCCCACCAACTCTTCTTTAGTAAAAGAGCAGTCATAAAAGATTGGATAAACCAACCTCAAAGGCTGATTGCCACACCAACTGGCATGCCAAAACCGAACCCAACTACCATCACTGACATTGAATTGAGTCTACCGTAAGAACGTATCCTATCCCATCCTAATGTTCTTCCATAAAGTACAACCCTGAATTCCATGAAAAGATTCCGTACTCCATCCACCCCAATCCTCACCGTACTTCAAACTACTGCATGCCTCCAAAAGCACATCTCCTCCATCCCAAAACACCCTAGCCATCTTCCCAAAATAGCTTGGCTACAATAGGAGCGCAAACTGTATCCCAGCCCACCAAATGATGCTTAAATTCTTCTGCCCCAACTGGGACCATCTCAATCCTGCTCAGATTTACCTTTAGACCCATCACTGCTTCAAAGCAAGTTAGCACCATTTCACAAAAAGAATTTTTTTCAACATTGGCACTTGGCATCACAAAACAAATTGTGTCATCAACAAATAAGAGATGAGAGACACACACCCTTCTGGTGTGGTAGTACCTATTCTAAAGCCCTTAATGAAGCCTCCTACTTCAAAAATCCATTGCCAAAATGAATTGTAAAGGGGGATCTCACCCTTTACCTAGAACTTATAAGAGGTGCCAATGAGCTAGACCTCATTGGCAAGATTTCTGTTCTACACGAACGAGTTTCAATTTCATCTAGTGGATTGGATTATTAATAGAAAATGGGGGATTGGGGGTGAAGAAATTAAATCACTTTCAACCAAGCCCTTTTGAATAAATGGACATAGCATTTAGGGAGGAAAAAACTCATCTGTGGAGACAGGTTATTGCTCTAAAGTATGGGAAGGATTGGCATCAATGTCGTCAATCGATGAAGGCACCCATGGTTGTAGCTTATAGAGGAGTATACAGATGGGTTGGGACAGGTTTTTGGATCATGTGCAGTTTGAGGTAGGGGATGGGAACCATGAAGGGCTCCAGGAGACTTAAATTATAGGGAATTGGGATCAGTACTCTTTGTTTGATATTTTGGTGTTCTAAGGCTCCAAAACGGGTTGCCATTTTTGTGTGGACAACTTAGTGGAAAATTATGACATGTGAGTATGTGACAATATTAAGAAGTGAGAAATTGCCCTGGTTGACTGGTGTTGCATGTGTATGTGCAGTAGCAAGACAGTGATCATTTGTTATTGCATTGTGATATTGCATATGCATTGAGGTCCTTTGTCTTCTATATGCTTGGGGTTCAATGGGAATTGCCGAGGAATGTTGTTGACCTTTAGGCTGGTTGGAGAAATTGGTTTTGTAAAAAATATCCTCTTTTGTTTGGAATTTAACCTAATTATGTCTGTTGTGGACATTGTAGAGAGAGAAGAGAAATCATCGCACAGTTTAAGGCTGGAAGCCTTGGCGGTGCATTTAGAGAAGTTTTTCACTGGTTAACAAAGGCTCTAGTGACACTCATTCTTTTTTTTTCTTTTTTCTTTTTGGGCAATAAAATTCATTGAAAAAAGAAGAGAAAATACAGAGGGAAAAAAACACAGGCTGTGTGCTAGAAGCATCAGGGGAAAAAACTAAGTAACAATAAAAGTACAAAAATCAAGCATGTCAGGTAAAGAAATAAAGTAAAAACACCCGTAGCATTTGCCCAATAAAACAAAGTCTGAAAAAAGAGAAGCTTCAACTCATGAATCGATCTTTCATTCCCGTCAAAGGTATGTGTATTCCTTTCCCTCCAAATGACCCACATAAGACAATGAGGGTTCCTTCTCCAAACCACCTTAGATTTGAGTCTGTTAAACTTGTTTGACCAACTTGCCAAAAGTTCCACGACACCACGCGGCATTACCCAATGAACCCCAAATAGTGAACACACCGTATTCCACAACTCTTGAGATACTGGGCAGTGTAGGAGTAAGTGGTCAGTGATCACCCCATTCCTCTTGCACATACAACACCAATCCACCACCACCACTTTTCGACTCCTTAAATTATCAATGGTTAAAAATTTTTCCCAAAGCCGCTGCCCAAATAAGAAACTAACCTTTGGAGGCACTTTTGGTTTCCACAACAGTTTCCATGGAAAAGAATCTGGATTTGGGGGTTGTAAGGCCTTATAAGAAGAAAGAACATCAAAAACACCCCGAGTAGAGAGTGTCCAACAAATTTTATCCACCCCATTCCTTCTCCAAGATCCAGAATAAATACAGTCCATAAATGATGCAACCAACTCCAGCTCCCAATCTTGAACCGGTTGAGTAAATCTGATATTCCAATGGTAGTTTGCCACTGGGAACAACAACTCGGCCACTGAAGCATCCTTGTTACTAGCAATATTGTAAAGTTCTAGGAAGATATTTTTCAAAGGAAGCCCCTCACACCATGGATCACGCCAAAATTTAATACAAGAACCATCCCCCACCTTAAAGATGATAAAAGGTTAAAAGTCATCCCACCCCTTTTCTGATATAATTCCATAAACCAACCCTGTAAGGCCCCTGCACTCATTCTGTTGTAGATTTTATTAATTCTCTCTCAGTTAAACAGTTTTTCTTGTAATTCTTTAGACTACCTCATGTACAATCTTGTGTACATAAGCGCTTTTTTTTTTCATCAACAAAACTTTATTACTTATGGAAAACAAGATTCTAGTTTAGTTTACCCTATGGATACCACCAACTTGACAATAAATATATAAAGAGGTTCTATTTATCAAAAATAAATAAATAAATATATAAAAAGGTTCTGAAATTGAAAAAAAATGCATCTTCAACACAACTAGATGGCAAGTTATGGCAGCATCACACAGAATTGAAACTCAAACACAAATGAGGATCTAGTTCAGCAATTTGTTTTCTCTGTAACCAGCATACACTTTTTTTTTTCATCAACAAAACTTTATTACTTATGGAAAACAAGATTCTAGTTTAGTTTACCCTATTAATACCACCAACACAACAATAAATATATAAAGAGGTTCTGAAATTGAAAAAAAAAAAAATGCATCTTCAATCCAACTAGATAGCAAGTTATGGCAGCATCACACAAAATTGAAACTCAAAAACAAATGAGGATCTAGTTCAGCAACTTGTTTTCTCTGTAACTAGCATACCATATAATTCAATATGCAAACACCAAACTGTTGTGGAAGTACAAACCTGCTTCTGGCAATGGTAGCGCTTGCGAGAGCAATCAGCAGAACAAGAGTTGCAATGGTACTCAACTGCTGGCCCCTCAGCCCTTGCCAACTCTTCTGCAATTGCAGACTCTGGAAAAAGCCCAGAAGGCATAGCTGGAGTTGTCAGATTGGTCTTCGGAACAACACTCGCACATGATTCCAGTGTTCCAAAGCGATACAATTTTTCAACCAAGGAATCCTTGTTTTTAGCTGATCCATCATCATTATCAGCAGTGGGCACAAGAGAATCTGTCGGGAGAAAAGGTTGGAAATTAATCAAACCCCAGTAGTCCAAAAACTCCATCACCTCTTGTCTTGCATCCGAGTCTCCAACTTCAAGCTCCGATAAGTCCTTCAATTCAATTTGTGTGCTCAAATTTGAACGGAATTTCTTCAAAATCCAATTACGTATCTCCAAATACATATCAGGAGTTCGAGTCTCAGACTTTTCATTAAAGAACGAAGGCATCATGCGCTCCTCAATAGGGTGAACTTTTGCCCACGAAAACCAACCTGAAAGCCAAAAGGAGGAAGCTCACTAATTAACAACAGAATTGATTCTCCCTCTCATGACCAAACTTGAACCTGCTTTAAATCACACAATCTCAACATATTTCCATCTATACCTCTTATTCAGATCCCGAAATCAAAATAAATAAATAAATAATTGACTATACACACTTGAGAAAGGAATTCATTATAATTTCTTGTTCCAAATATCCCAGAATTATAACTTTCAAAGCCCAAAAGACAAATTTGAACTTATAAATTGGCCAAATGCAGTCTCACTGAGACAGAATCATGAAATTCTAAACTTCATTTTCTTTTCCTTCCCTGACATTTCTAGGCAACCAATCAGTGTACAAGCAACTCTTTTATAAAAACTACTTAATTAGAGCCTAGCATTAGCATTTCAAAAACAAATTCAAACAAATTTTCCGAGAAATTGAAACAATTGCATAACTAAGGTGAATTTCTTCACTTTATCACAATTCGAAATATACACACAATTTAAAATGTACATTTTCCTCTATATTCATCTATTTTCTCAGCGGCCAAACAGCCAAACAATAAACTTTCCACGAAAACGTAAACAAATTAGGGTTTGGAACTGAAACTCACCGCAATGACTGGGAACCACATGAGCATTTGTGCCACGAGATCTGGTAGCTTCGAAATCAGCTTCCATCGATGCCTCCAAAGCTTCCAACTCAATCTCTTTACGCCGCTCCATCGCTTCAACCTGAGCCGCCAACGCCAGCTCCTTCGTCTTCTCGGCACCAAAACCACCACCTCTCCCCAAGCCCGCCCCGGCCGACGAAGCGGCTGAGGAGGAACCGAGGTTGCTAGGGCCCTGGCGCGCGGCCCTAGTCAACGGGCCATTGTGGATCGGAGAGTGGTGGTGGTGAGAGTGAGAGAGCAACGCCTTCTCGCGAGTCACGCGCTTCGACAGCGTCGAAGAAGAGGGAGAGTTCGACGCGCCACTGCCACTGAGGTTGCTAGCTTTTCGTTTATGTGCCCCGGCTCGCCGCCGCGAAGTGGAGGTCGGCTCAGCCGGAGCCGGCGAATCGGCTGCCCCGGCCGCCGGTTGCGTACCGGCTTCGCGGCGTTTCTCTTCCATTGAGGGATTTTGTATTTTTTGGAGTTTTTGGATTTGGAAGAATAGTGATTCAGTGAGTGACTCTGCGTGTGTTTGTTATGTATTACACCATTTCTGTAAAATTGTTACTTCCAGGGATTTTATTTTATTGTTCCCAAGGAAAGATTGGAAGAGTTTTATTGGGTTATCCACGGAGTGATTGGGGTGGAGATTGGAGAAATTAGATTGGCTTGTAGCAATAATATTTTTATGTTTGTGTGCGATGCAGGATAGTTTAGTTGCAACCTTTTGTATTATTTTACTCCCTTAGAATATTCGCAAAATTTATATTTATTTTAGCATAAAATTTTACTTCTTCTATATCATTTTTGAAAAATGCTTAGGTCAGATTATTTATTCTAAACTTTATTTCATTAAAATAGTAATTTATTCTACACAGTTATTATAGCAATTTTACAAATTTATACTTCTTTTTTCTTTTTTTTGATAAAAAATTTATACATCTTTTAACTTAACTAATGTGGGTGATTTTGGGGCTTAGATGAATAAAATTGAGCAATTTTTCTATTTTGCATTGTCTAATACAAATGCTCTTAAGTAAAAACCCAAATCCTTATCTAATTTCATATAGCATCCAGGGTTTAAATCTTCCTCACAATTATAACTATAGAATTTTTTTTTAAAAAATGTTTTATAGATTTCGTTATCAATTTTTGATTAAATTACAATACTTACCCATAAGATCATCATGGATATTTATTGTGCACCAATCATAGGTTAAAACTTCATAATGTTGTGAATTGGGTGTGAAATTAGAATAATTATTAGATTTTTCATATTTTGATTTAGATGAATACTTTCTATAGCCTTTTTAGTGTAACTTTTCTAAAATCTTATCTTGTCTATTAATTTTGAAGGTAGAAGACTTTTTTTTTAAAAAAAAGTACTAGGCTGATGATTTTTTGGTAGCTGAGTAGCTCATTACTAATTTTGCAGAAATTACAACTATATTAAGCAATTTTTGTTCAAATATTGGTAAAATAATAAAATTTAATTGGCCAAAATACATTGTTAGTCCATAAAATTTACCAAATGAAAGCTTTAATCCCTAAAATTTCAAAGAGCTATTTATCTTTAAAGTTTTTAAGATGATGGTTATTGGTCCCTTTGCCAACTTCCATTAATTCCCTTTATTTTTATTTATATGTCTAATGGAGCAATGAGCTAACATTTTTTAAATGATATTACAACTTATTTTATTCTTAAAAAAAATTGCACATAGGCACCCAACAACAATGATGAAATATTCATGTGAACTATGTGGTTAGTTGAACGGTGAAGTCTCACGTTAGATACAAATGAAAATAATAAGTTGTTAATATATAATAGAATTAAGTCTAAACTCATTAGTTTAAGCTTTTAGATCAAGTGGTGTCTCTATATATTATATTAAGTTATTAAGGGGTTGTTTGGATTTTTTTTTTCATCACTCATTACTCCTCACTTAATTTTTGTCACTCATCACTCATCATTTATCACTTAAAATACCTCAATTTTCTAATATCCACCCATTTGGTTTTTGTTTTCACTTCCCATCACTCAAATATTTCTACTGTTTGTGAGACCCACTGCCTAAGCACCATATTAGTGAGTATAGTTAATATATAATAGAATTAAGTCTAAACTCATTAATTTAAGCTTTTAGATCAAGTGGTGTCTCTATATGTTATATTAAGTTATTAAGGGGCAGTTGGGATTTTTTTTTTATTACTCCTCACTCCTCATTCAATTTTTGTCACTCATCACTCATCACTCATCACTTAAAATATCCCAATTTTCTAATATCCACCTGTTTGGTTTTTGTTTTCACTTCCCATCACTCAAAGATTTCTGTTGTTTGTGGGACCCACTGCCTGAGCACCATATTAGTGAGTATAGTTAGCCTACCCGCCTCCCTCAACTCTTTTCATTTCATTTTCTTCTCCTTCAGTCAACATTTCCTTGTTACTCTCCCAACACAAACCCAAACCCAGGTAAGATAGAAGACGATCGGTGTTGATTGATGTAGCAGCGGCACCGATCGGTGTAGTGGCGACACCGATCTCCCGCTTCCAACGTGTAGCGGTGTTGATCGGCGCCAGTCTCCCACCTTCTCAACCCAGTGCCGATCTCCACATTTTATCGATGTTGATTTTTGAAAACCCCAAGGCTTGATTTTTCATAGATCCCTTAAGTTTTATCAGTGAAATTTGTAAAGATTTTTGTGGGTATTGTTCTATTTGTGCTTAGTTTTTTCTGTTGTTGTTCATGCCCCTTTCTTTGTCTCTGTTGCTTGTGCTTTATTGCTTTTTTTTATTATTATTGTTTTTTAAAATTTTTATGGTGCTTATGGTTGAGATGGACTAGGATGCTCCAATGGCTATACCAATAACTAGAAGTGAAAATGATAGAGTAGCAATGCATAAAGTTTGCATTAAATAACTTGCTTATCAAATTTTTTTTTTTTTTTTGGGCAAGAATTTGTCCTAGAATTAGATAGTAGATCTGCCTTGTTGTCCTCCTAGGTTAGCTAAAAGGATGTGTTTCATGGTAGCAGCCCCAATCTACAAGCAGATGGGACAAGTATAAGAGCATTAAATGCCTTGTCAATTGTGTCCAATAAATATTGATGTGAAGGAGAATAAACCCTTCTTTTGAGAATAATCATATTTACTGATCAATTAGAAGGAAGGGATCTATAGGCCGACAACCAAGCCATATTGAGATGGTGATTGTTTCATACCTTAATGCTTGGTCTAAGGCCTTAGTTCCTTAGTATTTCAATCTTTGGTCTTGGTTTGGTATTCTTTCTAGGCTTGTTAGGTTTGACCTCTGTGGTGGACCTTTTTGCAATGATGGGCTGGGCTACCTCCTGCTGTACTAGGCCTAAGTGTTTTGGGTAAGGGAGTTGAGACCGGTCCAACTACAACTCACTTTAGTCCGGCTTGTGCACAAATTATGCCTTGTTTGCCAAGAACTTCATTCACATGCCCATGGCAAGCAGAGCTACTTCGGATGAGTCATGGCAAGCAAACATGATAATAATAATAAAATAAAGTACTTTTGCCATTAGACAAAGTGAATAAATGATCCCTAATTAAAATGATAATCACAATGATAAGAAACCTCTTGTAAAAAAGATGGTGGAAATAAATAGGTAAGACATGAGTTATCAAAAGAAAGAGAAAGATCAATCCGCTATGCTAAGTTATATCACAGGACCAAGACCAAGGAGGGAACCGTTTTCCTCAATGTGAATAATCTCCAAGGGAAAATCATGTCGTAGAATTTAATCACTTTGAGGGAAGTGGACCTGAATGACTTGTGCCCAAAAGAATCCTTTTGCCTTTAGTAGAGAGCAGGGCTTGTAGAGGGAGATAGGGGATCGACTTATTGGTGCCTGTCTGCCATTCTATCTCTCTATTTTCTTTCGTTATTTCTAATTTTTCTTTTCTTTTTCCTTTTCTCTTCTTTTCTCAATGTTTGCTTCCGTGTTGCGATTTTCTCCCAAAGGTTACTATTACCGTCATTCCCTCCTACCATGCATAGCAAGGGTCCTTTATATAATGCCTGCCTTGACCCGGCTTTTACTATTTTAGCTTTTAACTACCTTTGTCTGGTCTGGGTGTCCTTATCGACCACCATTAGTTTGTTAGCCGCTTAGCCAACACCACTTAACTGTGCTGGCTGTGCCATTCCACATCACTAGACAAAGAAGAATATTTTGTTCGTTTGTTTGCCGTGGCACTCTTACCTGCTACAGTATGGGTGCTCTCTTTCTCTCCATCCCTTATGGCATGTACCTAGTGGATCCAACTCATCCTTACTTCTTTTGAATGGTATGTCATCCTAACAGGACATTTCCCTTAAAAGAGCCTGAGTAAGAACCCCAGAATAAGTTTTTCCCTCTCCCCACCGCCTAATCATACCCTCTTACCTCTGACCCATGACCCACAACCTCCTGTATTGGCTGGGTACATGCTGGTGAAGTCTGGGCCTTGCGCATGCTCTACTTCTGCATGTGTCCAAAACTTGCCCGTTGCATTTACTGTGGTCTGGAGGCTCGTCTGCACATTCTACCACCCATCCTTGACTTCTTATGGCATGAGCTATTTTCTGATTTCTCATTCTTTATGGTTCACTCCCTTTAGGGGCCGAGCTTTGCTTGATTATGGGTTTTTCTTCCTTCAGCCTATTCTTTTACTCATTTCTGCAGTCTTGCTACCATTTCCCATCATACCACTCTACCATTCCTACTGCGATGTCATTTGACCCCAGCCTACTAGGTCTCTTTGGGCCTACTGCTTATTCTTCTCTCAATGACTCA
Source organism: Quercus wislizeni (assembly GCA_023055345.1). Taxonomy (NCBI): domain Eukaryota; kingdom Viridiplantae; phylum Streptophyta; class Magnoliopsida; order Fagales; family Fagaceae; genus Quercus; species Quercus wislizeni. The sequence continues at coordinate 36,007,621 of JALGQJ010000005.1, read as the reverse complement.
ACATGGTCATTTGGGCTTTGCATTACATTGCTTGTGTGCTCTTTTGTTCCATTTATTTTCTCTTAGGCATTCTTAACCCATTTGCTTTCCTTGGGCTTCCTTGGCCCTTTTTCTAACTCTATGTTCCCATGGGATTTTACTAACTCCTTTGGACTTCCCTAACCCAATTACATTATCCTTCATTCTTGTGGCTCATGGGCTTGCTATCAACCCCTTACTTTCTTTGCTTACATTACTTTGGGCCTGTTGTGGCCCGTTCTCACTTTTCTACATCACATACTGCCCATGGGTTTGATACTTCTCTCTCTCTCCGGGCTCCTTTAGGCTCATTTGCTTCCTTAAGGCCCATTTGTTTATTTTATGGGCCTATGATCCATTATTCTTGCCACTTGGGCTTAATGGTTTTTCTATCCACTTACTAACTCTTTTCTACCCATGTTGCTGGGTTTCTTCCTTCTACTAGGCTTCCCAAAATGAGCATTAACAACCCCCTACACAAAGTTTTCACAAGGAAAATTTTGCTTCTACCAAGCAAGTAAAAGAACCGTGTGAGTCGTAGGTTTCAACTAGCTTAATTGGTAAAATTATTTGTCGTTGGATAATGGACCTATATTTAAATCTTGCCTACATGAAAGAGAAACCTATTAGTATCTTGATTTATTAGTAATAAAAAGAATAATTATGGAACAAATGTAATAAGTTGCAAGCCATCTTGTACCTATTAAAAATTTTGGAAGAATGTGAGCAAAGAAATAACTATTCTTTGACTATTGGGGGCAACCACCTATTCCAAAAAGAGGGAAAAAAAAAATAGTATGTGTAAACTTTGAAAGTTTAAATCTAAATCTATATCATAAAAAAATTGAAGGCTAACCCACTAAATTGAAAGTTAACCTCAAAAATAAAATGGTCACCTAAACATTCTGCTAAGGTCCAAAATATCACAATATTGTACAAAAACCCAAAACAATACAAAAAAGATTGAAATTTAAGAACCACTTGGGCTTTCAATGAAAAGGCAAAGCCCAAATCCATTAAAAGTCAATAAGAAAGGACCTAAGCCAATGAATGGGCAAACATTGGACCTTACGAAACAAAGAAAGAAGTAGTTCAGCCCAGCCTTTAAGGGAGAAAATCGCTAGGGAACCCAGAAAGAAAACTGAACTAGGATACCTAGGGATTCCCATAAGCCTAGGATCCTCGAGATATGTAACAAGGCCAAGTTGGGATTGAGCCAACTCAAGGAAGCATGCCCAAGAGCACAAAGAATGAGAGCAAATGTGTCCTATCAGCCACCTAATGATACAAAAAAGGGGCATAAGACTTGTGGAACTCGAAATTCATAAATAAGGGTCTGATACTTCAAGGAACCTAGAATGATGGACCATAAAGGAAGGTGGTTAGGGATCTTTCAGCCTGATAGGAAGGAATCCACCCATTTAGGAAAAATGACAAGAAGAAAAGCAGCCAAAAGGTAGGTATGAAAATGTGGTATTTAGAAGTTTTGGAAAAAGAAAGATCAAAGGTCGACCTTTTAGGACCTCCTAAAACAAGAAATTCAGCTGGGGGCTTTTGAAGAAAGAACCTCAAAAGAGGGAAATAGTGAGGAAATAAGGAAGAGACCAGCCACCAATGTTGTTGACACAGCATTAGTTCTGATACCTAGGGCAACAAATGGAAGGAATCAGTGATATACCAGAAATCCTAGGATGGTACAATAAAATGAGGGGCAACCAACAATGAAAGACATTCAGCAATAGTGAATGAGAGGAAAAGATCCTTGAGAAAAGTCTGTTAGAATTCAAAGGGAGAAAAGAAAGGGAAAACATTGTCCGGGATCCTGAAACAGCCACTAGAGAATACACTTGGATTCAAAGGGTTCAAACTTCACAAGTCTTAGAGGCCTGAGGAGTCATCTAAGTTTGTGATTTTTAAACTTATTTGGATCTTGTAATATATCTTAGTAAGCGTGATATATTAAAAATTTAAGAAAATAGTGAAACATTCCATATCATCCTAGAGAATACACTTGGATTCAAAGGGATTCAAACTTCACAAGTTTTAGAGGCTTGAGAAGTCATCTAAGTCTGTAATTTTTAAACTTATTTGGACCTTGTAACATATCTTAGTGAGCGCGATGCATTAAAAAGTTAAGAAAATAATGAAACATTCCATATCATCCTAAGGATCTCTAACGTTTATTTCATTTTTTTCCCTTATATCAATTCTTTACTGTTCCTTGCTGTACAATACGTATATGTTTTCTTTGTGTTAGTATGTATGTGTTGTAAGATCCGGACTTTGTATATAACTTGGTTTGAAATCAACCCAACTTAGTTATGGTGAACAAAGCCTAGTCCCTTAAATATAAAGCATTGGGCCCACAATCCTTGCTTTCTACTTGGGCTTGTATATAACTTGGTTTGAAATCAACCCAACTTAGTTATGGTGAACAAAGCCTAGTCCCTTAAATATAAAGCATTGGGCCCACAATCCTTGCTTTCTACTTGGGCTTGTGTGATGTTTTACCAAAAAAAACAAAAGAACCCGCACACATTCTAAACTACATTTGTGATTATCATGACCTTTTAGTTATTTTTTAGGACTAAAGTTAAAGTTTTAATTAGCATTGGGATTTAAAGTATATTATGCTATTTTGCTCCAGTCTTTTGGCTGAATATTGTAAAAAATGAAGTTTATTTGTGATATGGGTATTGTTTAAACTTATTTGGAAAAATGAGGAGAGAAGTTAATTTCGGTAACACCATTACCGAAATTCCGAGAAAAAGTAGGAGAGAGGAGAGAGAAATGATGTGACAGATATAAGAGAGAGAAAAAGGAATTTTGGTAATGAAATTGCCAAAAAAAAAAAAATCTAAATTGTGGGAATTGAATTGCCAAAATTAGAGGATTAAAAAAAAAAAAAAAACTGAACTGTGGCAAGAGTAATGCTACGGCCACAAACTATTTTACCATATTTTTACAAACTGTTGTTATGGCCAATTTTTTACTGGTTCTTATCATGGCCCACCAATAACATCATTTTTTTATTTATCAATAATCACTCATTACATCAACAGTTTATGAAAGTTTTTGTAAAAAAATTTGTATCTCTAGCATTTTGCCAAAAGTGGAGGATTAAAAAAAGAAAAGAAAAAAAGACTAACTCAATAATAATGCGACCTGAATTTCGGCAATTCAATTGCCACAATTGAAGTGTTTTTTTTTTAATCCTCTGCTTTTGACAAAATGCTAGAGATACAAACTTTTTTACAAAAACTTTCATAAACTGTTGATGTGATGAGTGCTTATTGGTAAATAAAAAAGTGATGTTATTAGTGGGCCCCGATGAGAACCACTAAGAAATTGGCCATAACAATAATTTGTAAAAATATGGTAAAATGGTCTGTGGTCGTAGCATTACTCTTGCCGCAATTCAGTTTTCTTTATTTCTTTTTCTTTTTTTAATCCTTCAATTTCGGCAATTCAATTGCCACCATTCAGTTTATTTATTTATTTTTGGCAATATCATTGCCGAAATTCCTTTCTCTCTCCCACATCCGTCACATCATTTCTCTCTTCTCTCTCCCGTTTTTTTTCAACATTTTGGCAATGGTGTTGTCGAAATTCGTTTCTCTCCTCATTTTTCCAAATAAGTTTGAACAGTACCATATCACAAATAAACTTCATTTTTTACAATATTCAGCCAAAAGACTCATTTTGCTCTACCTAATAGATTGTTTGAGTGTTTTTTTTTTCCTTATTTTTGTGTTTGGATTTTTTTTTTAATAAAAAAAATTATTATTTGACAAAGCTTATTGGTTTTTTATTTAAAGAAATGTTGGATATATAATAATGAGATAATAAATATGCCTATAAAGATTCAACTTTTTATCGACCATGCTTTCTATTTAATAACCGAATTGAAATTCTAAGATATAATGTCTTCATTGTTGACGAATTAGAAGAAATTTAAGGATGTAAAATATTGTGCTTTCCTGAATCATATAGAAGATTATTCTAATTTTATTCATAGAGTTTACCTAAAAATCATGCGAGGACTTGATGTCATTCGTCTTGTTTCATCCCCAAAATTAGTTATCGAAAAATTCAGTCTCAATTTATGAGATGTTTTACTTACCACTATGAAACCATTTTATAGGTACCCAACATAGAAAAAATTAATATTTTTTTTGTTGGTAAATAACTTTTATATTTATGACTTTACATATCATGTAAAAATGCTATTGAAAAATGTAACTCATTAGGAGCACAATGTAGTTTTACATTAAAATTTCTAAAAACATGTCAAATATTTAAGAATTGAGTTAGTGACTAGTAAAAACTAGAAATCAATAACTCATTAATTTATTTAAAGTGGTTATGCTTAACGTTTTTATTGCAATTATGAAATGAGAATTTTCAACCATAAATATTGTCAAAAACTAACCAAATGGAAGGTGATTTTATAAAAACTCTTTAATTTTGTATATAGGAAGGGAGATTATTGTGAAATTCATTACATAATTAATCATAGATGATTTTTATAAAAATACGTCAATTTCATTTTGACCTCCTCATAAATGATTAATGTGAAATATATTATAACAACTAGCTTGTAACTTCATGCATATGCATGGATTCATTTAAAAATATACAATAAGATACATAATATAATTTAAATACTATTGATAGTCATTTTTATATTTTGTTAACTCTTTAAAAATTTTTATAAGGATATTATTAGGTATAAAATGTAAATTGTCATTTAAAAAAAAAAAATTATTGTGAAACACTTTTTTTTACAATTCATTTATTTTAAACTTTTTGGTTTTTGTATTTAATAACTTATTTGGATGAATATTTATAATGTGGTCCCACATTTGATTCTAAAATTAAGAAATAAAACTCTTTAAAAATAAATAATTTAGGACACATGACGCAAAATTGAAACTTTAATTTGGAATTATAATTTGAGTTTCTCTTAATTTCACCTATTATTATATATATAGATATATAGATTATGATATTTGTCTTTTTATTTAAGTTTATTTTGTTAATACTTATTAATAGAATCTAGTTTTATATTTTATATATTAGTATATTTTTTTATTTTTGGATGGTCAAATTTTTTTTTCATGATTTGGCCCCTCAACGATATAATTATGGCTTCGTACCTGAGTGAGTGTAAGCCTAACAAATTTTCATTTTATGCTCCTTCCCCATCTTATGTTCATAGGTTTCACATTCATATTTGAGTCGAGTATGGAACTATGGATTCTTTTAATTCATCATTAATTTCTCTTTTCACTTGCATTACCAAAATAAAACAAATAAACAAAGAAAAGAAGAAGAAGAAGAAGAAGAAGATGGAACAAACCATAACAATAGCTTCATTTAATCATCAGCACACAAAGTTTACATGGTAGCCAACATGTTGTGCAATTAGGATATAAGAACCCTTTTACATAGCCATTTTTTTTCCTGGGCTCCTTACTTATTCAATTGCAGAATATTTTACATAGAATTCCTAAATTGCACATATTTTATCCTTCCTTATCAATCACTATAAACAGAAGCACTTGGTCTTGGCTCAAAGTCTTCCACAAATGGCTTCTCTTTCTTAGAACCAATATCATCATCATTGCAAGCTGAGATATTGGGTCTTCGCTCAAAATCATTAACAAATTTCTTCTTTGTTTCAGGATCAATATCATTGACATAAGCTGTAACACTAGGTCTCGGCTCAAAATCATTAACAAATTTCTTCTTTGTTTCAAGACCAATATTGTTAACATAAGTTATGAGACTAGATCTCGGTTCAAAATCCTTAACAAAATTATTTGTTTCAGGACTAACATCATTAATATAAGCCGTGACACTAGGTCTGGGCTCAAAATCATTAACAAATTTCTTCTTTGTTTCAAGACCAACATCATTAACATAAGCTGTGGCACTAGGTCTCGGCTCAAAATCCTTAACAAATTTATTCTGATTCTTAAGACCAACATCATTAATATAAGCTGTGACACTAGGTCTGGGCTCAAAATCCTTAACAAAACTATGCTTTGTTTCAAGACCAACATCAATAATATAAGCTGTGACACTAGGTCTGGGCTCAAAATTCTTAACAAAATTATTCTTTGTTTCAAGACCAATATCATTAACATAAGCTGTGGCACTAGGTCTTGGCTCAAAATCCTTAACAAATTTCTTGTGTGTCTTAAGACCAACATCATTATTATAAGCTGTAACACTAGGTCTTGGCTCAAAATCCTTAACAAAATTCTTTGTTTTAGGACCAACATCATTAACATAAGCCGTGGCACTAGGTCTTGGCTCAAAATCTTTAACATAAGGTTTCTCACCTTGGTCCTTGCCTATTGCCCCCTCAGATGTGTGGCAATTGTCATTCTTGCTAAGCTTAGATGACGATGAATCCAAATGAACAAGGCCTTGAATTGCTTCTGGCATTGGTTGATCTTTCATGACACTAGTCCAATATTCTCCTGGATCCTTTCTTGATTCTATGGTATTTGCAAACTGATCCACAACAAAAAGAAAGGTAAGAAATTACAAGGTCTTTTAGGACCATATAATCGTATAAATAAAATTTGGTTACAAATTAGTTTGAAGTTATCTTTTGAATCCAATACATGACTATTTAAAAGATTATATATGTGTATTATTTAAACAAATTACAAGTCTCATTAATATATATATATATATATATATATGTGACTAAAACTACATATTGTTAGATTATTTTTTTAATTGTCATATCATGAGTATCTCCAAACCATTTTGGAGCAAGATATCTCCAAACCATTTTGGAACCAAACATTTTCCATAATCATGATTCAAAAAATAAAAAACCAACAAAGTACAAATTTCATATCCTTACCAAGAGAAGTGAGAAGAGAGTCAGCCATGCAAAACGAGATTCCATGTCTACAATCATTACTTTAAAGAAGTTGCTTCTTTTTTAATCTGCATAGAAGATCTATTAGCCCTTGCTATTTATAGGCAACATACAAAAGAGAATTTTCTCTCTATGAAAATGACTGAATCCTAAAGAATTGGGAAGGGATTAATCAAATCAAATCTAGCAAATCTAATCAATAATTCTGGTCATGCCTAGAGTGTTTATTGGTACAATTTACGGTAATATATTAATAGTGGGACCATTGCTTTAATTTGGTTTTTTATTTCTATTTTTTTAAATTGGGACCCCCCCCCCCCCCCCCCCCCCCCCCTCTTAGATAATCATAGTGTGCATGGCCCGAGACTTCCAACAAACAAAAGTGAAAAGACATTTGCGCACTGGAAGCTTCACTTGCATTGAAATAATGCAAAATAAAGTGAAGTATCAAATAATTTAGTTGACAAAAAATGGGTTAAAAGAATGGGAGAGACTCCCTCTTGTTAAACTTAAACACATAAACTTAATAGACTTCTCTCTGCCTCTGCCCTCCTAATATCTGCTAGAAGGATTCCTAAACCTTATAAATCCCATGTCCTAGAGAAATCTGGCTACTCCTTAAAGTAAAAAGAAAAATACTATGAGACTATAAGATCATAAGTTTGATCTCCATTCACTGATTTGTTATCTTATTATCATGTATTTGCACTACAAAAAACGGAGCATGGAGCTGCGTTTGACAATAAATTTTTTTTAAGAATATATATATTATTTTTTATTTTCAATTTCTTATTTGAGACTTTATTTCATTTATTTCCCACTTAAATCCATTTTAATCCCTCTAAAATTAGGAGGAATCAGAGGGCATAGTATATATTTTAATGAATTTTTATTTGAAATCTCCATAATATACTTTTTTTTTTTTGGTTAAAATTTTATGTTGTAGTAAAAATATTCATTTTCATTCAACCCCAAATAAGACTTTTGCTTCATTTCCATTCAAGCATCTAAGCAAATTATTTTCCCTTCATTTTCATTATTTTCTATTTCTGTCCATTTTATTTATTTATAAACTCCTACACATAGTGCTAATGTAAAATGAAATTCAAGTGATGAACAATAGAATACAAGCAATATAATTTACTTGTTACATGAAGCTGAGAGAATGCTTGGCAAGAGAACTGAGATGACTTTGTTTTCAATTGGAAACCCATACATGATAATTGTCCTTGTGATTTTCACGGGCGTCTTGGGAATATTTTATTATTGTAAGAGTTAAAAATAATTTTAATTGAAAACTAAAGACTGAAAATACTGTAACAAAATAATTTTAAATGTGTGAATGGTACCGTGGAATCCATTTTTAATAAAAAAAAAGTTGTTAAAAAGTGAGGTTTGTGAGTCCCGTGAATAGTGCACGGGACCCATTGATGTGCTGAAATGTGGCTGAAAAGTCAAATAGTGCGGCTACTGTTCATGAACAATGCATGAACAGTAGCCGTAACAATGAAATTTGTCTCCTGAAACGCGTGCCAAAAAAAGAAAAGAAAAGGAAAACGCAAAACTCAAATCGCAGATACAGATAATTCCTATCCAAACAGATACTAAAAGTGTGTGTTTGGGTTTTGCGTCTAGCTTTTGCGTTTGCGTTTTTTTTTTTTTTTTTGAGCGCCCATGAACAGTAACCCGCATTGTTCATGCAAACGAATTACACAGTGCACTGTTCACAAGGTCTACAACCACTTTATTTAGAAAAAAATATATATATTAAAAATGGATCCCATGGTACTATTTACACATTTAAAAATTATTTTGCTATAGTGTTTTCAGTTTTCAGCAAAATAAGTTGTATCCAAACGGATTTCGTTTGGCAAAGATTATTTTTGCCAGCTTATTTTATTATTCAATTTATTTTTGATACTATTTATGGGTCTCACCGTATTATTTTAGCTAATTTTTATTTTTATCTACAGTACTTTCAGCAAAAAGTTTTCAGTTTCAGTAAAATAAATGGATCTCAAATGGACCCTAAGACAGTAAAAAATCAAATTATTTTACTCTTTTTTTTTTTTATAAATTTTTTTAGCACCAATCACATTTTTTTACTTGAGCAAATCAGGCCACTAATTGCTCTAAGGTTAAAGATTTTGTTGATTCCAAATCTTACTAAAGTTGTGTTTGGATAGATTATATTTGACTGTTTATTTTACTATTCAGCTTATTTTTACTACTATTTATGAGCCCCATAGACTTTTTGGTACTATTTATGGGTCTCACTGTACTATTTTAACTAACTTTTACCTTTATCTACAATACTTTCAACAAAATAAGCGATTTTCAAACGGACTCTAAATTTGATTTTTTTTAAGGGTCTGTTTGGTTGGAGGGGTGTAAAAGTGAGATAATAGAAAATAATGAAAGAATGGAAAAGTAGAAAAATAAAAAAGATTTTAGTTTCTCTCGTGGTGTTTGGTTGGGGTGATGGAAAACTGGAAGGATTGAAGAGTCTTTTATTTGGTTGAGAAGAAAAATTAGAAGATAAAAAAATGTGATTTGTATAAATTTGCTATCATGCCTTTATTAGATTAAAAAAAAATACTTTTTTTTAAAAAAAGTGTATGATTGAGTATTTCATTAAAAAAGAAGAAGATGAACCCAATAATCCAAAATAGATAAGAAAAAAACAAAGCGGCGGAAGAAAAAGAAAAAAAAAGGATGAACAAAATTAAAAAAGAAAAAGAAAAAAACAACGAAATGTGATAGAAGTGTAGAACAGAAGAAGAATTAGACAAAAACAAAAATGGGAAAATGACAAAAATGAAAAGAACTAACCAGCAAAGAAATGTTGTGAGGAGGACATTTTTGTTCAAAGATTTTGTTCCTCTTTTGTTCCCTATTTTCTTTTCAATTTGAAGAGATTGTTTTTTGGTGGGTCAAAAAGAAAACTTCTTCTCCCCAACAAAATCACTAATATTTTCTCTTTTCAACCAAACACCTTTTCTTATCATTTTCTCTTCACTTTTTTCTCCATCATTTTTTATCTCCCCACTTTTTATCCTAACCAAACGCACTCTTAAGGATAAAACATAGATAGACTATTTTAGGTAAAGTAAATTAGGTTTCCAATTAAATTCAAATACTTGGTTGCATTGACCAATAAAACACAAATAGTGTTATATTTTCCAATGACAATTAAATTCAAAACAATCATGAATTCAATTGAAAAATTAATGTATCACACCTAATATATTGTATCTAAGTTATATATATATATATATATATATATATATATATATATTAGAGAGTTTCAACCTATAACGTCTGCTTCTGATAATAGCTCTTTATTATCAAATCAAGACACCAATCGGTTTTTGGTGTAGGTAAGGATTGAACTCCAGATCTCTTATACAACCATCAAAGACTTTACCAGTTGAGTTAACTGGAACCCACTAAGTTATAATCTTTCTATAAATATAAGATATGAAAAAATATACAAAACCTCCAAGTGGTCTCCTCGGAAAACATATAACCCTTTAAAGGTTTTAGTCTAACGATTAAACCCTTGAAGTATTATTTTATGTGTAAGCTGTTAATTGTGTATATTTAATCTTAGCTGTTTTGAATGGACTTAACCCTTTAGGGATCATGAGTGAAACACAAAATCCCCTAAGTTGTACTGTTTTATGTGACATAGTATAGACATGTTTCATCGCATGAGTAATTCACCATTTGTTTTTAATGACGTTTAATGATTTACACAAAAAACAATATTCCAGGAGAATGGTTTAGTGTTATAGTCAATAGTCAATAGAAGAGTTCTGTGTTTTATGAAAAAACCACATGGAAGTATGCTGTATTTCTTCCCTACAAAAATTTCACAATTTTTTTGGATGGATTTTCTCTATGAGGCCGTTTGGTTTAAGCTGAAAGCTGCGTCCACGTTTCACGTTTTCCAGGTTTTTTTTTTCCCTGTGCGTGAACAGTAATTTCACATGGATTCACTGTGCAGAGGACAAAAATCACTGTTCATAGCACTGTTCACGCACTAAAAAATATTAAAAATGGATCCTACGATACTATTCACACATTTAAAAATTATTTTACTACAGTACTTTCAGTTTTTAGTTTTCAGTTTTCAGTTTCAGTAACAATAAGTTCAATCCAAATGGACCCTATATATTCATCACACGTATAAAATTTTATAATGATTATTGGATGTTCTTTATTATCAAATCTATGATGTTATTTATTAGCAAATCTATAAGAACACAAGGAATTAAAATTTTGAACACTTTTTAGATAAATTAGTTTATACTGTTGAATCACTTTAATATTTGAACATGATCATTGTGAGTGAGGCACTTAATCTAACAAGGTTTAAAAACTATTATAATAATAAAAATGATAGACTAATATATCATTTATTGAAGTTACACCAAACTCAAGTTTAATCAAACTAAACTTCACTTTAACTTGTGGTGGAGGAGGGAAATGATGCCAATCTTGTCAATGGCGGACACCACTATGACCATAGAGATTAAATAATCAAACAAGATTATTCACCTTTACCAAAATATAATAATTGAAGAATAAAAAACTAAAATTTGTGGTACGTAATGGATTGAAAGAGTTTTTTTCAAAATAAAGTTAGAGAGCAGTTTTGTCCATTATCCAAGCAGGACCAAGCTTCACCTTGATTGATGAATATGTTTTTGTTTTCATCCAATACTAAACTTAGTTTTAAATCGAGAAATGCTAACGAGTGCCCTTAGGGCATTAGTTAATAATTCATTTTAAGAAAATTTTGACATTATTTTTATGGAAAATGAAAAAAGTTGTCTAAATATTAATTTTTTTTCCGCCAAAAAAACTTTCTTTAATTGAATTGTTAACTAATACCCTAAAGGCACTCGTTAGTATGACCCTTTTAAATAATACTCGAATCTCAATAAATAGTATAGAAAAATTAATTATAAAATTAGTGTCCATTTGATATGATTTAAAAATTTGTTAGTTATTGGGGCCGTTTTCATAAATGCGGTTGTTAGGATTTGGATCATAAATTTGTACCATTCTTAATTTTTAACTTCTTTTAACTATTTTTCAACTTTTTGTATTAATGGTTGAAATTGCAAATTGCTTTTTTCAACTTTCAATCTCAACCATCCATTATTATTGGGTATTGCACTTGATTTCAATCCGTAGTTATACCAATGATATTGAAAATATTTATCTAATAAGACAAGTAATTCAATAAATAAGCCAAATAAGCCACATTTTAAACCTTATCAACACACAATTTTTTTTTTGCTACAATTATCAACACACACTAAAAACAAATATATCACATGGGTTCAAGTGATGGCTTAGTAATAATGGTATAGTATTTGTGGTGTCTCATGTTTGTTCGAAGTTCAAACCTTGTCTCCTCCTTTCCTACTATTTTATCTACTTTTAACAAAAAAATGTTTCTTATAATCAAAGTAAGACTTAAGAAAATAAGTACATAATTATGTGATACATGGCAATGTGAGGTTTGTAGATTTTTATTTTTATAGCAAGCATGTAGATTTTAAGGTTGAGTATAATAAAAGCTTTTAAAGTTGAGTATAATAAAAATTAAAATTACCTAAATTAGTTCAAACTCCCCTGAGAAATTGGATGTAAAATAAGATAAAATTAAAATTGATTGATTTTAGTTCAAGTTTCATTTAAACTAGAATTGAATCAATTATATAGTTTTTCAAACACACTAACCTATGTTTGCACTTTGCATGGAGGTTTAGTGCATTCTAGTGATCTTCTCTCATTTCCTCTTTATCTATCTCCATTCACTCAAAACAATTCCCAAATACTTCTTATTATAAGATTAGTTAAGTTGTTACTAAGGTCTCATGATATCCATGAGATTCTAGATTCGAAACCTGATATCAGTAAATTGAAGTCACTCTTAAAAAGATTGCATATACTCAAAAAAATAGTCAAATACTTGAAGAAATCTGAATACCCTTAATTGTCAAAAAAAAAAAAAAACTACTATTGGTACTGTTTCTACAAAATATGAATATTTTATACTTAAAATTTAAAAAAACACAAAAGATAAATCATGTGAAGAAGACATAAAAGCCTTATGATCAACGTGGACAATTAATAATTCAAAAGTTAATCTTGGTGATCACAAATCTGCTTAGTGGTGGTCCTTCTGCAGAAGCATACTACCATTATTACGATTGTCCATACTCTTTTGACTATATCTAGAAGGAATGGATGGGTGGGAGTAGATAGATATACAAAAGCGATACAATAATCATTTTGTTTTCTAGCATATTAAAGACATGGCATGTGGAGTTGGTGACAGCTTACCAATACAATAAGCCTTCTCTTCATTTCTGTCGTGATCAAGCATTCTTAAGCTTTCTTTTCATTTTTGTCTTGATCAAGCAATTTTCTTTGCCAATCAATTGCCTTAACTGGGCCTTAATCTATAAAAGTATGATTAGCCATTTGATCCCCTAGAGTAAAAAGGTTTTTGTTTTTTATTTTTATAAATTATTAGTATTTTAAATTTATGGCATTTGTTCAATAATGATTGCTCTTCATTATTGTGCAAATCTTTTATTTGGCGATAATAAACTTTACTAGTTGAGCTAATTGAAACCCACAAAGTAAAAAGATTTAAGAAATAAGGATTTCTCCTCTAAAGATGGTAGGATGCTATACTGCTCATTTTAAGGTATCTAAGCTATCTTTGAGAGTTAAGACTTAAGAGTACTCATTTAATTAAGGTGTGCTTAAGACTTATAACTATAAATCGTCCTTCGTCTACTTATCTCCTTAACCCAAAAAACAAAAGCAAAATTAATATTTTAGTTTTGGGAGGACCAAAGTATGAATTAAGAAAATTTCAGAATTCAAAATTAAAAAATATATTAAAATTCAAGTGTGGATTAATATATTAAAAAAAAAAAGGAATTCAACATTCTTTTAAATCTCAAAAATAATATAAGGTTGACATATTATGTATTAAATTTCATAGTAATTTACCTTTCAATGTTAAAAAAAAAAAAAAATTAATAATCAAAGAGTCGTTAAAAAAATTCATCTTTCTTTTGTTATGAAGCCTAATTATGACTGAAAATGATAGTTTCAAAATTGCAGTGAAAATTGAAAGATTAAAAGGTTTGACTTACCTCTAGTACTTTTTTAACTGGACATGTCTTTTTGTTTTAAATATATAATGACAAATGATATTGGACTTTAATCCTTATATTTTATTTAATTAGTGGGTAATGTGACGATTTCTCATTAAAATAAAAGGAAATTCTTTTTAAAAAAGTACTGAAAGTAAGTCAAATCCAAGATTAAGCATAACTACAATTGCTCTAGCTATAAACAAGTTGATAGGTTGTTGATCTTCTAATACTTACCAACCATTTGGCACAATTATGAAAATATGATGATGAATATAAAACCATATGTGTGCCTCGGACACACCACTATCTTCATCAAAATTTGGAAGAAAATAACTTATTTAAACTGCCATCACACACACAAACAGTAAGAAACTATTTTTCTTCTCAAAAAAAGAAAAAAAAGAAACTATTTTAGAATATAATAAAAGAGTAATCTTTCTTGAAGTCCCCTGTAGCCTCTTATTTATTGGTTTGCCCTTAATTTTTGCTAGTTGGGAATTTTTTTCCCTGTTTATGCAAGGTTTTTAGCTACATAAAACACCGAAAGCGAAGAAAAAAAAATGTTTAAGAATATTTCATTTAATTTTTTTTAAAGGAGGGCAACAAATCATTGGCTAGTCAACCATTTCAAAAATTTTATTTTTTATATTTTGCCACTTAGGAAAATTGAGTTGTTGGGACCAAATTTTAAAGAATTTGGGGGAGAAAAAGGGATGAGGGCGTGAGATCACCTTTGCTAGCAAGATATTCAAATTTATAAAAACAATAGCATTCCAAGCTTTGTGATTGGTGGGTTTCAGTTAATTTGATTGGTAAATTTCTTTGTCATTTAATAAAAGATTCAAATTTGAATTCCTTCTAGGTAAAAAATCAATCAATTTTTTTATTTGATGATAAAAAAAAAAACATAAAAATGACCTACTGCATGTGGCAAAGTATAAAGTGAAACTGATGATTCTTGTACATAAAGCACAATAATCATGCTAAGGGTTTTGTTAATACTGTACCAGATGACATTTTAGTTTAGGTAGAGAAACAAAATATTTTGATATCCTTTAATATTGGTGTATCTTTTTGAGATTACAGCTAATAATAATAATAATAATAATAATAATAATAACTTCTTTATCAATAGTTTAAGAATGTGAAAAAAAAAAAAAAAAAAAAAAACAACAACAACAACAACAAATGCAACTTAAAGTCAAGCCGCATGACACGGGTAGGTGGGTGGGCATTTGAATTGAACCCTCTAGTCTTTACTCCTTACATAATTCACGTGGGACACAATTGATAACACAAGAGTAAAAAGAAGTGAAATTGTAAGAGATGTTCTGAAGAGAGAGAGAGAGAGAAGATTTGAGAAAACGCAGAAGAAAAGAGACAGAATAAGGGTCTGTTTGGATACTGTTTATTATTGAAAACTGAAAATACTGTAGTAAAATAATTTTTAGATGTGTAAATAGTGCCGTGCAACCCAATTTTTTTAAAAATTTGCTGAAATCTGTACTTGCGGGTCCCATGAATAGTGCATGAGACCTATAGAAAAAACGCAGATGTGTGCTTGCTTTCATTTTCAGTGCAATTCAAACCCAGCCTAAGAAGAAGAAGAAGAAGAAGGGGTTGTTGTTGTTGTTGTTGTTTTTTTTTTTTTTTTTTTTTTTAAA
The DNA here is from genome assembly GCA_023055345.1 of Quercus wislizeni. NCBI lineage: Eukaryota > Viridiplantae > Streptophyta > Magnoliopsida > Fagales > Fagaceae > Quercus > Quercus wislizeni. Next base: position 35,991,842 of record JALGQJ010000005.1, on the reverse strand, counting down.
TTTTTTTTTAAAGCTTGGTATCTATTTATTGGTTGAAATTTGGTATATTTCTCAGTATGTCTGCTACACGATTGGTATTTAAACCGATACGAAACATCATTTTTGTAATAGTGTACTTACCGGTAGGATAGACATTGGCCGTTCTAGCTTATACGGTACAAAATATTCTTCCTTTTTTATAGTTTAAATGATTAGTACATCTTAGTGTTTTTTTAATTGAGATATCTAAGATTCAAATCCCCCTATCCCAACTATAAAATTAATAAAAAATAAAAGAAAAGAAAAAGTTGATATCATAAATACAATTATATAATAATAATAAAACACATACGAGGGATTGAATTGAAACTCAACCCAAAGAAGGAGTGAATTTAGTTACTTTGGTAGCCACCAAAGGAGTAATTCCATATTTCCACCACTTGTCATTAATAGTGGTGAATCTATGACATTTAAGTCATGAGTTACTACTTTAATGTCATTTAAGTCATGAATAAATCTAGGCATTTAAGTAATGAGTTATTACTTTAATGCCTTGGTAGATCAATTTAAATTCCATGTTAAATAACAACAGTTTTGCAAGTACTGATAAGAGCTTCATCATTATTTTAATTCATACTCCTATATGTGTATAAGTGGAAGTCTAATATAAAAAAAAAAGTAAAGAAATTGAAGAATAAATGTAGTATAATTTGAACTCAATCCTACAAGTTTGAACTTTTAGGTCTTGTAAGTTATATTAACTTATTAAAACTTGTCAAGGGCTTTATAGTTGAATTAGTACCTTTCCATGTCTAAAGTGCTTTGCGATCTAGGATGGAAAGGGTTCAAGCTGCAGGGTTCTTCAAATGATTTGTAATGACTCGTGAGACTATTTAACAATACGATTGCTTTTATAATAGTTGAAATAGAAGGAAGGATGTTGAAAGCTCGAATTTGTGCTAAAATACAAGAGTTTGTTTAGACCCCAAAATAAAATTACGGCTAGATTACTTTTACTCTAACTTATCTAAGTACGGAACAAGAGTAAATGAAGCGCAATCATCAGATCTACTCTAGTGCATACACATGAACAGTAAACAATAAAAGTAAAGCACAAGAGTAAGGGAAGAGAGATGCAAACACAAGATAACACCAAGACGTGTTATTGAAGAGGAAACCGAAGAATTCAGCAAAAAACCTCTCCGCGACCCTCCAAGTCGAAATCGATCAACTAGTGAATAAGTTGGAGTACACGAATAACAAAAGAACCTTCAAGCTTAGTCTACCAAATGTACTTGATCCCTCCAAGCTCCTGCTACCAACGGACTTCTCGAAATCTTGTCTTCACTAACTTTTCGGATCTCGCAATACGCCTAATTGCATCCGCCAAGCCTCACCCACTTCAAAGCTTCCCAAACTCCAAAACACTCTCTACACTTTGAAAAGGTGTGGGCTGTGTTTGGGTACAAATCCCCTCTCAAGGTATGGCAATGAGAGAGGGAAGGAAAAAGGCTACAATGATTCTCACTAAGGATGAGTGGCTCTCTATCTAAAAGATGGGTGTGTTGTGTTGTAGAAAACCTATCTAAAGTTTTTCTCTCTAAATAGCCCCCTTTTACTTTTGTGGGTAATAAGGATATATATAGTATAGCTGAAGGGTAAGAAAGTCACACTTAAAAACCTCCAAGCAGAATATTTCGCAGGTACCTCGCAAGATGGTCTGTCTCGCAAAGCACTCGCAAAATTGCACTGATTCTTTATTTCATGCTTGATTCTTCACCAACTTAATATTAAACCCAAACAATAAAATCCTACAAAATACAAGGAACAAAATAATGCAAATACAACACTTTTTGTCATGGAATAAAACCAACATAAAATATGGTTGTAAATCACAACTTTACAGATGCATTTGTCATGTTCGACAGATGAGACACTTTCTCTCTAATTCTACCCCTTTAGCTAGTATTTAGTTATTTTTATTTTTATTTTTTATAATTTAAAAATAGGCGAAACTACACCATTGTTTCTTGAAACTTGTTTGTTAAGCGCTATTGGTCATTCAAGTTTGAAATGAATGTTGTTGGTCCCTAAAGTTTAAAAAATGAGCACAATTGATCTTTTTGTTAAAAATCGTTAGTCTTATTGCCTATGTGACTAATGGAATAATGACATGACAAATTTTGAGTGACATGACATTAATAATGATATAAAAATTTAAAACCAATTGTTGACTCATTAAAAAAATCCATGATCTTATAGAAGATCACCCAACTCCTTCTATGACCCATAAATGAACAGGTATTCCCAAATCAAACTTAAACATGAGAAATAAGCAAAGAGAGAAGCAAAATCCAAAATTAGTGTTGGTAGACGTGAAAAACAACTCACTTTTTTTTTACGTTCTTTCATTTGTTTGGAGGTGTCTAGTCTAATTAAAAACTGCAATGATATTATGTTGTCTTCCTTTTTGGCCAATTTTATTGACTAATAACAATTTTTGGTATAAAAATGGTCCAAGTGCTAGAACCTTTGGTAAATTCATGTGTGCCTAGAACTTCCATACATCATAAGTGTAGTTTTCATATTTGTGTGAAAAGGATTGGGTTGCAAGAGTGGAGGATGGTGGTTAGGAGGGTGGAGGACAACACTAATTTGGGATTCTCTCTCTCTCTAAAGTTTGATTTTGATTTGAGAATACATGTTTGTTTAGGGTCATAAAATGGGTTGGGTGGTTTTTTAAAGGGTCATGGGTTTTTTTGATGAGCCAACAATGGGTTTTTATTTTTTAATATTTAAAATTGATGCCATGTCACTCAAAATTTCCCATATCATTATTTCATTAGCCATGTACGCACTAAGACTAACAATTGTTAACAAAATGACCAATTATACTCATTTTTTTAAACTTAAGGACCAACAACACTCATTTGAAACTTGAGTGATCAATAGTGCTTAATGTGAGAGTAAAAAACACAACATTGAGGAGCTAGCCTTAAATTCTTGATCAACACAACTAATTTGTAGAGGATGGGAGATAGAAATCCACAATAGGAAGATTGACAAGATGGATGAAGACAAAGACAATTTGAATCAAGGCTTTCTATGTATAAGGATTGTATTCCTGAGGTACAAGATTCTTAAAGATGAATACAAGTGATAACTCTTCTCACTTTCTCTCTCTTGTTCTTCCTTTTTTTTTGTGATCAAGGAGACTTGTTGTTGTTGTTGTTGTCATTAATGGTATTAATGTTTGTCTTGCTCTTCTTCGTTGGAGTTTTGGCAAACTGTTTGGTTTCAGGCTCACAAGCTGTATTCAAAGTAGCATTAGCATTCGCTACAATAATAAGAACACATGATTCTTGGTCCCGTTTTTCTTAAGTTCAAAATTTTCTATTGAATCTGGTGCATACTCAAAAAGACGTTTTTTCATCAATAGGGGAGTTAAATATTCCTCGTTGGCCATAGAGTTTGATGGAGAGAAAGAGATAGGTGTTTGAGAAAATTGTTGGAGCGAAAAACTTAATAAGCAAGTTAGAGTTGTTTGAGAAGATTAATAATAGAAAATCCACAATAGGAAGATTAACAAATTGGATGAAGGCAAAGACAATTGAATCAAGACTTTCTATATATAAGAATCGTATTCCTGAGGTACAAAAAGGGGCTCTAAAGGATGAATACAAGTGATGACTCTTCTCACTTTATCTCTCTTGTTCTTCCTTGGGTTTTTTTTAGATCAAGGGGACTTGTTATTATTGTTATTATTATTAATTGTATTAATGTTTGTCTTGCTCTTCTTCTTTAGGAGTTTTGGCAAACTTTTTGGTTTTAGACTCACAAGCCATATTCTAAATAGCATTAGCATCGACTACAACAATAGGAACATGGTTCTTCGTGCTGTTCTTCTTAAGTTCAAAATTTTCTACTAAATCTGATGCATACTCAAAAAGACGTTTTTTCATTTATAGGGAAGTTGAGCATTCCTCGTTAGCCATGGATTTTGATGGAGAGAAGGGAATAGGTGTTTGAGAAGATTGTTGAAGAGAACAACTGAACAAGCAAGTTAGATCTGTTTAAGAAGATTAACATTAGGAAATCCACAATAGAAAAATTAACAAGATGGATGAAGACAAAGATAATTGAATTAAGGCTTTCTATATATAAGGATTGTATTCCTGAGGTACAAAGAGGGGTTCTTAAGGATGAACACAAATGATGACTCCTCTCACTTTCTCTCTCTTGTTCTTTCTTGGGGTTTTTTTTTTTTGGATCAGGGGGACTTCTTGTTGTTGTTGTTATTGTTGTTGTTGTTGTTGTTGTTGTTGTCATTAATGGTATTACAGTTTGTCTTGCTCTTTTTCGTTAGAGTTTTGGTAGGCTGTTTGGTTTTAAGCTCACAAGTTGTATTTAAAGTTGTAGCATCGGCTACAACAACAAGAACATGGTTCTTGGTCTCATTATTCTTAAGTTCAAATTTTTCTTCTAAATCTGGTGCATACTCAAAAAGACGTTTTTTCATCAATGGGGGAGTTGAGTATTCCTCGTTGGCCATGGAGTTTGATGGAGAGAAAGGGATAGATGTTTGAGAAGATTGTTGGAGAGAACAATTGAACAAACAAGTTAGAGCTGTTTGAGAAGAGATGAGAGGTACCGTATGATTCTATAACACTAATAAATAGACTAAATAAGTTTAAAGTATTACTTTTTTTTCTTTTTAAATTCTAAAGAAATTTTCTTTTTACTTTTAGATATATATATATATATATATATATATATATGAGTAATTCAGCTATCATTTGGAATTCGACCACTTATTACATGAAAATATATTGCCTTAGCCTTTAGGCCTTAGCTAGTGATAAGAGTATTCATTGGGTAACAATTCTAATGATTACACACCGTTCTCTTCTCCAAAAAAATTACACAAAGCTCAACACTTCCTTTTTACAAATTAGTTAATCAGGTGAAGAACTTTCTATGTATGGCCTTGTAATGGTAATTACCCATAGGACTTATGAAGGAAGTCTTCTTTTGGTCTTCGGGGCTAATGTAATTTGGTGATAGCCCTAAAAAGCATCAAGGAAGCTCATCCTTAGGTGCCCATGTAGAGAGGAAAAAATTCCCGACCTATCACAAGCTGACACATCATACTACTGAGTCCACAAAATATAGCCAATTACAAAGCACCACGTATTGCTACTAGGTTTTACTATCACTACTCAGAAACCAACAGAAATTTGCCAAGTGTCATGCAAGAACCAATCACACCTCAGCACGTGTAAGCGATGACACAAGCAAGCTCGCATGTGTAAGCGATGACACAAGCAAGCTCGCACGTGTAAGCAATGACACAAGCAATCCTCGCACGTGTAAGCGATGACACAAGCGGACCAATCAAGCTGTGACATGTGTCACCAATCAGACTCTACCACGTGTCGCTCACCCACCCCCAAACTCCTATAAATAGAAGCCTTCCTAAGACATTTCAAGGAGGCTAAGGAGAGGTTCAAGCTGAAGAAGGGCTAGAAGGAGACCAGAGGGATTCATAAGTGCAAAAGCTTTACAAGAATCAAGCCTCAAAGCCTTCAAGAACTTCAATCCCGAAATTGAAGAACACTCGAAGCAGAATCATCCAAATTATCTGCCTAGATCCTAAAGTTCACTGGAATCAAGCCCAAAAGCCTCCAGAAACCTCAACAAATCACAAATCAGTGAAGCTCAACGGATTCAAGCCTCTAAAGCCCCGAAGAACTTCCACCACAAACCTTCAAAGACGGAGAACACACGAAGAACACGAAGAACGCGAAGAACAAAGGATTTCTAACAAGCTCATAGCCAGAGATTCATTGCAATTCCATTTCAGCAATCTTCGATCCATCCCTCAACCAAATTGAAGGATATCTTGTGTTCATATCAAAATCACATTACTACAAATCCAATCAACAAATCTTTTAAGGAGATTGAATCAGAGGATAACTCTTTTGTAATTACAGAGAATTGTACCACACAATCATCAATACAAATTCGCATTTGTGAAACTATTTTACTTGTTTGACTTATTTCGAACCGAAGAATTTAGTCGTCCACAAATTCTGGCACGCCCGGTGGGACATCTCTGCCTCTCATCTCATTCTCCTTCAAAGAAAGAAATCTTCATCATCTTGCTACCAACTTTAATGGCCTCTAGCAAGAACATTCAAGCTTCAACAATAGCTACTTCAACTAAACTCGGTACGGCTACCACTAACAACTGCATTGGTGCAAACAATCGTAGCCAACCTAAAACTCACAATCAACTTCAAGCTCAATCAACCAAGGAAGCCAAGGTCCAAACAATCATCTCCTTAGACCCTCTTACAAGAAATAAGGTCATCAACAAGGACATCTCCACCTTGGAACACCTCAAGTATGGGGGCAAATCCCATTCTTCCTTCATAAGAAGTTGGTCGCATGATTTCTCTCCCATCAAAGGGAACCCAAAAGATGAGATTTCACATGCTCACTTCAAATCACTTTCTTCTCCATCATCTTGGGAAGTTGTGTCAGTCATGATGACTAACACCTCTACAATGGAAGAAAAGATGGCTGAAATGGAACAAAGGGTCGTCCTTCTCACAAAAGTACTTGAAGATAAGGACCTCCAAATTGCAACTTTAATGAACAAACTTGAAGTACATGATCTTGGTGAATCTAGCCATGGTCATAAATTCACATCTGCGAAGGATGACAAAGGGAGAGAAATTGAAAACACTCCCTAACAAGAACAATTTACTTCGGTGGCTTCGTTGTCAATCCAACAATTACAAGACATGATAACAAATACCATCCGAGCACAATATGGAGGTTCTTTTACGAGTTCTCTCACATATTCAAAACCCTACACAAAGCGCATCGACAACATGAGAATGCCAAATGGGTATCAACCCCCCAAGTTCTTGCAGTTTGATGGCAAAGGAAATCCTAAGCAACACATTGCTCACTTTGTAGAAAGTTGTGAGAATGCGGGGACTCAAGGAAGCCTCCTTGTAAAGCAATTTGTCCGTTCACTCAAGGGAAATGCCTTTGATTGGTATACAGACTTAGAATCCGAGTCAATCGATAGTTGGGAACAACTTGAAAGGGACTTTCTCAACCGATTCTACAGCACACGGCGCACAGTAGGCATGATGGAGCTTACCAATACTAAACAGTGGAAGGATGAGCCCGTCGTTGATTATATCAATCGGTGGCGTTCTTTGAGTCTAGATTGCAAAGATAGACTTTCTGAAATATCTGCTGTAGAGATGTGCATCCAAGGCATGCATTGGGGACTTCTTTACATCCTTCAAGGGATAAAGCCCCGAACATTTGAAGAGTTAGCAACTCGTGCGCATGACATGGAATTGAGTATCTCTAGCCATGGAAGTACAAACCCTTCCATACTTGAGGAAAGCAGAAAGGAAGTAAGGAGGAATGACAAGAATGCAAAAGTCAACCTCAAAGACCCAATGATTGTTAACACTACCGAAGTCAAGGTTCCAAGAAGAGGAGCAAATGCAAATGAAAAACAGCTTGAAGGATGGCAAAAGAACGAGGTGCGTCGTCTGACTTTTAAGGAACGTGAGCAAAAAGTATATCCGTTTCTCGATGAAGATGTGCCAAACATCTTAGAACAACTACTGCAATTGAAGTTGATTGAATTTCCAGAATGCAAACGGCCAGAAGACATGGGGAAAGTTGATGACCCTAACTACTGCAAATACCATCGCATCATTGGCCACCCAATCCAAAAATGCTTAGTTTTCAAAGAACAAATCATGAAGCTTGCCAAAGAAGACAAGATTGATCTAAACTTCAATGAAGTTGTCGGGTCAAACCATGTGACCGTTGCTTGTGATGTACTTCCAACTCTCAAGCAGGGGGCAAACACCAACCAAGCTTACAAATTGATTGACAATGACGGCATAAGGATCGGCCCCATCAATGGGAAGTTCCTTAAACACTTTTACACTTGAAAATCGAGGAATGCTCCTCGGTAAGAGCTTAAACTACCCACTATAACGCTGCAAGAGTACATGATGTCTTCCCATTACCTTTGAAAGCGTACCAATAAGGAGAAATTAATCCCACTCTATGTCACCAATTGCTAGTGTGGCGTAGTGGTTGGATGCCCATGTCACCCTTGAGGCCGTCTCGGGTTCGATCAGTGGTTATACCCACTATTACACACTGAGCCCTCCTTTTTGCAAAAATACAAAAAAAAAAAGTTATCAAAAAAAAAAAAACTTTTGAACTACGTGATGACTTGATCCCTTTCGGGGGTACGTAGACAACTTAGTATCTTTTTGCTGAGTTCAGTCACGCACTAAAAAAAAAATTATCAAAAAAAAAAAAAACTTTTGAACTACGTAATGACTTGATCCCTTTCGAGGGTACGTAGGCAACTTAGTATCTTTTGCTGAGTTCAGTCACGCATTAAAAAAAATTTATCAAAAAAAAAAAAAAAATCTGTTAAACTATGTGATGACTTGATCCTTCTCCGGGGTATGTAGGTAGCTTAGTACTTGTCATTAAGTTCAGTCACATGAAAAGAAGAAGGATTGCCAGTCTAGCTTGAAGAGTTTTTCAAAGGTCATCAATATGCTTTTGAGATCTCTTTGATTGGCGGGCATTGCTTAAGGACAGTCAATTGCTCACTACATGATGCTCAAAGATCATTGTGGTAGGAAATGACAATTGCAAAGAATTGAGAATGAATTCTGCTTGGCGTTGCCCTTCTTCTGTGGACATCCTCCCACGTCTCTAAAGTATGCTTTGCATCACTTATCTCTTGGGGGCATCTTCTTGTACCTTGCAAGTCTAAACTACATCATCTCTCTTCTAGGTTGTGCTACTTCATAGCTCTGAAATTTGAACCACATCATCTCCCTTCTAAGTGGTGTCGTTTCACATCATGTCTCTGAAATCTGAACGACGTCAACTTCCTCCAGAATGATGATAGATTATATATCTGAAGTCGATGTTGCATCATCTCTCTTCTATGGGCATGTTCGTGCAATGTCAAAATTCTTGATGGCATGTTTCGACATCTTCAAAGTCTTCGCAGCATACTTTGGCGTTTTCAAAGTACTATACACCATCGATGTTTAAGCTATGTTGCCTTTGAAAATTTATGCTAATGTGGAATGTTGTCATGACTTCATGGCAAAGATAAATGTCGGCACGGCTTTAGACCAAATGAAATGTTGACATGGCTTCATGACAAAGATGAACGTTGGCATAACATTGGTGCAAATGAAGTTTTGATGTGGCTCAGTGCAAATGTTGGTGCAACTTCAATGCGAATGCAACTGCTAATGTGGAGTGTTGTCGTGGCTTCATGACAAAAATGAACGTTGGCACGGCTTCGATGCAAATGAAGTGTTGTTGTGGTTTCATGAATGTTGGCATGACTTCGGTGCAAATAAAGTATTGACGTGACTCCATGGCAAAGATGAATGTTGGCGCGGCTTAACTGTAAATGAAGTGTTGACATGACTTTATGTTGAAAAGGCTTCATTAAAAAAGACAAGTGCAAATTTGCTTCAGTAGACAAAGTAATGGTGATGCTTCAATGCAAATGCAAGAATTGACACAGTTTCATAACAAAGATAAGTGGTGACGCAACTTCATGGCAAACATGAATATTGCCATGACTTCAGTGCAAATGAAGTGTCGATCCAGCTTTATGGCTAAAGAAAAGTGCTACTGTAGCTTCATTACAAAGATGAGTATTGATGAGGCTTCTTGGCAAAAACGAATGTTTATGCAATTTTATGGAAAAGACAACTGATGTGGCCATGTTGCAAAGGCAAGTGTTGAAGCAGCTTAATTGCCAAGACAAAAGCCAGTGTAGCTTCAAAGACAAGTGCCAAGGATAGCATCAATGCATCATGAACACCAGTGTAAAGTTTGATGTCAAAACCCAAAGATCAAAGAAACTGTGCTGCAAAACAAAAACAAGCAACAACAAAAAAAATGTCAGGAAAAAGATCTCATAGCACGTTAAAAAAAAAAAAAAAAAAAATCTTGAAAGCAGCGGAAGAAAGCTGAAGGTTAAGCATGTGCCTCAGTGATGAAGGAAGGCAATAACATGCCTTTATATAGAAAACTTCTGAGATAAAGGCAAGAAAAATAAAGAAAGTCAGCAAACCATTAAATTATTCCACCAACCAGCCAGTGGAAAAAAACTACATTCACATTTCAAAAATGTGAAAACAATTGAAGCTCAAAGTGAGATTTTGCAAACTCAACACACTCAAAGTCAAAGAAAACTGCGCTAAATTTTGAAATGAAAGAGGATATTCAGCCATGGAGACAGAATATGATCGCTCATTACCTCTAGACCCACAAGTCTAAACCTTGGCACCGTCCTGTCAGAGCGGCCACCACCAATGTAGACCAAGAAGTCCAACAATGCCTGCGGACATCTCTTTCAGATTTGAGAAAAATCCAAATCTCATATTACAAAACTGAATCCACAAAGATCTTCTAGGGATTTAAAGCTACAAAGACCTAGAGAAAATCAGACTCAGTAGACTGTCCACGCGCTTCCATGCACGGCCACGAACTCACAGTGACCAACGGAATAGTCTTTCAAAATTTGCGCAAATCTGGCCTTCACTTCAGAAAACTAATACCACAGGGCTGTTAAATGGGCTTCGATTTACAAAACCTGAAAATTTCAAGCCCAAAAATGGCCGTACGCGCCGCCACGCGCCGCCAAAATCTTTCGATAAACCGCGGCATAGTCCTTCAAATTTGTGCGAACCTGTTCAAAATTTCACAAAACTGACCCTACAGGGGTCTTCAGCGGCCTTAGATCTACAAGACCTGAAAATTTCAGGTCCAGATGCCGAGCCACGCGCCTCCACGCGCCACCAGAAGGTCCGGCAATCATCAGCGTCTTTTCACGCGCTGTCACGCGCCGTCGCAGACCCCTCACGCGCTTCACGCGCTAGACGGGCCAAGCGCTGACACGCGCCCTCTGAGAATGACGTCATCCTTCACTAACCGGTTTGACCCGGACCGACCTGGAAACCTGACCCGGTCCGAACCGGCTGCAAAAAAATTTTAAATAAAAAAAGAAAAAGAAAAAGAAAATGCTTTGATCAAGTGGACCCTTGACCTTGACCAAAAAGTCAAAATTTTCAAAACGGATCTGTCCCACTTAATTTTTCGAGTACATTTCGATTTTGGGACCCGTTTCTTCATTCGAAGCTCAGAAATTGTGCAAATGTCCAGTTTCCAAAAGTTGACTTTTGCACAAATATTGACCAAAAAGTCAAAATTTTCAAGAAGTACCTGTCTTGCCCAATTTTTTGCGTAGATTCCATTTTTGGGGTTTATTTCTTCATTTGAGAATCCGAAATTGCTCAAATAGTGTGATTCTACAACTGTTGGTTTTAATGTGAACTTTGACCAAGAATCAAGATGTTCGAGCAAAGCTTGTCCTATTCAGATTTTCATGTGGGTTCTGATTGTGAAATCCACTTATTTGTTTTGGACTTGGAAACCACCTATGTGACCCACTTCCCCGAAGTACCAACAGTATCCAAAAGTTAAGCTCCCAAGATCAAGATTTGAGATTCATTCACTTGGTTTGGATTCCCTCAAGGTTATTCTCTAAACTTTATTAAGGCTTCCCTTCCAAAGTACAAATGAACTCTCACAAGTGTGTCTTGAGCTTGAAATTACACTAGGTCGCTAATTCAACCTACCATTCTCGTTCGGTGCCTACCATTCCCAGCCACTAGTCTCACCAAAAATTCTCAATCGCCGTTCTCAACTGCACAACCACCATTCTTCGTCTCTCCATTATAAATAGAAGGGTTGGATTCATCAAGAACTCATCAAAAAAAAAAAAAACACACTGAATCATGAAATGAAGATTTGCTTCTTTCAAATTTTCAAATCCTCTTTCTCACAGCCGTTTCTCACTATGGCCTTATCATTTTCAACACTTAGCAACCAAAATTGCTTCATAATCAGTTTGAAATCAACCCTCTCATGGTTCAGTAGAAACCCTCCTCACAGTGTCATTGTAGTTTTGAGATCCACACAAATTTTGTTTCTCCACTTAACGACTACCTTTGTCCATAAAATTACTCATAACAAGGTCTGCATCGACCTCCCATGCTTCCTTGGATTTGGTTGGCCAGGAAATCCAAGTCCAGCAGAGACACCTGTTCCTAATCTAAGGTCTCCAGTAGTCTCTTTCCAATTGCTTGGTCTTCCAGTGGAAGCAGTGGTTCGGAACAAACACCAACTTGGCTGGTTTCTAAGACCAGAATCACAAGTTAGCTCCATCTTTCTTTTTTCTGTGCTTTTCCAACAAGTGGCAGTAGGAGAAGATGGTAAAAAGTGTTGGGGTATCCTACAAATTGTCTTTCATCCAACACTTATAATGATATCCAAGGGACCAGCTCATCAGAATTCAACCTTTGGTGTCGGTAAATGGTCGCCAAAGCCTCATCATATGTTCCCACAAGCAGGGGACCCAAAGGTCATCGTTGCTGGTACCTCAAAACACATTTTCTGGAATTACTCCAACTTAAATTCAGCTTGAGGTATTTCAGAAAGTACTCTTCTGAAATTACTTCAACTTAACGTCCGTCAGCATGGTCCCATCACGCAAGCACATTCTACAACTTGCCGTCGGACCTCATTCAGCATGCAGTCAGTCCCAGATCCAAAGGTGTACTTCCCAGGAACATCTACACCAGAGGGTCCCCAACATACAGGGCCAGCACCATGGAGGCGTATGTTTCACCCATTCGCTTTGCTTCATCCCCCTCATCTTCATCACCAACACCAGCACCCCCAGAATCTGTAAGCTTCTGAAACTACCTCAACTTAACTTGAATGATGCGATGACACAAGCACATTCAACCACATTCTCACATGGCCTCGCCGTAATCCGAAGTATACTCTTCTGAAATTACTTCACCAGGGGTTAAAAGAAAAAAAGAAAAAGAAAGAAAAAGAAAAATGAGGCTAGCCCCACGACCCTGCATGCTGTGCTCAACCAACATCTTCACATCTTCCCTATCTTCTACACCCTGTGATCGCCGCCAACGATCCAAAATACTCTTCTGAAATTACCTCAGCTTAATCTCTACTGAAATGATTCAATCTTGCAAGTATATCCAACTTCTTGCAAACAACTTTCAGCCTCACCAACCCACTTCAAATACCATGGAACACTCTTTTGAAATTACTTTAACTTAACCTATACTGAGAAGGTCCAGTCATGTAAATACATTCAAATACTGGCAGACCCTTTTTCGGTCTTACCAAAGCCTTTCATGTGGGTGGATCTACTCTTCGAAAATTATCTCATCATGCTGAAAGCTCCACCACCTTCAACTATTTCACTTAAAGAGTCAAGTGTGTAAAAAAAAAAAAAAAAAAATCAGTTTTCGAAACTCATTCCCACACTACACTCCAAAACTGTGTGCGTGAACGAGTCTCGAGGGGGCATTTGTAGAGAGGGAAAAATTCCCGACCTATCACAAGCTGACACATCATATTACTGAGTCCACAAAATATAGCCAATTACAAAGCACCACGTATTGCTACTAGGTTTTACTATCACTACTCAGAAACCAACAGAAATTTGCCAAGTGTCATGCAAGAACCAATCACACCTCAGCATGTGTAAGCGATGACACAAGCAAGCTCGCATGTGTAAGCGATGACGCAAGCAAGCTCGCACGTGTAAGCAATGACACAAGCAATCCTCGCACGTGTAAGCGATGACACAAGCGGACCAATCAAGCTGTGACATGTGTCACCAATCAGACTCTACCACGTGTCGCTTACCCACCCCCAAACTCCTATAAATAGAAGCCTTCCTAAGACATTTCAAGGAGGCTAAGGAGAGGTTCAAGCTGAAGAAGGGCTAGAAGGAGACCAGAGGGATTCATAAGTACAAAAGCTTTACAAGAATCAAGCCTCAAAGCCTTCAAGAACTTCAATCCCGAAATTGAAGAACACTCGAAGCAGAATCATCCAAATTATCTGCCTAGATCCTAAATTTCACTGGAATCAAGCCCAAAAGCCTCCAGAAACCTCAACAAATCACAAATCAGTGAAGCTCAACGGATTCAAGCCTCTAAAGCCCCGAAGAACTTCCACCACAAACCTTCAAAGACGGAGAACACACGAAGAACACGAAGAACGCGAAGAACAAAGGATTTCTAACAAGCTCATAGCCAGAGATTCATTGCAATTCCATTTCAGCAATCTTCGATCCATCCCTCAACCAAATTGAAGGATATCTTGTGTTCATATCAAAATCACATTACTACAAATCCAATCAAAAAATCTTTTAAGGAGATTGAATCAGAGGATAACTCTTTTGTAATTACAGAGAATTGTACCACACAATCATCAATACAAATTCGCATTTGTGAAACTATTTTACTTGTTTGACTTATTTCGAACCGAGGAATTTAGTCGTCCACAGCCCAAATGTAGCATCCATAAGCTGATCAATTTTTGGCACCAAAAATTGGTCTTTGGGGCAGGATTTATTTAAATTCGTGAAATCCACACACACCCTCCACAATGTTGGCCAGTCACTCAAGCTTGAACACTTCTTCAATGGCCTCAATCTCTCTCGACTTATCTACTTCTTCCTTCATAGTGTCAAAGTGAATATCTAAGGATCTTCTAGGCTTTTTCTTCTTCAGAGTACATTAGGATCTACGTTGAGTCTATGGCACAAAAACTCTAGATCCACTCTCGGGGCCTTGTAAGGACTTTAAGCAAACATGTCTTTATTATTGACTAGGAAAAGCAATAACTATACCTTTTCAGGGAATGAGAGGTCTTTACTGACCTAGAAATACTTGTCCCAGTATCTATATAGACCTTCTCTAATTGCTCACACTGTTCCTTCGTAGTGGGTTGGGTGTCTGAACCCACTAAGGTAGCGGGTTACAATTGCTATGAGCCCCAAAGAATCTCTAGCTACTGTGATTGCTGCTTGTGTCCAATAGTTGTAATCAAGTATTGTTGGGCTGTACCTTGATTCCCCCCTCCCCAAAGCACATGAATTCCTTGGTTAATGGAGAACTTCACCTTTTGATGTAGAATGGATCCATAGACGACTAAAGATAGCTATGTGCACCATAATGATATCCACTAAGACTTTCTTTCCCCCTATCACCACGAGGAGCTGAATTTGTCCCACGGGAGTTACTACTGTCCCATCAAATGCAACCAATGAAGTGTCATACTTTGATAAGTCCTTTTGCGTGAGCCCCAATCCTTGGTATAAATTGGGATAAATGACCTCAGCCCCACTTCCTTGATCAACCATTACTCTCTTCACATTAAAATCCAAGATTCTAATGGTCATTGGGTGTCCTCATGAGGTTGAATAGTTCCCTCTTTGTCTTTTCTCAAGAACTCGAGGAAGCCGTCCTCCCACCTTGGCTTCTTGATTAGCTGGGACCCTAAATTTTCCTCTAACATAGGAGCCACGATCAAAATTCTTAGAGTCACCTGGCCAAGAAGGCTTGAGGCCTTAGTCGCATGGATCACTTCTATAATACAAATGGGCAGAGACGTGGCTTACGACCCATTAGCCTCCATCCTTCTTGATGATGGGGATGATCCTGGGACAAGAATTCCTTTACGTGCCATTTTCTGACTGGTTTAAGTGATCTTTCAATGTCTTACAGTCTTTCGTGGTGTGTCCCCATTCCCGATGATAGGAACAGAAAATGTTTTGATTCCTTCAGGAGGCATCTCCACTTATCTTCTTTGGCCAACAAAAGTAGGACTCATTCTTGATCTTCTCTATAATTCAATAGACTAGCTCATTGTACAATGAGTTTAATACTTTGGTCCTTTGCTGCGGCCCCTAAAGGTTAAAGTCACTTCTAGGCTGAGGAGGAGGAAAATCCACTCTTACCTCATTTCTCTTGACTGCGAGCGCCTTGGATTTGGACTTGGCCTGCAACCAGTCATCCTCTAACCTCATGTATTCCTCTACCCTCTCCATTTACTCTTACATATCTATGACCAACTACAAAGTGAGTGAGGTCTTAAGCTCGGAGTTGATGGGAAGGATGACCTTAAAGTTACTAGTAGCTACTCTTTCATTATTTTCCTCAATCTCATTATACAACTCCTAGTAATGATCAGAGTATGCCCTAAGGGTCTCTCCTTCTTCCATGGACATAAAGATTAGGGAATCAAACAATCTCGGGGCTCTACTGTATGTAACGAACCTTGCTTCGAATGCTCAGGTTAACTCATCATAGTTATGGATAGACCCTTTCTCCAGCCCATCAAACCATTTAATGGCTGGCAAGGTTGGAAGGGAAGATCTTGCACATCAACGCCTTATTCTTTGAGTAAATGGTCATGCTTTGGTTATAGCGATTGACATGGTCAATAGGGTCAGACTTGCCATTATAGTTGACAAAGATGGGCTTAACAAATCTTCGGGTAAATTAGTGCTCTCTATTTCCTCGGAGAATGGAGAATGAGAAATCTGTTGTAAAGCTTTACTCGTTGCGGCATTCCCCAAGTTCTGTGGGGTTGAAGGTTTTCTGCGATCCACTTGCATCCCAAACATCCTTAGTAAAGCTCCCCTCACTGCAGTTTGTTGTGAAAAGGACCCTTTATGCATGTCCCTACAAGAGGGGAGGGGGGGAGAGACCACCCCTCCATATCTCCTAACCGGAGAGACCCTTCTCTCGCTATACCTGCGTGGTGTGGTGACAAATCTTTCCTTGTACTGTTGAGGAGGGGAATCCATCCTTTCTGTATCCTTTTGGTGATTCCTAAGCTATTTTTCCCTCTAGGGGAGTCTCCTTTGGCAAGGCTATAAGCCTGCTAATTCTAATGCTCTTTACTACGCCTGACATCCCGTTATAAGGCCAGCACTTGTACCATCAACCAATCTGTTTCTCGGTCCCTACTATACTGAGAGGGTCCTGCAAAGTTTGTTACTGACCTCTCCCTTTGACACGAAGGGGGCACAAGCACCCTACTATAACTCCATGGGGGTTCCTCCTGGCCTTCTCTTCTTAATCCATATTGCAATGTTTTGTTTCCAGAGATGGGCTCGACTGACATGCTCGGCGTTGATGGTTCAAGAGCCTTATTCATTCTTTGAATCGTCATCTTGACTCCAACTAAGTTATAATCCTATTCCTTGGTGGGTTTTCTCACAGATGGTGCCAATTGTTGGAGTAAAAAACACAAAACTAAAGAGTTATCTAGCCTTGAAATCCTGATCAACACAACTAATTTGTAGAGGATGGGAGATGGAAATCCATAATGGAAAGATTAACAAGATAGATGAAGATAAAAACAATTGAATCAAGGCTTTTTATATTTAAGGATTGTATTCCCGAGATACAAAGATGTGTTCTTAAGGATGAATACAGGTGATGATTCTTCTCACTTTCTCTCTTGTTCTTCCATGGATTTTTTTTTTCTTCTTCTGGATCCATCCTCCTATTGCCCTTCCCTTCATTTTATAGCCATCCTTCTCCTCATCCAGCTATCTTGCCCTTAGTTGGATTTAGGGGATATTTGTCCCATTAGCACCTCCTCCTGTCATTTTTGATCATGAAGGCAAATTTTTGGGGGTGTCCTCACTATTCAGGTCATTCATTCAGCATTTAATGTGGCTGACATTAGGTGAGGGAAGTCTTAAATGTAGAGGTGATTGGTACATTGGGCTCTATGTTTTCTTTGTCATTCCATGATTGGCCTATGTTTTCTTGGGAAATCGGGCTTCTCGGATGACCTTGAAAACGGGCCCAAGTGACCTCTTGTTGGGAGGCCTATTCACCCCCGGTTGGATCCCGATTCAGGCCTATTTCTCGGATAGGATTCTCGAAGTCTTCTCTTCGGGTTAAGGCCCTCGGCGCAAAGTTCCGGTCCACTCCCCCACACTTAACAACCAAACTTTAGAGACCAGACAATGTATTTTGCCTAAAAAATAATCCAACTTTCATATTTTTGTTTCATAATTAATAAAGGGTCTGATTAACGGTTATCTTTAGAATATGTGTTAATATATTATATTAGAAAAGTTTTAATACAACTTTTATGGAAATATAAAAAGATTTAAAAAAAAAATAAGTTTTTATTTTTATTTTTTATTTTTATAAAAAGTTCCTAAAAATATTCTTAAAATAATGCCTTTGTGCATTGTTAACTTTTTCCTTTAATTAATATGTTATTTAAAATTATTAAATTATAGGATACCATTTTTTTTCCTATTGCTTCTTCTCGTCCATATATATAAACTAACTCAGTGGCCCCATGAAATGTAAACTACAACCTCACATCACATTTGGTAGTGTAAGTATAACAACAGTTTTCAGTATTTAAACAACATTACACATATTTTTATATATTTTTTCACCCACACGTATTTCCAAAAAATACAAATAACATTACTAGAACAATATTACCAAACATCTCTAGAGCTCATTGGTTCATTTTCCACCTTTTTCAGTGTTGCTTTTAAAATCTTTGATTAAATTAGCTTTGGAATAATAAATCTATCAGGTAACTTTTTTTCATAATTATTTTGAATAATTTATTAAGTTGGTAAATTATTAGTAACCAAAAATCGTTATTAAATTACATGTTCAATTATACCACTTTTATTATCAATCACTTCTCATTCCATTATTTCCTAAAAATAAAAAAATAAAAAAAATTTCCATTCCATTAGGCTGAGATTCAGATTTTAAGATAAGGTCAAATGAGGTTTTAATATTATTACCAACCACTTGTCAGGTCTACCATTGTTAAGTTACTAAAAAAATTGCCTCAATAAACTCACTGAGACATTAAAATTTTTTAATATGCCAACTAAGGTGCGTCAAGAGCAATTTTGAGCAATAATGGTCTTTATTCATTTCCTCAAAGGGGAAAATGCACCCTATTAAAAACGAATTTGGCTATTTACTAGATTAATATATTCAGTTTCTCAAAAAAAAAAAAAAAAAGATTAATATATTCTGAGCCTCTATAATCGTTCTCGCCCATCAGGAATGAGACGTCATTCCTTTAGAAAAGGTATCATTCTATCTCTTCTTCTCTCTCCATTTTTTTTTGTTAGTGGTTGTGGGATAGACTATAGAGGAATAGTTAAAGATGTTATATGAACTAGTCTACTAGCTCTTGGCTTTATTCAATTTGCTTTTAATGACATATGTTGGTTTCACTTTTCATTTGGTGCTTGTGTTTTTTACTTCCAATATAGGTTAGACAAAGTTGAAATTCTTTGACCAAAGAAGAAAGATGGGTATTGGGTTTGCATCTTCGAGCCTCTTCCTTCATCTCTTAATCGTTCTGGTAATCTCAAAATTGTAGTTGTTTCTTATATATTGCAATATTCATGTCTTTCAGAAGAAATAGTATTGACTTTTTGAAGTTTCTGATTAGGATTTTATTAACCATTCCCACTTTGTCACTGAAATTTCTACAGTTTGTTCATGGAATTGGGGCAAGGGAGTTGACCAAAACTCACCAAGAAGAGCTTATAGATCATAATCATATGAATGGTGACGTTCCTAGCATGGACAGTGATAGCAAGGAACATGATGATGTCCATATAATATTATATGATTCCCAAAAACAACATATCATGAATGATCAATCTAAGCAAGAACATGTGCATGCTCATCATTCATCCCACATGGATCATATGGACACTTCCTCAATGATCTTCTTCACTGTGAAGGATCTAAAGGTAGGAAAAAAATTGCCCATCTATTTCCCTAAACGAGATCCTTCAACTTCTCCTCATTTGTTGCCAAGAGAAGAAGCTGACCCAATTCCCTTCTCATCAAAACAACTCCCATACCTTCTTGAATTCTTCTCTTTCTCTTCTGACTCTCCCCAAGCCAAAGCCATGAAAGATACACTCAAAGAATGTGAGACTAGACCCCTCAAAGGAGAGACCAAGTTCTGTGCCACTTCCTTAGAATCCATGCTTGATTTCACACTTGGCATAATGGGGTTGGAGTACTCTCCTTTCCAAGTTCTAAGTACCTCCCACCTCACTAAGTCAACCAAGCTTTATCAAAACTACACTTTCCTAAAGATGCCTGAGGAAATTCCAGCTCCCAAGATGGTAGCATGTCATACCATGCCTTATCCTTATACCATTTTCTATTGCCATAGCCAACACAGTGAGAACAAGGTGTTTAAGGTAACACTTGGTGGTGAGAATGGTGATTTGGTGGAGGCTATAGCTGTTTGTCACATGGATACCTCTCAATGGAGCCCTGACCATGTGTCATTTCGTGTGCTTGGGGTTCAGCCAGGGACCTCTAGCGTGTGCCATTTCTTCCCAGCAGATAATTTTGTATGGGTCCCGAAACCAGTGTCAATTTAGTAGTCTAATAGCAAAGTGATGATGTTCTATCTGGTCCTGATGCTACTGTGGCGCGTGAATACATGAGCCTAGTATAGTGTTAAATAAATGTAGACCAGCGTTGTTTCTTGTAATTGTGGTTTTATGGTTTGTAGTTTGTCAATGAAGAAAGTAGTTTTTCTGTGTAACAAGTTCTCATTTTGAGATTTACATCTAGTTAGACTTAAATTGCACTTGCATTTTTTTATATATTAAAATTATAGGATTGTTTATGCAATTATGCTTCTCTGCTTTCATTTTCATACAGTTCACACCACTAACTTTGCCTTTTTTTTTTTT
This sequence comes from Quercus wislizeni, assembly GCA_023055345.1. Taxonomy (NCBI): domain Eukaryota; kingdom Viridiplantae; phylum Streptophyta; class Magnoliopsida; order Fagales; family Fagaceae; genus Quercus; species Quercus wislizeni. Next base: position 35,971,141 of record JALGQJ010000005.1, on the reverse strand, counting down.
TGAAAGACCACTAACTTTGCCTAATTTCATAGTTGATGTGTGCATGTATTTACGTGTTTGTTTTAAAAATCATTCCTCCGCTTAGACTTAGCTTCAAATCTTTTACCTAGTAAGCCTTGACCAAAGTGAACGAAGAATATTCCTTACATAAACCTGAAACTTTAGGTGGGGATATTTTGCAATTGGCTGAACTTAACTTGAACTTGATCGAAAAAAAAAAAAAAAAAATTCCTCTGAGAGAGAGAGAGAGAGAGAGATTTCCTGACTTAAAAAGACAATTAAATTTTGGTTGGCTTGGAGTGTGTGTGTGAATCGACCATACATATTGAGTCATATTGACCCTTTTTTATTTGATGCGGGCAGCAAAAAATAGAATATATATATATATATATATATATGGACTTGGCTTGAGTTTAATGCCTCCAATGCATTGTACTCATTTCAATGATAACATAAAGTAAACGCATCATTATTTCAGTGGATTTAGTGTATTGGACTCTAACTTTTTACTATATCTATTTCAAGAAAAATACAGGAATACTTGAGAAAACCTTTTATTTGACACAGTGGATTAGTCCCATGAAATATAATACACATTTATTTTTTCTTCAAAAGCACATGAATGCTTGAGAAAATCTTGAATTCGTAAAGAAAAGTTGAAACAAATACTATGAAATTTTATTGATGATAATTACCTTGATGCCCAAATGTATGATATTTATAGCCCACAAATATCAAATGTTTTTGGGACAAAGAAAGTTTCCATTTTTTATCCACCTTTTACCTATTTCTCATTGAAACCAAGGTTATCCCAACAAGATTTAAAGGCAGTGGCGGAGCTACATTAGGGCCAAAGGGGCCTTGGCTCCCCCCCTTCCCCCCCAAAAAATGTTTTCAAAAAAATTAGAATATATTCATTTATACGTCTGAGATCTGAAATATATGAAAACCAATCTCCCAATATAAGTTCCTGGTCCCCAATTTCACCATTAAATTTATCTTCCTTTCTAACTTTTCCTTAAAAAAAAACACAAATAGTTATCTAGACATCAATACAATAAAAGCTTTTTTGAGAAATGTTACGTACATAATATTATTATAACAAATCTTACGTCGTAGATTTTTATTTGTTGTTTTTAAATTGTAAATTCAAATTAGATTAAGTAACAGTTTATCGACTATGATTTGTTGTAAAAGTGTTGTGAATATAAAATTTTTCTTATTTTTTTCACAACATTTTCACAACATTTATGTCATAAAATAAATGAAACAAAAAGGGATTTCAAATTTCCTTGTTCAATTTTTTTTTTTTTAGCTTACTCTGGAATTAACGGTGGAAGGAGGCTGTGTTCTGTCCACTTGTCTCCTTTGTCTTCAAAAATGAAAAAACAATACCAGTTGATTTGCATTTGGGCTGACAGGCAACCTATTCAACACCCAAAATAAGTGAGTCTTTTTTACTCGTTTCAGTTTTTCTCCTTTCTCTCTCACTCTCTTTTCCATCATTTTCTCAGATTTTCTCATTCAGCTCTATGTCTGATTAGCCTTTTTTTTCTTTCCTTCATGGTTGTTTTATTCTAGAGTTTCTCTGATTGCTAAGCTCAAGTGCCTTTCAATTATAACCTCCACACTCCACGTGTGTGGTTAAAAAATTAGACACTTCAAAAGCTAAACAGTATTTAATCTATTTTATTTACTTCCCATGTGCGATGTGACTTCTCTTCAATTCCTCTTTATTTTTTATAATTATTTTTGAGAAGATCCTTTTTTTATAGGATTTTTTTTTTGTTTAATTGTACGTATTATATATATAATATATAACATATAAACTGCCCAGTATATCATATATGTATATAACCAAAAGTCTACGTAAACAAATAATTTCACAAAAAAATTGCCTTCTTTTAATGTGGTAAGCTATTAATGGTTGATAATAAAATAATATCAATAGTTGGTCTAAATAAAAATAGTAAGAGTTTACCAATTCAATTATTATAAAAAAAAAAACTATAAAAAATTATTGTGTTTGTAATATTGCTCATCATATAAATATAAAATTTAATATTTGATTAGATATTTAATTTCTTTTTAGATATTTAAATTACATATTATACTTAATAATATATAATTTAATTTAAAAATCTAGGTTTATGAAGAATTTAAATATTATTGATTTATATAAACTTATAAAGTAATTAAACTCAACAAAAACACATTCAAAACTCCATTATCCCTATTATTACATTGAGAAAAAAAAAATCATTTCATTTTCTAGTCCCTCCCCCCCCCCCTCCTCTAAAAAAAAATCCTGGCTTACCACTATTTAAAGGTTTGGTAGATTATGGGTGTATTTAGATACCGTTTATTTTGTTGAAAACTGAAAATACTATAGCAAAATAATTTTTAAAAGTGTGAATAGTATCATGAGACTTATTTTTAATGAAAATTTATGTGAAAAAAGAGGTTTGTAAGTCCCATGAACAATGCATGAAACCCACTAGAAAGCTTATTTTGCTGGTCAATAGGAAATGGATTTTGTGTACAGTGCACAGGACTCACTCACAGACATGATGGAGTGCTTCTCAGTTAAAAAGAAAAAGAAAATACTGAAAACGCATACGCCAAAACGCAGCAGCTATCTAAAGGCTACTTACATCAACAATACTACAAACACAACATATTTCAAGGTGCGATCATACTAGCACTAATGCCCAGGTATTTTTGAATATATGATATTGTTTTGGGACATATTGCAATTGATATTCTCCATGCTGCATTGAAGGAAAAGGAGATGCATCTCAGAATACAGGTATGGGAAACACAATTATAACAAATCCTTCCGGAGTAAGCATCAAATAAATTGGAAGTTGATTTGTTTTTATCATGGTGCACATCCATATAACAATTAAAGAACCTGCCTTGGCACCACAAAAATGGTTTCTCCTTGCGAGCGCACTATCTAAATTGATGTGATAAAGAGATCTGGGGCAGAAACTTTTGTGCATGACGCGTTCTTAAGGTGCAGTATTGAAAATTCAGTGCTGCTGCTTAAGCCACCGCTGCCCTATACTATTTAGCAGTCTATGACTCCATGTTGATGTTGTTTCAAACAGCATCGATCATATGGGGAAAATAGATCCATATTTCACGCAATATATTAAATAAAATAAATATTAAAAAAAATGTAAAACATAACTTTAATACTATGATGATGGATGATGATGATATCTGTTAAGTGTTTAGAAAACAACAAAAAAATAAAAGTGACAAAGAGAAAGAAAAAGAAAGAGTGAGAACATATGAAATTAATTAATTAACACAGTTTTACTGATCTAATGGCCTATATCTACTGTGAAAAGCCTTTGATAATTATATCTTTATTATTAAGTATTACAATGAATCCAATTGAAGGATATTAATTACCTTGTGAGCGCCTGTCTCAAGAATTCACAAGATCTTTCATTTACCAATAATAGTTTGTACTTTGTACCTTTGCAAGCAAGCTGTGTGAACCTTTGTCTCTAGGCTTAAGGCATTAATACTGAAAGAATAAGAATATACGTACTTTTTTTTATATTTCTCATCTATTTCGGCAATGTTATTGCCACAAACAACAAATTTTTTTTTACTATGTACTTTTTTTTGTTTTTGTTCACAACACTTTAGAATAAGAATATTCTACTTGTGTTCTGAGTACCTTTTTTTTGTTTTTGTTTACATCACTTTAGAATAAGAATATTGTACTTGAGTTTACAGCGTGTAAGTTGTACTTGATTTTTTTTCCTGATTTCGGCAATGCCATTGTCATAATTAATTTGTCACAAATTTTTTTGAACTAATAATAATTAATCACGTGTGATTTATTGTAAAAATATTGTGGACGTGACAGCTTTTTTTTTACTCTTTCACAGATTTCGTAACATTTTTTTTTTCCCATTTTTGGCAATGCCATTGCCACAATTGCCAAAACAAATTTTTTTTTTTCATTTTCGGCAATCCCATTGCTACAATTGCCAAAACAAAAATTTTTTTTCCTCCCTATTTCGGCAATGGCATTGCCATAATTAGGGTCTCACAATTTTTTTTTTCTCCCAATTTCGGCAATGCCATTGCCACAATTAGTCTGTCACAAATTTTTTTGAACTAATAATAACTAATCATGTGTGATTTATTGTGAAAATATTGTAAAAATATTGTGGACGTGACAGCTTTTTTTTTTACTCTTTCACAGATTTCGTAACATTTTTTTTTTCCCATTTTTGGCAATGCCATTGCCACAATTGCCAAAAGATTTTTTTTTTTTTTCATTTTCGGCAATCGCATTGCCACAATTGCGAAAACAAATTTTTTTTTTCCTCCCTATTTCGGCAATGGCATTGCCACAATTAGGGTCTCACAATTTTTTTTTTCTCCCAATTTCGGCAATGCCATTACCACAATTAGTTTGTCACAAATTTTTTTTAACTAATAATAACTAATCATGTGTGATTTATTGTGAAAATGTTGTAAAAATATTGTGGACGTGACAACTTTTTTTTTACTCTTTCACAGATTTCGTAACAACTTTTTTTTTTTTTTTTTTTCCATTTTCGGCAATGCCATTGCCACAATTGCCAAAACATTTTTTTTTCTCCCTATTTCGGCAATGGCATTGCCACAATTAGGGTCTCACAATTTTTTTTTTCTCCCAATTTCGGCAATGCCATTGCCACAATTAGTTTGTCACAAATTTTTTTAAGTAATAATAACTAATCATGTGTGATTTATTGTGAAAATGTTGTAAAAATATTGTAGACGTGACAACTTTTTTTTTTACTCTTTCACAGATTTCGTAACATTTTTTTTTTTTTTCCATTTTCGGCAATGCCATTGCCACAATTGCCAAAACAATTTTTTTTTTATTTTCTCCCTATTTCGGCAATGGCATTGCCACAATTAGGGTCTCACAAATTTTTTTTTTTCTCCCAATTTCGGCAATGCCATTGTCACAATTAGTTTGTCACAAATTTTTTTAACTAATAATAACTAATCATGTGTGATTTATTGTGAAAATGTTATAAAAATATTGTAGACATGACAACTTTTTTTTTACTCTTTCACAGATTTCGTAACATTTTTTTTTTCAATTTTCGGCAATGCCATTGCCACAATTGCCAAAACATTTTTTTTTTTTCATTTTCGGCAATGCCATTGCCACAATTGCCAAAACAAAATTTTTTTTTCTCACAATTTCGGCAATGCCATTGCCACAATTAGTTTGTCACAAATTTTTTTAACTAATAATAACTAATCATGTGTGATTTATTGTGAAAATGTTGTAAAAATGTTGTGGATGTGACAATTTTTTTTTTTACTCTTTCATAGATTTCATAACATTTTTTTTTCCATTTTCGGCAATTCCATTGCCACAATTGCCAAAACAAATTTTTTTTCTTTTCTCCCTATTTCGGCAATGGCATTGCCACAATTAGGGTCTCACAAATTATTTTTTTCTCCCAATTTCGGCAATGCCATTGCCACAATTAGTTTGTCACAAATTTTTTTAACTAATAATAACTAATCATGTGTGATTTGTTGTGAAAATGTTGTAAAAATATTGTGGACGTGACAACTTTTTTTTTTTACTCTTTCACAGATTTCGTAACATTTTTTTTTCCCATTTTCGGCAATGGCATTGCCACAATTGCCAAAAAAATTTACCACCTATTTCAGCAATGGCATTGCCACAATTGCCAATTTTTTTTTTCCACGTCATTTGGTTTTCCTTGCGCGCACCCGGGCAACAGAATGGGCAGAAGGAATTGCGGCAATACCATTGCCGAAAATCAAAAATTTCTCTCTCCTACTTTTATCTTTCTCTCTCCAACTTTTGTTGAATTTCGGCAATGGTATTGCCGCAATTCCTTCTCTTTCCTCAGATTGCTAAATAACTTGAAACAGTACCTATAACACCAATTAACTTTAAATTTTGCAATATTTAACCAAAAGACTCCGTGTTTCGTGGTAGCAGCCCCAATCTACAAGTAAATTGGACAAGTATAAGAGCATTAAATGCCTTGTCAATTGTATCCAATAAATATTGATGTGAAGGAGAATAAACCTTCTTTTGAGAATAATCATAATTACCAATCGATCAGAAGGAAGGGATCTAGAGGCCGGCAACCAAGCCATATTGAGATGGTGATTGTTTCATACCTTAATGCATGGTCTACGGCCTTAGTTCCTTAGTCTTTCAATCTTTGGTCTTGGTTTGGTATTCTTTCTAGGCTTGTTAGGTTTGACCCTCTACACAAAGTTTTCACAGGAAAAATTTGCTTCTACCAAGCAAGTAAAAGAGTCGTATGAGTCGTAGGTTCCAACTAACTTAATTGATAAAGTTATTTGTCGTCGGATAATGGACCTATATTTAAATCTTGCCTACATGAAAAAGAAACCTATTAGTATCTTGATTTATTAGTAATAAAAAGAATAATTATGGAACAAATGTAATAAGTTGCAAGCCATCTTGTACCTATTAAAAAAATTTGGAAGAATGTGAGCAAAGAAATAACTATTCTTTGACCAATGGGGGCAACCACCTATTCCAAAAAGAGGGAAAAAAATAGTATGTGTAAACTTTGAAAGCTTAGATCTAAATCTATATCATAAAAAAAATTGAAGGCTAACCCACTAAATTGAAAGTTAACCCCAAAAATAAAATGGTTACCTGAACATTCTAAACTACATTTGTGATTATCACGACCATTTAGTTATTTTTTAGGACTAAAGTTAAAGTTTTAATTAGCACTGGGATTTAAAGTATATCATGCTGTTTTGCTCTACCTAAAAGATTGTTTGAGTGTTTTTTTTTTTCCTTATTTTTGTGTTTGGATTTTTTTTTTATATATAAAAAATTATTATTTGACAAAGCTAACTGGTTTTTTAGTTAAAGAAATGTTGGATATATAATAATGAGATAATAAATATGCCTATAAAGATTCAACTTTTTATTTACCATGCTTTCTATTTAGTAAGTCTAAATCTTCTATCCCACTCTTCCTGCTCCACTATGTACTCCACAAATAAAAACATGTCACATGTCCATCTAATTTATTAAATGCCAAATTTATGCCTTCTATTATTTCAATTTCCTAAAATAAATAAATAAATAACCCATCATATTTAAGTAATTGAAATAATAGAAGGCATAAATTTAGCATTTAATAAATTAGATGGACATGTGACATATTTTTATTTGTGAAATATATAGTCGAGCAGGAAGAATGAGATAGAAGATTTGGACTCCTATTTAATAACCCATTTGAAATTCTAAGATATAATGTCTTCATTGTTGACGAATTAGAAGAAATTAAAGGATGTAAAATATTGTGCTTTCTTGAATCATTTAGAAAATTATTGTAATTTTATTCATAGAGTTTACCTAAAAATCATGCGACGACTTGATGTCATTCGTCTTGTTTCATCACCTAAATTAGTTATCGAAAAATTCA